>OZ020226.1:19569470-20771970 GCA_963971325.1 Aphodius granarius
ATGGGAGTCTTCTTGGATGTTTCTGTAACGCTTTTCTCCATCGTTTAATAATAATATCACTAGTCAACCAGTCAAAATGTACATTGGATGCGACTATTTTTTTATATATACTAAGGCCCTCTAAACTCAAAAATCGCATAAAAATTTTTTAATGGATACGTTTTCGAGTTACAATTTTTTCTCTTTTTTTCTTGTTTTTTTTTTGCGGAGGTAGTTCGACTATTTGGAGCATATCTCGAGTTAGGAACGTCCAATCTGGTCGCCCGCACATAAAATTGAAGCTAATTGTATCATCAACAATTGTCACTCATATAGTTTTTCAATCGCTTCAGTAGTTTTAGCGCAATAGGCCACGATATTATAAAAATTTGGCCAAAATGAAAATGGAACATTTACTCTATCACCTGTGAAAAGTAGAAATCGTGGAAATATAGTTAGTTTAATATTTTTTGCGTAGAGTTTGAACTTTTACGAAGAGAACAAGGTATTTACGATTAAAATCTATGCAAAAATAGCGAAGTTATGGTCATTTAAGATTGATAGGTACCAAACTACCAAAATTCTACTTTTTCTCTGTTTACAAGTTTAATTCATTGTGCTTAGTTTTAATGTGATGTTTTCAATATAAAGGAGATTAGAAGTGAGTTTGATTGCTGCTTCGCCTTATATTCTTGTCGAAATCTGTTTTTCTTATGAGGAACCAGATATAGTTGCCCATCATTTTTTCAATCCAAAATCCCTGGTAGCGCCGCTCAAAAGTTTTCATTTCCTAGTGAAACCTCTCACCATGCTCGTTACTGACGTCACCAAGATTCTCAAGATGAAATCTTCTCAACTGCTAGCTCCAGGTGTATACCGTATCCCATGTGCTTGTGCAGTGTCTACATTGATGAGATAAGCGCTTTGTCAGCGTTGGGGTTTCAGAACATGAACGTTGTACAAGGCTGCGCCAGATCACCAGTTCAGCGCTTGCTGAGCACAGACACAACAATTCTTCTCGATCAAACAAAAATCATCTTCCGGGAATCACGTTATTATCCTCGTAGAATCCGCGAAGCGATCGAAATCTTTAAAGATCCCTCCAATCTCAATCGAGATGACGGTTGGCATTTGCATCATAGCTGGAAACCACTTTTACGACCACCACAGCCAATCACAGCTACCCCAAACCGCCCTCCCAACCAATAGTTGTTTGACTACCTGCGCAGGCACCTGCGCCAGGTACATATAACGTCGATCGAAACACGTACTGACATATCTGAATATCATTTTTTGGTGAGATATGCCACTACGTGTTTTGAGCGACGATAAATACCCTCACCCTTCCACACACGTTCATTCTCTCCGTCCTGAAGATGCCTCTTGCAACAGAGTGCGAAACGTTGACTAAAAGATGCGCATCTTGGTGCGAATCACGTGACGTACTCGTCTTCCGAATGGATCCGACCTCTACCATGCATTTAAACTGCTATAAATGACGAAAAATACAAAATAGAGAAAAGGCCGAATTTTGGTAGTTTCGTACCCATTGGTCATAATTGATCATAACTTCGGTATTTTTTCATAGATTTTCATCGTAAATACCTTGTTCTCTTCGTAAATGGGCAAACTCTACGTAAAAAATAAGAAACTGAGCATATTTTTACTATTTCTACCTTTCCCTGGCGGTTAAATGAATGTTCGATTTTCATTTATACTAAAAAAAAATTAAATTATGGTCAATTGCATTGAAACCACTGAAGCGATTGTAAAACAATATTAATAACATTTACTGGTGATTCAATTGGCTTTAATTTGATGTACCGAACGACAAGATTTGATGTTCCGAACTCGAGATATGCTCCAAATAGTCGAACTACCTCCAAAAAAATTAACAAAAAAAAAAGAAATTTTAAAGAATCGTATCCATTCAAAAAATTTTTAATGCGATTTTTGAGTTTAGCGGACCATGGTATCTAAGAAAAGAATAGTGGCATCTAATGTTCATTTTTTTTTTATTATTTTGTTGACTAGTGTATTCAGTCTGCTTCAAAAAATAGTATACGTTGTTATTTGAAGTCAATTTAGCAGCACTATATCGATCGATGTCGACGAAATGTAGACGTTTTAAAAAAATGGAGCAACCGACTGCATTGCACATTGAAAAATGTAACTCACTTTTATTGAGGGTAATAAATTGCGATGGACAAAACAAATTGGTAGTTGGCGCACTGTCATTACACAATTCTCGTTTTTCGTAATATATCATGTTTAGAAATTGTTTTCGGCGTCGCGTTGCTGTTGGGTATTTTTTTGTTGTTGTATTTTCAACCCACTCATGGACGACTATTCGTTGCGGAAAAATTACGTCAAAATCACCGAGCTTTATGGTGGATATAGTCTGTTTTTCTTTATGGACTTGGAGCGCTTTTTATGCGTGTGTGACAAAAAAATCAATTAAAATTATGAATATTATTAATGATGCAATCTGACGCCAGCGTAAAAATAGCATTAGGTTGGTCATGTCAATGAATTTCTTCACGAGCAATTAGTATTTCTGACATATCAGCGAACAAAACCTATAGTAGACATATATGGTACCTCGTTAATAAATAATTCGAAAACGTTTCCAATTTTTTTCTCTCTAATGTCAGGTTTGCGTGTCATCTACTCATCGAATCATAAATATGTATATTTATGTTTTACTTTATTTAATTGAGTTTTTCCTTAGCTAACGACCAAACCGTTCATTCGCACCGTAAAAATTATATGCTCCACATCGCCATTATAAATGTGTACAAGACATGCAGCTTATCGTCGATAATAACTAACATAACAACGAAATATTAATGTACTTTCTCCAAGATAAATAACTAAAATTCATATTTCTAATCAAGCATGACTTATACAATTTTTTGCTGATGGAAATAAAAATACAACGTCAACTCTGCGGACGATGCTATCAGGAAAACACTATAAAACCGTAATTAACTTTTTCCCATAAAATGTTAAACCTTAATCCGTATAGTTTGATATAGCCTAACCACAATGTATGTACTTCGATACACTGCTACCTCAGCAGCACAATCTTTACGACTAGCAATAAACGCTAGGTTCCATTTTAATAAAAATATATATGAAAGTCATTATTTGATTCGTATCCTTTGGCGTTGTAAAATTTAAAAGGGAAACCTTTGCAGCTGTCTGCTGATATTAAAAGCGCCCCTGTGTCATTAGTGCGTCTCAAAATTGCTACCTTGGCGTCAATTGTGCGCTCGCCTTTCGAAAATATTCGAGCGTACTGAAATTTTTATGAGAACGACGGGAACATTAAACGGTAAACATTCGGGGCAATTTTAACAGGAATTTATTCCTATTTGAGGAACAATATTGATATTAAACTCAATCCGTGCTTTGGTGAATGCGTTTTCATATAAAAAATTGGTTTCTGAGATTGTTTGTAGGAGACAATATCAAAATATCCAAAATCAGTAATTATAACTCTCGGCAACATTGGAAAATTCTTGGTCCAATTGTCGAAAATATTCGCTTTATTTAATATTTTTCGGAATAAATCTGCAAGAAACACGTATTTAAAAGATAACCTCACTTTTGGAAGCCTAATTACGAGCGCTTTAACAACTTTAACGTCATTGACGCGGTTTCCTCCCGGAAATCTAAAACTTAGTAATTCGAACCGCGGTAGTCTCCAATCTAAATATATCGGATTTATGTTTGAAATAGTACAATGTGGTACATAGTCTGTGGGTAGGTTCTGATGCCAGTTGGACCGTTTTGATTATCTCGGCTGATGGTACTTAGACCCTTCTGCAAGGCTCCAAGTTTATAACGATACAATTAATTAAATGAGCACATTAATCAAATAACGTTTGTATCACAAATCAAGTATGTTAAAAACATTAATTAGGCGTAAAACAATTAAGAGAAGTACTAATTTTGTACTCAATTGACCATTCCTTCTAAACATTTTTATTATGCATTGTAAGAGTCGGAATATTTGCCCAAACGGACGTTATTAAGGAAACGTATCTGACAGATGGTTACCCTAAGATTATGAACGGTCGTAAAAAGAAACAAGACATATGCATAAATACAATGGCTTTAGAAATACCGCATAATAAACTGCAACGTTTATGAGTTTATGTCGGTTAAGTAAGGAATTCACTTGTCATCCTTGCAGGATGTTAGTTTTAAAATATTATCCTAGGGCTTTGGTTTGAAACTAGGGTTTTGAAACATATGACGGTCATTTCTAAGAATTTCTAGCGAAACGTGATCTGAAACGGACCACCGAGATACGAGTCAACGGTTTTCCTAGGGAGGCGGGACTAGATCCTGATTGGTAGCAGTTTTGGTCCCAATGAATGTTGGGGGTGTTAACTCAAAATTTCTAAGGTTTCCTCGATAGCCGGGGAATAAACAATTGGCAGTTGCTAAGTCAGCTTAAAATCGAAAGGTTCAGTTCTTCTTGCGTCTACTGTGATTGTGCTTTGTGTCGTTGGCCAAAGAGTCCAAAGAATCACCAGCATCCAGTTTGAGAGATCAACCGTTCGAGAGTCTACTTGGTTAACTTTCTTAATCGTCGAGTTCCGACCATTTGAAGATATATATATAGGGTCCAGGCAGATCATTCCCAGGCTACAGAGTGCAGTAATTGGCGAATAAGAGGCAGACCGAGGTAGGTGAAAGTATCTTGGTGATCGATAAAGGGATAGCAGACGCAAGGTTGTCTTTGAATAATACGTGTTTTTTCTGATAAAAGGGCCTCCATCCTAATAGAAACTTGTTAATAGAATCTAAGAGTTTTGTTTTTTTGTAAAGGTGTAATTCCTTTCAGTAATTAAGTCATTTTTGTCAAGATTTGTTACTAATTTTTTTGTACACCCGTTCTGAAGGGTTTTTCTAAATATTGTTTGTAAATATATATATATTGTTGTGGAAAATAAGTCAGTTTTATTTCATGATCTTCCCAGTTTTGTGAAGTAAAGGTTAAGAGCGGAAAACGAAATAGAATCGTCAAGAAGTAAGAGCTACCATTTATTTATTGCAGAAGATAATTCTTTTCAACAAAACCCTAGACAAGAGCCCACAGTAAATATTCGATTGATTAAATCCCTGGTATATCTAGTCTCAGAACTGGGAATACCACAAACCTGGGAAGTGTGTCGTTAGTTATCATTATCAATTTGTTAATAGACGACACCGTCCCACTTATTACAGCATTATTAATTCTTACGCTAATAATAATTGCTGTAATTTGTAAATTTTATTTCATATTTGTCATGTATTAGTTGGTAAAGTTGGTCCCTTTTGCCAAGGGACAATAAAATGGGTAGGTAGGTCATAAAATCAACACCGGAATATAGGTACTCGTATAGACAAGGAGAATTATGCTACGACGTCGACATGAATGCGCCCTTAAAACTCAAAAGGTACATACTTTTCAAACTTTCTGCACAACTCTTTGTTTCTTTGTTTTAGAGTATCCTTAATGTTTTACCACACGCAAATTTCCAATCTGAGCTTAACGCTTCTACTGAAACATGCTTAGAATTTCAAATTAAGGCATTCCGCTTCTGAGTATTTGGGGGTACATTCTAAAACGTGCGATGTAAACAGTACAAAATACTTTATATCGGTCTTCGGTGCCTAGTTAACATCCTGGTTTGAAAATTACAAGATGCTTGTGAGTCTTGTGGCTAAGAAACGAGTTTTGAATTCAGAACTTTTTCGAATTGTAAAGACAAATGCTTAACTTAACTTCTCTAATTAGAAAGTTAACTGTGATTGCATGTGATGCAGTATCGATTGATAATGTGGTACGCCACTGAGCTATTAGTATCAAACGTTCATGTTCGAGTGTATTTCCCAGTCGGTTACGTTCGGCCATACTGCGAAATGTTATTAGTGCGAACAGTGCTGCGCTCTGCCGGCAACGGGTCGTCCAACGTAGCGGATCTATCAAAGGAGTCCCTAGCTACTTCGGCAAATTTCATTTATTAGTATCCATCCCCCAAGAACTCCTATTTGACAACGAACCAGTATTGTACCTTACTTCTATACCTACCTTTATTATTGGAACGAGACGAAGCCATCTATAGATATTAACCATTTATTGGGAAGTTCTATTATGACATTTATAACAGCGCAGAAAATAATTTCATGTCTGCTAAACCTAAGACTGAAATGAAATGAAATATATTTCAATTTACAGCGTTAGGCGTACATCTGACCGAACGTCTTTTTAAACTGTTTCACCCCCAAAGGCAAAGGGCTTCTCGCAGTTCAGCGTCTTGATAACAACTCTCAGAAACATTTAAAATTGTTAATTAATTTTCCCCGGGGTGCAATTTCATTAATATTTCGCCTGGGAATTTTCGTTTTTACGTTCCGGTCCACGAGGGGCATGCAGAACATCGTTAAACCCAACAAAAGAGAAACGAATTTTACTATAACCTACTGTTATACTACCGTTGATAACAGAAGGCCCTGCTGTTTTAATCACTCCTGAGGCAGTAACGTATTTACCAAGGCGAACCCGCCAACGTAAAATTTATTCATCTGACTTTTTTTGTTAATTTTTGCCCTTTGCGCTGGTGTCCATCTGTAATGAGTTCTTTTACGATTTTTGGGGAGTTAAAACAACAAAGAATCAGGCCGGAGGCATGTTTGCTACTGACGCAAAGGCCGCAAAGAACTTTTTATGTTAAATGAGGTTATGTTACTTGAACTGAATGATTTTTTTGCAAAGGGCTACATTTTAATCAGTCAAATGGGACATACTAACATTATGCTTTAAAACCTGAGTTTTATCATGCTTTATCATAAAATTAAAAATTTATTTTTACTATTAAAAACAATATTGTTTTTAAGCTTTAAATGGTGAATTTCAAAAAGGAAAAAAGACATGTTTTAAAATCAAATGAATGTATTTTTCTTTGAATATATTTCTTTCGAGGAAACAATAATTTTTTAAATTTAAAAAAGGGAGCTGCATGGGCCGAAAGAAATATTTTATTTGAAGTAAAAAAATAGTTTTCAAGTGCATTGATTCGTAAATTACGTAGTAAGGTATATTAAATTAATACTGTTTTCTTAGTTTTTGTACAAAAAGCCGATATACCGTTGGTCGTTACCACAAACTGGTGAAATTGACGGCGGTAGAAAAAGCTGCACACCATGGCGAGGAACAAAACTAATGGAATAAATAAACAATGAGGAGAGTGCCGAATATACTAGGGGCGGTGGCGTGACTGGTGGCAGTTGACCTGGTGGCCGAATCGTCACCGTTTTATTAGAGGAATTGCCGCAGTTTGCCCTTTTAGTGCCATTGACATTGATTGGGTTATCGACAACGAAATGTCTTTTTGTTCCATTATGTTATTTATTATTAAATTATTAATTCTAATAATTCTAACATGTACACGATGTACACCATCCTAATTATTTAGTAACAATACAGTTATCTAAAAGGAAAGAAAAACAAAACTGTAACGCAATAAATATCTTATTTCCCAAGAACGCTATGATGTACGACCCAAAGTGAAAAGAAATATATATATATACTTATTATTAAATCAAGTGGACCGGAACGTCCAGAAAAACGATGATAAATGCCCACTCTCAGATCCAAATGTACCATGGAGGAAAACAAATAACATAAGAAATTATTTCCTTCCACATTAATGAAGGGTCTAGCTGCGAAATAAATTTAGTTGGCGATGGGAAAACAACAGAGTGAAGAAGACATATATATATGCGTAGTGCGTACCAAAGTACATACATCAAAAAGATATAGCATAAGGTTTCATATGCCCACGTTATACCATTATATAACGTTAAAGTTAATCTCTTTGGCGACAGCAATGGACCTGAATACAGTGCGTCATGAAAGACATTGTACGTGACGTCATGACACGTCTGCAGCAACTAGTTTGTACAGCATATTTTTTATGTTCTGTAATGGGTCGGAAACCCATTATTTATTTATTAAGATATGATCAAATTAAGCGAGATATTTGTAAGAACATTCGGGAATGTCAAAGGTTTTTGCTAGGGTTGAACATCTGGTTTAGGATTTGACCGCGTGTTATAAGTTTAAAATTGAAGAGTTGTCATTGGCTAAGAAGAAATGCTTCCGGCTTCCTTTGGGGTCGAGGGATGCAAACGAACAGATCTCGCTCTTCTCATTTCAACCACCGTCATGTAAAGTACACGTTTTTGTGGAGCGTTCTTAGGCGCTTAAGTTTATCCCTGGTAAGTCTTTTCAACTCGTCTCGCATTTCATTGTAAATTAAATTATTCATATTTCTGCTAAAAGTGTGTCTGTCTAAATCAACTCCTAGGTTTAATTTAAACGTCAATATGTTCAAAGCTTCATTCATTTTTCTATGTAACCTATCAAACGGGATTGTTGATTATTATTGTTAATAGATGTTATTGTTTTGATAAGTGATTTGTTTCATTTGAGTAGTCTTGCTTTATCAGCCCTTATTAAATGTTAAATACTTAAACGCGTCAGTTAGTAGTCAGAAAATGTGTTCACAAGGTTCAAGAAAAAGAACCCAGTTAGTTTTGCCTTCGAATAAATTGGAAGAGATTTGATGAATTAGAATTTTGACCAGTAATTAAAGCCCTTAAACCGCGCTTGGCCAAAATGCTACCATGTTAGGGAGTCGCGGTTGTTCCCGCCATTTTGGCCTCCTACAGTTCTTGTTAAAATACATTTTTATTTTTGCTTCCTTACATTGTTGTTCAGAATTATTTATTTATTTTAGTTTCTAGTTACAGTATAGTTACAAATAAATACTTTTGATATATCCCGAAGATCCAGTAGACATCGTCCATTCTAGACAGCAATCAATAATGATCCACTGTACCATGGTAACAACGGCTTAGTAAACTAACATAGAGCATCCTGATACATTATTCGACATCTATTCGTACTTGTCGCATCCTAATCCGTACATGTCTAGCCAATTATTCATCGTAACTCATGGCTGCAATCAAAGCTAATACGTTGAATTATTGTCGAGTAAGTTCAGAGACAAACGACGCGCCGCGTTACTTGTCTTCCAGCGCCTGATTCGGCCCATAAAGAAACCACATTCCTACATAGCGGTGATTCTTATTCCATCACAAGCAATGACATGCCAATTGTATCCTTTCGGCAGTCTACTAGTAGAAGACAATAATGGGTGCGTGGGCATTATTTTCTGTTTCAATTGTTTAGTGATCGATGCAGCACAATAGATATAGGTTCGTGAATAACTATGATCTTATCTAGTGTAGTCATTGTTTTGTTAATAAAAGTGTTTGACAATTTCATTATGTCATAGATACTGATGTTAGGTAGAGTCCATGAATAATTACAAAAGTGTTTTTTGAATACTTACTTGAATACTTGCTTAAATTAGTCCAGTGCCATTAAAGATGACATCAACTGGTAATCCCAATAACTGGTAATCCCAATACCCTAGCACGAAATTTACACCTTCAGTTAATCAACTTTAGTTCTATTAAAGTTAACGATTTAAATTGTTCCCAGAGTAGGT
Source organism: Aphodius granarius (assembly GCA_963971325.1). Lineage (NCBI taxonomy): Eukaryota > Metazoa > Arthropoda > Insecta > Coleoptera > Scarabaeidae > Aphodius > Aphodius granarius. The sequence continues at coordinate 19,579,025 of OZ020226.1, forward strand.
ATATCGGTGGGGGGGTGGGGGGTGATTTGGGATACGTGTGTTCCCTCCGCGGTCGTGGTAAATTCGACCGGTACACCGCATCACAGGAAGAAGGTGGCATGGATACGGTTTTGGTCCTTCGTCCCGGTAAAGCCTCCCGCGTTTAAGGGTTCTGGTCCCTGATGGGCATCCCCGACAAGGGAAGGTGGTTGAATTTCCTCTTGAAGCAAGTGGCGTAGGAAGATGCCCGTCAAGCAGGTTAATTTACATTGTAGTTCCAACCCCCACGGTCGCATCACACAACCGGATAGCTGGAGAAATACCACCCAACGTAATAATGGCTTTAGTCGAAATTCCGGGCGCACAGGACGCGCGGGGAAGAGGGGAAAGTACAAATAATCGACATCGATATTGAGTGCTGTGTGGACTCAATCTTTGGTTTATACATTACAATAACAGTTTTCCTTAACTTTAGTAATCTAAGAACTAATAAATATTTTTCTTTTTCTTTGCGTAAATATTCCGATTCTTTTGCTAAAACTAGAAATAGCATAGGTTACAAGGGAACGGTTATCCCCTTAGAGTACCATCCCTTATTTTCAACTTCCGATCCCCAATGTACGGCTTCGTAAACCATTAACATAAATGCGGGATATTGGTTTTCACTCGGTCCAAAAAACAAAACTTTTCCTATCACGAAATTGAAATATTCAGAGTAAACATACGAAGAGGGATGTATCAATTTCATACATACAAAACGGGATCCGGTGGAAATCACACAGAATATATTTTACATCAGTGTGGCCCTGGCAGGTTTTACGGTGATACTTTTTCGCTTTTTCGATGGATTACTTTATTTCAATATTAACGAGAATTTGGGCAACCCAGTTCGATGAGCTTGCTGTATATTTATTTTTTATTAAATTTAACGCCGACGTGCAAGCTACATAGCACGCGTGGATTGGATACTGGTCACCCGCTATGTTTATTGCATTAGCGTATCACGAATGCACAACGTATAACAAAACAAAAAAAAAAAAACAAACACAGTAAAATATTGGTATGGACATGTACGATAATCTAAACTATTGATGTCTGTACTGACTTATTTATATTTTTGTTACGTGAGAAAAAAACAATATAGATCTATTTTATTTAAAGTCATATACGTTCTCATAACAGATTGTTCAAAATATTACGGATCAACAAGTTTTTTTGTGTTATTTTATCAAGGTAAGTTATACAGACATTCTGTGCGTTATAAAGTTGGAAGTGATCAAAGAAAATGATGAAATTGACGAAATAAGTGTTGTATATGCTACGAGTACTCAATATATGCTCTAATTCAGTGTTTCCCAACCTTTTTTGAGCTATGCCCCACCGAAGCTGGTCTAAAAATCTCATGCCCCACTTCATATTATCTTTTTCTATACCTATAACAGAGTTGGAAATGAACCTTACTCGGAACGGTGTACGTTTCTCATTTCGTCATTGGTACACATTCTGCCCAACAAACTTTGACTAATTTTCTCTCTGTGACGTAATGAAAAACTTGCGCCATTGGGGGTATAAAAATAATAACATAAAACAATAATTTTTTTGATTATTGAAATAAATACTAAGCATTTTAGCAGCAACAAAATTTGCTACATATTCTATTATAACAAAATAGAAATAAACATTCACTTAAAAACTAATACAACACAAATCTGCCATATTTTATTATAACAATACAAAGTAACATTTACTCTAAAACTGAAATTGTCACTGCAAGTGTTAATCGTACCCTTGAGTCTAGTTATCAAATATTCGTGCTCATTGCTAAATCTGGAAAAAGCACAAAATAGGGGAACATTTAATTAAACTGTCAATATCAACATTTGTAAAAACGGTTTTAGAGAAAGATGACAAAGATGTGATAGCTGTGCCCCTTAGTAACAACACTGTCAGAAAAAGAATGGTTAAAATGAGCAAGAGTGAGAGGCACTGAGGCCTTGTTGATAACTTATGTAAGGTACATTAATAAGGAACATTTTTTTGAGGAAATGTTATTCTGCAAATCAACCTCGATATATTTTTTCTAAGCTAAAAAACTATGTTATTAATTATGTCGATTATATATTACGTCGAATATTCCAATACAGAACATAACATCTTGTGCTGCCAATCGTGCTCCTAACATGATGGGCAAGAAAAGTGGCTGTTTAAAGATGAAAATCCAGAAATGCTTCTTGTGAATTGTGTAATCCACAGGGAAAACTTGGTAGCCAAAAATATTTGTTCAATGAAGTATTAAATTTAGTTATAAAAAGTATGAATTATTTTGTACTTCACAAATTAACTTGAAATGTCACATTCGGCATTAGCTTTGATACAATTGACATATTTTATAACCGAATTTAATCTTCATTGGGAACTGAACAAACATTTTTGGTTACCAAGTTTTCCCTATGGAGCTATATTAGACAATGCACAAGAAGCATTTCTGGATTCTTATCTTTCAACAGCCGCTTTTGTCCATCATGTTAGGAGCACAGTCTGCAGTACAGGATGTTATATTCTGTATTGGAATATTAAAGACATTGAAGTAATTTTTTTGCTTATGAAGAATATCTTCGGAGGTTGTGTGCTTTCTAATTTACAGAATAACATACCTTCAACAAAATTTTCCTCAACAATGTATCTTAAGTGGCATAGCTATCACATCTTTGACAAATTTTTCTAAAAACGTTTTTACAAATATTGATGGCTTAATTAAATTTTTCCCTATTGTGTGTTTTTTTTTTCAGATTTAGAATTGTGGAGGGATATTTAATAATTAGCCTCAAAGATATGATTAACGGTTGCAGTATGAACGGTACAAAGAGACTTTAAGGAAGGTTTTTTTTTTCAAAATTTTTCTATATTCCAATTGCCCCCCTCAACAATCATATTGCCCCCCAGTGGGGCGTACGCCCCACGTTGGGAAACACTGCTCTAATTCCTGTTAGATCGGACTTTTAAAGTGGTTGAAAGGGAAGCAAAAGAAAATGCCGTTTGCAGTTCCCATGTTGTAGCGAGAGCCTTCCAATCATGTAGACGATTGCTATTTTTGCACGATAAGCGTCTGCGGATATTCCAAGAAGGATAAGCATAAAATAAACTATCCATATTTGTCATCAGCATCGCGACCTATCCCCCATGGAGAGAACCATCCTCTTCCAAGTGCGCCATCCACTTCATCATCATCGATTTTTGACACAGAAGAAATTTCGCCTGTTTGAAGAAACGTGCCTGATTTGACAGAGTGTCTGAAATCACTCTGTCAAATCAGGCAAGTCGTGAAGATTCACCATTTGAAGTTTAGGAACACCTCACCTTATAAACCAGTGCGATCTGAATAATTTGGTTAAAGACTTAGGTTTATCAAAAGAAAAAGCCGAGTTATTGGGTTTAAGGCTACAGGAATGGAATCTTTTCGTACGAGGTGTGACAGTGTCTTCATTTACAAAGCGTAACGAGCCTTTTAAAGCTTATTTTAAAATGGAAGGATCTTTACGTCACGATGTTGAGGGTGTTATGAACCAGTTTGATATTCCCCACGATCCTTCTGAATGGTGACTTTTTATCAATTCATCAAAATACAGCTTGAAAGCAATACTTTTGCATATTCTTTGAATTTTGTACTCCACCATGAATATATTTAACAGTTACAGAGTTGCAGAACATTCATCTGCAGTCAAGTGTGATATACAAAAAAGCTTTATTTCTACTTTAAATTTATGCCTACAAAAATAGCAAATGCGACTGTGCATCTTTGAATGCACGGGCAGTCAACCAACGCAAAAGAAAAGCAAACAAAGAAAAGTCCTTAAAAATGTTTAAAGGTTGCAACAAAATATCCACGGCCCAGTTAATTTGAATTTTTGCCCCTAGAGGCGTGTGCGCGTGAAGCTATTCTCTTTGAGCTTTTTGCAAAAAGGGTGAAGGCCCCACTTTGTCAATTAACGCCCAGGTTCTATTGTCGAACTTTTTAGATGGTACCCCCCGGTATATTTTACAGTCCCCCTTTGCAGCATGCAAACTGATGGGAAAGGGGGCGCCACCCGTCGTTGTTTAAAAGGGTGGGTTTGCGCTAGCCTCCAAATCACAGATTCCATTAGGTTGCTTCCGCTGTGGGATATGGCGTTTCCGATTTTGATGAAAAGGGGTTTGAAAATCTTCGTGGGACGTATTCAAATTAAGCTCGGTAATTGGAAGGAATGTAGCGAGTTTTCAGGATGTCCTGGAATTTTTAGGATCTGGCTATATGGACTGTAATACTAATATAGATTAAATAAATAAATAAATCTTTATTTGAAATGAAACCCAGGACCGGAATCAGTCTGGAAATTGGACAATACCCTCATACATAATCAGGATAAATGTTGGCCAATTGTTCCCTCAAATAGTTCAAAAACTAGCGACTTACCCCGAGATCCGTTTGGAGCGTAGACATTCGCCGTTGAAACGGATTGCCCGCCGGAATTTATTAACTTCTGCCGCTACGTACCTGAGGACGCCGGAAAGCGGGCAGCAGCGCCCCCGCATCACCGCGCGTCGCCGGAATTAGGTACTAAAGGGAGGTACTTATACCTCTGGATGTCTAATGCATTTTAATAAAAACTTTTGACTTTGAGAAACCGTACCCTTATTGCAGTTCCGCCAAGTCGTATACGTCATTCCTTCCTACTGTAAATCGAACTGGTAAATTACTTCGAATTACAAAACTTTTTAAAAGTTTGCGAACTAGATATGCCGGTTTCATTTGTTTCCTTGCTTTTATATATGTTTTATATAAATATTTGACGAAACGTGGAGTTTTTTCCTTTCCTTGGATATTTCTATATCGATTCTATCTGTCTTTATATTTCTCAGCTTGGCTAATTTCGTCTGTCGTTTGATTTTTGCGCAATTCATCTGAGTTTCTTCTGTGGATGTAAGTTGACATCAAAGGTTTAAGAATTGACCAATTTCGGTACGGGCGGAATATCGAAAAACTGAATTCAACTGGGACTGCTATCCGAGTGAGATACGTAAGAAGACTTGAGGATCTGACGTTAGCGGGGTGCTCCAGCGGTCGATAGAACGTCGTATAAGACACACAGAAACGAAATCGAGCAATGCTGATTGCTGGTTGGTACTTTGCTGTGACTAAGCATCAAAGGCGAATGTTCAATGTTCAATCTGTCGCTGAAGATGACCTGGGTGCCTTTGCTGAACAGAGAACAGGATAACACCAATAAATCCGACGAATACTTTTATCTTATTATACATTTTTCTGTTTCAAGTGTTATATAAGATGCTATAACAGACAAATGTTTTCTGAAACAAAATTTTACTGAAACGAATTTGCTTCATGTCAAAGAAAGATCACTGTTAAATAGTGGTGTTGATTTTATTTTCAGTTGGTATGTAATAGGAAAATATCACTAAAGCTACTGTTACAAGGCACAAAAGAAAAACATGAGTTATTTGGGTGGGTAGAATCAACTCGACCACTCTTAAAATTCAGTCTGCAGTGTCTCGAATTTGATCGATATGCAGTGCTGATGATCGTACATTTTCCGTAAACTCAGGGCGTCCCGACGCCCGCCCGCCTGGACGACGTCGTAGTCGTCGTCGTTTCCCAGTCGTTGTTCTTTTTTCTTTGCCACTATCCAACCCTCCTCGTTTCCGTCCTAGTCGGCGGTTTTATTTTATTTGGCGATCTACCTCACGTGACGCTACATCTGCTCGTGATATTACAGTTATCGGGTTAATTTTTGTCAAGTTCTTCTTCTTCTTATAGTCGATTTGCAGATTTTTATATTTGCGCGTTTTTTCGCTTCGTTGCAATGTTAAGAGAGAATCGCAATTAGGAAAAAAAAAATGGAAAAAGTGGAAAGAAAAAGCGAACATAAACCAACTTACAAAAATAAAATCCATCCTCTCACGAAACAAGTCCTTTTGAGCAAGCGGCGTGTATCAATACATATAAATTGGCGGCAATTTATCGTTTTATTCTTAAATAATGCTATCTCCCGTCGAGGCGGCACAAGCCCGTGTTTATACAAGGGAGTTACGCCCCTTTGTTTTTTAATGTTATGTCTTGATATCCTCTCCTGAGCTAGCCGCCACCGCTGCCGCATCCGTGGCAACTACAAAGGACCGTGGGTCCCGTGTTGTGAATTTATTTCGGGCATCTTCTGAAATCGCTTTGCAATAAATTTTCCTTAAGTCGATGGGTCTGGGGATGGCGTTTTGTAATACCGATGGTATATCCAGCTGATCTTTTCAAAGTGGCGGAGAGAAAGTCTTCTGCCCCCACGCCGCATATTTATTTTCATGTTAGAGACGTGAAATGGATATCCCTAACCGTAACAATAAATACTTGCATTTAAAAATCCTTTTGTTTCATGTTTGAAACATGAAAATTTCAGAAGACAACTCAGCACTTAAAAAATGTCAATTTTTGTTATTAATTTATAGAGGATGACACAAAGCGACGTTAAAGCGCTGTCTAGACGTACACTCTGCCGTCCTGCAAACCTTTCCCATTTTTAGAGTTCCATTTTTACCTTAACTTTTCCCGGTAAAATGATAAATCTCGCGGACTACCGTTCTCCGCTCCTTTCAGATGAATTACCGGCATAATAGCCGGTTGCAAAAGCCGACGACGCGACGTGGGATATGTGCAGCAAAAGGTTGCCCTGTCGCTGTATGTAGTTGTAGTGTACGGTCATACTTTACAGAAAATCTTTCTTTGTACTGGGACGACACTGTTACCTCCTATATAGCCACTGAATTGAAGGCTTACATCTTGTTGAATCAAGAAGATCCTTCGCAGACTCAGGTAAAAAAATCCAGGGAAGGAAAAGTTTCTCGCGTGCAGGATTTGAGCGTGAAACTCAACGTTTTGAGACCATTAAAAACGGATAGATTCTTTGTCGTTACGTAGCACAATTTCCATTGTCGTATGGAAACTTGTTTCGGGGCATCAGTTAAGATTTGTCACCAGTAACGTGGAAACATTCAAATGGAAACTCTGTGATTGTAAAGTGTGATAGAAAGTCAAACAATGAAATTGGCTCAAAGCGGTATGTAGGAGGTCAAAATGGCGGGAACAACCGCGACTCCCTAACATGGTAGCATTTGGCCAAGCGCGGTTTAAGGGCTTTAATTACTGGTCAAAATTCTTCATCAATTCTTCATTAAATCTCTTCCAATTTATTCGAAGGCAAAACTAACTGGGTTCGTTTTCTTGAACCTTGTGAACACATTTTCTGACTGCTAACTGACGCGTTTAAGTATTTAATAAGGGCTGATAAAGCAAGACTACTCAAATGAAACGAAACACTTATCAAAAGAATAACATCTATTAACAATAATAATCAACAATCCCGTTTGATAGGTTACATAGAAAAATGAATGAAGCTTTGAACATATTGACGTTTAAATTAAACCTAGGAGTTGATTTAGACAGACACACTTTTAGCAGAAATATGAATAATTTAATTTACAATGAAATGCGAGACGAGTTGAAAAGACTTACCAGGGATAAACTTAAACGCCTAAGAACGCTCCACAAAAACGTGTACTTTACATGACGGTGGTTGAAATGAGAAGAGCGAGATCTGTTCGTTTGCATCCCTCGACCCCAAAGGAAGCCGGAAGCTTTTCTTCTTAGCCAATGACAACTCTTCAATTTTAAACTTATAACACGCGGTCAAATCCTAAACCAGATGTTCAACCCTAGCAAAAACCTTTGACATTCCCCAATGTTCTTACAAATATCTCGCTTAATTTGATCATATCTTAATAAATAAATAATGGGTTTCCGACCTATTACAGGGACAGGAACAAAAACTGCGCGACAGACTGCAGATGCTGCAACCGCTGCAGGTCAACGCGACGTGTCCCACACAAACCCCATCAAACAAACTTGTGTGTGTTGATTACAAAATCATTGTTGGTTGGTTCAAGTAAAATGCAAAATTCTCAGAGTAAAAATACGAGTTTCTTGATGTTCCAAGTATTACGTTTTCTTGTTTTAAGTATGAAGGAACTGTTTGAAAGGAATTACGTCTGTTTTAAGCGATACGTACGCATACTTTTGAGTCAAGAAACTGTTTGTTCGTTGAAGCATGTATATCTTTCACCCAACAAAATATTGTTGTTGTTGTATGACAAACGTCTTACTCTTTTTATATGTGGAAGAATAAAAGTTTCTTCGTCAGAGCAAAATATACTCAACATAAACATACTAAAAAATGCAGTTTTAATTTTTTAGGAGGTTGCCTCTTTTTGTGCTCAAGAAAAAACAATTTACTGTTGCCAATTTACTCAGTCGTGCTGAATATTTTTGACACAAAAGCAACAAACATACTGATGCACGTGACTGTACGTTGGACGTCATCCATATTTCGTTTTATTTCAATGAAGACACAAACAATAGCCGCAGCGGGAACTGCATCTGCCCGAAGGGAATGCAATCGAACAATTAGCCGGGTAGGTCGGGACAACACTACCAAAAAAAAAAAAAAAAAAATAATAACGTATACACAAAAGCGCGCGCAAACTGTAAAATTTCAAAAACAAACCCGTAACGCTGCGCCGGGCCGTGTGCACACACGATAAAAAACTGTAGTGTAAACAGAAAACCGCCCACCTATCCACGTTGTACAGACAAAACATTTTTATGGCTTTTTTAGCTACACCGAAACTAAACATTTCGACCTCGACATTTTCGTTCACTGCATCAACAGAAACAAACAAACGTTCAGTACTTTTTGCTACGAAACTTAAGAAAGTGCTGCCATCGGTCGTTAAAAACGAGCACTTGTCATATTGATACGAACGTCATACCGCCAAAGGGTCAGGCGATTTACTGGGATGTGTAAATCGTATTGTCCTGTTCGTGTTTTGTCAAGCTTGCAAGGCAAATAACAGCAGGTAAATTATTCTCATAAGTAGAAACGAATTGACTGTGGAACATCTGACACTCGCAGAGATTCTACTCGCACCCAAGTAACAGGGGAAGTCCCTGTGCGACCTACCTTCGAAGGGGTAGTTCGGTTTTGGGGGATAGGGACCGCGTGCGGTCGAGTAGGATGTGGGTCAGTCCGCAGTATCAACCGTACATGGCGCCATCTGACGGCCGGATGAGGTCTGATTTTTAATTAAAGCCATTTCCGCCCGTCGTTCGATTGAATTAGAGTTTCGGATCGGATTGAAACTCTTCGATGGTGCGGGAACTTTGGATGATGTCGTCTTCGAACAGTTCCAAATTTGCATTTAATCGACAGAGCTGAATTTATATAGTTCAGGTTTCGTTCTTGGTTAATTAAGCCAGAGATTTGCTTCATTAAAGTGCGGTGTGCTGAGGGTACGTTCTGTATTGGGTCGATGCACTGTGCGTTGAACCGATTCGAAAATATCGTCCTTGTTGACTTGCATTATCTTCAACTAGATGTCAAGAGCGTTCATTTCCACCCAGTCATCTACTTCGTAAATCTTGGCACCTACTTATAACTTCGTGCCCGTAAAATACGCAAATGAAGTGAAAAGAGGTCACTTCAAGAAGATTCGTTCGAATTAATTAAGATTGTGTGGTTTCTAGCGCTTGACTGCATCTAAAGCCTTACTTTGCAGCAGTCGTTTGACAAATCGATGATCCAGCTGTGCGGGTACCGCATACCCAGTTCTAGTTTTCAGTGGAGTATTATGTGCTAGGGAAAGTTCAGGAACTTGAGCGCATTACCCCATTTCAGCTGGTTGTCATCGATGGTGCCGGTGACGGCGTCTTCCCGTCTTTTGGGGCCATGCGGTTATAATTTATGAAACTAGGTGTGTTGACGCGACCGAAAACTTTAAAACTACTAGACTAGCCGAGATATGATTTGCATTTTTATATAAAACGTGCATGTCATTGTGTTTCTCTATCAGGTAATTTATTAAAGGATAATGCAGCTGGTTTTACGAATGATGATATGGGACTATATGCTTTATACAAATAATCAAGGTTCTTTGATTATTGGCGACAAACTTTAGCGTTTCCTGCAGGGTACATTATTGCAATAAAAAATATCGATCATTACATTATTGTATCATCGCACGGATGTTTTTTTTTGTAGGATATCATTAGCTTTATATTTCCTAATGGCCATTTTTTGTCGGGAGTACTAGCCGTCAGAATTGTTCGGTACAATGCATCACTGTCTTGTTTCCATGTAAATTCGAGGCACTGTACACTGTACCGGAATAAATTGCCACAACCGTGCTGTCGACTACTTGTTACCACCGGCTTGTACAAGTTTTATTTCGATCTAGTTTGGTAGCTGGCATCACCAAAAGTTGTCCGATTCAATTGTCAGTCTAATCCACATATATGTCCAACGGAAGAAACTTTCCATTAAACAAATGTGCCAGAGAGCGGACACGAGTCTTACATTTCCATGATTATGACCTCTTGCAAATTAAAGCTAAACATATTTAACTCTGGTTAATTATTTCCTAGTTTATCAGTCAACATTAATGACAAACACTGGAAATATTCACCAGAATGCATTATTATTTATAATTTGAAAATAACATAACCGAAGGACAATTATTTTCAGTCGCATTGTCCTCTGAAAATGTATATTACAGATAATATACTAGTATTATTATACGGTACACGGAGAACGTATAATGTTTGTATATTTCAGGGAATGTTCGGATATATTACGGTCTTGCTGGTAGAACTGAATTCCCCTATAAATAAATACAGCCCCAAGGAAAAACGTGATTTTAATATTGCTTTATAAACGTAGCCGAAGGGAGTTCAGGATTTCAGCTCAACCTTCGCCAACAAAATCTATAAAATATTAAAAGCACACAGAGAACGAGACATTCTTTGATTTTCAGGAATTTCCAGGACACAGGATTTAACTGAAAGGTATTTTGTGATGTCCCACACAAAAATACGTCAGTTGCAAGGGTACTGCTTCTTCTAGGGTTTTAAAATTAATTGTACTTATATTTGTTGTTATTGAAATGCTTCTTTTGTTTAAGAATAACTCAACAACTATTATTTTAAGTGTTTTGCTCTAAAATAAAACCTTCAAAGTTTAATGTCAACTATCCCTGCGTGATTTTTACATAATTGAGGTGTGCACTTTTATTTTTGACAATATCATCGGAAAAAAGTGTGTGTGTACATTACTCTTTACTATTTGATACTTTGATTGGTATAGGTACGAATTGTTCATATTCCAAACAGAGAACTTAATCATTGATGATAATGATTATAAATTTTGTCGCAAACAAATTCCAATTTGAATATTTGCGACAAATTCGCGGTTATTACACCCACATTAAAGTCATATTATATAATATAATACAGCGCAATTAACAGCGCACTACGCGCAAATGCGACGTCAATTTTTACGCTGAAATAAGCGCATTTCAGTTAATGACCGTATTATTGCCTCACTTCGATTTTCCATCGCTATAGGGCAAACGAGACAATACCAACTAACACAGCAAATAGTCCGACAGAAATAAACAGCTAAATTATCTAAATATTGAATCGTCCGACCGCATAACAGTCTAAACTCGTCGTTCAATGTTCAACCATATTTTGTAGCATTATGTATATGTGGGACGCCGATTAAATGCAATTTTCGATTAATGGTGATAAATTACGTGAATATTTGTTGGCAGTGTACACTGGATTCGAAAAATAAGTACTTAATGCGGTTTCGTGAATTTTAATATCAGGCCAATTTTTCGTTTAACCCCTTTTTGTCTTTAGTATCAAATAGTTTGACCCCTAGTAAAGTGTTCCGGATATTTCTGCCATTCCATAATATGAAATTGCGTCGACAACTTTTATAACACCGTGCAAACTCAATTATTAATTACGGCGGGGAGATTTTAACTTTTGAAAAGTCAAGCGAACTCTGCGCTGCTGCGGCGGCCGCAGTGGTGGCGGCAGCGCAATAATCAGCCGCCTATGGAATATCGCACGAAGCGTCCTCGTGGTTCTGGCGAACACCGCAACTCCCCGCCTTCTAAGGCTTATATATCTTCGCTCGCAGATCAAACACTAAAGCGCCAAGATCCACTAATGAGGGCGTAATTGCATTACCAAGGCAAACCAGAGAACCTCGGACCCCTCTGAACTGTAAAGTTCGCCTTTATTTGCACTAGGAAAGTAAGAGAACCTTTAAACTCTCTTCTTGTACTTAACTTTAGTAATCACACAAACTATTTTTGGTAGGAGGCATGAGTAGCAATGAGCACAATGTAAAATCTGTGCAGAACAACTTGAAAAATTAACGGGGCAGGTAAAATATGTCGGTGTGCTATTTCCTGCGTTGGCAACCCTTATCCAGCGAAACCAGGTAAACAGGAATAATTTACTTCCTGTTGAATATTCATGGGCGACGTCACAGTGGCGCATAATTACACGGCTGGGCTCGTCTGTGTAAATTCTCGATAGATGACACCACTGACGCTACTTACGTCTAGACTCGTGTTGTCTAAGTTTACGCTTAGATTTATACATCCCTGTACGAAATTACGTAGCATAGATTTGTATGTATTTAATATAAAAGCAGCAGCAAGTTGTAAAGTAACATGTTATATTTCAAAAAATTAGTTCAAAGATTGGTTTTGATAAATAAAGACTTGCTAGCCTCACGAAAACCAAAAATATTTTTTATTGAGGTAATCAGTTTTTAAAAATATCTTCCTTATTTTTTTGGTAGAAGTGTTAGGGAAATAATTTTTTTTATAACGCACGGTAAATCAATTATTATATTATGTATTCCCCCTTAGGTTATTTACATTCAATATTTTGCTCGCATAACTCGCTGGCGCGGATGGCGCCTATCCTGAGAGGAAAGAATAAACCTGCCGCATTATACTTTATTGATTCCATGGGTGGAAGCAGCAGTAACACGGCGGCATATCCTTCGGAAAATATGGACGCGAGAATGCGTCCTCGTAATTTTTTCAATAGTTTACAACTTTCAGACACGACACGCCCGTAGGTATCGCATTTAAAGTGAGATATATCTGTTCGCGTTTATCAGCGACCCTAAAGCCGCCCTCTTGAAAACACAGTCTGTATTAGTAGTTCACTGCTTCTAGTTTTTCGTGTAGTTTTATCGATAGAAAGATATAATTATGCAGCACTGAATTGTGAATTAATGACACGATGCAGCCCTGAATAAAACTGCAGTGAAAATAGAAGTGTAGTCGAATTATGAACAGGTAAGTACTTGGGATAAACTTAAAGAATATCTCTCGCGGACAACCGTGAAGATACAGCATTAGAACTGACGTGTGTACAACAGTAAACAGTAGCGACGAAATAGGAGGCTCTTTAAAAAGAATTAAGTCTCGTCTGTTCTTCCCCTCGAGGAAAAACTTGCGAGAAAGTTCGCGAGATATCGTCGCAAAGCAGTCTTTTATTGTGTCTCAGACGCCTCGGGATATTATGTGTCGCAAATTGTAAATAAATTGTTTATCATTCTGCGAAATATGCAGTTATACAAACTGAACCTTTCAGGAATATAATAACAGCTGAATATTATACTTTCGACACAAGTTAATTTAGTGTTTGTACACAACATATTACATAAATTTACCGTGTTTGTTTCTTCTTGTTATTGTATGTCTACATACGATCATAGAGAAAGCACTCGTCTGAAACTGCCGCTCGCTGTAAAATTCACGTTACCGTCTCTGTTCCGTCATGTTACAAGAAAAATGCATTTCATATTTCACGAAGCTGTAGGACGAGCTGTATAAAGGTTCTACTGAATGGCAGTGTTGCTGCAGCTCATGTTACACTGCTGAAAAACAAATTTCCATCAAACGTCGCCCGTCAAACGTTACCAGCTTTATTCCTGCTTTTGTACGTGAAATATGCTTTGTGAAATATGAAGTTTTAATAAAAAATAATCTAGTTAGTAAATAAATATTTGGTACTTTGTGTGCATCACTATTCAAAACGATATGTTTACGTGGTAATTGTGATTGGTATCTTAATGACTCATTGAAGTATACGCACGAAATCAATTTAACTACCCCCAGCAAATTTTCCATAATTAAATTCATTTAGAAAACAGCTTCCGCCCCTCTCGGATACTTCGACAAGTCGTTTACACGTCTTACCTCTAAATCATCATTCCAGCCACCTGCTTGTTATGCCGAAGGAATACCAACCCCCCAAGAGATGGAGAGATTACTGAAGAGAGAGGGAAGATGATCGATATTATTTTTTACAGGCCACAACAGGAGTAATTAGCGAGATATACAGGAGTTGTAATCATGCCAGACAAGAAACGATAAATTGTGAAAATGCGGACTGGAATGTCTTCCGTTGTCGACGTTCCTACGCTTCTTTCCTCCTTATTTGAGTGCGACTGTCCTCCTCGTTTGCTGACTGGACCTTTTTGTTCGTCGGGTGCTTTTTAAAATAGATGGAAAATTAGTCCTTACACTTTAAATTCCATTAGGACTCGGACTGAAAGAGGCCCGACGTGCGAAAAAATATCACGAGGTTCTGGTGAGAGCAAAGGACGGGGTATTTTAGAGAGAAGGATGGGAATATCCAGCTTGTGCAAGAGTGGGTCGTATGAAGGATAACTGGGTGAATATTTGAAAACTAGGACGGATATTCGACAGATATATACCAATCGCACACAATATTCGTGAAGTGGACAACTATATATGTACTTTTTGAGCACATCTCTTAACAATTGTATCACATTCATATTGCAATCGGATGTTCCACTAACAAGCTGATTACGTGTTTCAGTTGATATCACCAATGAACTACCCCCCAGGTTTCAGATAACCAGTAAATACGGAAGGACTGTTAACGACGTTCGTTCTTTAGAGTGTTATTTGTTCTGTTTGTGTGTTTCTTTTATATTTATAAGGGTTTTCATGGATGTTTTTCTTTATTTGGTCGTATTGGTAGTCGAGATATCGTCCTGGCATTCGCTTGCTACCGTCCTCTATTGTTTGCTAACACAATGTTGTTTTATATTCGACTGAACGAGGTAATATCGGATGTTTGCACTGAAAGTCCTTTGTCGCTCCTTCGAGAACTTATTTTTATTCGAATTTTATTGCTAATTAGGCTTTTGTGCGACGTCGACGTTACGTAAGTAATAATAGGAGAAATTGTAGGAATTACTGATGGTTTTTTGTGTATTGCTTTTCTGTTGGATGTCTTTTTTTAGCGTAAGCAATAATTTACAAAACAAAGTTGCAAAGAAATGGCAAACAACAAATTGTTATATAACACATTTTGTTATGTAGTCCAGACCTGGCTTTTGCTTACTTTTTGTGTCTAAAAACTAAAAAAACGCGAAAATATTAGAATGATACAATTGCAATACTGCTAAACAGCACGCCTGTTGGAGTATATGATTATAGGGAATTTATTTGCGTAATAAACACATACAATTTTGCTAATAACTAATATGCTCGTGTGGTTGTGCATTTTCACGTATACGGAGGGACACCTTTATAAAAATCAATAAACCAACATATTAATTGAAGCCGCTCATATCGTCGACGGTATACGAATTCGCTGTCAAATGCTAATGTGCGCCAATTCATCAAAATCGGTAAAACCGTTCAGCGACCGACGGCACGCATCCATAAATAAATATGAATACGAGAGATGATCCGGCGTTATTAATACCTAAACGGCGATTATGATCGAAACGCAAAACTCGACTGGTTTTCACGTACGAATAATGTATTGCATGAGTGTGCGTCCGCACATACAGAGATCGGCAAAAGTATCGACCCTTTTCAGTACTTTCAAAATGCGTAGGTGACCAAATAATTACACTAGTCAACAAAATAAAAAAAAAATGTACATTAGATGCCACTATTTTTTTCTTAAATACCATGGCCCGCTAAACTCAAAAATTGCATTAAAAATTTTTTGAACGGATACGTTTTCGAGTTATGAATTTTTCTTTTTTTTTGTTAATTTTTTTGGAGGTAGTTCGGCTATTTGGAGCATATCTCGAGTTCGGAACATCAAATCTTGTCGTTCGGTACATCAAATTAAAGCCAATTGAATCACCAATAAATGTTATTAATATTGTTTTACAATCGCTTCAGTGGTTTCAGTGCAATTGACCATAATTTGAATTTTTTTTAGTATAAATGAAAATCGAACCTTCATTTAACCGCCAGGGAAAGGTAGAAATAGTAAAAATATGCTCAGTTTCTTATTTTTTACGTAGAGTTTGCCCTTTTACGAAGAGAACAAGGTATTTACGATGAAAATCTATGAAAAAATACCGAAGTTATGATCAATTATGACCAATGGGTACGAAACTACCAAAATTCGGCCTTTTCTCTATTTTGTATTTTTCGTCATTTATAGCGGTTTAAATGCATGGTAGAGGTCGGATCCATTCGGAAGACGAGTACGTCACGTGATTCGCACCAAGATGCGCATCTTTTAGTCAACGTTTCGCACTCTGTTGCAAGAGGCATCTTCAGGACGGAGAGAATGAACGTGTGTGGAAGGGTGAGGGTATTTATCGTCGCTCAAAACACGTAGTGGCATATCTCACCAAAAAATGATATTCAGATATGTCAGTACGTGTTTCGATCGACGTTATATGTACCTGGCGCAGGTGCCTGCGCAGGTAGTCAAACAACTATTGGTTGGGAGGGCGGTTTGGGGTAGCTGTGATTGGCTGTGGTGGTAGTAAAAATGGTTTCCAGCTATGATGCAAATGCCAACCGTCATCTCGATTGAGATTGGAGGGATCTTTAAAGATTTCGATCGCTTCGCGGATTCTACGAGGATAATAACGTGATTCCCGGAAGATGATTTTTGTTTGGTCGAGAAGAATTGTTGTGTCTGTGCTCAGCAAGCGCTGAACTGGTGATCGTGCGCAGCTTTGTACAACGTTCATGTTCTGAAACCCCTACGCTGACAGAGCGCTTTATCTCATCAATGTAGACACTGCCACAAGCACATGGGATACGGTATACACCTGGAGCTAGCAGTTGAGAAGATTTCATCCTGAGAATCTTGGTGACGACAGTGACGAGCATGGTGAGAGGTTTCACTAGGAAATGAAGACTTTTGAGCGGCGCTACCAGGGATTTTGGATTGAAAAAATGATGGGCAACTATATCTGGTTCCTCATAAGAAAAACAGATTTCGACAAGAATATAAGGCGAAGCAGCAATCAAAGTCACTTCTAATCTCCTTTATATTGAAAACATCACATTAAAACTAAGCACAATGAATTAAACTTGTAAACAGAGAAAAAGTAGAGTTTTGGTAGTTTGGTACCTATCAATCTTAAATGACCATAATTTCGATATTTTTTCATGGATTTTAATCGTAAATAAATACCTTGTTCTCTTGGTAAAAGTTCAAACTCTACGCAAAAAATATTAAACTAACTATATTTCCACGATTTCTACTTTTCACAGGTGATAGAGTAAATGTTCCATTTTCATTTTGGCCAAATTTTTATAATATCGTGGCCTATTGCGCTAAAACTACTGAAGCGATTGAAAAACTGTATGAGTGACAATTGTTGGTGATACAATTAGCTTCAATTTTATGTGCCGGGCGACCAGATTGGACGTTCCTAACTCGAGATATGCTCCAAATAGTCGAACTACCTCCGCAAAAAAAAAACAAAAAAAAAAAGAAAAAAAAATTGTAACTCGAAAACGTATCCATTAAAAAATTTTTTTATGCGATTTTTTAGTTTAGAGGGCCTTAGTATATATAAAAAAAATAGACGCATCCAATTTTGACTGTTGACTAGTGTTATTTTACGATATGTACTGTTGTAGTGTTGGAGTAAATTTCTTGAAATAATCAAAAGGTTTGTTGTGGTATTGGTTACTTTTGATTTTCCTTGTAACTGTACACGTTGTGACGTGTTCACAGCAATATTCCGATAATTTTCGTTCGGTTCTGTCGATACGGCAATTTTGGGATATTTGGATGAAAGAGTGAAGACCCGCCCTAACCAATTACGCTAATCGTCTGCAATGATAAATAATTGGAAATTAAACATAAATCGGCGTAATTATTCCACGCCGCGCAATTAGGGGGAATTAAATATAATAGAGCCGCGCAATTTGCATTTATAATATAATCTAAATGGTGTTTTTTATCGACTGCTAAATACATTATAAATACATTACATAACTACCGACAAAAAGTTGACTTGACTTGAAGTCCTTCCACAGGATATTATACATATACCAATTAATGTATACTTTTCCTTGAATGGAAACAAAAACCGTTCATAGTTGGTTTTTTTTTCCTTCTACAGACCATATTGGAATCAATTGAACATCTCGCAGAAGAGAACACACGTTCGATCGGTCGATTTAACACGAAGAAAACGGCCGTTGGACCGTGAACGTCGAGGGATCGTTTTAGGGGAGATTATCCTCCTCTCTATTCTGGCTATAGTACTGGCGGCAACCCTAAATATTTATTTACTTGACCGAATTTATTTGAACTGTACCGGCAGCATTACCATACGTTTTGTATACGCTTACCGGATTTACGGCCGGTAACTTTAACTCCGCTACTCTTTTGTTTACTTTTTATGCGCACACACCCCACACCCCTTATCTATGCATCCGAAGCGCAAAAGATATATACCGTGCAATTTGTTTGTTCGATTCTGGTGCATTCGGAAAAAGTTTTCTTCGTGTTCTTTTTGGGACGCAGAAGAACAAAGACACAACATGTTTGTGGCAAACGGCGCAGAAATATTAAAATTATGTTATAATGCAGTATATTATAATTCAAAATTTCACAATTTTAGTCTATCTTTAGCAGAATAACGTACTCATTAGTGGTACATTACGAAAACTCTGACTAATTGCATGGCTTTGACGTTAAGAAGCTTACACCAAATATTTTCCGGGTCCTAGTCCGGCTTGAGTCCGTAGTGAATAATACTTTGATATAATGAGAGATATGCCCTTGGAAAGTCCCTGCTTTCCATCTTGTTGAGGAACATGGCCAGTGATTTTAATCTTCTTTACCCGGCAATTATTTCGTATTAGATATTATACTACCTACATATTAACTTTAACAAGCAATTTAAGACCTCATCTGTGCTATTGTGTTATTAAATATATAGATAGGTAAAGCATTGCAAAAAAAGCACAGAGCTTAGGTGTTATTGTAACATAAAAGCTAATAACACAAGGGAACAACCAGAACAGTGATATTTTAATATTTTTATTGACGTAACATCACTTTTCATAGATCAAGTCATCAAAGTGTTGTGACAGGTCTTAGATCCCTTTTATTTGAAGTCATATATTTCGCCTGAATTAGCCTTCTGTGCATACGTTCTCATAATAGATTGTTCAAAATATTACGAATCGACAAGTTTTGTTTGTGTTATTTTATCAAGTTAAGATATACAGACATTCTGTGCATTAAAATATGGGAGATTTGTTCCCTTGTGTAAATTTTGTACCTGTTTTATTAATAATCCTTCTTAATCATTGAAAGCTATCGTAAACTTCTTGTAAAGATTGTAAGCAAGGATTTGCTTCAATTTCTAGTGTGTCTGAGTGCGCTGGGTTCATATTCCCAAAACCACGCGGTTAAGTCCGCATGTGAAATCATTTATCTCTCTTCTTCTGTTGGCCTATGCCAGAAACAGATGGATTGTTATATGCCGTCCACGGATCCCAGTCACGGATTCGAGAATATTGTCCTTGGGTGATATTAGGTGGCGAGCACAATAGTAGAAGCTGTATTGCGGTAATTGGAAGTATTAAATCTCGGTGAATTATTGGCCAATAATAATGGCACCTTCGTTCCGCTTCGCCGCATTCGCGTGGTCCTCACTCCAATTGGAAATTGCTTTTGAACGGTTTTAACGATTATACGCGACTCCTACGAGCTGTGTCTCCCGATATCACTCTATATACGGAAGGATATTAGATTTTAGGGGTCAAAGTTGTTAGAAATAATTGAAGGAAAGGAGTAATTTTTGCGCAAAAGTCGTGACTAGCATTGGCCAATTAGTAAATATTGTCCAGTCTAGAAAATTTGAGTTTAATGGAGCATAGGGGTTTTAAGTATGTACATGTAGTGCTTTTTATTCAAAGAAAATATTCTGAATGTGTAGAATATATTTTTATTTTTTATTACAACTTGAAAATGAAGAGCACCAGGTATAAACAATACTGATCAAAGTCATTAATTATATTTTGTATGGAGAAATAGAATATGTATGTAAAAATTCAATTTTAAATGATAGAGTTGTAGTCTATTATAAAATACTGTCTTCAAGGGATCTTTGTGTTTATTACGAACTGTATACCATGAGTCCAGAAAAGGCATTGCCACAGAGAGACTGTCAGCGCCATCTCCCCGCGAGTAGACATAGCAATAATTTTTTAATGAAATGAAACCAGTTCTTTTATTCAAAAACAATCTTTTTACTTAAATCTATTATATTTTTTTCCAAATAGAATATTTACTTACGTCGAGGCCGATCTTTATTTCAAATAAAACCAGATTTATTTCATTCAAACGTATTTCTTCAATTAAATCCAAACAATTTCTACTTTACGGTAATCACGGAAAACCATTTTTCTTTCAGCCCATGCAGCTCACTTTTTTATATTAAAAATACTTATTTGTTTCAAACATATATTCTTTTCCTGAAAGAAATATGTTCAAAGAAATAATTTATTTGATTTTATATTTCTTTCTATCAGTGATATTTCTAAAATTATAAAGTTAAAATGTAAACTAGGCATTTCTGTAGTATCGTCCGTAAATATGTATTGGTATAAAGATTGAGAATTATTTTATCGGGTTAAGCTGATATTCGAGCACAGAATTTATTAACACAATGCGGGTTTACTATCCTCTTTATCGCCACTTCGGCCGTCCGTTATGTTAATCCTGATTGGTATCCTTAATCCTGAGAAATCTTATCTGCTTCTAGAGTCGTTTATCTCTATTTTAACCCCACTAATCTTTGTTTATCTTTCTCTTGTTTTCCATTCATCACTCTAAATAGATATACATTTTTAAGTTAATAGGCAACTTTTAGCATTTACAGCAAAATAATGCAATTCAAGAAATCTGTTCGCTTTTGCTTGTAGTATTCGTTAGTTCCGCTTTGGGAAAACGGTATTTATTTGCGAAAAATTCCTTTGGAAAGTCACGAGAGAACTAACGTGATTTTATCGTCAAACAATTTGTCCACGTCTGTAGAAAGGGACTGTATCCTTTCGCAGGCTTTTGCGCTCCATATTGAGTGAAGTTTTCCTTTTGCAGTCACCCCAACACAACTCGAGAGACGACGCTAAAGTCGTCCAAGCGTAGACAAGATGACA
The DNA here is from genome assembly GCA_963971325.1 of Aphodius granarius. Lineage (NCBI taxonomy): Eukaryota > Metazoa > Arthropoda > Insecta > Coleoptera > Scarabaeidae > Aphodius > Aphodius granarius. The sequence goes on from OZ020226.1 coordinate 19,600,394, forward strand.
GATAAATTTGCCTTCCGTCTTCGCGTCGAGTTAGTTATTTTCCATTTTGCCGGATAAATAAGAAATATAAAGGTGAGGCGCGGTCATACAGGTAGGATGGAGTTATTTCTCGACCTAACACGTATGGAGAAATTCTCAGCGCGGGAAAACTCTAATAGACACCCATTTGGGTTATTCAAGTTGCCAATGCGGGGTGATTCTATCCTAACGATCGCAAAAAGTTTAAAATCGTTAGGAAGGATTGAAAAGTAATTCAACAAATTATTTTACTGTAGACACCAACAAGTACTTACGTTTAGTTAAAAAAGCACTGTTTTCTGAGAAAATCTTATAACGAAAATCACCTTATCAATTTTATGTCGGCAGTGAAACGAGGTGAGGTCTTAAAATAGCTGTTATACAGATCCGGCTGTAAATAACCATTAAGGCATTAGGTGGGGGCGCAGATGGCCACGGAAAACTCCTGTTATAGGTCCTTTTCACAAATCACCTTTCACCCTGCCGGTTCTGTTCACGATACGCTTGGGCCGCGAGAGCGGCCACGGTCGTAGAGAAAGGGTGTCGATACTTTATTAAGGAACTTTCTAACAGCGCATTAGGCAATTTATGTTGCGAGCAAGTGCCGTCGAAATGTAGGTACACTTAAAAGTAGCCACGTAGCACTGGTAGTTTGACCGGTCATTTGTATCGCTAATGGGCTTTCATGTTTGCCCATTCCGAACTATTTTACTATGTCTGCCAACGTCTATGCACTGTAATTGCTGTGAAGGGAGAAAATGTTGTAAAAAACTACATGGGATGTGTTCTAGATAATTAAGATGTATGGAAATAAAGCTGGAATAAAATAAACCTAACAATTTTACTGTCCATCGACTTATTTTAGCCCATATAAACGCGTCATTATGGATTTAGACCTGCATTGACAGATCTGCACTAAAGTTGTAAATAATACACTCACATAGACTGAATAATGTAGTGAATTGCAGTAATTTTGTTTTGTCATATACTCGCAGTGCAGATTATAGTGTTTAATTTCAATTTTATGAAATCTGATTCAACTTTTACGTTTCATTAAAATTCTGTTTTACGGCGAAGTTATGGTGGCAATTTGTCGTGTGGCTTCCACGTCCGGTCCATAAAACGACATAGGGACGGTAAATGTGGCACGTATCATGTAGGTCATATAACGTCTGTCAAAACATGCGTTTTACCGCCTTCGACGATGGCAAAACGTGCTGGCCAGTAGCGACTAGGAGGGAATTGCAGACATATATAGGGAGACCATTACCGATACAAATGACCGGCTAGCCGGCCAACCTACGTTTAAGTGAACATTTCAACGGCACTTGGACGCTACATAAATTGTCTGATGCCCTGTTAAAAAGTGCACCTTTTAAGGGGTATACTAAAGAAAGAATACTTAACTGTAATACCACCATTTTAATGTACTTATTGATTAGTATTTAACATTTAATAAGGGCTGATAAAGCAAGACTACTCAACTGAAACGAAACACTTATCAAAACAATAACATCTATTAACAATAATAATCAACAATCCCTTTTGATAGGTTACATAGAAAAATGAATGAAGCTTTGAACATATTGACGTTTAAATTAAACCTAGGAGTTGATTTAGACAGACACGCTTTTCAGCAGAAGTATCAATAAACAATTCTAATTTAAATGAAATGCGAGACAAGTTGAAAAGACTTACCAGGAATAAACTTAAGCGCATAAGAACGCTCCACAAAAACGTGTTCTTTACATGACAGTGGTTGAAATGAGAAGAGCGAGATCTGTTCGTTTGCATCCCTCGACCCCAAAGGAAGCCGGAAGCATTTCTTCTTAGCCAATGACAACTCTTCAATTTTAAACTTATAACACGCGGTCAAATCCTAAACCAGATGTTCAACTCTAGCAAAAACCTTTGATATTCCCGAATGTTCTTACAAATATCTCGCTTAATTTGATCATATCTTAATAAAGAAATAGTGGGTTTCCGACCCATTACAGAGTATTCCTAAAGACTGTAGAAGTAAATTATTTATTTTGTGGTCTTCTGAAATTGGACAAAAAGATGAAAATTCCTCAAACAGCGAAATAATTGCAGTTGACAGACATTACTCTCGGTCTGCAAAATCACCGCTTTTCTCCCCTGCTAGAGAATTAAATTCCACCACGTTCGATCGAATTCCCCTTTTGGTATACAGTATACATGCCGTCTACCGGAACTCTGACATTTCTTCGATGGTAGGCCGCCTTTTCCGGCGATGCACATCCGATTCCTCGCAAAAGCTTCCCATTGGCAAGAACATATATTTTATTTTGTCCTCTCGATGAGCGGTCAAGTGTGCCAACGTGTGGCATTTATACTACATAAACAAAAATCTGATGGAGTCAGGGGGGTCCACGGAGCCATTATTTTTCCGGTAAAGTCTCCCGGAAATCAAAGGCCATACCTTGCCGTCCCCCATCCACTCTCGTTCTAGTCGGATTTTCCGTTCGTTCCCTTTTTGTAAGTCCTCTTTCGACGCGCTTTTGTACCTTGTTTTGCCCTTTTTCAATGTCCGTACTATGTCCAACGTTCAGTCGGCCGTTCATAGTCTTCCTCGTCGCTAACCTGCACCCGGCCAAACTCGCATCCCCGACCACCCGCTAACCTCCCAACCCCGCGGGGATTGCCCCTCCAGATTTGTAGGAAATCGAAAATTTTCTTTCAAAGAAGTCCAGCCGAACTCATCTCTGAACCTGCAACAACATGATTTTAACGCTATTGTATTATTTTTGCTTTACTGGTCAAAGCATTGTTGCTGGAATCGTGACTCTAGCCTGCAGCCTAGAGCCTTAACCGATGTCTTTGCGGTCTTAAGAAAATACAAAAGGCATCGTTCACAGTGTACCTTGAATTGAACGATAAGTATTATGGAGAAAATTATGCTATTGTACGTTTTGTATCGTTCGAGACTTTACTAGTCTTCGAGATAGATGTGTCGCTTAAAAGTTTTAGTTTCAAATATCTGGGGTGGTACCCTACATTCCAACTACCTCGTAATTATACCGGCAACAACGCTAGTTCTTCCGGATATCAAGAGTTAATTGATAAATACATTTCTAAGTGTAAATCATATATTAATAAAATATGTACCTACAATGTTATGAATTAAAAATAAACTAACGACTTAACAAAGAAATTGGGAACACTTGGCCCTATTCCCAGACATCAGTATTACTTATTTAAATCCGAAAGCATAAAAGGGTGTTTTTTGACCCTCCTCATCTTATAAAAAGTATTGTTTTTGTTTCAGAACATATTGATTCTATACATTAGTAATGTTTCATGTTGGTCAAGAATCAAACGTTTAAAACGACCAATAAATATATTTTCACAACGGTCATGTATTAAAAAGAAATTATTTATTTAAAACGTGAAAGCTTTTTTCAACACAAAGTATTTTCAGCATTTGCTTTTGGACTTTCCGAAAGAATTTGCTCGCAGTTCCAGTGTGCAACACTAGGGGTTATATTAAGGATTAGACGCACAATCTGTGTTCGTTATCCCACTCTCTCTTATCCGATTTCCACTTCCCATTATACTTGTATTTCGTCCTGTCCGTTTTCCGCTTCTACTCGCTGCCCGAGGAAAACTCTTGTACTCATTGTTGTAACATCAGCCGCCCAATTCTCCCGCCTATGGTTGAGAATGCGTCAAAGAAAGCAACCGAAAGACGTTTATTTACCGGGATCCATTATTGTTACATCTTTTGTATTACAAATTCGCTTCCTTATGACATATATATTCTTCGAGGCGGATGATAAATACTAGCGCAGTGCGAGGAAATTTCATCTCGCTTCCTTTTTTCCGTAATAGATTTCCTTCTTTCTAATTTAGTTTATTGTCGGCGCGAAATGATGCAAGAAATGGACAATAAGAATTCATTCCTTGGGTAAATGTAGACGAGATGCGCCGCGCGTCGTGTACTTTATTTTATTTTTTTTTCGGGGGAGTGGTATTGTTATTATGACAAATACTCGCGCGTTTAGTTAACGGGGAATAACACAATGTTGAGAGCTGAAAAAAGTACATTAAGGCATATGCGGAGACATCGTTGGATTATAAAGAAGAGTTCTTTTTTTGGGATCATTATTATTATGTCCCTGCTGAGATATTTTCTATTCAAAACAACCTTTGTTAGAGTAATGTGAGACAAATTTGGCGTAGACAGAAGCCATGGAGATATGTAGCTGTAAAGATATGCTATTTAGGGCTGGCTTTAGTTCTGTTTTTGAGAAAAAAATATGAAACTTGGGAATAACGTTTGAAATGCACACGGTTGTAGAAATACTTATTTTAGAAATTGTATTAGCTAACAATAATTGCCAAGAATTTGAAAGTTGAATTCATTAAGATCCATCGTAACATATAGGGGCCATGTAGCTTTTGCCAATTTTAGGTGAAAAGCGAACAAGATTGGGCTACATTCAATTACTTGCTTTAAAGTGAGGCTTTTCGATGCTTATGTTAACGTTATATATTTCGATTACGGTAGCTTTAACCATCTTCTCCGCGAAAGCAAATAAAAATTTAAAAGTCGTTATTTTTTAAACGACCTTATTATTGCTTATGTTTAAGAGAACTTTAATATGCTTCTTTAGGTTGAATCACCTTTTCATTGCTATACTTTAATATTGAAAGCTTAATTCGATTTTTCGCTTTTATGACGAAGTTTATAGTAAACTAGATAATAATAACCATTAGGTAATAATACTTTCCAATAAAAATTAGTTATGTAATTACGAATCTCATTAATAATAATAATAATAATAATAATAATAATAATAATAATAATAATAATAATAATAATAATCCAAGCCTTAACATCCCCCAACAGCTTTCGCCAATTACAGGGGGCATCGGCAGGCCAGAGTATTATTATTATCAACCGCGCCTGTGGAACGTCTTAAGATGTTTGGCTCCCAGCATTCGCCAAGGAGTGAGGAAAACCACACAATAGGTAATAATACTTTCCAGTAAAAATTAGTTATGTAATTACGAATCTCATTAATATCAATTAATTACAGTACGATCTAAAAATATCTTCTCGAACTTCTGATGTCTTGCAAAACCGTAAAACTGATTCAATCGATACCGAACAAGAAAAGGTGAACGGTGAACAAAAGCAAAATAGCTGTGGGTGGGCGTAACCATTGATTATATAGGGTAAACATGAAGTGGTTGGAAGCTCGGTTCGCCTGATTCCGTAACTGGTTTTAATTCCATTAATCAAAGTCGCGCGCTTGCATGCGTAGTTCCACTTTACACCCAAGACAATTCATACAATTAGTGCTGTCAATCAGGCACTAATTATGTAGAATTGATTGCTATCGCGCTTACCAAGAATTGTGACCTATGAGAATGTTTTGAGTAAAGTTTTATGTTCTTTAAATCAGTTTTCAACTGATTTCTTGAATTGAATCATATAATAAGTCATACAAGAAGGATCTGCACACATTATTATATCAGAAGATCGTGTAGTATAAGATCTAGTATCATGGTATGCAAACAGGATCATCTAAGTACATTTATATTCGGTGAGTGGAGACATAAAAGCAAAGAAACGGTAAGTATAAGATTAGACCGTATTCGAAAGTAAAGTCGCTTGGTTCTTCTTATCCCTGTTCATAAATATGTATTTGCTTCGACAATAGCATCCAGCTTTGTACATTTTACTAGCTTCTCAAGATATTCCTCTTCTTTGAGCATTGATCCGTTATGCTAAAAATATAATCATAAATAAATAACACCCAATTTAAATTTAGATACTCCGTTTAAATACAACAGTAAGAAGTTTTATTACGTGAAGGATATAAAATAATATGTGTTTCCCGCACAACTTATAATTTACATTGGGAAATTGTGTTATATTTTTCTGTAATCGGGATCATACCGTTAATAATGTAAAATGGCCGAGAAACAGTGTTGAGTAAACGAAACGGAATCGGCACATAAATTCGGATAAAATGTTTGCGAGGGACGAACTTGGGCACACATGTATGCCGCATACACAACCAGGGGTTTGTGTATGAACGCGATACGGGGACTTCGAAGGGAAAGGGTCACAATAAAAATAATCATAACAGTGAAAATGCGTCCGCTAGTGATTTCGATCAAATTTACTGCAATATTCCAAACAGCAACTCGCGGATAATCAAATAACGTCCTACTATAAACATTTATTAGTATTACAACGCCGGCTTTCCTGTGTTTCAAAGTTCTTAAAGACGAAACATGTAATAGATTTTCATATTTTCAGTCCGACGGCGTTTCCGGTAAATAATCTCCGTTATATATAGACGAATCATGACAGAATAATTAAAATTTCTCCGTAGACATCTGGGTAAATTAATATTAGGGCGCGCGTTACGAATACAAATTAAAATTCATCTTCTGATGCCTTCAACTATAAGCAGAGCACACGATATCTCGTTGACTACCCCTCGACTTTACTGCTAAATATTCGAGACATGGACATGGAAATTGTACATGATGAGATGTACCTTTGAACTGGTATTACATATTTCTTGGAGAGAAAATTCCGTTATATTAAACTTTAGCGGGAGTGAGAGGGCACTAATATTTATTTAATATATTGTAATACCTATAGTAATATTACTAGCTCTGTGTATAAGTCAAAATTTTCGATTTTAGTTATTGGGCATTCTAGAAATATGTGGTTAAGGCTTCCCACCTGTCCACATTCGCAATATGGACATTTTAGGTTATCTGCTATCTGTTACTGTTGTTACGAATGTCCGGCAGGGGACGTTTCGGGTTTGACGTTACTGTGGTAATAGCAGCAAAACATGGGTCGAAATTGTTTTTAAGGCCGTTTTTTTGCTCAAAACTCTTTGCGAAGGGTATTTAGAGGGATGTTATCGTAAGGCATGAGAGCGAGCGGCTTTTATAAGGTCGGCAGGAACGGATAAAAAATGTAAATTTTTGACGTTCATCGATCCGCTTGTCGGAATTTCTAGACGTCACGTGACATTTTCTCGAGGTTCGCCTTCACCCGAAGAGGTGCAAAAACGTGATTTTTTTTTCAAAATTGACGCATTTAATTTACAAAATATCGCGCAGTCCACGCGGAATTGTGTCCTTTTTTCAATTCGAGCGTCAAAAGTAATATCGAAAAGCCCAATTTTGCAGCTACTCGATCGCAAATGTCGGCCAAAATGGGCGATTCCGCTGAACGCGCCCTACACTTGAAAGTTCGCAATTAGTATAGGTAGAAGATAGATATATTACACGTTGTAATGATTTTATTAAACCATGCAGAATAATAAATTGCATAGAAAATATAATTTAAGTGTGAAATAACACGACAATGGACTCGGAACTATGTATGTACTTGTGGCCAATTACGTGTGTTGACTTCATTTTAATTTCAACATTCTTAGAAAAATGAGCAATACAGCAACATAATGACCAATTGCTGGTTGAAACTGGCCTTAGTTCAAATGCTGAAATCCGTTTCTCTAAGATGCTCCATTTGAAGCAATGTATTTCGACTCCTGCGTGCATGGCTTTGTATCTCTCCATCCGACCACCGCGACAAAATGAAAAATTTCTATAAAAGGTACCATTTAACTTAACAATTTAACTAATATGAACGATAATTATCGTACGATATTCCGTTAGCATAAAAGTACTCTAAAAAACCAATCATTGGCAAGTCAGATCAAAAAATGTCGTGTGCGTAAAAAATTATGTAAAGTGAAGAAAGCCGCAGCTAGGTAATATTTGCTTTAGGAATTGAACGTATTTCATAAGTCGTAATAGAATCCCATTTCGGGTGGCAAAAAATAAACTATTCTCCAATCCGGACGGTCGTGAGTGGATCGACGATAATGGTGCAGATATTTTATACGGTAAACGGGTCGGGCTGATAACTTCCTCCTTGGGCATACCCCCAGAAACGGAATGCATTACCGGCAGCTCTTCTTTGTGCGGGCGACAGCGGGGGGAGCGAGGGTTGGAAAAGCATCCCCGGCCGAAATCCGAAAAATACGAACGCAGATAATATCTATAATTCGGTCGGCATCGAGACCAGACAGCTACTGATATGGGGATTGTTGCCGTTGGCGATAAGGAATCTCGCGAAATTACGTACACTGACGGAATTAACATCAATTTCAACGACTCTTCATTACAACCGGATTTCTGTTATAGCGGTATTCGTTGGAATATATTGTTATATAGTCGGGTCCATAAGTTTTAGGATTAATACATCACTTTCATGGAACTGTTTCTCACTACAATTACAGTGTAAGAGGTTAGGACCTGAGTCTGTTTTTATTGGTAGCATGGAAACAGAGCGGTCAAAAGGTAATTTATTTTAACTCAAATTCAAACGGAGGACGCGAGAACTTTTTTTGAAACCTTGAGGGTTTGGTATCGCTAGATTTTTAGAAGCCAATAATAATCGTAAATGAACACAAAGTATAACCTTAGGGTGATTAAAAGTCAAATTCTAACCAAAACAAATATATTTACAAAATGAACAAAAAGATTAAAAAAACCCTTCAGATCGAGTGTACAATAATCATTGAAACTCTTGACACAATGATAATAGTTGGAGAGAAAACGGATGACAGAGACATAATTATTTTATAAAAATTACCTAAATTGTTATTGGCAAATTTACATCAGCAGAGATGGCATAACGGGCACACACAGAAACAAAACACAAGATAAGGGCCTATTGTCCTAAAACACGTAACGACTACATCTTTCGACTTCTAAACCACGACCTCGACTGATATTCTAAAATATACTTCAAAACCAGGAAAGCTGTTTCCCCTCCACACACAGAACCAAAGTTCGTTATTTTAGCAAAAACCCTCAATAATGAAAACCCTCAGACCACACGAACTGTTCAAACTTCTAGAAAAAATCTGTATTTATGACCTCCGGTCCAAAAGGACCCAAACTATATCCTAACCAAACATCTCTTTGGTATTCTTACATCTGTTACAACCGTTTGTTCTGCCTGTCTATGCAATCTCAAAACAAAAGACAAAATTCCGACCTACCACAACAGTATAACGATTACAATGTAGCGATTACACTACATCATAGCAATCTGAATCTATACCAGTTCAAAGCTAGAATTTTTAAACCCCAAAAACTACTTCGGAGTTAGTTTTTTAGACGATACAAATAATCTGCCATCACGTTTATCCTGTCAAATTATGTTCGTTTCTATCGTTTGTAACAGAAAACTTACTGACCCTACTCCGTATATCTCCCTTAACATAGCAGCCGATATTGGGGGGGTGATTCGAACCCCTGGATAATCTATATTTATCTGTAGGATCGGCTCGCATCGCTGAAATTCTTTGTGCCAACCTTGGGGCCGACCGAACGGACAACTTTTCCCGATGTTATTAGAGAAATATTGCCATTTATTTAATTCTTCCGGCTACCGGAAGCCACGATCAAATAAAACGTGGCCTTTCCCATTCTTTTTATATATGTGACACGTGCTGGAGGGTGTGCTCAACGCAACATTACTTTCGCCTGCGAAATCCAGTGTGCCGGGATGATCTGTTGGCATTGTTCGACCATTTTCTTTGTGGAGATTTGTGAGAATTTAAAGATTAAATGTTTTGGATTCAGTTAGAAAAGAAAATGTATTGAATTTCTTACATTACGCTCGAATAATTGGCAACAGATGATTACGAATCAGTTACAGAATTCGACCTAGTGTTAGCTAAAAATAAAGTCTGTTTTACCTTCCTTTTACCTTCTTAAAATTCTATATTTAGTTCCTAGCAAACTGACGCGGTCCGAATCACTAAGTTCTAGATTTCCGGGAGGAGACCGCGTCAATGACGATAAAGTTTGACGTGATTTGGTAATATACATTCTGAAAGCGGATTTGTTAACAGAGCAAAGTTTTGCAAATTAATACATTTTCCTGTGTACGAACATTTAGATTACTCAATGATTGACCCGAAAAACAAAGTATGTCTAGATAAAAAAAATTAAGAGTTTGAAACTTAATAATAATTTTCATGAATATTGATCGGATACTATTATATTAGACGTACCAACTTACTTATTAAGATTATAAAGTTTTGTTAATTAAATCGGTTGAATTTAAAAAAAGTAGCTTTTTGCGTCCGAAAGAAAAACAAATAGGCGCCCATATCGCTGGAATTATGGGCTAGCGGCTCCAAAATCCAGACCTGAAGAGTTGTAAATCAGAAGGGTCTAAGTACCAAATATTTAGTTCCAAGGAAACTGACAAACTTTATCGAAATAAAATTTCAAAATCGCTATTCAGCCGAGATAATCGAAACGGTTCAACTGACATCAGAACCTACCTACGAGCTATGTGCCATATCCTATTATTTCAAACATAAATCAGGTATATTTAGATTGGAGACTTTCGCGGCCCGATTCACAAAGTTCTAGATTTCCGGGAGGAAACCGCACTCTGTTGCAACAGGCATCTTCAGGACGCAACAGTAAGAGAGCTACGAAGAGAACCTCTTCTCTTCTCTTCTCTTCTCGTCGCAGCTCTCTTAGTGCTAAGTCCTGAAGAAACCTCTGGCAACAGAGTGCGAAACGTTGACAACTTTATCGTCATTGACGCGGTTTAGAAATCATAAATCAGGTATTTTACCAAATTAAGCGTCAGCTACTCTTATACTTCAATCAGAAAGGTATATTAACAATAATACAAGGTATCTGTTTATTGGTTATGTTAATAAAAACTTAATTAAGACACTTAAATCAGTATTAAGCAAACTCTCGGATAAGGTCCGAATTAAAGTGGCTGGCTTCGCCTGGCAAGTACTCCATCATGTCCTTTAGGTCTTCTAGCTTATCTCTTTGTATATGGCATGCGATGCTTTGATGAATATTGCGAACTGGTGTGTACGGGTGTTCTTTATTGTATAGTTAGTCATCGTAGTAAATAGATATAACAAATTAGAGACTAAATTGTAGATATCGTAGATAGTTTAGAGCTACTACTAATGTTTGAATGTCATATGTTAATTGTTAGTTGGAATCTTCGGTAGATACCATAAATCCGAGTTAATGTACCGTCCGTGAAAGTTCTTCTCTTCGCCAGTAATAACCCGTAAATCAGGGACTAATTCCGCCACGCGCACTCAACTAATGAATTTATGTTATCGAATAAGCGAACTGGGTGCGCTAACAGTGTACAGTGTAATGTAATTTAACTTCGATGTACACATTGCTCGCTACTGCTAAACTGTCGTGCTACATTTCCAATTTGTCCGTGTCCTGTCAGTAGTGTGGCGTCAATATTTCGCCACCCCTATAGCCGGGACCACCCGCCACCGCGCCGCGCCGTCCTGCTCGGACAAATAAGAAGTGTACGAGTTGCCGCCCGTGCGGAAAGTAATTTCGCATCTCCCGCCCCAATACAACTCGACCGCTCAATCTGAACTTGTAAAGTTAATCCAAACTTATAACTGCTGTTATCCATATAACTTTGAGACGAAATCTGCCCAAACCACCCTCGCTAACAAGGAACAACACAGCCCAGCGTGCCGAACTGTATCCCATCGCATACTTCCTTGCCTCAATTGATTACTTTATGTTCTTCTTCCTGATCGTCTCGTTCCCCTTTATCCAAGCGTCATTAATGTGGCGACAACATCAAATTATGTCTCGTAACGTATAGGGCAGTGTTTCCCAACCTTTTTTGAGCTATGCCCCACCGAAGCTGGTCTAAAAATCTCATGCCCCACTTCATATTGTCTTTTTTTTATACCTATAACAGAGTTGGAAATGAACCTTACTCGGAACGGTGTACGTTTCTCATTTCGTCATTGGTACACATTCTGCCCAACAAACTTTGACTAATTTCCTCTCTGTGACGTAATGAAAAACTTGCGCCATTGGGGGTATAAAAATAATAACATAAAACAATAATTTATTTGATTACTGAAATAAATACTAAGCATTTTAGCAGAAACAAAATTTGCTACATATTCTATTATAACAAAATAGAAATAAACATTCACTTAAAAACTAATACAACATAAATCTGCTATATTTTATTATAACAACACAAAGTTAAACATTTACTCTAAAACTGAAATTGTCACTGCAAGTGTTAATCGTACCCTTGAGTCTAGTTATCAAATATTCGTGCTCATTGCTAAATCTGGAAAAAGCACAAAATAGGGGAACATTTAATTAAACTGTCAATATCAACATTTGTAAAAACGGTTTTAGAAAAAGATGACAAAGATGTGATAGCTGTGCCCCTTAGTAACAACACTGTCAGAAAAAGAATGGTTAAAATGAGCAAGACTGAGAGGCACTGAGGCCTTGTTGATAACTTATGTAAGGTACATTAATAAGGAACATTTTTTTGAGGAAATGTTATTCTGCAAATCATAAGAAAGCACCACGACCTCCAGAGATATTTTTTCTAAGCTAAAAAACTATGTTATTAATTATGTCGATAATATTCCAATACAGAACATAACATCTTGTGCTGTCAATCGTGCTCCTAACATGATGGGCAAGAAAAGTGGCTGTTTAAAGATGAAAATCCAGAAATGCTTCTTGTGCATTGTGTAATCCACAGGGAAAACTTGGTAGCCAAAAATATTTGTTCAATGAAGTATTAAATTTAGTTATAAAAAGTATGAATTATTTTGTATTTCACAAATTAACTTGAAATGTCACATTCGGCATTAGCTTTGATACAATTGACATATTTTATAACCGAATTTAATCTTCATTGAGAACTGGACAAACATTTTTGGTTACCAAGTTTTCCCTATGGAGCTGTATTAGAAAATGCACAAGAAGCATTTTTGGATTCTTATCTTTAAACAGCCGCTTTTCTTGTCCATCATGTTAGGAGCACAGTCTGCAGTACAGGATGTTATGTTCTGTATTGGAATATTAAAGACATTGAAGTAATTTTTTTGCTTATGAAGAATATCTCCGGAGGTTGTGATGCTTTCTAATTTACAGAATAACATACCTTCAACAAAATGTTCCTCAACAATGTATCTTAAGTGGCATAGCTATCACATCTTTGGCATATTTTTCTAAAAACGTTTTTACAAATATTGATGGCTTAATTAAATTTTTCCCTATTGTGTGTTTTTTTTTCAGATTTAGAATTGTGTAGGGATATTAAATAATTAGCCTCAAGGATATGATTAACGGTTGCAGTATGAACGGTACAAAGGAGACTAAGGTAGGTTTTTTTTTTCAAAATTTTTCTATATTCCAATTGCCCCCCTCGAGAATCATATTGCCCCCCTGTGGGGCCTACGCCCCACGTTGGGAAACACTGGTATAGGGCTTTTAAAAGTATTATTTGAATTTGTAATAAAGTCTCACTGCACATATTACAGATCTATATCAAGTTAAATTGTCATATTGTTTATTATTATAGAGCGTAAAATATCGTCGATTTTTACAATGTCTGTTACAATGCAAACAAGCTTGTTATTCTGCGGAGAGAATAGGTTTTGAGCTTTCGTATTCAACCCCAAAGATTCATATAATTAAGTTAATTTCTGGATAAACACACTGAGTTAATTAAGTTATTAGCGGGACTATCGTCGCTTGAATATATCTCACACGGCAGCCCTTTGTTTTACAACTAGACATCACGCGTCAAATTCACTTGCAATGTGAAGCAATAGTACGACCACGGATTATAAACGTATAAACAGAAAATCTGGAGTATCTTGATGGATTATACATTATTATACAAATTTATTACTATATGGAATATGGAAATATATTATTGGGTCAATGAATATAGATTGTATAATTACAATTTCTTAGTAGTCAAGTATAAACATTTTTATTGAAAAAAAAAATTATAAATAAAATAAAATAAAGTCAAATTAAAATTAAAATAAAATTAGTGTCTTAATTAAGTTTTTATTTATATAACCAATAAACAAATACCTTGTAGTCTTGTTAATATACCTTTCTTATTAAAGTAAAAGAGTAGCTGACGCTTAATTTGGTAAAATACCTGATTTATGATTTCTAAATTTCCGGGAGGAAATCACGTCAATGACGATAAAGTTATCAACGTTTCGCACTCTGTTGCCAGAGGTTTCTTCAGGACTTAGCACTAAGAGAGCTGCGAGAGAAGAGAAGAGGTTCTCTTCGTAGCTCTCTTACTGTTGCGTCCTGAAGATGCCTGTTGCAACAGAGTGCGGTTTCCTCCCGGAAATCTAGAACTTTGTGAATCGGGCCACGAAAGTCTCCAATCTAAATATACCTGATTTATGTTTGAAATAATAGGATGTGGCACATAGCTCGTGGGTAGATTCTGATGTCAGTTGAACCGTTTCGACTATCTCGGCTGAATAGCGATTTTGAAATTTTATTTCGATAAAGTTTGTCAGTTTCCTTGGAACTAAATATTTGGTACTTAGACCCTTTTGATTGACAACTCTTCAGGTCTGGATTTTGGAGCCACTAGCCCATAATTCCAGCGATATGGGCGCCTATTTCTTTTTCTTTCGGACGCAAAAAGCTACTTTTTTTAAATTCAACCGATTTAATTAACAAAACTTTATAATCTTAATAAGTAAGTTGGTACGTCTAATATAATAGTATCCGATCAATATTCATGAAAATTATTATTAAGTTTCAAACTCTTAATTTTTTTCATCTAGACATACTTTGTTTTTCGGGTCAATCATTGAGTAATCTAAATGTTCGTACACAGGAAAATGTATTAATTTGAAAAACTTTGCTGTGTTAACAAATCCGCTTTTAGAATGTATATTACCAAAGCACGTCAAACGATCGAATTCGCCGAGTTTGGTAACTGTCAGATCGGCATCCCTTTATTGCCATACCCCCCACGAATATTTATTAATGTTTTTCGATTTAAACTTTAAATTACCTCGAATACTTTACGGGCATCTTTTTCGTTTCGCCTTATTATTCCAGTCCTGGTATATTGTACACGTGGTGCTCCCGAATTTTAGATCGGTGCCCATAAATTTCGCTCGATAATATTCGTCTCAAATCCCTTTTAAGACATACTTTCTTTCTCTTAATACAAGACATAATTTTAAAAAATATTATATTTTGCGTCAAATTCTCTCTGTTAAATTCGCAACACGAGTTTCAATTTAAAAATTATCAGGAAATCTTCCATCAGGATAGTAATTTCGCGATAAGAGCAAAATACTGTTATCTCGGCAATAATTGTACAGGGCCGGTTTGGCCGGCGGGAAAATTCTTTTACCCGGTAAACATGAATCTCGCATTTGCATAAATTTCCATATTATACACATACAAGTGCCCATTACACGTCATGCACATATCCGTTTGCCCATTGCATTATGTACACCGCAAATATTAATTTTAGTTTGTACCGGTGCTGGCCGAGCTATTTGTTGAAACTGTACCATTAGTACAGTACCTATAGTGGCAGGGTTCATAGTTGATGAACACTTCCGCTCCTGTGATTTATGTAAGAAGCACAATTTAAACCCACTTATAACTACGTTTAATAAACTGCTTATTAACAGTTTGTCTGCAGTCGGTACGTGAAATACTCGTTTGATTGAATCAAAAGCTAATTAAGACATTACTTGCAAAATGCGCAAACATTTCAACCGAATAGGTGTTTTCGAGAATATAATAAATCGTTTTTTTTTTCGGCCACACCTCGAAAAGTAGCGTCTGGATGACATACTAGTTCTTTGTTGCAAGATAAATACTACTACGTTTTATAGAAATGCTTCGTTGTTTCTGCATCTCAATCCTCTTCTTTTACTTTCCTTGTTTTCTATAATATAATGGCATTGATGCATCATATTCTACGTATAATATTATAAGGAATATCTCAAGAGAACAGAAGAGAGATGCATATCATTTTCGTCGCCTTGAAAGCAATAGCAAGCTGGAGTAGCCCACGTATATTTTTATAGTCCCTTTTGGCCTGTATAAACATTCCCCTTCAAGTTTCCGAGCGTAGACACGTTGACCTACCAGAACCGAAATATCCTTGGTCCGTGACCCTTTATGCAAATGCAAACCCTAACTTACGTTACATCCTTGATGGCACAGAAGCGTTGTTATCATAGTACTAATGACGTGCTTGTTCATTATAAACATCTTCATGGACGCAAAGCTGTATTTAAATATGCAATTTCTGTCTGATGAACATGTGTTTTGTCATTTAAAGATTCCAATTTAATTTAAGTGTTCATTTCGCCGTTATGAGTAAAGTTGTTCAACAAGTTTCAGCAGTGAATGTCCAAACAGTGGAGATATACGAATTTGATCCCGAATGTAATAAATCTGTGACCATAGAAGGTATTCCTCATCGCAATGGAGAAAGGTATATTCCTCTTTATGCCGTGATGTTTATTATAGCAATTTTAATTATATTTTAATTGCTTTCAAACCATCTTCAAACTTCTATTCAAATCGTCAAATGACAACTTATAAAATGACGTCAAGTGACTTAATCGTGACTGCAGATGGTTTGATTTCGGTATCCGTATGTCAGCGTCTGTTTTTTTACAGATTTGATATAAATCTTGTCGATGGGGATGAGGAAACACCGTACATTCTTTTTCAAATATCGGTGAGGTATAAGAAAAATGAAATAGTGCTCATTGCTATTCTTAATGAACGATGGGCGGCTGAGCAAAAATTTGATCATATATCAATAGCAGCTGGTAATTTTTTTAGGATAGTGATCACGCATGCCCAATATGAATTCAATGTTAGTATTATTATTAATAATAATCGACCCTATAATATGCGCAATGGTATTGTTACGCTTATATCTGTGTTTAACTTTGCCATAATAGATTTTAAATAGTTTCTTTTTCTAATTGCAGGTCGATGTTAATGGCACCATGAATTATACTTTGTCAAAGAAGCCGAATTTCTTAAGAGTAACTCATGTGGAAATTAAAGGTGACGTTACTCTTGAAGCTGTACAAATTGAGCAACTTATATTTTCTTGATATCATTAAAAATATATTCTATGACTATGATCTATGAAATCAGTCAAAACTAATAATATTAGTGGAAAAGTTGGGTGGAGACCACCTCAGATTTTTATGATATATTTTAATGGACAATTTAATTTTCACTGAGATATTGTTATACAGCAGTCGATAAGATCAAGAAACAGTAGAATACTTTTATGGAACACTTAAATGTGATTCAGATTTATTTTTATTACATACTTTGCAATAGCCGGTAATTATCAATATTTATTTTATTAAACACAACGTAACAATTTTTTATAACATGATTTATAATGCGATTATTTATCCTACTGATTAGATTTGGTACATACCTATAATATCATAGTATTACCGGTACCCATATCTAATCATTGCAAATCTGTATTTCGATCAAACAACATGGCACAGGCAACGCAGGCACAAGTGATACAATCACAAGTAAGAATACCAAAATACAATTTCAAACGTGATGTATTTTATTGAATTATGTAATACCATAATATTTAATTTAGGCAATTCACACTAGCGTACATTTCATTCCAAAATTCAACACAACCATAAACATATCAGGTGTGGCAAATTACGATGGCAAGAGGTATGTCTAAAATTAACTTTTTGAAACTATACATAATTTCCATTGTAAATAATTGTAGATTTGATGTAACATTGAAAAGCAGCGATGACTCATCAGCAGATTACCCGTTCCATATGTCACTTAGGTTTGATCAAAGGCTTCTGGTGAATAACAGTAAAGTTAAGCAACAATGGCTGTTGGAAGAAAGACATCCTAATATGCCGATTGCCCCAGCGCACCCGTTTAACCTTACCATTGTTTGCGAAAGAAATAATTACCGGGTAAAATTGTATTTTATCTTTGATATATTCGTTATTATTTATGTATCTTTTTTTTTTAGATTTTAATCAATGAAAGACCGTTTGCAACGTTTAATCATAGAATGGACTTTATGGCAGCCACTCGCTTGGAAATCAGAGGAGATGTTGTAGTGAGTCATGTTTGTGCTGAGTGAAATACCTCTACAGTAATTTGATACGTTAGATATCAATAAACGAGCTTGTAACAATTTCTCTTGTTTATATTTCCTGTCTTTCAGTAAAGTGATTTAAAGCACAAGGTAGCAAAAATAAGCCCTAACTTCCTTACATTTCAGTATCCCTAACTTACCTGAGTAAAGTTGTAAAGAGAATTCACGGTTAGACGGTTAAATGACCAGAAAAGTCTGAGCAAGGTAAATAATATAAAAGTTGCCTGGGGGGGTTCATATATTACGTTTAACGCGCGGGCTATTTGGAATTCAAGGCGCGTTTATACCAGATTTAGCGGCGGCACGTTGAACGCAAAAAAAAACGAGGCGCCCGGAATATAAGACAAGGTCGGTCCTCTGGGTGCAATGCCAAAGGATGCAATGGGCTTAGTCCTTGTTTTAGCGTCGTTTTCCTCCGCGCTGAGAGTTTAAACGCAACACGATGACGAGTTTGAATGCAAACGCGGGATAATTAGGTTTTTACGATTATTTTTTTTACTGTCAGTTGGTAATATCGTAAATTTAAATGACTAAGGGAGGACTCAATCGGTTCGAATTAATTTCTGATTTCCGGGTTTCGCACACTATAGCAGGAGGATCAGTGCTGTCACGCTGAGGTCTCTTGAATTCGGTAGAAGGTACCCTAAAAAATCGGTAGATGTCGCCAAAATTCGGTAGATTAAAACAAAACGCATTTTGAAGCGTTTTAAAGCTTTTTATTACAAAAATAACAAATACAAGAGAAAATAATTTGTAAATAAAAATAGTATTCCACAAAAACAGATATGTATTTATGTATGAAATATTTTGAAATTCAGAAATTGATTTAGCCACAAAATGCACATCTGTAATGTCCACGAAATGTCTTCTGTTTCTGAAATGAATATTTTCTGTTGAAGTTGTTTGTATATAATTTCGTTTTAAAAAGCAATCATAGAATGTTTTCAAAACATTTGATATATTTCAGTATATCACATGAATTCTAGGACTTTATTTCTTTATTTAAATTCTGGAAAATAAGTACAGTACAATCTAAAAATTGCATAAATAATGTTGTAATGGGCTCATTTAATTTCTGTAATATGTTAAATGTGGCTAAAACATCATTTTGTGCAACTGCATCAGTGAAGTATAACTTAAGTAAATAAGAAATTAGAATTTGCATTAAAAATCCATTATCCTACAAATTCGGTAGAAAATAATAACGATTCGGTAGATCGGTAGATAAAGGTTGAAATCGGTACATCTACCGAAAAATCGGTAGAAGTGGCAGCACTGAGGAGGATCTTAATGACTCCTTTACATTGCGGGAGTTACGAGACTGTGTTGGTTTGTGACTGTGACTGTGCAGAAGTGGGGTACAAGAAATATCTGGTGTAACTTTCTGACTACATTGACACACTGTTTACACATTTATAAACTCTCTAAATGTTTAGACTATAGACTATAGAGGGTGAAACACCAAAAACGAATGTCCGAAAGTTAATAATAATACTATATCGGGATTATAACAATACGACTGACTGACCTCTCGATACAAATCACTCTAATATACTGTCACGTATCCATGTGTTTTCCTACGAGGTTTATTTCTCTACTTCTTGTTTACTTATTCTTCATACGCTGACCGGGCAATAATATTAAAACAATAACGTGTGTATTTTATAAATTGTTACAAGTTCTTGTTAGTTTCGTGCATGGTGTAATTTAATTTGTTACACAAGCCAGCGGTCATCTTGCAATTCACCGATTAGCACGTGGTTTAGTTATGCTACTCGCTATCAGATTGAATATTATGTTAATATTCTTTTCTGCTATGATTCAATGAACGGTATGTGGAAATCGCGTGACCGGAACTCTAAAGCATGTAAAGCGGACTTTTCCTTAACACGTTCCGTGCATAGCAAACAAATCGATGCTTACACACGATTATATTGTTCATTAACAAGACACAGATATTGGAATATATATCAGCGACGGCCTCCACCCAACTTTTGGACTAACATTGTTCACAAGTCCCTAAATCATCTGCAATTCATCTGGCCCTCAACCTAACATCAGTGGCCCCTAATATAAACATTTGCCAATCAGTTCGGTCAAAATCCGTTCTCATAGTCAAATAACCAAGTTCGTGCAGATTATTTCATCCAACTTTTCAGTCCCATGCTAGCAGTAGGCAACCAATTGCCTCTTAGGTGCAGACAATGCAAGTGAAAAGTGTTTGCAACGGCGCTGTTCGTAAATTACGATGGGGCGTCACCCGGGGCCTTCCGCCATATATTTCGTGGCTCGCATTGTCCGGCGGGAGCAGAGGCTGGCTCAAAACAATCGTCTCTACTGAACTGATTATTTTTCAGGTCGGCTTTTTATATTTCACTGGGTCGCCGGTTCACAGCTCCTTTGTTTTGTTTTACGAAGTATCGCAATAATTTATAACGCGGGACAAAGCGGTGTTTTTCGGAACTGGCCTTCAATAAATTTGTTATGTAAAGCAGTAATCTGCAATTGGCATATTTTTCGATGAATTACTGGGTTTGTTTATCCTGAGTTAAGTATGATAGCTTAAAAAATACTAAATGTAGCCCAAGCTAAAAAAACATAATATGGATTTAACGATATTTCCTTTTCGTGAGAAGGAAATGACTAAGTGAATGTAAGAAGCCTAGTGAGAGAGCTCGATAAGAAATAGTTCAGTTACAAATGGAAGCGCAATCGGTTCGTGTAGCTACATCTTACTTTGAGGAACTTTTGAAATATGATCAGGAAGTCCGCGGAGCGTTTTCCGTATGAATGTACATGCTTGGACCGAACTCGCTCAGACTGTGTATGGTAGCACGGTAAATCATGGACCCCTGCAAGTTTTAAACTAAATCATATCGACAGGCCGCTGCACGACCCAGTAATGGAGATATATGGTCTGCCATCGCACACTGCATAGGATGGATTCAAAGTAAATTCAGTTTTGGTGTGTCCAGGAAATTATCTTTATAATGTTTATGTTAAAGTCAAAAAGCGGTACAGATTTACTTAGGTTACTCAGTTAACTAAAATATTGAGAAAAATGTAAAAAAATATACAACGCAGCGCAGCGTCAAAAAATAATGCTGTAGAAACCTTTCAAGAACTTAAGGGGTCGATATTATACCTTTTCACAAATTCACAAAGAAGATATTTTAAGCCATTTTATTACATATTCTATTACGGGCAAAGTACACCAACAAAGACAGATAATTAAAATTTAATGAACCCACCGCAAATAATGGAATTAGGAAACCTTCATTAGCGGGTTTAAAAGTTCAGGTATCGATGACATTTCGGTCTACGGCCTTGCCACCTTGGGCTGCCAAGTATTGAGAATTTTATGGTTCAGGTATCACTTAATTTCGTGGCGTCTCCATTTTGGTGTAATACTTACTGGGTGGGACACTTTCCTTAAAAAATTCCGTAAGAAATTCAGTCGACCTCATTAGCATATCTTAGCATAGAAATTGAATCCCAGTGGGATTCAAGTTTTTTCTTGCTCCAATTTTAGGTTGACGAATTGACAAATAATCGTATAGCTGGGAGCAACGAGTTTATAATTAGTAGTAAGAGAGGTAGCATAATGAGTCATACTTAAAGCCACTTAAAGCCGAACCAAGTGTCAATATGGCTGCCAAAGTATTTTTGTCATTGACGTAGCATTGGTGTTTCTGTCTAGCATAATAATGACAGCATCTAGTCTAAAAGAAATTTACTACTTGGAAACAAATTGTCTTCACGAATAAACTTTATCCGCATGTTTTCCCAGTTATAATCCTGTCACGTCAGTGGTACTGACGTTTGTCAACATCTGACAATTTGTAACATAGTGACAAAAGCTGTGGATTCTGTCAAACTGTTTCTATAAACTCTTATACCACCTAAACCGTTCATCCCACTGATCTGCAAATTTGTATACATGTTTAGAGTCACTGGAGGATGAGCTGGTATCAGTTTGGTCAAAATCGGATAAATCCCTCAGAAAGTATAAGTAACATTATTGTTAATCTAATAAATGTCGTCTCTAATAACAACTATGTATACAATAATTATTATTAGTATATTAAAGAAGTATATACCTCTTTGGAGGTATACATATACTTCCACTTCTTTATCTTCTACTCCTTATAGGAATAGATAGATAGATCAATACAGGTATTCAGTGTTGGTTCATTATGGTCTTGTAACCAAAGATCAACACTTAATGCACAAAAAATAATTTGTTATAGTTTATAATAAGTCAAAGCTTTCAATTATAATAGATGAAAATTACAGTATATTTCTAATAACACTTGCATTTGTAAACGAAAATATTGTCAACATTTTTGGATGAAGTTTTTACGTGAAAGATTACGTCCTCTAAAAATACTATACAAATTCGTTTATTAACCGTTCCTATATTTAGAAGAATTACTAGCTCTGTGTATATGTCAAAATTTTCGATTTTAGTTATTGGGCATTCTAGAAATATGTGGTTAAGGCTTCCCACCTGTCCACATTCGCAATATGGACATTTTAGGATACATTTTAGGTTATGTGCTATCTGTTACTGTTGTTACGAATGTCCGGCAGGGGGCGTTTCGGGTTCGACGTTACTGTGGTAATAGCAGCAAAACACGAGTCGACAAAAATCGATTTTTTGGATCGAAAATTGTTTTTAAGGCCGTTTTTTTGCTCAAAACTCTTTGCGAAGGGTATTTAGAGGAATCTTATCGTAAGACATGAGAGCGAGCGGCTTTTATAAGGTCGGCAGGAACGGATAAAAAATGTAAATTTTTGACGTTCATTGATCCGCTTGTCGGAATTTCTAGACGTCACGTGACATTTTCTCGAGGTTCGCCTTCACCAGAAGAGGTGCAAAAACGTGATTTTTTTTCAAAATTGACGCATTTAATTTACAAAATATCGCGCAGTCCACGCGGAATTGTGCCCTTTTTTCAATTCGAGCGTCAAAAGTAATATCGAAAAGCCCAATTTTGCAGCTACTCGATCGCAAATGTCGGCGAAAATGGGCGATTCCGCTGAACGCGCCCCACACTTGAAAGTTCGTAATTAGTATAGGTAGAGATAAATACTCCACAAATACAAATACTAATAAATTTTATCAGATTACTGGCTTAACAGAATTCTTTGTTGGCATGTGTATTTGACTAGTAACTATAATAATCTAAAATTAATCCGGTTTATCGACCGAATATCTCTGTATTAGGCAAGTTACCTACGTACAGACGTACAGACCCATAGTTTTGATAGCTCTACAATCGGGAACATCACGTCTTGCTGACTAGTTCAACGCCAGAACACGATCAACTTTACTTATTCCTGTTCTACATTCTCGATACTATTCAACATACCTGTCGTGAATACAAAAGACCCAAATGCGATATAAGCAAAAAAAGGCACGTGATGGGCTTCCAGTATTGGATATCTGACTTTTTGTCTTACTATATAGTATATACGCTGTCCAGCAAGTAACATCTATGTTTCCACCATTTCTATCGTTATTAATTTCCCACTGGTACTATAGAATGTACAATGTGTCGACGAGGTGTACAATTAAATTGTATCTTTTTGTACATTGCTCGACATCCAAAGGGATATTAAATGCAAAAGTTTAACGGCAACATTATCGCTAACTGAAATATTAATGCGGAATTACGTGATGTTCTGTAAGTACGTGAACTCACTCGGTAGACATTAAATCTAATATTCCTTTTATACGAGCGAAACGGGGGCTATTGGTGTATATACGGGTGAGCTGGATCCCAAACCGCACGTCACATGGGCGGAAAGTTATTATTGGTGGTGACGTGAAACTCTTGTCCCCACAGAAAGTTCAACAATGAACGATGCATACTACAAAACTTGTCGGAAATATATATCACATGTACGTAAACGCAATTGTGTGGTTGTACAGTGAAGCAAATTGTTTTGTTTTGGTTCATACGAGCCATCTACTATGCATCGTGACGTGATCAATTTTTTTTCTTAGTATAATTCCGATGTTTATTGCAAATAGCATTTTATGGTTTGACCCTACACAAAGAGGTGGACATTGACAATCTAGCCGTACAAAAGTCCAAATTCGTCTGTCAGCAGAAATCTTAGAATTTCTGTATGTTTGGTTACAGAGATCCCACGGATCCTGCCGATTGTGATAAAAAAGGGTTTGGTCTCAAATTTTACCTTGGTACATATGTAGTATTGCAAATTCCCAAAAATGCCTTTCTTCTAAAATCGGGTATTGCAAGTTTTGTGGTTATTAAGCATATCTCTATATCATGGTATTAGGAGTATAGTGAGTGCGCATAAATAAATAACGTAAGAGGCCATAAGCCACGGTTAAATGGGCAAAATTCGCGCAGAAGAAATTTATTGTCGCGTAATTTCACAGGTAACAAATAGCGGTCTTGATCCTTATCCGTTAGAAATAATGCCTCGGCCGGCATTACCTACAGAATTACACTAGTTACTCCAGCGGTAATTTTTGCGTGCCAGTGCACAGTTAACGCCGCTAGGAATTAGCCGGTGTCCTGAATTGGTCCGGGAGAAACAAGGGAGCCAAACGAACGCAGGGATTGCCCATTTTGTCTCCTCCTATTTAAATTAGCCTCGTCTAGATGGCGCCCTATGCAACGGCAAAGAGAAGATGTTAACCTCATTAGTTCGCCGTCGTGCCGCGTTACACCAAACTTTTTCCATTAATTCTTGCCTAAGTCGATTTCCCAAAACGTAAACTGTGTAACGGAAGGGGAACAGTAGGGCGCGTGTATTCATAAGGTCATTTGTTCTGCTTCCAAATTGGTCCTTGGAGATTGGACGTAGGCTCCTGCCTACCACTTGGCGGAAGATGTTTATTAAAATTTTTAATTGCCCGGATATCAGGAGAAAACTTTTCGCGATTAAGCAAAAATATTAGAACATTTTGCGAGCAACTTAATTATTTTGTTACCTTGGGCAAGGAGCTCCATGTATTTAATTAAATAATTATATTAATTTATGAGTTTCAGCTGTTACAAATAAGGATTCCAAAATTATCGTAATTTGTATTTACCGGTTCCTCTATAAATAGGCTACATTATTATAACATCCAGTGTAGGTACCTGCCAATTTGCAAAAAATAATTAGCGAAATTCAAAGCAAACGCCGTAGTCGTCAGTGACTGAATGAAATTCAATTTAACACAAAAATAACAACCCTAATTAAAGCACGATGAATATCAAACAAAACAAGCTGTGAAAAGTACAAAAGCAAATCGATCGAATTTGTTGTATATTGGCATGTTTTCGTCTAATTATATCGGGAATTTTTACGTTTCCTGTCGAAGGTGGCAACGCAGGGTTGAAATCGACGGGTCAGGGGGGAGAGGTTGGTTCAAGCGACAAATAAACCGAACCCTATCGACAGAAACATCATCTCCGGCCGCTCCATGAAAGTAATTTGTCAGCCTTTGCGTTTACAAAGTATCGACTGCCTGTAGAGTGAGCAGGCAATCCAAAAAGCAAATAATTATCACCAGTTCGTTCCGATCTGATGAGATGGCGATTTTACCCTGCCACCGTTTTTACCACAACGTTTTTCGAACCCTCAAATGATGACGTATCTACGAGATTTTATTAGGTGAAATAAATTTAAAATCCTCACATTCTTCTGAGAAAATATTTTTAATTTGATATGTGTATTTTATTCTAAGTATTTATTTTTTCTTTGCCGTGTGTGGCGCATAATTCTGATGTTGTTAATGCCATTGTGCATGCCGTGTAGTAGACCGAGTGAGGAATGCATATGTACTTCGCAACAGCAGAACGAAAACATCAGCGTGCCACGTGTAGCAGTTTACATGATATTCAAAAGCAAAACCATTCATTGTTTGCTTTATAATTACAAGTGTCATTGCATTATAATTGTTGTTTACCTTACAGGCATATTTCTAAAATATTTATTTTATACACATAAAAACATGAATGACGTGTTCATTGTGAAATGTAGAGATTCCGATGTTTGAAATGCATTGTTTATGTATTTTTTGTGTTCATCAGAAATTGATTTTGAAATTGAAAAGGATCTTTACGTGTATGTTACGATCTTGAGGGTCTTACCCCAACCCTTGATATTCCCCACCATCCTTCTGAATGGTGGCTTTTTATCAATTAATCAAAATACAGCTTGAAAGCAGTACTTTTGCATATTTTTTGAATTTATATAATTTGTTAACTGATTTTGTTGCAGTTTTTTTTGATATCGATGTATATGTAATTCTAGACCTGTTACTTTAAATCTACTTTCAGTTTCTAGTTAAGTAAAGCAAATATAATCTGAAACAAATAAATTTTCTTTTAGTTGTATCAGAAAGTTGGGAAATGGTTCTCTTGTGTTATTATTAGTTAATATCGAGATTGTTATTCCAAAAAAAAATAGCAAAATGTAAACAACAGATAATTATGGATTTAGCTTAAAGTTGAAGTTGGTTCTGATACAGTTGTCGATCCAATACACTGGTTGAAGGAAATGCACGCCCCTGAATATCCATCTCTAACAAAATCCTGTTGGCATGAACAGAATTTCTGACAAGGCATTTCCAAATGTGCACAAGGACGATACAGAACAGTCTTATCGATGCAAATTGGGTCGCAAAAATTGAAAAAAGGCGTTTCATCCTTTCCGCATACTGAAATACAAGGCAAAAATATTTCTTTGACGTATTTTGTGTAACTTGATTATTTACTTGGGTAGCAAAACTCTTGAGGTACACAAGTGTTCGTCTCTTCACATCTGACATATTTTTCATCACAAACACAGCCATTGGGCACAGTACAATTGCAGTGGTTTGGAATCAATCCTGTTTCAGCACCACACTTATATTCGCACGGCGTTTTATTAGTATAGTATTCATGAACTCCACAAGCTGTAATTATAAGTTTAATTCAAATTTGTTCTTTTATATAAAATTGAAATTAAAATAAGAGACCTTTTGCACAGTCTGTCTTGCTTATGCAGTTTCCTTCGCCATCTCTGACAAACCCATCCAAGCAATAACATTTAGTCTCATTCACTATGGGACATATGGTGTTTTGGTAATTTTTGCAAGTTAAACAATCAAACCCAGAACTGGCGTATTGTTCGTTTATTTCGCACTCTTGCTGCCTTTTAGCAATCTTTCTTTGCTTGTGATGTCTGACATGATCTTGAAAATAATCATTAAGAAATATAATCAAATTTTTTATAATAGTAATTATGCTTGCCGTGAGCAGTTGTGAACGCTAACAAAGACGAAATGACAACAATTAATGTTGCTCTGTTTAACATGGTTTATAGTTACTGACTGTGACCTTTTGTATGGATATAATTGTTTTTTTTATTTTCTATAAAATCGCCCGCAATGTATAACAAATGGAAAAAAATTGTGTGGTAGGGGAATTTACACATGCTGTGGCTTTCCAATGTAAATAGAATTATTAGGAAATAAATTCCATGGTTTACTTATTTTATGAATTAAAGAGTTGTAAATCAAAAGGGTCTAAGCGCCATTTTTATGTTTTTTGAGATTTTTGTGTCAATAGGTTCTACATGCCATTCTCAGTAACAATCAAAAAGATCTATGTCAATATCAATTCGGGTTTAGTTCGTACAACGGTCAAAAGATGGCATGGCAAAAAGTGCCATGCGTCGTCTTTAACACGCCTACCCACCAGTTGACAGTATTCATCAAAGTATCTCATATACAAAGAGATAAGCTAGAAAACCTTAAGACCATGATGGAGTACTGTGGTAAGTTGTCAACGTTTCGCACTCTGTTGCAAGAGACATCTTCAGGGCGTAACAGTAAGAGAGCTAAGAAGAGAAGAGATTCTTTTCGTAGCTCTCTTACTGTTACGTCCTGATGATGACAATTGAAACATGTGTGCGAATACCTGATTTATGTTTCAAATAATACGATGTGGTACATAGCCCGTGGGTAGTTCTGATGTCAGTTGGACAGTTTTGATTATCTCGGCTGATGGTAGTTAGACCCTTCTGCAAGGCTCCAAGTTCATAACGACACAATTAATAAAATAGGCACATTAACCAAATAACGTTTGTATCACAAATCAAGTATGTTAAAATCATTAATTAGGCATAAAACCAATTAAGTGAAGAACTCATTTTAAAATTTTATATAAAGTTTGTCAATTTCCTAGGAACTAAATATTTGGTACTTACTGATACAACTCTTCAATTACTTGTATTTATTTCGGAATTCTGATTAAGAGCATTGATGAACACCAAGGCTCTAACTGTATCGGTTGAGTGAGGAAATCAGTAATATAAAATAACTTAAAATACGTACAGATCTGTAGAATAATATTGTAATAATCGATATCATGATATTATTTTCATCTTTTATTTAGTGAACATCATAACACCCTTAAAATGTGCAACACCGTCATTAATAGTGATATTAATAAGAAAAATAAACTCAGGATTCCGTTGAAGTTGATAGTGGTTCAGTTGAACTTGTTGTTGAAGTTGAACTTGAAGCTGCAGTACATCCGATACATTCCACTAATGGAATGCATTTTCCCTTCGGTCCATCTCTTATGTAACCATCAGAACAATTACAGTATTTTTTGCAGGGAATTAGAAGAAGTGGACAAATAGGTCTAACAATTGTGTGGTTTGCGCAATAAGGTTGACAAAATCTGGTAGATGGTTCTTCGTTTTCTTCGCATTCTAAAAACGAAGTAAACATAAGACATGCATAGTTTTTGTATTACGTTATAAATCGAAATATTTACGTGGATAACAATTTTCTTTCGGTATACATTGCTTGGTCACTTCGCATCTGACGTACCCTTTATCACAAACGCAACCGCTTGTCTGATTGCAATTACAATGAAAGGGGATGTCGTCCCCTTTATGCCAGTCTATATCGCATACATATTCGCAGGGTGTTTTATTAACGTAATGCTCGTGAATAGGACAAGCTAAAATAAATAAAAAACATACATTGGTGCTAAAACTATAGAATCTGTTTACCTGATGGACAGTCTGACTTTTTAATACAACGTCCCTCGGAATCTCTGACATATCCATCCAAGCAATAGCACTTTTGCTCGCGCACTATTGGACAAGTTGTATTTTGATAATTTTCACAAGTTAGACAATCTATGCCAGAACTTGCGTATGTTTCGTTTACTGGACAGAGTGGTGTTTGCGATTGCCTTTTTATGTGTCTATCGTGCTCCTTGTGCTTATGATGTCTGGCATGATCTTATAAAAATAATGCCCATGAAAAGCTGGTACAAGATTAAGTAATAATAAGTATTGTTGCTTACCATCTGTAGTAGCCATTACTAGCAAACATGTAATAACTAAAATCAAAGATGCTTTTTTGTACATGGTTGATGGTTTGGTTAACTGTTCTTTTATGATGTGATATTCCTCGTTTTATATGTTTTGTAAAATTCTAACATGCTAGTAAAATGTAGGTGGTATGAAGGAAGCAAAACAACGCATTTTTGATTTGAAATTGCATACTTCACATAATAATCGTTGCTGGCTATTGCTGCAACGATATCCGTTAAATGTGTGATTGGTAAATCACCATAAAAACATCTACATGAACTATAAACAACAACAGCATATTTTTCTCATTTTTATATGATACTGTATAGAAAACATGTTTCTAAATATAAACTTAATAATTGGTTTAAGCAATAGCAATGGTGCGACAAGGACGATATTTTATTTTTTTAATAATTGTATGTTTATTACATAGCTAACAATAAACTACGATTTATTTCTACTTGTTTCCACTTTTTGTTACATTATTGATTAACTCATTAATTTAATTGGGCATTAATAGTTATTTATGTATCAAGGGCATAAAGTAGATGATTATGCCCTCGCGGGTGACGTGTTCAAAAGGGGTGGCGCCCACCCAAATTTTCAACTAAATTGTTGACACAATTGTCTAATCACTTTATTATTCAATTCCGTGAAGCCACAGCCACTGTGGACCCCCATCTAACGTGAATCATAGAATAACACAACGTCGGTCTACATACACACTTACATTTCCCAGAAATCATTGCAATCCATTCAGTGGACCCTAAAACGCGTATTTCCGCTGAAATCCCAAAAAAATTGTGGATTCGACATCACTTTTTCTTCTAGGGTATTACTCGGAAAGTAAAAATTTTCCCAAATAATGCTCAAATTCCTTGCCGTCGTTCTCAATCCTGCACTGGGATCTCCTTATTAACTTCCATATAATTTCTCAAACTGTTTACGTTATGTAGAAATGTTAACTAAACCCTATGTTTGATATGTCCCAACGAATGGGTCCATATGACCAAATTCACTTTATGCAGTTCTGCAAGCAACAATTCCAAAAAAACATTGAATATCTTCGCTTAATAGTTAATCAGTGATATGTTTATTGATATAAGAAACCGTCGATAAAAATACTTCCATTATTTGTTGCTAACTCACAGCGTTAGCTTGGTTGAATGCACCCATTGTGTTATTCTATGACTGACGTTAGGTTGGGGTCCAGAGTGGCTGTGGCTTCATAAAATTGAATAATAGAAGTGCTTAGACACTTGTGTCAACAGTTTAGACGGAAAGTTGGGTGGAGGCGACACCAGATTTTTATCTATTGCTTGCACTATTTGGGCAATGTTTATTCATATTTTAAGAGAAAAATGTGCGAATTATCGCAATTATTTCGCGGTCGCCACGAACACTACACAAGCACGAACATCGATAAATATTCCATTCATCCGTGAGCTCTCTCAAAGGAGTCATAAATCAAATAGCTGGAATTTCAAGCAGCCGTTTCTCAGTCCTGCCTTTACTGTAGTGCCGTATTAAATTTCCAATAGGGTTCGTTGGCTACCCATTGCGTGTTGTCTTACGTCTGGCGATAAACTTCATGGCAAACATCTTGGTGCATTGGCGTAGCACAACTTAAATTAAATTTACCTGATGTCACCACTATTACTGCAAACATTCATTGAAATCTATATGGTATAATAAATCAACATATTAAACATCTATGAAAAGTAAAAAGCGAAATAATCTCAATAACATTGACTATTATTAGATTTCAATTAATTGCATAGGCAAAGACACTAATAACATGATTGGTCGTAATAATTCCCCTTGATCGTAACAAACTGATAAACAAGGATCAAACTTATCCAATTTAGCGGTAGGCTAAACGATCTGCGAGATA
This sequence comes from Aphodius granarius, assembly GCA_963971325.1. NCBI lineage: Eukaryota > Metazoa > Arthropoda > Insecta > Coleoptera > Scarabaeidae > Aphodius > Aphodius granarius. The sequence continues at coordinate 19,631,710 of OZ020226.1, forward strand.
ATTGCTTCGTATCGTTTGCCGTTCCCAGCTAAATTGTATTGAATACAGGGAGCAGATCTTGTTTATCCAAGACAATGTCCAAACAAGTTAACTTTGCCACCGCCAGTGTCTCGCCAGAACCGCTTTGGCCGCCTAGGCGCACTCTAGTGTTTGCTCTAACACTAACTGCAGGGAAGCGTGAACGATAATGAATTAAACCCCTGCCCTCTATATGTAATGGATTATTAATTAAATTTCTCTCGAGGAAAATAAGAGGTTAGTTAATTGAACAAAGTGTCCTCATGATTTCTCATCATATTTTATCCACTGGCGTTTTAGGATATAATTTTTGAAGGAAATCATAAATTTTAATGTTTATATTAAAGGTAATTGATGAATACTTAATTAATTAAGACTTTGAAGAATATTCGCCGAAATGAGGGATTTAATAAATCCAAGAAATGTCTTAATAATTATTTCTTAAAACTGTATGTTCTTTGAAAATTGATAACAATAATCGAAATGCATTAAAGATTACAGAGATTTATGTTTATTGAATTCTTTATCACTTTTTATGAGTGAGTAAAGGGGGAAATAGTGGCGGAAATAAATGAACTGGAAAATGATAACGGATGGCGAAGAACAAATGCAGCGGGAAACTGAACGATCACTTTCAATTTGCCGTGCATTACTTTATTATAATACATATTTCAAGCGACATGACAGCGACGCGCAAAAAAATACAAGATTATCCAGGACACGACGTAGGAAAATATCCATTTCAAAAATTTAAAGCTCACTCTGTCCCATCCATCACATCCTTTTATATCTTGCTCTGATGCGACCCGTATGACATACGTGTATTTAAAACAAAACAAAAACTCGCATACACAACAACAGCGTGTGGGGTGAGCGGTTTGGAAGACATCGGCAAAATAAAGCCGCAAAAATTGAAATGCCAACGTTCTGCCCATCCCATCTCCGCAGCTGGTTCGCAAAAGATAGGGCAAACTCGATGTATGATATTCCTCTTTTTTCGTTGAGGGTTTGGCCTCTCCAACGTTGCAAACGCCGAATCTATGGGCAATGTTTTTCCTCCCGACGCGACGGTCGTTGTGACAATATGATGAGCGGATATTTTTAAAAAATGTGCCGACCCGGGGAAATGGTTTAGGATGGCAAAACGTTATCATTCCTGTCGTAGATTTATTAGAAAATATTTAGCTCTTTGGTGTTGAAACTTTGACATAATAGTGTAGGAGGTCAAAATGGCGGGAACAACCGCGACTCCCTAACATGGTAGCATTTTGGCCAAGCGCGGTTTAAGGGCTTTAATTACTGGTCAAAATTCTAATTCATCAAATCTCTTCCAATTTATTCGAAGGCAAAACTAACTGGGTTCTTTTTCTTGAACCTTGTGAACACATTTTCTGACTACTAACTGACGCGTTTAAGTATTTAACATTTAATAAGGGCTGATAAATTAAGACTACTCAAATGAAACGAAACCCTTATCAAAACAATAACATCTATTAACAGTAATAATCAACAATCCCGTTTGATAGGTTACATAGAAAAATGAATGAAGCTTTGAACATATTGACGTTTAAATTAAACCTAGGAGTTGATTTAGACAGACACACTTTTAGAAGAAATATGAATAATTTAATTTACAATGAAATGCGAGACGAGTTGAAAAGACTTACCAGGGACAAACTTAAGCGCCTAAGAACGCTCCACAAAAACGTGTACTTTACATGACGGTGGTTGAAATGAGAAGAGCGAGATCTGTTCGTTTGCATCCCTCGACCCCAAAGGAAGCCGGAAGCATTTCTTCTTAGCCAATGACAACTCTTCAATTTTAAACTTATAACACGCGGTCAAATCCTAAACCAGATGTTCAACCCTAGCAAAAACCTTTGACATTCCCGAATGTTCTTACAAATATCTCGCTTAATTTGATCATATCTTAATAAATAAATAATGGGTTTCCGACCCATTACAATCGTATATATTTTTATTTATTGGAAATTTCCCCTTTTTTTGCATCTCAATAGATATAGGCCCAGGGTTAGTAGCCTTATTTGCGAAAACGTGTACAGCATTCCTAGATTTCCCCAATTCTTCGAAAAGGCCCTTACAGAAAAAAATTCTTCTCACAAGAATTTCACTACCCCTCGGTCAAAGCAAAACGAAATTCGGTGGGCGTGAGTCTTTTGTTTTCGGTCGAGAACTCCTCCCGAGAAGTGTCTAATTGTAATCCGCTGAAGGATTTTAATCGAATAATTCATAATTAAATCTTTCCCTTAAGTGGCGGACAATTGCCAGTCGGCTTCACAGCCAAATTACTTCTAGACTGTCAAGGAGTGGGGAGAAGGGATGATCGTCCTGGATAAAGGCGAAAGGAACTCGACAAGGGGTTGCGGGCGGAGAGGCGGAAATAAAGAATGCGAAAAGGACGAGCAGTGAACCGTGCGGTCCGGACGCGGCACCGCGCCTTTTATTGCCGGAAAACAAAAGGCGATCGAGACCGAAACCTACTACTCGTTTCGACGTAAAACAAGGCATAAAATTTTTATGGCACTGCCAAATATTATATTAGCGCTTATATGACGGTATTCTGTAGACGTAACTTAAGAAATAAGATATAGCCGGAGAGCTAATAAAATCCAATTAGGGTATTAAACTTCAAAATCAAATTACCCATCCTCCGTCTTCTAGTAAATTGCACACTGTTGAAGTGCAATCCTTCAACACAGGATAATTTCGTTTTGTTTTAATTTTTTGTTGTTTAATAACATGTTTCGTAGACAAAATTGTCGCCTGTGTTTCTAAATCATCCTGTATAGTGGTTAGGTCCATCATTGACGTTTTCTTGCTTAAAGCTGCCAACGTGGCGGTAAATAGTTGAACCGACAGTATATGCAATGAAACGGGCTGCCCTCTACCGTCCAACAGAATCACGACGCTTCCTAATGACTCGTGCATTAATCAAACGCCACTACGATGACCCTAATTAATTTGGACATTCGCAACCCTGCGGCGTCCGACCTCCGCAGGCAAAGGACGAGCGTCCCAAGTTACATACTTGCGACCCGTCGTTTGCCGCCCCCAATTACGCTAATGCCTTAAGCGGCTCGCAGGCCACTCGGAATGCCCGAACGCAAATATCATATTTATCAATACAGAATGCTGTTTACCGACATTCCGTCTTAGCTATTGTTTACAGAATAAGAACACAGTTGGGTTTATCCCGCTGGTAACGTACTGTAGGAGTATGTAAGAGCAATGGGGTCGTCAGTCATCACTCATCAGTAGACTACGAATATTTAAGCACTTATTTTTAAATAATTAGTGCTTTAAATAAACACTAAAAATTATGAAAAAAGCATTGAAAAGCACTATAACAATCTTCTGTTTGATATTAAATGTTTGATAAGTGCTAAAAATCAGTTGCTCACATACTTTTCTTATATATTCCAGTAAAAGTGAATGAGATAAACGCATTGATTTTATTATGAAAAAAAAAAACATAGCTATTGCCAGTACTGATTTCATCAACGGTATTATTTCAATAACAAGAACTGCCTAATATGATTGTAGATACATGCGGTTGAACTAAATTCGATTAAGCGGTTTTAAGTTGCCTTAGGGAAATTTTCTTGGCGGAATAATAGCTGTTTCTTCGTTGATCTGCTTTGCAGATAGATTACTTAATTAATTAGTCACGAACATTACGGCGCAAGCTGTTAATAATCTCTCAAACTCTAATTTAACCAGCAATCTAGGTCTGTCTACTGTAAACGGTTCACAGCACTTGTACTGAAATCCATTTATGAGCCATTTCTTGTCGACAAATGGTTAGATATCGCTAACGCGTAGATTATAGTGTGATTTTCCGAATTATTACATACCTAAGGTGGAGAGAAGCCATATAGAAAAATAAAATTGTAATTACTAAGGAAAGTTTTGACATATTTATGTACGAAAATGCTGTTATCGCTGTACGTAGTCGTGAATATTCGACTGTGAATCACACCTATACCTGAAGGAACCTTTTAACTACAAAAAACAGCCCCCACTACAGCAAACCAGTGTATCGGCGCGCTCGAAATCGAAAATGCATGACCAATGTGTCGTTCGGGTCGGTGTGTGCGCGCGTAGTTACACTTTTGCTCGTATTATTATCTAAAATTCGCTAACTAATCAACTGCTTAATTAAAACAAGTGATCAGTGACTATGCCAAGTGCTTCGGCGATGTGATTTCGCGATTTTCCCAGGTTTTCGCGAGGATTTTCGCCGGGTTTCTTTGTATTAACGGCCAGTTTTTATCGCGCATCGTGTTCGCGTCGCAAACAACGTAAACGGTTCGGGAAACATCGGGAAAATGGATAGTGGATCAATACTATTGATTATAAAGTTTTTTTTCTAAATTATTCTGTTTATTTAAGACGAAATTTGGCAATTTTCCGTTTACTACGTAGTTGTATTGTCTGTTTTGTCTACGTATCGGTATCTATTTTATTTTATTCTACTTACCAACTTTTAACCAATAGTTATAGATTTTATTATCGTTTTCTAACACCGCGATGTGAAATACGGACTACGCAGTTTAATTTTCTCGGACTTTACTCGCGAAAAACAAGACGGAATCGTGGTAAGTGTTTGATCACAATATTATTATCGTATTTTGACAATTTGGCTTTGTATTGTGGCGTAAATTGGATAATTTAGTTCGAAAATGTCTTGAATTTGATGTAATATTGTCTCCACCGTATAAAATACCTGAAGCAAGAATTGGTATAGCTGTAACATCACCCTAATATTTCTTTTAATATCCAATCTTACCACAGATTGATTTATTTGTTTTTCATATATAATCGTCCTTCGAGAATGGCTGTTTGGACTGTCTCGAGATTATGGTGTTGATGGCATTCTTGCATTTTTTTTAGTTGTGGCCATAGTTGTTAGATGTCTTTTGATGGGATGTCTCATATCCCATTCGTTTGCAACAATGCCGATAAAGTATATGATAGAAATAACAATTTCAGAAAATAATTGGTATCTTCTAAAAATGACATAACGAACTAAATCTCTAAATCATAGTTTTCCAAAATTTCACAGTTTGTCTTCTGAAAAAAAAAAAAACACTAAACAAATTGTTGCATTAGATTTATGCAGTTCATTTAGTATTTCATCATCAAATATGACAGATTGATCGTATAATAATGTATTTTATGTTATTAAGATTGTCGTAGTTGATGATGGTTTTCCAGATTATTCAATTTCTCTTAAAAAGCCTATATGTTTATCATCAAATTTCATCACCAAGTATGACACATTGGCCGTATAATAATGTTTTATGATATGTTCATGTTACTGAGATTGTCGTAATTGATGATGGTTTCCAGATTCTACAATTTGTCTTCTAAAAAAAAAGCAAGACAAATTGTTGAACAGACAAAATGCTGAATTAGTTTCATGCAGTTCATATAGTATTTGATCATCAAATATGACACCTTGGCCGTATAATAAGGTATTTTATGGTATGTTTATGTTATTAAGATTGTCGTAGTTGATGATGGTTTCCAGATTCTACAATTTGTCTTCTAAAAAAAAAAAAAAACAAGACAAATTGTGGAACAGACAAAATGCTGAATTCATTTCATGCAGTTCATATAGTATTTGATCATCAAATACGACACCTTGGCCGTATAATAAGGTATTTTATGGTATGCTTATGTTATTAAGATTGTCGTAGTTGATGATGGTTTCCAGATTCTACAATTTGTCTTCTAAAAAAAAAAAAAACAAGACAAATTGTGGAACAGACAAAATGCTGAATTAGTTTCATGCAGTTCATATAGTATTTGATCATCAAATACGACACCTTGGCCGTATAATAAGGTATTTTATGGTATGTTTATGTTATTAAGATTGTCGTAGTTGATGATGGTTTCCAGATTCTACAATTTGTCTTCTAAAAAAAAGCAAGACTAATTGTTGAACAGACAAAATGCTGAATTAGTTTCATGCAGTTCATATAGTATTTGATCATCAAATATGACACCTTGGCCGTATAATAAGGTATTTTATGGTATGTTTATGTTATTAAGATTGTCGTAGTTGATGATGGTTTCCAGATTCAACAATTTGTCCTCTAAAAAAAAACAGGACAAATTTTTGAACAGACGAAATGCTGAATTAGTTTCATTCAGTTCATATAGTATTTCATCATCAAATATGACACCTTGGCTGTATAATAATGTATTTTATGGTATGCTTATGTTATTAAGATTGTCGTAGTTGTTGATGGTTTTCCAGATTCTGCAATTTGTCTTCTAAAAAAAAAAAAACACTAAACAAATTGTTGCATTAGATTTATGCAGTTCATTTAGTATTTCATCATCAAATATGACAGATTGACCGTATAATAATGTATTTTATGTTATTAAGATTGTTGTAGTTGATGATGGTTCTCCAGATTATACAATTTGTCTTAAAAAGAAAAATCAAGACAAATTGTTGAACAGACAAAATGCTGAATTGGTTCATGCAGTCCATATGGTATTACATCGTCAAATATGACACATTGGCCGTATAATAATATATTTTGTGGTATGCTTATGTTTTTAAGATTGTCGTAGTTGATGATGGTTTTCCAGATTCTACAATTTGTCTAAAAAAAAAAAAAGACAAACTGTTGAAAAGACAAAATGCTGAATTAGTTTCATGCAGTTCATATAGTATTTCATCATCAAATATGACACCTTGGCCGTATAATAATGTATTTTATGGTATGTTTATGTTATTAAGATTGTCGTAGTTGATGATGGTTTTCCAGATTCTACAATTTGTCTAAAAAAAAAAAACAAGACAAACTGTTGAAAAGACAAAATGCTGAATTAGTTTCATGCAGTTCATATAGTATTTCATCATCAAATATGACACCTTGGCCGTATAATAATGTATTTTATGGTATGTTTATGTTATTAAGATTGTCGTAGTTGATGATGGTTTTCCAGATTCTACAATTTGTCTAAAAAAAAAAAAAAACAAGACAAACTGTTGAAAAGACAAAATGCTGAATTAGTTTCATGCAGTTCATATAGTATTTCATCATCAAATATGACACCTTGGCCGTATAATAATGTATTTTATGGTATGTTTATGTTATTAAGATTGTCGTAGTTGATGATGGTTTTCCAGATTCTACAATTTGTCTAAAAAAAAAAAACAAGACAAACTGTTGAAAAGACAAAATGCTGAATTAGTTTCATGCAGTTCATATAGTATTTCATCATCAAATATGACACCTTGGCCGTATAATAATGTATTTTATGGTATGTTTATGTTATTAAGATTGTCGTAGTTGATGATGGTTTTCCAGATTCTACAATTTGTCTAAAAAAAAAAAAAAAACAAGACAAACTGTTGAAAAGACAAAATGCTGAATTAGTTTCATGCAGTTCATATAGTATTTCATCATCAAATATGACACCTTGGCCGTATAATAGTGTATTTTATGGTATGTTTATGTTATTAAGATTGTCGTAGTTGATGATAGTTTTCCAGATTCTACAATTTGTCGAAAAAAAAAAAAAAAAAAAGACAAACTGTTGAAAAGACAAAATGCTGAATTAGTTTCATGCAGTTCATATAGTATTTCATCATCAAATATGACACCTTGGCCGTATAATAATGTATTTTATGGTATGTTTATGTTATTAAGATTGTCGTAGTTGATGATGGTTTTCCAGATTCTACAATTTGTCTAAAAAAAAAAAAAGCAAGACAAACTGTTGAAAAGACAAAATGCTGAATTAGTTTCATGCAGTTCATATAGTATTTCATCATCAAATATGACACCTTGGCCGTATAATAATGTATTTTATGGTATGTTTATGTTATTGAGATTGTCGTAGTTGATGATGGTTTTCCAGATTCTACAATTTGTCTAAAAAAAAAAAAAAAAAAAAAACAAGACAAACTGTTGAAAAGACAAAATGCTGAATTAGTTTCATGCAGTTCATATAGTATTTCATCATCAAATATGACACCTTGGCCGTATAATAATGTATTTTATGGTATGTTTATGTTATTAAGATTGTCGTAATTGATGATGGTTTTCCAGATTCTACAATTTGTCTAAAAAAAAAAAAAAAAAAAAAAACAAGACAAACTGTTGAAAAGACAAAATGCTGAATTAGTTTCATGCAGTTCATATAGTATTTCATCATCAAATATGACACCTTGGCCGTATAATAATGTATTTTATGGTATGTTTATGTTATTAAGATTGTCGTAATTGATGATGGTTTTCCAGATTCTACAATTTGTCTAAAAAAAAAAAAAAAAAAAAAAACAAGACAAACTGTTGAAAAGACAAAATGCTGAATTAGTTTCATGCAGTTCATATAGTATTTCATCATCAAATATGACACCTTGGCCGTATAATAATGTATTTTATGGTATGTTTATGTTATTAAGATTGTCGTAATTGATGATGGTTTTCCAGATTCTACAATTTGTCTAAAAAAAAAAAAAAAAAAAAAACAAGACAAACTGTTGAAAAGACAAAATGCTGAATTAGTTTCATGCAGTTCATATAGTATTTCATCATCAAATATGACACCTTGGCCGTATAATAATGTATTTTATGGTATGTTTATGTTATTAAGATTGTCGTAATTGATGATGGTTTTCCAGATTCTACAATTTGTCTAAAAAAAAAAAAAAAAAAAAAAAACAAGACAAACTGTTGAAAAGACAAAATGCTGAATTAGTTTCATGCAGTTCATATAGTATTTCATCATCAAATATGACACCTTGGCCGTATAATAGTGTATTTTATGGTATGTTTATGTTATTAAGATTGTCGTAGTTGATGATAGTTTTCCAGATTCTACAATTTGTCGAAAAAAAAAAAAAAAAAAAGACAAACTGTTGAAAAGACAAAATGCTGAATTAGTTTCATGCAGTTCATATAGTATTTCATCATCAAATATGACACCTTGGCCGTATAATAATGTATTTTATGGTATGTTTATGTTATTAAGATTGTCGTAGTTGATGATGGTTTTCCAGATTCTACAATTTGTCTAAAAAAAAAAAAAGCAAGACAAACTGTTGAAAAGACAAAATGCTGAATTAGTTTCATGCAGTTCATATAGTATTTCATCATCAAATATGACACCTTGGCCGTATAATAATGTATTTTATGGTATGTTTATGTTATTGAGATTGTCGTAGTTGATGATGGTTTTCCAGATTCTACAATTTGTCTAAAAAAAAAAAAAAAAAAAAAACAAGACAAACTGTTGAAAAGACAAAATGCTGAATTAGTTTCATGCAGTTCATATAGTATTTCATCATCAAATATGACACCTTGGCCGTATAATAATGTATTTTATGGTATGTTTATGTTATTAAGATTGTCGTAATTGATGATGGTTTTCCAGATTCTACAATTTGTCTAAAAAAAAAAAAAAAAAAAAAACAAGACAAACTGTTGAAAAGACAAAATGCTGAATTAGTTTCATGCAGTTCATATAGTATTTCATCATCAAATATGACACCTTGGCCGTATAATAATGTATTTTATGGTATGTTTATGTTATTAAGATTGTCGTAATTGATGATGGTTTTCCAGATTCTACAATTTGTCTAAAAAAAAAAAAAAAAAAAAACAAGACAAACTGTTGAAAAGACAAAATGCTGAATTAGTTTCATGCAGTTCATATAGTATTTCATCATCAAATATGACACCTTGGCCGTATAATAATGTATTCTATGGTATGTTTATGTTACTAAGATTGTCGTAATTGATGATGGTTTTCCAGATTCTACAATTTGTCTAAAAAAAAAAAAAAAAAAAAAACAAGACAAACTGTTGAAAAGACAAAATGCTGAATTAGTTTCATGCAGTTCATATAGTATTTCATCATCAAATATGACACCTTGGCCGTATAATAATGTATTTTATGGTATGTTTATGTTATTAAGATTGTCGTAATTGATGATGGTTTTCCAGATTCTACAATTTGTCTAAAAAAAAAAAAAAAAAAAAAAACAAGACAAACTGTTGAAAAGACAAAATGCTGAATTAGTTTCATGCAGTTCATATAGTATTTCATCATCAAATATGACACCTTGGCCGTATAATAATGTATTCTATGGTATGTTTATGTTACTAAGATTGTCGTAATTGATGATGGTTTTCCAGATTCTACAATTTGTCTAAAAAAAAAAAAAAAAAAAAAACAAGACAAACTGTTGAAAAGACAAAATGCTGAATTAGTTTCATGCAGTTCATATAGTATTTCATCATCAAATATGACACCTTGGCCGTATAATAATGTATTTTATGGTATGTTTATGTTATTAAGATTGTCGTAGTTGATGATGGTTTTCCAGATTCTACAATTTGTCTAAAAAAAAAAAAAAAAACAAGACAAACTGTTGAAAAGACAAAATGCTGAATTAGTTTCATGCAGTTCATATAGTATTTCATCATCAAATATGACACCTTGGCTGTATAATAGTGTATTTTATGGTATATTTATGTTATTAAGATTGTCGTAGTTGATGATGGTTTTCCAGATTAAACAATTTGTCTTAAAAAAAAAAACAAGACAAATTGTTGAACAGAAAATGCTGAATTAGTTTCATGCAGTTCATATAGTATTTCATCATCAAATATGACACCTTGGCCATATTATAATGTATTTTATGGTATATTTATGTTACTAAGATTGTCGTAGTTGATGATGGGTTTCCAGATTCTACAATTTGTCTTCTAAAAAAAAAAAAAAAAAAAAAAAACAAGACAAACTGTTGAAAAGACAAAATGCTGAATTAGTTTCATGCAGTTCATATAGTATTTCATCATCAAATATGACACCTTGGCCGTATAATAATGTATTTTATGGTATGTTTATGTTATTAAGATTGTCGTAGTTGATGATGGTTTTCCAGATTCTACAATTTGTCTAAAAAAAAAAAAAGAAACAAGACAAACTGTTGAAAAGACAAAATGCTGAATTAGTTTCATGCAGTTCATATAGTATTTCATCATCAAATATGACACCTTGGCTGTATAATAATGTATTTTATGGTATATTTATGTTATTAAGATTGTCGTAGTTGATGATGGTTTTCCAGATTAAACAATTTATCTTAAAAAAAACAAGACAAATTGTTGAACAGAAAATGCTGAATTAGTTTCATGCAGTTCATATAGTATTTCATCATCAAATATGACACCTTGGCCATATAATAATGTATTTTATGGTATGTTTATGTTATTAAGATTGTCGTAGTTAATGATGGTTTTCCAGATTCTACAATTTGTCTAAAAAAAAAAAACAAGACAAACTGTTGAAAAGACAAAATGCTGAATTAGTTTCATGCGGTTCATATACTATTTCATCATCAAATATGACACCTTGGCTGTATAATAATGTATTTTATGGTATATTTATGTTATTAAGATTGTCGTAGTTGATGATGGTTTTCCAGGTTAAACAATTTGTCTTAAAAAAAAAACAAGACAAATTGTTGAACAGAAAATGCTGAATTAGTTTCATGCAGTTCATATAGTATTTCATCATCAAATATGACACCTTGGTCGTATAATAATGTATTTTATGGTATGTTTATGTTATTAAGATTGTCGTAGTTGATGATGGTTTTTCAGATTCTACAATTTGCCTAAAAAAGAAAAACAAGACAAACTGTTGAAAAGACAAAATGCTGAATTAGTTTCATGCAGTTCATATAGTATTTCATCATCAAATATGACACCTTGGCTGTATAATAATGTATTTTATGGTATATTTATATTACTAAGATTGTCGTAGTTGATGATGGGTTTCCAGATTCTACAATTTGTCTTCTAAATAAAAAAACAAGACAAATTGTTGAACAGACAAAATGCTGAATTAGTTTCATTCAGTTCAGATAGTATTTCATCATCGAATATGACACCTTGGCCGTATAATAATGTATTTTATGGTATGTTTATGTTATTAAGATTGTCGTAGTTAATGATGGTTTTCCAGATTCTACAATTTGTCTAAAAAAAAAAAACAAGACAAACTGTTGAAAAGATAAAATGCTGAATTAGTTTCATGCAGTTCATATAGTATTTCATCATCAAATATGACACCTTGGCTGTATAATAATGTATTTTATGGTATATTTATGTTATTAAGATTGTCGTAGTTGATGATGGTTTTCCAGGTTAAACAATTTGTCTTAAAAAAAAAAAACAAGACAAATTGTTGAACAGAAAATGCTGAATTAGTTTCATGCAGTTCATATAGTATTTCATCATCAAATATGACACCTTGGTCGTATAATAATGTATTTTATGGTATGTTTATGTTATTAAGATTGTCGTAGTTGATGATGGTTTTTCAGATTCTACAATTTGTCTAAAAAAAAAAAAACAAGACAAACTGTTGAAAAGACAAAATGCTGAATTAGTTTCATGCAGTTCATATAGTATTTCATCATCAAATATGACACCTTGGCTGTATAATAATGTATTTTATGGTATATTTATATTACTAAGATTGTCGTAGTTGATGATGGGTTTCCAGATTCTACAATTTGTCTTCTAAAAAAAAAAAAAAAAAAAAAAAACAAGACAAATTGTTGAACAGACAAAACGCTGAATTAGTTTCATGCAGTTCATATAGTATTTCATCATCAAATATGACACCTTGGCCGTATAATAATGTATTTTATGGTATGTTTATGTTATTAAGATTGTCGTAGTTGATGATGATTTTCCAGATTCTACTATTTGTCTCCTAAAAAAAAAAAAAAAAAAAAACAAGACAAATTGTTGAATAGACAAAATGCTGAATTAGTTTCATGCAGTTCATATAGTATTTCATCATCAAATATGACACCTTGGCCGTATAATAATGTATTTTATGGTATGTTTATGTTATTAAGATTGTCGTAGTTGATGATGATTTTCCAGATTCTACTATTTGTCTTCTAAAAAAAAAAAAAAACAAGACAAATTGTTGAATAGACAAAATGCTGAATTAGTTTCATGCAGTTCATATAGTATTTCATCATCAAATATGACACCTTGGCCGTATAATAATGTATTTTATAGTATGTTTATGTTATTAAGATTGTCGTAGTTGATGATGGTTTTCCAGATTCTACAATTTGTCTTAAAAAAAAAAACAAGACAAATTGTTGAACAGACAAAATGCTGAATTAGTTTCATGCATAGTATTTAATCATCAAATATGACTCCTTGGCTGTGTAATAATGTATTATATTTATGTTAAGATTGTCGTACTTGATGATGGTTTTCTAGATTCTATAATTTGCCTTAAAAAAAAAAAACAATACAGATTGTTGAACAGACAACATGCTGAATTAGTTTCATGCAGTTCATATAGTATTTAATCATCAAATATGCTCCTTGGCTGTATAATAATGTACTTTATGGTATATTTATGTTAAGATTGTCGTAGTTGATGATGGTTTTCTAGATTCTATAATTTGCCTTAAAAAAAAAAACAAGACAGATTGTTGAACAGACAAAATGCTGAATTAGTTTCATGCAGTTCATATAGTATTTTATCATCAAATATGACGCATTGGCCGTATAATAATGTATTTTATGGTATGTTTATGTTATTAAGATTGTCGTAGTTGATGATGGTTTTCCAAATTCTACAATTTGCCTTCTAAAAAAAACATAATCAATAAGTTTATTATGTATATTAAAATTTTCGTAAGGGGTGATGTTTTTGCAAACTATAAAATTCGTCTTCTAAAAAGAGGCAAGACAAATTGCGTAATTACTTCTATGTACATAGTTCGTCGTAAAGTGTCGTGGCTTTTTTTTTTCACGATTTGCTGACACGATGCCCTCAATACCGGACACATTCGCCGGCGTTAACCGGGCACGTGTTGCTGTTTTGCCTGCACTATGCCCTTTATTTGTTATCTGGTTGTGTACCAATTTCTGTTTCTCATCAATAATTTTAAATGCATTGGAGCCAAGTAATTTAACGTGTCGGTTTTCTTTTTGAAAATCTTTAGCTATAATATTCCACACACTAAAGACAAAAGCCAAATTTGTGAAAATACCTTGATATTATTTGTGCACAAACACTTCTTTCGCAATGGAACGGAACCTGAGGCCAGAGACTACAAAGTCGGCCACCAATTCTGTGAGTAGTTGCTTTTATTAATTTATTATGTTCGTAATATTTTGCCGTATATAAACTGGTTTCGTTAATTGCTAATTATGTCAAAGGGCGACCAGATTGGATGGGTCATTAACATTAATATAATTTGACCCCATTAATAATATAAAATGCATCTGGGACGAGACCCAAAATGTTTACAGTAACTGTAAAATTGGCTTTTATTTTTAGCCTTTTATTTTACTCGATTGTCTCTCTTCTAGGTAGTTTTTCTGATTTCCAGTACCCATCAATCGATTTGGAATTAGGTACCTATTGTTGGTTTTTATTTTCGAATTAAGTTTCTAAACTGAGGAGTAATTCAAAAGGGTCTATCTAAGTACCAAATATTTAGTTCCGAGGAAACTGACAAACTTTATAAAGGTTAGCTGCCTCGGTCCGTAGCCGACTTATTATTGATTTCTTATAAAGATGTTTCAGATAAAAGTTGCATGGAATCATATTCTACACATTCTAAAATTAGTTTCAGTAATGGCGGAATTCCGCTTATACCGGAAATAGGTATCAACTTTGTTATTTTAAATAGAACACCTTATATATTATTGCACTTTTGGATTCTTTGTTAAATTTCTTTGGTACTTTGATAAGGATATATTATGTCTAAGTGGCATCGTTTTTGAACTATATGACAATTTTCGTAAAAAAATGGCATTTGCAAAGTCTTTTAAATTTGGGAATATTTCCGAAACTGTGAAAGATAGAAAGATGCGGTTTTCTGTTTTGGATGAAAATGATCGCATTTAAATCACGGAGGTCTTAAGTAGGGATCTGTAATTTATGTTAAAATACATTAGGAATTAAATTAATTTCGTCAAATAATCGTGAACGAAAATCTATCATGTTATCTTTTGGACCCGCTTTTTTTTGAGGGCTGCTTTTTCTGGACGGAATTTGCGAGCATTCTGACTCTTGGCTTTTCAAGTTGGTTGAGGACCCTCATCAAAACAACTTTTCCGGGACGTTTTTGTCAGCTGCACGTCTGGGAAACTTACTACGCACACTACACGACCGGACCAACTTTCCTTTAATTAAACTTGGTGTTTTTTTATTCGTATCGACCATAAACGCCCTCTATTCGTTAGGTGTAATTAAAAGAACCGCCATTATGGGGTCACCTTTCGTTTGTTTTGTTTCCGGTAGTTTCCTCGCAGAGCTCGATGTGGTAAAAAGTTTTTCCAAGGTATTTGGTGACATTTTATTGGATTTTGACGATTATTTCAGTTAATTCTACACAAATTCTTCAAAATTCTTTCGATCCAATACAATTTTTAGGAAGCTTTTCCTATACTAGCAGTTGAGGAAAGATAACCCTCAAATTTACCGAGGATTAAAGCTCATCAACAAGTCATTAGTTTAACCTTTTTAATCAGGGTGAAGCCGCGGCCGTGGCGGACGCCTGAGACAGAGACAGAATTCGGGAAAACTTTAGCTGGGCGGCAACGGACAAGTCGGAGCTTGACGTTGACAGAGCAGAAATGCGCTGATTCAGTTTTCGCCGAGCTCGAAACGGTTGAGTTCGTCACCATCATCAATTATAAACACCGCGACGCGTCGCAGACGCCGCACGCAACGAGTAACGCCCTCTCCTGGCCGTATGATAAATTACTAAGTGGTTTGTTCTGCGTTCTGGTCAACTGATCGGTGTAATTAAATTTTTGGCCGGTGATGGTAAACGATTTGCTTAAGGCAACAATTAAAACTTTTTGGCCAAGGGAGATATGGCAATTTTTTTTTAACATCACCCAGAAACATCATGTCTATAATTTTTTTTTGTATACTATTGATTAGACCTCTAACAAATTAAATTGTGTGACACAATTCCAACCGACATCCGATATGTATGAGCAAATAAACTGAACCGCGTATAGTGTAAAATCGCCGTCAGAACTTGTTTAATAACGGTGAGAAAAGATACAAGACAGCGGACGTGGCGGCCAGCTTAACCTCGTTATAAATCTATGAAATTGTTCTCGCTTCCGTGCTGTATTATTAAATGACTTTTCGTAGTTTGTGTGCAAGCGTCCGTGTTACAGCTAGCGCCACCTACCACGTTCAATTATCCAATATAATCTATCCGTCGGTTCCCTAGTAAATAATATATATTGAGCTGTTGTTATTTTCCTATCGGTTCCGGATCTGACCTGGATACGGAATCAACTTGATAAATTTGTTCTACGTGATGTTTTATCTTTGATAACTAACCGCTAAATAGAATTCGAGCGACAAAGAAACAGATGGACCAAATTCCCAATGTTACTACACATTTTCCAGTTGATTTTCAGATATTGCATATGATATTTAGAAAGTAACTTAAAAGTGCACGCATAATCCATAATTATCTAACACAAATACATGTATATTTTGAAAATTATGCCACTAAAGCACATCTATCATTATCGGATCAATACTAAATACCACACATTATCCCACAAGAACGAGAAAAAGTAATACACATCCGCTGAAATACTTAATAATCAGTTCGTTGGTTCTCTTTGGCATCAGGTTTCTTTTTATTACGGATGTAATGATATCAGGACCGATATTTCTACCAATGCTATATATTATTTTAATGTCCCATGAATTGGCCATTAAGGCTAAAAGCTTCGCATAAGAAGGTCATTTTCAGCGGTCCATATTTTACGCGGCCGACAGTAGTGGACAGATAAGTGTCCTTATATAGATACAAGATAGTCGTTGGAAGTGGCGATTCATTTTAGTTTCTTTTTCGGTACCTTATCGAGTGTCTGGCCATAATTCAAAGAACACTTGTATATCTTTTTTGTTTTTTGTTGATTAATGTAGAAGTTTGTATTTTGCCCACGATAAAAGAATATATTTTATAAATTAGGAATCATTTCTTATGATAAAATTTTATGAAATACAATTCCGTCAGTTGAAATGGGTAATTATTATATATATATTTATATCAAAAAGACAGAGCTAATGATCATTTTGAGGAAAAATGTGAACACAGTTTTGTACAAATTAAATGAATAACAAAACTGTAGTAACAATAATCTCTTAGCTTAATACAATAGGTATACAGGAATTCGCAAAAGTCAACTTAAACAAGAACTTAAACAACGTAATGCCAGCAATACATGTAAAAATTATTTCTGTACGGTTACATAATTAATTAGGTCACAAATTTGCTTGACATTCCTCAGCTACAACATAAAATATAATAAGTAACTTCCGAGCATAAACGTTGACAAAGTTCACCGACCAAAACGCGAACAAAACGTCATCGGTAAGTTTCTAACGACATTCTAAGTAATAAATTAGTTATTAAGCCGAACAATGTACGTCGCCGCCTTTCCCGCAGGGTACATTGAATAGCCGCCTCCATAAAAGTGTGTGACTAAGCAGTTTGACACCGCGGCAAAGTTCAGCGGGCGAGTTTGTATTGAAAAATTTTCACCAGAAAAAGGACTGGAGGAAAAATAAAGAAGCGCCACCGTCGGGACGCTGACTTAAAGACTTACGTCATTTATCTCCCTAGAGGACGTTATTTTATTGTTGCCCCATAGCGGAATCTTACACAGCACCCCCCACCTCCCCGGTTTGCTTATTTCTTTATTCTCCACGCGGGCGGATGCTATTTTTTCGTCGATGCTGTGACGGGAAACAATAAAGAAATGAAGATGATAACGAGACATCCGTTCCGTAGGGGTTGCGATAGCGACCGATAAACCAATATTTACTGGTGATTCTATTATGGGGGTTGTGTTCCGGATACTGACAGTGTTTGGAGGGTAGCAGTTCTAGGGTGCGTTAGGTGCTGTTCACACGTCTTTATCACGAAGGGTTTGGATGGCTCGTAATGGTATTAGCGTGATAATGGTTCCGATTGCCCAGCACATAATTTCTAAAATTCATTAGAATCATTGCACTGTCCATATGCTCGAACATCAATGTATCAAAGCAGAATTCGGCGTCTAATCATATTTTACATATTTTATATTTTTATATATTTTTTTTGTAGCTGACGCTTAATAGTATCTTCAGGACGTAGCAGAAAGAGAGCTACGACGAGAAGAGAAGAGATTCTCTTCGTAGCTCTCTTACTGTTACGCCCTGAAGATGCCTGTTGCAACGTGTGTGCAGAACATTGACAACTTTATCTTTTTTTATGCGGTTCCTCCCGAAAATCTAGAACTTAGTGATACCTGATTTGTGTTTGAAATAATAGGATGTGGCACATAGCCCGTGGGTAAGTTCTGATGTCAGTTGGACCGTTTTGATTATCTCGGCTGATGGTACTTAGACCCTTCTACAAGGCTCCAAGTTTATGACGTTTGTATCATAATCAAGTGTGTTAAAAACTGTTGAAGTTGGCATAAGTTGGCAGGACTAGTTTCAAAATACGCATACTGGATGGTCTTTTAAAGTTTATTCTGCTGTTTGAGGTAAAATTTAGTTATGCTTAATGTAAGTAGGGGTATAAACGGCATTGTAAGCTTGGTCCTAAATATGACAAAATAGGAACCTTTTAAGCATTCATTTCAATATGCAGTAATTTAAAGTAAAAATTTTAGCTCCCAGACCACATCTAACTCTATATCATGCACAAATGTTTAGCGTTGTATGAATGCATCACCAACTCTGGGGAAATCACTATACAGTGTCGGTCAATTCCAGCCGCCGCATCAGTTTTGTGCGAGTGCGAGAGAGAACGTTTGAAACACATCCCCACCAATGCAGGCACCGCGCTAGCACGGCCTCGTGGTTGGTTCATGTCGCTTGGTGGGGGCATGCAGTGACCGCCTTTATATTGGTTTCTTGCTCTCTCTTATGGGCTATACGGCGTCTGAAACTGGCCGACACTGTATAGTGCACTAAGTAAACACTTAAATAATCTATAATTGTTCCAAAATCAAGCTTTCGTTGGACAACCACTACTACCACGAACACATAATTAAATATTCATTGAGGGGTGTCGGATAGCGCAAACGTGTTGATATTTTTAAATTAAAATGTAAATTCCGCGTTAAACAGGGTGAAATTTTCGTGCATATTTCGTTCGTTCTGGGTCGGTGCGGCGTTGTTGGAACCGGCCACGCGATCCCCGCTTTGCCAATTTATTTATTTTCGATTTATTTTAATCGCGTTATTGTACCTTCTCTCTTCCACTCCCTTTCCCCTATGAACCAGCGGCCGGTTTTCGCACGCTGAACAGTAATTAAAAGGCCAGGGTAATTTTGTTTTCGGCTCTCGGCTGCCAGAACTGTCCATCAGTTTCGGTATATAGGGTCAACCGTCGAACAGCCCGAAATAACGTGCCTACCGATCACTGGCTATCGAATTTTAATGATCCTTGATGAACGGCACTACGCAAAATTACCAATAATTGAGTCGTCGCTTGAAATCATACACCAGCGCCATCGCGCGGACGAATTGGGAAATGCGAATTGTCGTAGTTCGCTAAACGCGTATTTATACTGGTCCAGTTTAGTTTTCAAAGATGTTTATACCGAGGATGATTTTCTTTCATTTATTGCCCTGTTTATTTTTTAATTCGGTCCGGCGTTGCCACTAACGTGGCGATTTATCCGATTGAGACCAAACTGATACCAACTCATCCTCCAGTGACTTTAAATAAGTATAAAAATTTGCAGATCAGTGGCATGAACGGTTTAGGAGCTATTAGCTTATATAGAAGCGGTTTGTCCCAGCCTAATGCCAGTCAGGCCACGGACTTGTATCATATTTTTCCATTTTGTAACTAAGGCTGCGTCTACGGTTAGACTGCTTCTATGAACGCTTATAGCGCCTAAACCATTCATCCCAAGTCTGCTAAAAATCAGATGATATCGGTCTGCGTGTTATGATTGATATACACATTCGAAGTGCTCTTGTTGAATCCACTTTCTGCTATGTATTTTTAGGACGACTGATAATATTACTAGCAGGAAATACCTGCTGGATACAACACAATTCCTTCCAATTCCTTAGTCAGGAATGGGAAGACGCGATATTTTCGTTGTTGGCTGACTCTGATACCAAAAATAACACGGCGACGACACCCTGAGAAAATAAGATATTTTACATGCATTCTAAATTTGTAAGCCTATCGATCTAAGGGTTCCTTTCAACCGAAACGTTCCTCTCTAATGGATACGATTTCCTTCCTTCCGCAAGGGAAGCGATATTGGTGTATTTTCGCTTCTCGGACGAGAGAGACAGAGAGATAGAAGTTACGCACCGGCGAATTCTTATAGGGGTGGCGAAGAGTGGGGTAACGGGCGGTTTGCAAATAGGGGATGGACCACGCTCGAAAGTGGGTGAAACCTCGAAAATTTATAAAGTGACGGGTCGATAAACCTGACGCGATAATTCGCGGAATTCAGTTGAACTTTTTTTGCGCTCCGCTGCTCATCGGATCCCCCCACTCGCCCCGCCAACCCCTTATCGGAATTAAGGCCCCACGTGCTGGCTGTTCGGATTTACGAAAGATTCTCGTGCGATCATCCGTGTCCGTTTTGCTTCGGGCTTATACAACCGATATCAAATAATATTGAGGTGGTTTACTAAGAAATGTGATATTGTGGTGGATGCTATTGTAAAACACCAACAATACAAAAGGAAAATGTTATATTTCATTACTTATAGTTATATACTTAAACCAAGTTTTATGTCTTACGTATAATGACGAGTTTTGTAACTGGGCATGAAGTACCACATTATGGCCTAGGGTACGAAATACATACATATATTACAAATACTTGTATAATACAAATACAAATACTGCATATTTCTCATATTATGTTAAATGTGACTGTCAGTGTCAGAGACATTTTATGGTATTGTATTAGGAACAAATCGTGATTGATTGTAGTGGTTTTGTGTGCGGTTTATTCCGCAGTACCTAGGCCACTCTTGTGCTACCCATACTATCATAATGTTTGATAATGACAACCGGAGGTGTTCATCTGGTTGCCGGTACCCATGGCTTTACTTCTCTTCCGAAAGGCGATTCCTCTACCGCTATATAGAGCCACTCGAGTCACCCGACAAATCATAAGTAGTTGTGACATATGTAAAATGTTGTATGTATCACTGTCATATATAGAATTTGATATTAATCAAAAATCGTTTAATTTTAAAACGATTATTACACCAGCAACAATTATTAAATATAAATGTCATCTAGTTAAGCGTAATTTACTAAATAATTACAAACATATTAATATTGTAATACTCAACATTGCTATGTAAAGACAAATATCTGACGTACTGCGTTCTTCTTTAACAATTGTGTTATTTCAGAACATATAATATTGTATCAATTATTATTTCAAAACATAATAATTTTAGGAAATGTATCGCACTATATATAGACAGCAAAAATACGCATCAGGTTCCACCATGTGGCTGACTTGTTCGAGTTCAAAACAGGTAACAAAAAATTGTTTTCGTCGAGTTGAACACTCTCGTACCACACATGTGCGCCTTTCACAAAGGTTTTAAAACGAAAAAGCAACACAAATCGGGGTTTCTTATACATCTGGAAATTTTACCTATTGAAAACTGCGAAATATAATGTCCAAACAAAAAATTGTTTTCGTACACGGGCGGAAATGAAATCGCCCATACAAAATACCAACGAACACAGATATTTCAAACTACATAATTATGTTGTAATTTATATTTTATTTAACTGTCAGTAACGCTCAACAAATTTATAAAAATGGTAATGTAAAACATGGTATAAATATTGGTAAATATCATGATGAGCAGTCTGGAGACTCCGCTAATTACAAATTGTAAAAGAATCCGTGGAATTTTGAAGAACTAAAAAAATATTAAAACCAGTCAAAAATTACAAAATACACCAACTATTCAAGTCTTCAGCCATAATACATTATTCCAAACAACAATAAACCAAAAATTGTTGAACCATATTTCTTACGAACAGTTACTTGTAACAGTTATAACCAATAACGGACTTCCTGTTGGTGTAAGTGGAGTAAATAATAAATACCACATAAGATATTGAATGAAAATTTAAAAAAAAGTTAACTGTAGATGGGATGTGGTTGAAGAGACATTAATTTTCGATTAATTTTGGGAGTTATGCATTAATTATGGATGTAATGTACTCCCTCATAAAAAATTCAGCACACTTGAAATAGGTTTAATCGCCTTTTGTCAAGTATTTTAATGTAAGAAGAAATTAGACAACTGAAGGAACCTTAGCAAATGAAAAAATTTGTGCTCAATTTGACTTTTTAAGAGAAACATTGCACTAATTAATATCGTTGTTTTACTTTTTGTTATTTCAAATAAATATGTATATACATACAGTGGCGTGCGACCCCTATTTCTGTTATTTGAAAAAAGCATTACGAACAAAAGTAATGATACAGTTTTGTTTTAAATCCATATTTGCTATTATATAACTATATATCGTATATCTTCATTTCGTTACTAGGTATATAATTCAACACCTATACCATACATTTTTTCTTGAATAAATATTCAAATGTCCTGGTTGTAAGACTTTGACTTAAGCTGAAATCTGCTGAAATCCAGGATATTTTATTATATTATAGTAATACTTTATATAGAATAATAATAAAGAAATATTACCTTCAGTAATACAGTCTCCAGTGGCAACAGCATCATTATCAACTCAAAACGTATCATTACTTTACCCTAGTTGGCCGAGAATTAGTACATCTGTATAAATAAAACAACCCCATAATGTAACGCATGGCTCACATCTATTCTAACAAACCATAGACAAAGTTAACCACCGTACGAGACAAAACGGATTGTAAAGTTTCGTTCCAGTTGAATTCTCAACCTTAATGAACCAAATACGATTTAGCATTTTATGTTTACTGATCTGCTGATCCCAAACCTTGTCTGCTACTCTCCGTTCTATTCTCATAAAATAAACACAACCCTCATTCATATTGCGGAATCGTAAAAAGGGTACGACGTGAATGGCCAAATTCACACTCGAATGCAGAACAACATTAGATTAGGACACGTATCAGAGGTTATATGCACGTTTACATTTGTCGGATGGATACAGTGTGTGAGACGTGGCTATAGTAGGGGTTCTATAGTAAGGGTCCAAATGTGGCCCATGGGGGACCCCTGATATCGCTTTAATACCGCCGGGGAAAACAGGGACACACCCGGCTTAGATGGCAACCAGCAGATAAATAAGACATCAGTCAGTCTAAATGTGTAATTAGTGTAGTGTATGATGGCAGGTAGACGCACAGAGATAATTAATTTTCGGGTGTTTCCTAAATTAATGTTGTAGCTGGATGCTAGGTATTAAATTGCTTAATGTATTTTTGAGGTTTTTTTTTTGTAATTAGAGCGTGAAATTGTACAGAAAATATTATTTAAAATGCAGCTCTAAATCCGTATAAAAACTGCTAGCGTATCTATATCTCAACGTGGGATCTTGAATACTCGTCGTTGACGTTCTAGCAATTCTTGGGGATGGAGAGCGCACCGTTCTTGCTCTTTCCCTTACTTTCTTGGTGCACAGACAGCCCATTGAGTTTATTAGCGTAGATCAATCGACCGAATTCAAATGAACCGAACTCCGCGAGATACGGAAGTTTACGGCGGAGGGGAAGGATGGGGTGAATGTATTACCGGGTACGCGATACGTCAAAGCGGTACTTTCGTAGATTGCCTCCTACTCGAACGCACTACGATTTGTTTTCTTTGTTAGACGCTGATTCTGGGGTATAACCGTGACAAGAATTGAACCCTCTCCATTTCTTCAGGGCTTTATAGGTACTTCATATCCAATGATACTAGGTTCTTTATAAGGATTGCTCAAAATACAGTATCTAACAGGTTTGAGTGTATAAAGGCTTGTAAAATAATAATAACAAAGTTTAGTGTAACATCTTCAAAGAATAATTTAATAATTTTTACTTTCCGACTACTAGAAGTATTGTAATCGACGGAAAATGACATTTCGAGATTTCCGCGGAAATACGCGTTTTGAGGTCCCCTGAATCGATTGTGATGATTTCTGGTAAATGTCTATATGTATGTATGTGCGTTAATTTTTAAGATATCCGTTCCAAAATTGTGCAACGTGTTTTAATAGCTGAAATCGCAATTTTTCTCCGTCGACTACAATACTTTCCTTCTAAGGGATACGGGAGTCACCCGTTGGAAATGAATATTGATATATATATATATATATGAAATATCATGTACATAGTCCATCGTCCTTAAATTTTATTTCCGTCGGTCGACGAACGAACATCTCGCAAAATAGGGCGAGCAAAAATCAAGAAAGTATGCAAGTCTGGAGACATTTTTGACGGGGGTGTTACGTGCCGATATCTCGACCCAGGTGACATCTATATGCCGGATCCTGGTACCGTTCGGGGATCCCGGAATTCCGTCGCAGCAAATAACATTTGCATACGCCGTTTCTTATTGTTATATATATAGGTATATATGTGTATCCGTGAGAACCTCTACCAGCACTTGATCTCCCCGTACGTGATAGTTTCGATATTAAATTTCGTGAGAGGGGCTGTGCTTCGTCGCATCGCATCGCAATAGATAAAGTATTCCATCTGTGAAGGCCCGATATACGCGGCGGGCCGCTATCTACCCTTCTATCACTATTGGGGATTCCCCTTACCAACGCCTATCGAAAATCTCCAGTCGGATTTTCATTTTTGTTGTACACGGAGAAGCTAAATTTACATGGTATTGATGTGTTTAATCTGAAAACTAGCGGGGTGTTGGATGTTTAGGAAATTTTGGAAAGTGTCAAAGGATTGCCAGAAATTAGGTGTGGTGGGTAAATAAAATATTGTCTATACTTCATTGACGTATGTATGGCCATCAGTCAATATGGAGGGAAAATAAAATACTAGAAACAAATTTACTCTTCAGGGGGAGCAAACAACAACTCCCTCGATGATATAATAAATGACCTCTTGACGTACGATCGATCGGTCGGATTATAGCCCTGCTTCCTAACTATCCGACCATGTTGGAGGAGGAGGGTTATAGGTAACGGGGAAAGATTACCCTTTCAGGGATATAAACGCGGTCCTGCTTCCTTACCGCCGAGGATACTCCATTGACAGTGAATTGATCATCGTAAAATGCAAAACCGCCAGTTCTTGAAGTAAATATTTATGATTAATTCGGGTCGAACAACCAGTCCAGTTTACTTTTCGCTCTTCTGTTTTTTTTTTATTCTCAAGTTTTCAGTGGCTAATCACCACTGACGCATTACGTTTACTATCAAACAACTATTCATCCCATTGATCTGAAAATTGGTATACATATTTAAAGTCACTAGAGGATGGGCTAGTTTTGGGTTAGTTAAAATAGGTTGAGGTCCTAATGATATGCATGTGACATGTTCCATTTCCGGTTGCCAGATTATCACCAAAAACAATCCAGTTTATTCGCTGGGTCAGCATAAATATGTGTCCGAAATTACCGGTGAGAAGTTAGCCACAACAGTTATCCACAACTTTTCTTTCTGAACCGATTTTAATGAGTTATACATCATTGGAAAGCGCATAACGCCCTGAATCTCCCCTAGTTTTGCCCGATCGAAAAAATCATAATTAGGGCCCAAAAAATTAAAATGAAAGTTGGATTTCTCGCAATTTTGCCGAAATTCCCGGGATCATATCTCAGTTATTACACAACCTATCTCAACGATCTTTGCACCACTGGAAAGGGCAGGTCTTCAACTATACCCCATAGTTTTGCCCGATCAAAATTGTGACAACTTCTGTCAAAAAAAAAATTATTGAAACATTAGTGTTCTGAATGATCACCACATGCCAGCCACAACAGTTATCCACAACTCTTATTTCTCAACCGATTATAATGAGTTATACATCATTGGAAAGCGCATAACGCCCTGAATCTCCTCTAGTTTTGCCCGATCGAAAAAATCATAATTAGGGCCCAAAAAATTAAAATGAAAGTTGGATTTCTCGCAATTTTGCCGAAATTCCCGGGATCATATCTCAGTTATTACACAACCTATCTCAACGATCTTTGCACCACTGGAAAGGGCAGGTCTTCAACTACACCCCATAGTTTTGCCCGATCAAAATTGTGACAACTTCTGTCAAAAAAAATTATTGAAACATTAGTGTTCTGAATGATCACCACATGCCAGCCACAACAGTTATCCACAACTCTTATTTCTCAACCGATTATAATGAGTTATACATCATTGGAAAGCGCATAACGCCCTGAATCTCCTCTAGTTTTGCCCGATCGAAAAAATCATAATTAGGGCCCAAAAAATTAAAATGAAAGTTGGATTTCTCGCAATTTTGCCGAAATTCCCGGGATCATATCTCAGTTATTACACAACCTATCTCAACGATCTTTGCACCACTGGAAAGGGCAGGTCTCAACTACACCCCATAGTTTTGCCCGATCAAAATTGTGACAACTTCTGTCAAAAAAAAATTATTGAAACATTAGTGTTCTGAATGATCACCATATGCCAGCCACAAGAGTTATCCACAACTTTTTTTTTCTGAACCGATTTTAATGAGTTATACATCATTGGAAAGCGCATAACGCCCTGAATCTCCTCTAGTTTTGCCCGATCGAAAAAATCATAATTAGGGCCCAAAAAATTAAAATGAACGTTGGATTTCTCGCAATTTTACCGAAATTCCCGGGATCATATCTCAGTTATTACACAACCTATCTCAACGATCTTTGCACCACTGGAAAGGACAGGTCTTCAACTACACCCCATAGTTTTGCCCGATCAAAATTATGACAACTTCTGTCCAAAAAAAATTATTGAAATATTAGTGTTCCGAATGACCACCATATGCCAGCCACAACAGTTATCCACAACTTTTTTTTTCTGAACCGATTTTAATGAGTTATACATCATTGGAAAGCGCATAACGCCCTGAATCTCCTCTAGTTTTGCCCGATCGAAAAAATCATAATTAGGGCCCAAAAAAATAAAATGAAAGTTGGATTTCTCGCAATTTTGCCGAAATTCCCGGGATCATATCTCAGTTATTACACAACCTATCTCAACGATCTTTGCACCACTGGAAAGGGCAGGTTTTCAACTACACCCCATAGTTTTGCCCGATCAAAATTGTGACAACTTCTGTCAAAAAAAATTATTGAAACATTAGTGTTCTGAATGATCACCACATGCCAGCCACAACAGTTATCCACAACTCTTATTTCTCAACCGATTATAATGAGTTATACATCATTGGAAAGCGCATAACGCCCTGAATCTCCTCTAGTTTTGCCCGATCGAAAAAATCATAATTAGGGCCCAAAAAATTAAAATGAACGTTGGATTTCTCGCAATTTTACCGAAATTCCCGGGATCATATCTCAGTTATTACACAACCTATCTCAACGATCTTTGCACCACTGGAAAGGACAGGTCTTCAACTACACCCCATAGTTTTGCCCGATCAAAATTATGACAACTTCTGTCCAAAAAAAATTATTGAAATATTAGTGTTCCGAATGACCACCATATGCCAGCCACAACAGTTATCCACAACTTTTTTTTTCTGAACCGATTTTAATGAGTTATACATCATTGGAAAGCGCATAACGCCCTGAATCTCCCCTAGTTTTGCCCGATCGAAAAAATCATAATAAGGGCCCAAAAAAATAAAATGAAAGTTGGATTTCTCGCAATTTTGCCGAAATTCCCGGGATCATATCTCAGTTATTACACAACCTATCTCAACGATCTTTGCACCACTGGAAAGGGCAGGTTTTCAACTACACCCCATAGTTTTGCCCGATCAAAATTGTGACAACTTCTGTCAAAAAAAATTATTGAAACATTAGTGTTCTGAATGATCACCACATGCCAGCCACAACAGTTATCCACAACTCTTATTTCTCAACCGATTATAATGAGTTATACATCATTGGAAAGCGCATAACGCCCTGAATCTCCTCTAGTTTTGCCCGATCGAAAAAATCATAATTAGGGCCCAAAAAATTAAAATGAACGTTGGATTTCTCGCAATTTTACCGAAATTCCCGGGATCATATCTCAGTTATTACACAACCTATCTCAACGATCTTTGCACCACTGGAAAGGACAGGTCTTCAACTACACCCCATAGTTTTTCCCGATCAAAATTATGACAACTTCTGTCCAAAAAAAATTATTGAAATATTAGTGTTCCGAATGACCACCATATGCCAGCCACAACAGTTATCCACAACTTTTTTTTTCTGAACCGATTTTAATGAGTTATACATCATTGGAAAGCGCATAACGCCCTGAATCTCCTCTAGTTTTGCCCGATCGAAAAAATCATAATTAGGGCCCAAAAAAATAAAATGAAAGTTGGATTTCTCGCAATTTTGCCGAAATTCCCGGGATCATATCTCAGTTATTACACAACCTATCTCAACGATCTTTGCACCACTGGAAAGGGCAGGTTTTCAACTACACCCCATAGTTTTGCCCGATCAAAATTGTGACAACTTCTGTCAAAAAAAATTATTGAAACATTAGTGTTCTGAATGATCACCACATGCCAGCCACAACAGTTATCCACAACTCTTATTTCTCAACCGATTATAATGAGTTATACATCATTGGAAAGCGCATAACGCCCTGAATCTCCTCTAGTTTTGCCCGATCGAAAAAATCATAATTAGGGCCCAAAAAATTAAAATGAACGTTGGATTTCTCGCAATTTTACCGAAATTCCCGGGATCATATCTCAGTTATTACACAACCTATCTCAACGATCTTTGCACCACTGGAAAGGACAGGTCTTCAACTACACCCCATAGTTTTTCCCGATCAAAATTATGACAACTTCTGTCCAAAAAAAATTATTGAAATATTAGTGTTCCGAATGACCACCATATGCCAGCCACAACAGTTATCCACAACTTTTTTTTTCTGAACCGATTTTAATGAGTTATACATCATTGGAAAGCGCATAACGCCCTGAATCTCCCCTAGTTTTGCCCGATCGAAAAAATCATAATTAGGGCCCAAAAAATTAAAATGAAAGTTGGATTTCTCGCAATTTTGCCGAAATTCCCGGGATCATATCTCAGTTATTACACAACCTATCTCAACGATCTTTGCACCACTGGAAAGGGCAGGTCTTCAACTACACCCCATAGTTTTGCCCGATCAAAATTGTGACAACTTCTGTCAAAAAAAAATTATTGAAACATTAGTGTTCTGAATGATCACCATATGCCAGCCACAAGAGTTATCCACAACTTTTTTTTTCTGAACCGATTTTAATGAGTTATACATCATTGGAAAGCGCATAACGCCCTGAATCTCCTCTAGTTTTGCCCGATCGAAAAAATCATAATTAGGGCCCAAAAAATTAAAATGAACGTTGGATTTCTCGCAATTTTACCGAAATTCCCGGGATCATATCTCAGTTATTACACAACCTATCTCAACGATCTTTGCACCACTGGAAAGGACAGGTCTTCAACTACACCCCATAGTTTTTCCCGATCAAAATTATGACAACTTCTGTCCAAAAAAAAATATTGAAATATTAGTGTTCCGAATGACCACCATATGCCAGCCACAACAGTTATCCACAACTTTTTTTTTCTGAACCGATTTTAATGAGTTATACATCATTGGAAAGCGCATAACGCCCTGAATCTCCTCTAGTTTTGCCCGATCGAAAAAATCATAATTAGGGCCCAAAAAAATAAAATGAAAGTTGGATTTCTCGCAATTTTGCCGAAATTCCCGGGATCATATCTCAGTTATTACACAACCTATCTCAACGATCTTTGCATCACTGGAAAGGGCAGGTCTTCAACTACACCCCATAGTTTTGCCCGATCAAAATTGTGACAACTTCTGTCAAAAAAAAATTATTGAAACATTAGTGTTCTGAATGATCACCATATGCCAGCCACAAGAGTTATCCACAACTTTTTTTTTCTGAACCGATTTTAATGAGTTATACATCATTGGAAAGCGCATAACGCCCTGAATCTCCCCTAGTTTTGCCCGATCGAAAAAATCATAATTAGGGCCCAAAAAATTAACATGAAAGTTGGATTTCTCGCAATTTTGCCGAAATTCCCGGGATCATATCTCAGTTATTACACAACCTATCTCAACGATCTTTGCACCACTGGAAATTACAGGTCTTCAACTACACCCCATAGTTTTGCCCGATCAAAATTATGACAACTTCTGTCCAAAAAAAAAAATTATTGAAATATTAGTGTTCCGAATGACCACCATATGCCAGCCACAACACTTATCCACAACTCTTATTTCTCAACGGATTTTAATGAGTTATACATCAAAGCGCATAACGCCCTGAATATCTCACAACCTATCTCAACGATCTTTTCTTCAAGTACACCCCATAGCTTTGCCCGATCAAAATATTAATTAGAGCCAGCAAAATAAAATTGAACGTTAATTTTCTTGCTAATTTACCCCATTTCTCGGGAATATATCCTAATGCCATTAATTCTTACTTCAATAGAAAATATAAGTTATCATCTGCTTCCCCTTTTGCCAGATCAACATTATGGCAATTACTGTCCTAGACGTGGAACAAGAGAAAAAGCTCGCGTTTACTAAAATGTGACAATTCGCAACCACAGCGACGAAGGCTTTGGAGAAGTTTATAGCGCCCAAACCGTTTACGTCATTGATTTAAAAATTGTCATACATGTTTAAAGTCCCTGGAGTATGAGCTGGTATGAGTTTGGACCAATACTTATCTGTTCTTTGTGCAATACATAAGAGGGATATGTTGGCATTACCAATACCACTTCTTTGATAAATATTAATAGCAAAATGTTACTAAGTAAATCATCGATTTTAATGCAATTTAACCACAATACATGCCAATGGACTCTTGCAATTGAAAATATTTACAATCATACATTTATCTATTTAGGTCTACTGGAAAATAACGCATTTCATGCAGCTTTTTATTTAAGAAAATTTGAAGGTATTTTAAAACAAGTTTCTAAACCACAACCTTTCATTAATTATAAACTAAAAGATTTAGTTTATAAAGGACGGATAAAATAGTGGGGGTTGTACGTGCTATTATGCGAAGTGCCTGATACAAAACTGTAAAATGAATAACCTAAACCCAATCTCATTTGAACAATCAATAATAGGCGCTTTATTACAGAATTAAGAAAGTTTAGAAGACAAGTGTTTATCTTGCGCAGAATGCGACAATCTTGATCTAAGATTCAATAGTAGATTTTTCCATATCACGTGCGTACAGGTCCCTACTAATCAGTTTTATAACTGTGAGTTGTGTAGGATAAGTAGGAGAAACTATTCGTGCAAATAACAACACACAGTATATAATCGCAACAAAGTAATTCATTATATCATTTATTAAATTTAATTACCTTAAAGTTAATTATTTTTTAGAGCGTAAGGTTTAGTCTTAAAAACACTTTATTACATACTTCACACATTGTATAAGAGCATATTGGCTTTAGGAAAAAGGGTTAATACTTAATACTAGTGAGTATGGTGATATATTTTATTAATGCATATTTTTTATAGAGTATTTGACATGTCTTTCTACCAATGCAAGGATCGTTGAGATAGGTGGTCTAATAACTGAGATACGTCACTGGTAATTTCGACAAAATAAATCAATATGTATTTATTTTCATTTTGGGACCCTAATTCTGAAATTTCGGCAAAATTGCGAAAAATTCAACTTTCAATTTAATTTTTTTTTACCCTAATTCTTTCGATCAGGCAAAACTAGGGGAGATTCAGGGCGTCATGCGCTTTCCACCGATGTATAACTCATTAAAATCGGTTGAGAAATAAGAGTTGTGGATAACAGTTGTGGCTGGCATATGGTGGTCATTCAGAACACTAATTTTTCAATAATTTTTTTTGGACAGAAGTTGTCATAATTTTGATCGGGCAAAACTATGGGATGTAGTTGAAGACCTGCTCTTTCCAGTGGTGCAAAGATCGTTGAGATAGGTTGTGTAATAACCGAGATATGATCCCGGGAATTTCGGCAAAGTTGCGAGAAATCCAACTTTCATTTTAATTTTTTGGGCCCTAATTATGATTTTTTTGATCGGGCAAAACTAGGGGAGATTCAGGGCGTTATGCGCTTTCCAATGATGTATACCTCATTAAAATCGGTTGAGAAATAAGAGTTGTGGATAACTGTTGTGGCTGGCATATGGTGATCATTCAGAACACTAATGTTTCAATAATTTTTTTTTGACAGAAGTTGTCACAATTTGGATCGGGCAAAACTACGGGGTGTAGTTGAAGACCTGCCCTTTCCAGTGGTGCAAAGATCGTTGAGATAGGTTGTGTAATAACTGAGATATGATCCCGGGAATTTCGGCAAAGTTGCGAGAAATCCAACTTTCATTTTAATTTTTTGGACCCTAATTATGATTTTTTTTGATCGGGCAAAACTAGGGGAGATTCAGGGCGTTATGCGCTTTCCAATGATGTATACCTCATTAAAATCGGTTGAGAAATAAGAGTTGTGGATAACTGTTGTGGCTGGCATATGGTGATCATTCAGAACACTAATGTTTCAATAATTTTTTTTGGACAGAAGTTGTCATAATTTTGATCGGGCAAAACTATGGGGTGTAGTTGAAGACCTGCCCTTTCCAGTGGTGCAAAGATCGTTGAGATAGGTTGTGTAATAACTGAGATATGATCCCGGGAATTTCGGCAAAGTTGCGAGAAATCCAACTTTCATTTTAATTTTTTGGGCCCTAATTATGATTTTTTTTGATCGGGCAAAACTAGGGGAGATTCAGGGCGTTATGCGCTTTCCAATGATGTATACCTCATTAAAATCGGTTGAGAAATAAGAGTTGTGGATAACTGTTGTGGCTGGCATATGGTGATCATTCAGAACACTAATGTTTCAATAATTTTTTTTTGACAGAAGTTGTCACAATTTGGATCGGGCAAAACTACGGGGTGTAGTTGAAGACCTGCCCTTTCCAGTGGTGCAAAGATCGTTGAGATAGGTTGTGTAATAACTGAGATATGATCCCGGGAATTTCGGCAAAATTGCGAGAAATCCAACTTTCATTTTAATTTTTTGGGCCCTTATTATGATTTTTTCGATCGGGCAAAACTAGGGGAGATTCAGGGCGTTATGCGCTTTCCAATGATGTATAACTCATTAAAATCGGTTCAGAAAAAAAAGTTGTGGATAACTGTTGTGGCTAACTTCTCACCGGTTCCGAAATTTCAACCTTATCCGTAGTACCGTTTATTACCGCTAACGCAATTTCTTTCTATTTTTTTTTGTTTTCGTCCGTTACAATAGATTCCTTCCACTATAAATTTTGTAATTAATGCTCGGCTCTAATCAATCGAATTAGTAACATCGATAAATCAGCGATAGGTATAAGGTGCTGCTGTCTGTTTAACTTAAAACCCAATAAATAACTAAAACTTCGAAACGGTCGGACGTCTTAAATTTGTATGCAGTAAATCACGAGTCGAACAGAGAGTAATTTCTTGGGGATTGAGATTGCCACATTCTTGATTTATGTGCAACACGTAAAATATATTGTGTTGTTGCACTTAAAGGTACCTATATCTAGCTTAGAATGCAACATCTATAACGAAGTAATTACCGCGACTTACTGAGACAAAAAAATCGGTCTAATAAAAACAAAAACTGGAGCAATTAACGAGATACTGCTGTTTAGTGTAGGACTAATTTTCGCCTATGCGAAGTATATGTTCGCTATAGACTGTCATGTGTGGACATAAAATTTTACGAGTTTTAGGAGCACACAACACACATGGCTTGCTGTGTATCGTTGTGTTATTTTTTGTAAGGCTTGTGTATGTGTCAAGTAAATTTCAATTACCCCGACGTTATTTATAGATGTAGATGACATCACAATTAAGTTTGTACTTGTCCATATGTCGTAATATATCTCCATTAATTTCTTTAAGTGGTTTATGACACGACGAAATAAATTATAAAAACAAGTTTTATACTGAGTATTGCTGAGTGCCCCGGCAACCAGTTGAACATCTCTAGTTGACGTTATCAAACAATATGATACTCAGATTAATCCCTAAGAAAACGCATGTTTTTGGCACTTCCGGTTGTCAGATTGTCACCAAAAACAATCCATTTCGTTCCTTGGTAATTCTAAATATGTACACCAAATTTCAGCCCGATCCGTTGTTCAGTTTGGGCGCAATCGTGTTCACGGACATACATACATACATACATACATACATACATACATACATACATACATACATACATACATACATACACACACACATTTTCCAGAAATCAATGCAATGGACTCAGGATCAAGCTATTTGCTTGAAATAACTATTTGATTGCAACATATACCTGTGACAAAATAACGAATTTCATTCATATGAGCTCATCTTACATTAGGTATTATGATTGTGGTATAAATTCGACAATTTCAGGTTACATTATCAGTTGAAATAGTAGGACGTAAATAACTCAGATTATGAACAATAGCACGCGGTATCGGGGTATATACTTTGGGCGATAGTGTAAAGTAGCAATGTCGAAGTGGATTTTACTCGATGTCCATTATAATTCACGATCTGTTGTGTAGCCCCGGGCTGATGCAATTTCCTCATCCACTTTCAGCTGGTAATCCAATAGTAACTGTAACAGTGTTGTTATAATTTTATTACGTTGATGTCTCCGGTGCATGCGAATACCCACTCTATACGGCGATGCATCAACTTATTTCCAGGGCATTATACCTACTACATACCCAGTGTAACAGTATGAATGATATATGAATTTCACTTCTCGCTGTTTACGAGCCAAATACCGAAAGCTCGTATACATTGTACATTATGTGTGTTCAGTGCACATATCTGTATGTGTATGTGTGTGTATATAAGTTAGCCTCTGCATGTCCTCTGTACAGACAAATAAACATAATACACACTCTTTGTTTTTTTTTTCCTGCAAACAGCGAGTTTTGTCTGCTATACCCATTTGCCAGATGGAATTCTAATAATAGTAACTACAGTGCATGACAGCTGTGTAATAATTAATTTACATATTGCTTATGCTACTATAGTAATAAATACGTATCTTTTCGCTACTGACGTTTATCAAAATTTACTGAAAATGTGTATCCATATATAAAGTCTCTGGAGGATAAGCTGGTACCAATTTGGTCAAAATTAGTTAAATTCCCGAGAGAATGCCTGTAATGTTTGCCACTTCCGGTTGTCAGATTTTGCCCAGAAAGAATCTAGTTCGTCGTTATGTAAAATAAATAAATTAATGCGCGGTCAACAACCCCAGGTAACAGAACGTATCCAAAAAGGATAAAATGGTAGTTTGAAAGTCCGCTTTAGAGATGGGACCGGTGGGAATCCACTCCTTTGATTTATGTATAAAAATGCAATTATTCTTTAAACTTCAACCCCCGGTGACACAATGATATATATAGACGCGAATGCACATTTGAATCGAGGGATAAAGGGTTCTAGGGTGCAGGGACATCGATCTTTCTCCGAATTGTCCGAACACACACACACACACAGACACTCACGTCCAGCAAACTGAATCAGCAATAGTACTTGCTAACTGGTCGAAATTGGACATTTTAATAATTTTAATGGGGGTTTATCGGTTGAGCAATCCGACCGCAGACACTAAGTAAATTGAATTAGTAAAATTAACTAACTCGGACAGCCTAATTCAGTGGAAATGTTCAGTTCTCTGTCGACATGCGGCACTCACTCCGCAAACCAGTGGTGGACTCGGCCTATTACACAAGGAAACAAATTTCCAACTTTCTGATACAACCCCAAAAAAAAAAGACTTATTTATTCCAGATTATATTTATCTTACATAACTAGAAACTGAAGGTGGATTTATTGTAACAGGTCTAGATTTGCAGATAAAACGATACTTAAAAAAACTGAGAGAACTGCAACAAAATCAGTTAACAAATTGTATATAAATTCAAAGAATATGCTAAAGTACTGCTTTCAAGCTGTATTTTGATGAATCGATAAAAAGCCACCATTCAGAAGGACCGTGAGGAATATCATACTCGTTTATAAGACCCTCAATATCGTGACATACACGTCAAGATCCTTCCATGTTAAAATATGGTTTAAAAGGTTCGTTACGGTTTGTAAACGAAAACACTGTTGTGCGAAAAGGTTCCATTCATGTAGCCTAGAACCCAATAACTGGGCTTATTCTTTTGATAAACCTAAGTTTTTAACCAAATCATTCAGTTCACACTGGTTTATAAGGTGGGGTGTTCCTAAAATTTCAAATGGTGAATCTTCACGACTTGTCTGATTTGACAGAGTGATTTCAGACACTGTCCAATTAGGAAAGTTTCTTCAAACAGGCAAAATTTCTTCTGTGTCAAATATCGAAGATGATGAAGAGGATGGTTCTCTCCGTGGGGAATAGGTCGCGATGCTGGTGGCAAATTTGATCTCTAATTCTAAAACCCAAATAGCAATAGTAAGTTACATTTACTTCTTTTGTTATTTTTGTGTCACTATTTCGAAATATTCGAAATACTAATAATAATTATTCGAAATACTTTCTACCTAACAGAATTTTTGAAAAAAACTAAAAAGAAAAAATTACGTATTATAGAAATAAATAAATAACGTTCCTAATTTAGACTACAAAAATATTAAGTCAGTTACACAGGTCAAATGGATTGTAGAAATAATTATATTAAACACTGCATAAGCTAGTAAAAATTCCGAGGAATTTGTCCATAATTTACTGAAAGGCTGAATCAACCAATTACAGAAGTTATTGCAGATGAAAACTGGTAACATTTTTAATGGAGCGTAATCTGAGGACAAGATCAGCTAGTCCGTCACTGTAACCAGCTCGTACAAGCATGAGCGACTGAAAACAAACCCCTGTATGCATTGCAAGTTTTAAAATGATTGAGCGCGACTTTGAAATTGATGTCGCCCGTGCACTTTGATAATTAAACTTCTGTTTGAACCCTGCTGGAGTCGGGACACGGGTCGCCCAGCATGAAGCAGGCATGCACTTTCATACGACAGAATTCCGTGTTCGTAAATTCAATTCATATTTCATATAGGGCTTACGTGCAATTAGTCTATGCGCCATTAATTAATTGAGTGAAATAGGACTCGCATACTAATACAGAATTTTGAGGCATTAAGCGATATGATAACCTAAAAGTTGTCAATGTGTAATGTATATATCGTAGGCAAATGGGTATGAGTCTTGATTTATATTTTAAGCACTATTTGCCTGGGTTGTCAGTCATTTACAAATTACAAGCCACTCCTCCATTGAAATGTACGAGGTCAGGGATTGTGTTAATCGATAGTTCAGCGTCGACCACTTACATAACTGGACTGAATTTCCTACTGCGATGCCAGGCTCATCTTATTATATTAAGCAGAGATTACGGTGCTATGAACAATACGTCGATTCCTGGTAATAGTTCGGCTAGCAGGGTAGCTGTAAACTATTTGGGAATGCTTGAGGCGCCTATCCTTCACCATCGTGACTTAACATTTCCACAACTAATACAACTATGCATCGGGACTTGTAATAATGTACAAGATGGGACGGTAGGGCGTCACTCAGGATGGCTGAAATATTCGCAAGAAGGATTCTAAACATTAAAATTTCAATTTTAACCTCATTTTGCTTTCCAACTAGTACCCTAGAAGGAAAGTATTGTAATCGACGGGAAAAAAAAATTCGAGATTTCAGCGGAAATACGCGGAATGAGGAAAGAATGAACAACATACAGATTTTCTGGTTAAATTCAATCAGAAATAACCGGCTGAATTTCGGTTAGATCAACTGCCAATGTCAGGGCACTAGAAACAGATCCTTAAAGGGGTTGACTGATACAATAATCAAGCTCTTTTAATGTTATTGTTACAAGATCCCTACATAACCTTTGACGGTTTCCGGAATTAAGCAATGTTAGAGTGTAGGATATGTTAATATTGTCCCTAGTTTTGCTTCAATAAAATACTTCCTAAGGGATAACGGAGAGAATAGTGGTTGGGATGTGATGTGCCATCATGCCCCACTCTGAATTAATTAAATATTACCCGTCCTAATTAATAAACAGAGAGCAATCGACACCGCGGTCATGACAACTCACCGCCTCGCGGGAAAAGTATAGTCTACCCGGCAAGTGATGTACGCTGTGGACTGGATTCTACTTTGTGTAGAGCGAAATTCGAGTAATATTGATGTTTACAACCCTCTTTGCACCGTCTGTTGCTGCTACGGTGGCATGCGATGATCAAAGAAAACAATATTAACTTTGTAAAACGGGGTTCTATTAATTCGACGAATTAGCCCCTTACCTTTGAGTCCGTATTGAAAATAATGAGGCATAATTTTGGTTGTACACGAATTACTTCTTTGAGGGCACTATCCTGAAAATTAATCGAGTATGTGATTGAATTTTACAATATTTATCTTCTTGTCTTTTAACCTTTGAGAACAGAAACATCACCCTTTCCTATGTTGCCACTTAATAACTACTCCGACGATTTTAGTAGCCGCGCCCACTTCCCCCATTAAGTGAAAAGAGTTACCGCCACCGAAAACAACATTATCGCGCATACTGTCGCGTGTGTGTACATTTATGATGCTTTTACCACACATTAATTATTAACAGGTGAAATTTCATTTGCACAGTCCAACGAAAATTTTATGCCTCGCTCATATGCGTAAATAAAGTCCCAGGCTTGACATCGAATTACACAGTAATGGGATAAAAATACACCCCCAAACCACGTATTAACCTGTACCCGAGACCCTCCCTAAATGAATTTTCTAACAGCCGGGATATTACATTTTATATGTTACGACATGCGTAAAGGTGTAAACTTTTGTTGTTATGTGGGTTTAATATCGCGTTTTGTAGAAGATTGCTTCACAATCTTGTTGACTGGAATACTGAATGAATTTGAGGTAAAGCGGGGACAATTTATAATAAATCTGAATAATATTTTTGGTTTTTTCAATAACATTATTATTAATTCAGTTTTTAAAATAAGTATCTCTACAAGTTATATCAATTTAGTTGTAGAAGAAATTATTTTTAAAGGTCATTATATTGTGTTTTGTTAAGTGTAAAATTAAAAATAACAGATAAATGTCTACATAAAGTCGGTTAGTGGTAAAAGTCACAATAACCACTTGGCCAATTTTACTTCATGAAATTCAATTACGCCCCGCTGCCCTCAGTGGAGGCGGAAGTAGCGGCGGCACTTTGCACCAAAAAAACACAATTCCCCAAGGTTCCGCGCCCGGGCCCGCTAAAAGCCATAAATCGCGGACAAACTCCAATAAACAAGTTTAACGCCGAAAGCTCAACTATAAAATTACCATTTATGGATTTATATCGGGGCGGCGGGCCACCCCCGCAAAAAAAGAGATACTCTCTGCCAGGTAAGTTGAAGTTACGAGATATTTTATTCGGTCACGGTTTTTCCGCAACCCAGTTTTCTATCGTACAGTAGAACATGTTGTATTTTGGATTGTAATAAAATCAAAACATATCTGATTTTTTTTGACTACTTAGTTTAGACATTCAAACGTCGAAATAGTATTATGGATTTTGTCAGACAGCTTGTATAAATGTTTATAGCTCCTAAACCGTCAATTTCACTGATCTGTGTTAATTAGTATACATAGTTAAAGTCACTGAAGGTTGAGCTGGTTGAGCATGTAACATGTGCCACTTACGGTTGTCATATTGTCACTAAAAATAATCCAGTTCGTCCTCTGGCAATTCTAAATATGTGTACCAAATTTCAGTCCTATCTGTTGTACCATTTAGGCCCTATCGTGTTTACAGACTATATATATACATATTCATGGTACCTCAAAATAGGTATTTTTACCAATTTATGTATTTAATTTCACGAATGTAATTACTGTTATTCTTCATTACAGAAAGAAGGTACTTTTTAACTAAAAATTATCATATCTTTGTTCAACCCTCTTCCGATTTTTGTGCTACTGTGTCAACTTTTTTCGATCATTTCGGGGTTGAAAGTCCACATACAACTTTTCATAATATTCAGACACACACACACACACACACAAGTATATATTTTGCAGTTTTATGTTTTCATAGTCGTGCGAGAGGGACAATAAAAAAGGGAACTTGGGACCTTGCCTAGTAGCTAAAGTAAAATTTTATGTACCCTACCGTATGGATAAAGTTTTTAATGTATGTGTGTGTTGAATTACGCTATCGCTACGCTATCCCTCAACTCAAAGCAGCCGCCAAAGTTCAATATTTACACTGCGAATGAGTGATCCCTAGCCGAATAGCAATTTTGGTAGTTTGATGCTTCCAATCGCATATTTTTAATGCAAAATTACTCGCGGATGTGTATTCCTTAAAGTTTAAATTGGATGCATTAATGGAAGTGTAAGCCTTTAAGAAAACACACTTCTCTTCCTGTACAAGGGCGTATCATATTATTATAATTTCGAAGCATATTTATCCCATCGTAACTATGTTTGCCAGTAAAATTAACAACTGAATTAAGTAGATTAAAAGTAAATAAACAAGAAGTATATATAGAATATTTACAATATTTAAAAAAAAATGTTATTATACTAACCAACTGGTTTATCTACCCTACAATAAAGTCGAGTTGGTCAGAAATGAATTCATTTCGCTTGTGAAGTTGATATATGTGTATATTTCACAACAGTGAATGCCGTAATATGTATGCAAAGTTAATTAACCATTATTTTATGCAGTCTGTAATAACGCGCATTCTATTTAGAATTAAAGCAAACAGCGAACCATATTATTCTCCACGTGTACACATATCCATATGCTAGGTATTGTTAAAACCGACGCGAGAGATTCAGTGTGCGTTTTCTATTGTTGCCTTTTACATAGTGCGAGTGTATGTATTTTGGCAAAATTAACTAAAATTGTGATGTATTTCCTGAGTCATCCGGTGTAGGAAATTGTTTTATTCATGTTGTTCTTGCTTATGCATTGGTTATTTTAACATTACGCCAACAATGTTTGTTTCGTTAGCCTTTTTACTTTCCGACTAGTACCCTAGAAGGAAAGTATTGTAATCGACGGAAAAAAATCGAAATTTCAGCGGAAAATACGCGTTTTGAGGTTCCCTGAATCCATTGCAATGATTTCCGGAAAATGTATGTATTATGTTACTGCATATAAATTACTGCAATGTTTGAATTGTAATCACCTATTCTTTAGTAAATATTTCAAACTAGAGTAAATAAGAATAAAATCTGTGTGCCAATATGAATTTCTAGCAATGTTTTAGTGCCAACAACTGCATCGTTTACCCGATACTATACTTGAAAGCAAAAAACATCTGTTTGCCAACTAAGGAATTTCCTTTGTTCCAGGCGAGCGGTCTATCTTTTTCCACCGTGGGCCAACAGACGGAGAAACATAGCGTGCACTCCATGCTGCTCGCGGACCAATCAGGTTTCGGGACAACCAACAGTTCAGTTCCTGAAGCGGTTGAACAATGTATACGTAGGTACGTTTTAAATTGCGATGGTGTATAAGTTATCGTGTCGCGAATCGTATTGAAGTTGAAATTCAGTGTTCCGACACCTCATGTTATGGCCGAAGAACACCATGTGGTGGAAAAATAATTGATTATCAATACCTTTTTCAATTTTTTACCGAACCTTTGTAAATATTGTGTGTTGTGAATGATGTGCTAGTGAAAGAACTTATAAGTGTGGAGAGACATCGAGGCTATAAGGTAAGGTTAGGTTAAATTGACTGATTAAAGACATCGTTTGGTTGCCCTGGTTGTCTGGTTTGCACCACATATATTAAGGATATTTCAAAGTTTGGAACACTCTGTAGAATAATTAAGGACCTTTATCAAGTTCTTTTTGAGTAGGTTAAAAAGCCAAATTAATGAGTATTGTATCGGTATTTGTTTCATTTTCTATACATACACAATAACTCACAGCGCAGTGGTAAAATTACACTCTCACCGTGGAAACGATTATCATTTTCCGTTCCCACTTTCACTCCAACTTGAAATTGCTTACTGCCAATGGGAAATATTTCATTATTTTAATTAAAATGTTAGAAAAATTCACTATTTTTGGAATAATCTCCACGGTGTCGTTGGAGGAAGCTGACTGCGTGAAATGAGATCCGCGAAGGGGAAAAAATCCGACTACATCGTTGGCACATTGAAGTGTCTACACAGTTTTGCAATTAGTCAATTTCGTAAAGTCCCAGCCACTCTGGACCCTAACTTAACGTTAGTCATAGAAATAACATTTATGTCACGTACTTAGCCAAAAAAATACAAACATAAGATGTGCGTTTAATTAAGAAAACACAAAATATTAGAAAAATTATCAGGACAGGAAGCGTTTGTGAAAACTAATTTGGTTGGACTCATGTTTTTTTATTCCTTTTTGTTGTGAAGAATCATGTTCACATCATCACGCCAGAAAATTTTTAGTTCAAAAGAATATTCCGTTGCTTTTCCATTGGACCCATATAAAAGGAAGCAGTAAGATGGCAGTAATAAAGAACGAATAAATCAATGACAGAACCAATCTCAATAGTGCCCAGGAATACACTCGTACATAGAATTACGTACAGTGGACTCAAAAAGTATGTATTTACTGAGATTTTTATTTACTGAGTACTTAACGAGCCTAGTGTATATAGAGGTACAGCTAGGGAATTTTGTTTCATCGGGTAATGTCTGCAGTCTCCGTGTTCCATTGCAAAATACCCTTGTATCGGCAGTTATTTACAGTGGATCGTTTTCTATAACCCGCTAGACGTTTATTCCGATACGTTAATCTTTCCCTCCGTACCTATTGAATTCGATACAGGAACAATTTATTTTTATGGTGATTGAAATTTTTCGCGGTGCACATTGCAGTACCGCGCACCACCGCGACCCCCAAACCACTGTATCAAACACAATTCTCTCTTGAGAAAAAGAAATGGTTATGCTACATTCCGGATTTGAACCTGGAACTCAATCCGCTTCCACCGGTCTCGGTAACATAATTGCTTAAAGTAGCAAGCCAATGGACAACTTTGGTGGCTGTGGTTTCACTAATTTGAATAATTGCAAAAGTTCTTCATTCCATAAGTTAATACAATATTTTATTTTACAGAATAAAACTGTGATTTAATAGTATACAAACAATGACGTCGTAAAGTAACTGGGCTGTTGCCATGTTTAACGAGAAACGGGATGGAACGGGACGTTGTTTGGTTGTTAAGGCATAATTAAGTGAGGCTGGAATGAATAAAATTTATAATCCAGAACTTAGTATTCAGCGTAATGTCCAGCTGCTTCGCGAATATTAAAAACTTCCAACCCTTCTCGGCCCTTGTAACCCTAAGCATAAATACTTTGAATTTATGATTTAATATAAATTAATTATGGAGGGGAATTTGATTAGTTTTTGAGCAGTTTTCGTTAAAGATAGTATTATATGAAGTCATCTATTGCTTGCGGATGAATGTTTGCTTAGAACCACCGTGCTTTCTGGTTAAAATCGACGATGCCGTTTGTCCTTTTCTAGCATGAGTGCTGCACTAGAATCGGCAGAATTTAATGGGGAACGGTAATTGTCCGGACATTTTATAACGACCGAAATTATTATCCCCTAAAAGAGGGGATCGTCTGTTCGGATTTCGTAGTAAAGTTTCGCGACGTTATTATTCGCAAATAAATTGCTATATACCAATTATAAAATATAGCTTGGTATACGGAAAATTCTTCCCAAAAATGTTGAAATAATCATAAGTTTGAGAGTGAATAATGTATTTTGTTTCCAGGAAGAAATATTACATGCTTTTGCACAGAGAGAAACTCTATTCTTGGATATCAAGAAAAATTGTTCTTGCGTATATAGTGTAGCATCAAGAGTATATTTTTGCTATCCAAATAATATTTTATTGTACTAAGAATTTCAGTATATGTTATAGTTATTTCAACAGCTAGTTATTCTTCCGGTTTAAGAGTTTAGTATGTTTAAGTTTAGTATATTTTGCTCTGAATAAGAAAATGTTATTCTTCTACATATAAAAAGAGTAAGACGTTCGTTTTACAACAACAACATTTTGTTGGGTGAAAAATATACATTCTTCAACGAAGAAACAGTTTCTTGACCCTTTCAAGCAGTACTTCACACTTAAAACAAGAAAACGTAATACTTGGAACATCAAGAAAATCATATTCTTACTCTGAGAATTTTGTAGTTTACTTGAACCAACCAAATGATCTTTCTGCGGATATAGAAACAAATGATATTCTTAACTCAAAGATATTCGTGTTGTATCGAATAAATTTCTCCCTCCGTATGCAGTTATTGAATTCCCTGTAGCTTATCCGTTACTTTATACACTTCCTGTAATAGTTATCACTATAAATCGCGAGCATGAGAGCATGAACGATGTTCTTCATTTTTATGTCGCCATTATGCTTGAAGCCCATTCGTTAATATCATTTAATGTAGATGCCTAGAATGTAAAACAGTAACAAGCTTGTTTACGACAAAGTTTTGTGGAAAATTTCTTTAGGAGACACCGAAAAAAATTAAACTTTTAACAAGAATAATTCGTAAAGTTACGAGGCGAAACTTTTCAGACCCCCACAGAATTGCGGCAGTTAAATAATCCAATTAATCAGGACTCT
Source organism: Aphodius granarius (assembly GCA_963971325.1). NCBI lineage: Eukaryota > Metazoa > Arthropoda > Insecta > Coleoptera > Scarabaeidae > Aphodius > Aphodius granarius. The sequence goes on from OZ020226.1 coordinate 19,676,648, forward strand.
CTGTCCTTGTTGTTGTTGTTGAGCTCGTTGTTTATACGGTTAATTATTTCGACCCTCTCTCATAGGCCCCTTATTTTTTCTTTATTTCTTATGTTTTTTTGCCGAGTTGGTCACCACAAAAGAAAACTTTGGCCAGATAAGGTTTGGTCTTGGGGTGGGCTGAATGACGTGAATTAAGCATACGAATTAGAGGATTGTTTAATATCTGTCAGGAAACTTTTTTGTCGTGTCCCGGTTTTGTTTTCTTTTTCAATTAAAAGATACCCGCAGAAAACTTTTCTCGTTATTCGGAATTAAAATATTTTCCTTTCGTTGTTTTTTAATTATCGCACACGTGTTTATTTTATGATGATGATTTTATTTTACGGTTTCAGAATCCTTTTTTATCAAAAATATTGGCAAATAATAGCACTTCGTCAGAAGAGTAATCAAGCTGTAAAACATAAAAAGGACATTACGGTATACCGATCAGTAACGCCGCGAAGTATAAATCATAGAAAATAAAAAGCATCCAGATAGATGGGACATAACAATTCAGGCTGCCAATATAGCGGACAATGCGTCAATGTGAAAAATGATGGGCCACGCAATTTTTGAATGGCCATTAAACATACTTAACTGTCACATTTTATATAATTTTTTCGGAACCTCGCGACCGCACCATTAATCATTGAGTCAGTTTCTTTCTACCGCGACGTAAAACCTAGGTAGATATCGATTACTAGAACAAAAAAAAATCCTTTTACATTTACTGCTTTATTAAAGAAATACATAAGTCTAAGTAACAATTTTATGATATTTATTCATTTATTTAATCATTACTAGTCAATTAATTGACAATTTCAGCCACGTTCTGAAAGCTGAACCACAATGTAATTCCTAGTAAATATTTCATGAAGCCGTTCAGTCTTGCTTGTTTTAATAAAGCCCCTGTAAATAGATTCTAACTTATTTAGTTCGCGATAATCGCGTTATGAGGCTGCTATTAAACGCCTCTTCTCAGGATAAGGAACAGCGTTGAGTATTCTCGAAAACCAGACCGAGAGCCTGGAGATAATTTGTTTAGAAAACAACAAACTATATCAAGTGGAAGGCAAAATCTTGAAGGACCATTTCATACAAATAATTAACTCTTAGACGGTTAGTTAAAACCTGGAATAAATACACGATTTAATTAATATTACCCGCTCTTTGCGACCGAATTGAAATTAAGGAAGGAAGGAAGGAAGAGGAAAGTTGGTTGGTGGTTGGTATTGTTGAACTGTTTGCAGAAGACCTCAGCTATAATTTTATAAATTGCCGAGTTTCCAAGGAAGCGAGGCTAGCCAGCTAGCTGGCTGGAACCGACATGAATTATGCATGACGAATTGAAGAATGAAGTATCTGAAAACTATTAGTGACGTTGTTGGATGGAAAAAGTTTCTCGCCGGCTTGTGCTAGTAAAGAAACTTTTGCCTCTTGCCCTTGTACTAGTCTTTCTTCGTTCTATAAAGCGAGACACGGTCGATCGCCAGTTACTTCTAAGCGGTTTGGCAAATTACATTCTATTAACCCTTGAATTACTTAAGCTTACTTCGAAAAAGAACTCGACTAGTTTTATCTATCGATAGAAAAGTTTAAGCACATTTTAGAACAATGTAAATTTTTTTATGAACCTTTTTTATGATGTTTTTTGTTTTTATTTCCCAATTGTCGATGTGATACCTTTAAAATTGTTCCTGTTTCATGATTGTATAGGACAGTATAAAGCTATATTAAAGATCATAGCATTAACTGTCTTATACTAGTGATCGGAATGTCAAAATCTCTTAATGTAGTGTGAAGGTCAAAAATTAAAATTTCAGTTTTATAACAAGTAAAAAAATAACTAATTCAATATCCCATACGGAAAGTATTATAATAAGTATTACATACGACAAAAAACTCGAGATTACCCCGGATTCACCCAATAATTGTAACTCTGACGAAAAGCTGTTACAAATGTTAGTTTAATTGTTTTTACATGGATTAAGGTTCATTGTCATTGTCATCGGTATGCTGCATAATTAACTCAATTCATTTGTAACAAAAAATATCTGGGGTGGCCCACACCAAACTTTTCGACTATATTATTGCAGCTTGAAGTGCCTGAACAGTTCTGAAATTATTCAATTTTCACTCTGGACCCTATCTATCATCAGTTCCTATGACATAATGACATTTGTCATACTGACATTTAATGTCATAGCATGTCAGTGGCACTAACGTTTGTCAAAATCTGACAATTCGTAACATAGTGACGAAGGCTGTATATTCATGGTATATTCTGTCAAAGTGCATCTATAAACTCTTATAGCGCTTAAACCGTCCATCCCACTGGTCTGCAATTTGATGTACATATTTAAAGTCATTGGAAGATTAACAGGTATCAGTTAGGTCAAAATCGTATGAATCTCTCAGAAGACACGTGTAACATTTGTCGCCAAAAGCAAATTCAGTTGGTCCCTCGGGAATTCTAAATATGTATACCAAATTCCAGTCCGATCCGTTGTTCCATTTGGGCGCTATCGTGTTCACAGACATACCCACAGACCCACAAACACAAACCCTTAAACACACATACATACATATATTTTCCAGAAATTATAGCAATCGATTCAGGGGACCCCAAAACAATTTTTTTCCATCGATTACAAAACTTTCGTTCTTGGGTACTAGTCGGAAAGTAAAAACTTTCAATAAAATGATATAAAAGCTAATTTGCGTTGCGAAAGAGTATGTCCCTAAAGCAGTTATATAGTAATTTATGCTGAATTATCTAATTAGGTATAATATGATAATTGTACTTATTTTTCTCAACATTATGACATCGTTTGTAATATAATTAAAAAAAATATATGTGAAGCAAATAGAGCATTAAAAGAGAGATTTATTTTCCTTAAATTCATAAAAATTTGATTAAATTTTCAGTACGAATGGCGTTTTTTTTTTCTAATTATTTATCCAACACTGCTTCAAGGCTCAATTGAGAGAAACACTCCTTTTTCATTCTAACAGTCACTTAGAGACTGAAACTACCCACTCTCTATTAATAAGCGAACGTACTTCGTAAGACTTTTGAAGTTCTTCTACACCCTTAATTAAATTTACATTTCGCTCAAGTTTATTTGATCAAAAAAATCTCATTTTTTGCCGGTGCTGTCATCCTTGAGAGTTGAGAGAGAGAGGGGACTACAGCCCGGGTCGTTTCAACTCACCGGAACCACAATTTTGCGATTCAAATTGGCCGTTTTAATTTCACTCCCAGACAAGACGTAGATTGCTTTCGTCGGAATTTGGCTCGTTTTTTGGGTTCGCAGCGCGCACGGCTTCACTCTTCCTCGCAAAAGAGGGAGAAGGATTTAAATTAAAAGTCTGTAATTAAGCGCAACGTATACAAAGGGTATGATATTCACTGGCAAAGTTACCCTAGATGGACTAATTAATGAGTGTGAGGTAAACCCTATTTGTCTACAGGATATCTGTATTCCTGACTCAATTTAGCACTTTCTATTGTATTAAATCTGATTATGTTTATGGATAAGTACAAAATAAGGAAGCCGTAAATATTAGACAAGTTTTTATGTAGGTTTTTTGGCATTACGGTTTTGTGTTGACTACTAATACAGAGTTCGGATCAAATCGGTCTTTGCCCATCAGTATCCTTGGTGTCGCTCTTGACGATTGTATGTCCTTGGGCGATATGAAAACAATGTCCTACGTACACTGAACTAGACTAATTTTGACCATCCTTGCTTCAGGATATTCTACCGCTCTTGTTTTCGCTATATTCTGTCTCGTTGTTGTCCTTACAAGATCGAGAAACAGAAACCTTGCTAAAATAAACAACAGAAATAAATGTCGTGCCACACAGTATTTTTGCTCCACAGGGCATTAAAAAGGTATTTGTTTTGCAGCTATTCTTTTGCCAAAGACCTTAATTCTTAAATTCATTAAAATCACTGCACATGATGGAGAGAGATAAGAAAAAAGAGAGTGATATTAGTTCAACAGCTAGTAGTGCACATTATGTCTCTGTACATACTTAGGCATACCGTGCTCGACGACATTGACAGTCTGGAAGGTCCCGTTTAAGATGATATGCCTATTAATAGGCATGACAGTGTAATTCTATGAGCCGTTGCTAAGGGACATTTATAAAATTCGTCTTGCATTAATTCCGCTCCATGGTTTATATTAAGACAAACGATCGCGCACTGAATTTTCAATTAAAACTTGTAAAAGTGTTTTGCTGCAACGCCATGGTCGTGACCTGGCCTCGTTTCCGCGGAAACTGTAGCAATATGAAAATAAAAGAAGAAAACTGCGGTCGTCGCAACTATTACTAATTATGCGATGTAATTGTGTTTGAGATGAATTTAGTGTGAAAATAAATCTTTACGATATGCCATATTATAAATCAATGTGTTTCTGTCTGTGAAATACTTCAACCAAATATTATGAGAAACTAGTTTTGTGCAACATAAGCGGATAAAAGTTGTAAGTAAAAACTAAAATCTCGTCAACCAAACGGTTAAAACGAGTAAGCCGCATTGGCATCCGGTCCAGTGGTGTTCGTGTGTCCCTTTACGTCTCGTCTCTGGACCTATCCAAGCGCGGCTATCTTCACGACGGTCAGTGCGGTGCCCGATCTAGTTTTCCCCTCGGCCACTGGCGACGCCACCGTCAACCCACCAGTAATGGGATTAAGCGGTTAACCCTGTATTCAGTTTGCTGTAGCTAGGGGCTAGTTTTTCGTTCTTCGCCGGTGACGTACATCCGCAGGGGTTGGTGGTTTACTTTGCCGGGGTCAGGCGCGACTCAATGGGAAGGAAAATTAAGACAACAATGGGGGACGAAGACGCTATGGCGACCCGATCCCAAACGACGAAAAAAAAAATGTTGCGGACGCTAAATCCGGTCCTGTTATCTTAATTGCCGGCCAATGCGTTTTTGCCGATAGGGAAAAAATTCGGATAACGTGGAGGTTTGACGTGTTTATCCATTCCAATTGTATTATACGTTTGGAGTGATCTAATTTTAAACGAATTGTACAAAAATAGTAACTTTTAATTAAATACTAACATTTTTTAAATACTGTGTTCGTATCTAACGCCTACGCGGCAGCACGAGCCCATACTGGCAGGTAGAAAACAATAAAGCAATGTCTGTGACGTCGCTTCATTGACTTCGCTTTTAGTTTTTCCAAGGCAATTTAAATAACAAAGCACTGTACCGCGCCGGCTTTATTAGCTTTTGTCAGCGTCAAAACGGGGGTAAATAATGTCATGCCGTTCCTTTTTTCGCGACGCGTCCTTTTATGTGCCATATTAACTGGGCACCGGGGATTTTTTCAGATATTGCAAAAATTTGGTCAGCTCGGATATAAAAGAATTCCAGCCAGGTTTGTTAAGCGTGGCGAAGCGGCGTTGACACGCGTCAACATAGATTTTTAAAATAACCGCATTTAATATTTAAACGCCCGATACAGGCAGGATGAAAGAGATTTTTTTCTGCCGAAAATATAATTTTCCGTCACATGTAAAATTTAGAGTGGCAAACGTCAGTCTTATTTCCGTGATCCGTGGACGAAATCTAGAAATCTATCTCTGTCTATCTTAGGTCAATAGAAGAAGAGAGATAGATGGTTCCTCATACGGATTAACACACATGCTTTCGGCATGACAGCCCCGCAAATAGCATTACAACTCTGTTCGTACGAATTTCACTAAAAATCCTTATACTTTTCTCTGCACACTTACGCAACGTTGCAACGCCTTAGCTTACTAATTACCCTGGTGTTAGACATGCTGCAATTGGTGTAAAAAGATATACCGGCACCTCCGCCATTTTGACAAAATTGGTCTTCTTGTATCTGGCATAAACCCACAAGTGTATTTTGTTATTTGTCTAGCTTCCAGATTTGTATTCTTTATCGTATGACGTCATTATACGAAAATCACAATGGTATTTTGATAGGACCAGAAAAGATTTCAATCGTTACCGAAGATTAAATTCTGTGACATTGTGTTAGCTTGCTGTATAAATAATAATTCAACATACCTTAATATCAAACGAAAGAATCTCATATCTTTTAATGTACATATTTCATTCTTATTTAACAGAAAATGTCAACTAAATTACCTGAATTGCGGCCAGATTTCATAAAAATTCTATTTGCGAAATTGAACCGAGTTGCTCAATAAATCAAAATTAAATTCTTGTTTTTCCTCGAGAACGGTTTGTTTGTTCTTGAACAAAAAAGCGCAATTAAAACAGAGAGTAAAACGAAATTCGGGAAGTGCATTGTCTCCCTAATACGCAGTCCAATAATCAAGCGGGGCGGCCGGCGTATCGTGGAGATTTGTTGAAATATAATTTAGATTTCCATTTCAGATCGGACCTGGTCGTATTACATTTGATAATTACACTCGGGACCTGTGTTTGTGCTATAATCGCTTACCAGATCGCCACTGTTAGTATAGTACCGTTGAAAGTTAACATTATTTACACTTTTCTAGCAGTTAATGTTACTCATTCACTTAGAAAAGTTTAATTAATTATTAACAATCATAACAATTCACATATCAAAACACATCAGTTTAGAGAATATCTTAAAAGTGTAATTTCGGAAGATAGTACCTAGCATATGCTTATACATAACTTATAAATAAACAACATCAAAACTATGGTCCGTACTCCGTACGTCAGCAAGGGTAGTGCGCAACGGTACAGTTCCTGTAATTTACGCGTAGTCAGATGGTATAATAATGAGTTATGTTCACCATTGCAGTATTTTTGTTTGGCCGTGACTCGGTGGCGTTGCCTTGGCACTAACGATGAATGGGATCAAAACTCGCGTTGCTAGGCATAACCCGACGCGTCCATTCTAGCCGTCCGATCCGGCGTAGAACACGTCTCTCTTTACCCGACTGGCACCGGTGTACTCATGTCATACACTTCCGAATTTACGACGTCACAGATTACAGTGCCCTGTCAGTAACAGTTTTTCGAACTGTTTGCCAGCATTTGGATCTAGTCTCTTCGTGACTTGTATTTCTTGTTTGTTGACACTTCGTTGTGAAAATCCCCAAAGAAAAATAATAAAAATTGTTCATATTTATAAAAGTTACACCATTATCTACATAATAGTGCACGTCACCAACAGTTTTCAATCATTTACCTAGGAGTCCCGATGTGCAGCTTTTAGATGTTGTAGCTTTTAAGCGAGTCAACTCACTCGAAAACTACTTTAATTTCCGCACGTTGTTACCTGGAATGTAGGGGGTTTGGGTTATAAGCGCTGTAATAATTATAATCCCGTTCGGTAAAGTATGGCTTCGGCTACGGGTCTTTGGGGTTTGTGGACGCTTTGCCCCTTAGATGGTGCGCTGGCGGAAGAACGTTCACGTTCAATTTCCTTTATGGCGTCTTGGACAGACGTTCCTACCGTCAATAAAATACAGTTCGATGCCCAGGGGCCTCGCACGACTGGGTATTCTTTGTCGTTGTACCTCATACACACCCGGCTGGCTGCCTGCCTGATCCAACCTGTGCGCGCAATTCGGCAAGCCTCCGTTTGCTTTTCTTCGTATTCGCCTATATATCATTTTCGTGCGATTACTTGTTTCATCGGCAGATGTGAATATGGTGATAATGCTATGGCCACACTAGGTTGTTTGCCACCAGCGCTTGTTTAACTTTTACAGCAACCAGCAAGAATGTTAACTCAGGAAATTATGTATTTTTGAAATGTGTTTTATAAATATTATAGCGAGGTAATATTCCCCCAATATATAAAGAGGGCTTTAAGCGATATAGTTGTTAAAATACTGATTACATAGAATAGTCGCCGGCCGAAAAGTTATGTTGCAACGTTGATTGGAATGCAAAATGTGGGATGGTCAGACTACGCTGTTTTAGTATTTGCTACTTTCTGTAGATTATTAGCCGCTGTTAACCAGCATAGTGTGACCACTCAGCAGCCGCTATTTTTGCATGCCGGCGGTATCGCTAGATTTTTAGAAGCCAAAAATAATCGTAAATGAACACAAAGTATAACTTTCGGGTGATTAAAAGTCAAATTCTAACCAAAACAAATATATTTACAAAATTAACAAAAAGATTAAAAACCCTTCAAATCGAGTGTACAAGAATCATTGAACCTCTTGACATTAATGAAGATGATTGGAGAGAAAACGGATGACAGAGACATAATTATTTTATAAAAATTACCTAAATTGTTATTGGCAAATTTACATCAGCAGAGACGACATCACGGGCACACACACAGAAACAAAACACAAGATAAGGGCCTATTGCCCTAAAACACGTAACGACTACATCTTTTGACTTCTAAACCACGACCTCGACTGATATTCTAAAATATACAGAACTAGGAAAGCCTTCTCCCACCACATACAGAACCAAAGTTCGTTATTTTAGCAAAAACCCTCAATAATAAAGCCCTCAGACCACACACGGACAGTTCCACAAACTTCTAGAAAAAATCTGTATTTATGATATCCGGTCCAAAGGACCCAAACTATTTCCTAAACAAACATCTCTTTGGTATTCTTACATCTGTTGCAACCGTTTGTTCTGCCTGTCTATCCAATCTCAAAACAAAAGACAAAATTCCGACCTACCACAATTACATAAACGGATAAAGTACCATATGTTGTGTTTTTCTTCATTCTGATGGTTGTCTCTTAGATTGTCAAACACTAAAATTCTTATTGACAGTACTAAAACAAAAAAATTAACTGTTTTTTTTTTACAAAAATTACCCAATGACCCGTTTTTTCTGCATCTGAGTGTATATATATATATATTAATATATTTTGTAAAATATATCGGATTTTAATTATATCAATTGTATATCAAATTGAATTATATAATTGGATATTATATTTTAATTAATAAATTGGACGGAACACTGATTGAATTACTTTTGTGTTTGAAGTTAATATAAATAAAACATTAAATATAAATTGGACACTAAATGACGATGAAAGCAGTAACTTTTGCACAATTTGTTATTTAGAAATATACTGTGAAACAATCGAAGACCTGAAAGAGATTTTTTTATGAAAATATATAATTTAATTAATAATATTGAAAAAAAAAATAAATAATTTTGTATATAACTAATTGTAGGTAGGGCCATTGACTTTTCAACTGAATACTTGTAAAATATATAATTTCTAATTTTATTGTCATCGTGGCCTTGCTTATGTTATTTACACTCTTTGTGTACAGTGCTTTCAAAATTGATGTAGGTTCAATATTTTATGGTTACGACGCCTTCACCTGATAAAAGGCAATACATTGTCTCACTGTTGTATGTACCTATGTGGTGACATATAAAATGCACCAGAAATAGTAGTTGACCTTGTAGTTTGAACTAAGGCTTGCTGGTAGTAGCCACCAGCGGCAGCAGTACTTTTGCTGATAAACAGCGTAATGTGACCACAAAATAGCCGCTAACAGCTGTTGCCTTCTAGCAGCACCAGCAACTAGCGGCTAATAAAACAGCCTAGTGTGACTCTGGCATATCGTTGAGGCAACGCTAGATTTCCACTGGAGTATTAGGTCAAAATTTCGTAAAGGTCACCAGACAATCAAATAAACAATGTGTATTCAACGCAATTGGTTTACTAGACTTTTTGGTTTCTAAAAACTGATTGTGCAGTAATATTCTTCCAGTATGCTTAAAAATCTGCAGTCTAATGACCACTAAGGGCTAGTTTTTCAATACTAGTTTAAACCACGAGTTTCACACTGCTGACAATGATCTTCAAATTTTGCATCTCACCATATGTGTGTGTGTGTTTTAACAAAAGACCAGTTTATTGTATTTTTTATATTAAATTGAAAGTATAAATCTAGCAATAATAACTTTCTGCGTGTTTTTCCTCAGCAGAGAGAAACCCTATCCTGTCAGTACGCTTCCCACCTTATTAGCTGACAGACGATGAAATATATTCGCTCATATAACAAAACTTCGTGTATACTTCCAGCAGGCACACATCTCCGTTTTGTCTTGCTAAAGTCGACATAGCAGCCACGAAGCCCGGCTATAATGCGTGTAAAATATTCAAAGATGCTTCCCGGGGCACGATTATGGCACACGTCAAAAAAAAGCGCACGTGCGGCGTCGGCGAGAGTATGAAATGATTTGATGGCGGCACGTTGGCTCACGTATCAAAACAGCTCAGGCGTGCCGCCGCCACCACCGAGCTATATTCGCAGCGGGCTTTGCTTTTCGCGTACCTGAGGGTTTTTAATAAAGAGGAAGCGGGCTGTACGTCTACATGACCACCGCGGGATATTTGAGGAATTAACTAGCAGGTTATTTAACTATTTTATACTCAGCGTGTAGCTGTTTAATAAGAACGCTCTCGTTTTGTTTCTGTTTAGGTTACGATGTTGTAAAATTAAATTGGGATGAAGGCAGAATAAATAGTGGAGATTTCTGTTCCTCCGGGGTTTATACACAGAGAGAACTCTATTCTTGGATATCATGAAAAATTATTCTTGCGTATATAGTGTAGCATAAAATGGATATTTTTGCTATCCGAATAATATTTCTTACGGTTTAAGAGTTTAGTATGTTTATTGTGACAAATGGTTTTAAATAATGACAAATAGTTTTGTCCGGTCCTCAAAGTTAGGCGCTGGTTGGTCGTAACACGTAATAGAAAAACCCATAAGCTAGTTTTCCGCGGGGCAGAACAACTTTTAATTATGCTAAACAATTTTCTATGTAGTAAGGGCGCAACTTCTTTCAAATGGTTTATGGGAAAAGTTGCTCATCACTTGTTCGGGTAAATTAAATTCTAAAGTTTGCCGGTTTGCCGGTCGGCAAACCTAAATAGATGAGTTTGTAATTATCCCAAAACAACGAACGCAAAATCGGATACAATTAAAAGCCCACGGGAAATTACTTGGCCGTGTATTCGTCCGGAGGAAGACCGTTCTTTTATACACCGAGTGCAGCTGCCCGTAATACCGACCGTACGACCGACTGAGCGCCTCCATTCCACAGAGCACTCGTTTACTTTATATACATGAACGGGGATTTCACTGCACGCCCTCTGATTGTTTTATTTATGCACCTAAGAATCGAGATTTAATTTTTTCCAATCTGTCTCTGTTTAATAGTAGACAATGACCACACTGTGTACGTACGTACATAACCTCCCCTGTTCAATCCTAGTTTATGAAGATAGTATATTCATCAAATAACGTCATCTCTGTCTCCGACAGTAATGCAACTGTATGGATTAGAAGAGGGACTAGCTCTGTGTATAAGTCAAAATTTTCGATTTTAGTTATTGGGCATTCTGGAAATATGTGGTTAAGGCTTCCCACCTGTCCACATTCGCAATATGGACATTTTAGGATACATTTTAGGTTATCTGCTATCTGTTACTGTTGTTACGAATGTCCGGCAGGGGGCGTTTCGGGTTTGACGTTACTGTGGTAATAGCAGCAAAACACGGGTCGACAAAAATCGATTTTTTTGGATCGAAAATTGTTTTTAAGGCCGTTTTTTTGCTCAAAACTCTTTGCGAAGGGTATTTAGAGGGATCTTATCGTAAGACATGAGAGCGAGCGGCTTTTATAAGGTCGGCAGGAACGGATAAAAAATGTAAATTTTTGACGTTCATCGATCCGCTTGTCGGAATTTCTAGACGTCACGTGACATTTTCTCGAGGTTCGCCTTCACCCAAAGAGGTGCAAAAACGTGATTTTTTTTTTTCAAAATTGACGCATTTAATTTACAAAATATCGCGCAGTCCACGCGGAATTGTGTCCTTTTTTCAATTCGAGCGTCAAAAGTAATATCGAAAAGCCCAATTTTGCAGCTACTCGATCGCAAATGTCGGCGAAAATGGGCGATTCCGCTGAACGCGCCCTACACTTGAAAGTTCGTAATTAGTATAGGTAGACAATAAAAGAATTTTGGTCAAATAACAAGGAGGTTACCAGACAGGGTGAGCATTCGTCCTTTCGCTATATTTCTCCTGAATTATCCGGCTTAATCTGGGTGCCCGAGGGGCGCAATGAACGTCCGTGATCGGGTTAATGGCTTACATCCGCCGTTATTTTATACAAACGGAGAACTTAGTTTGCATCCATTTGCTTCGTATTACAAGCTGGGCAGAGCGAGTGCGGTGGTCCTTGCAGCTCTTTGGAGGAAATGAGGATGAAGTACATGTACAGGCAGTGCTTTTTTGGAAAAAACCAACAAAATGATCTTTCTGCGGATATAGAAACAAGTGATATTCATCACTCAAAGATATTCGTGTTGTATCCAATAAATTTTTCCCTCTGTGTACGATTTGAGTTGAGTATCGCAAATTCTTGCATAGTACCGCCTTGTCTCTATCTGAAAAAAATCGAGATTTTAGCTCGAGTTGTGTGAACACGATGCGTCCAAACGGCACATAAAAAATAAATAATTCATTCAGTTAACTAAGCTTTAGGGCAACCTTATTTATGTTTTGCTTTGCTTTGCAAAACATAAATCTAAGGTTGCCAAAGTCATCAAGCATTAAATATAACATGAAGTCTCAAACGGATAATTTGCACAGGATCCAGCCTCGTAAATTTGACCTCTGAAGTTGAGAACATATCGAGAAGTTTTAAATATTTACCTTTCCGGGCCTCACCCGAAACTCGAGGTCCGATAAATCAGGTAGACCTTGTTTACAATGCTTCCTAAAGCCGCGATACCGCTCCTCCGCAGTAGACGTTTCGTTTATTTATGCCCATTTAACCGTTGGCAAGTATTATGTAAATCTTGGTAGGACATTCGGGCTTAAAACTGATTTCCTTACGGTCCCCTAAATTTCGCCAACTCGAATTTACGGCCGAGATAAACCCCCTCAGTAAGCCCTTGTAAATCTAGTCCACTGCGTAATTTATCGATTTTTGGAGATTGTCTTCAGACAGATTCAGAAAGTTTTAACTAACCATCAATCTAGTCTATGTACGTGAACGAAAGGATAACACCTAATAAAATGCTCAAGTTGGTAACTACCTTTTCTTGATTCTTGGTGTTTTGTAAAGCTCATTTTATCAAATCCTGTTCTTTTTTGGGCCTGTAATACTGTTTGTTACTTCTGGGCTTTTTTGTCATCCATATAACGTTATTACCATTGACCCATATCCTGAAAATGTTCGCATTTTATGGTAGGCCCTAAATCACACGTACGGTACATACCGCCCTTTTCGGAACTTTTAATTGCTGCAAATGCGATTTCCTCAAACGAAATTACACATAATCAGTAGCGCTGATTAGTTGGATAAGTTTAATTAACCCAACGGTAGCTTTTGTGTGCGACCTTCCCTAAAACCTTCCTCTCGCAGCTAGAGGTCTTTTTTCCTTCGTCTCCACCGGTCCGGGCCAAAGCCGTAATCATTACTGTGATTAAACGTGACTGTCAAACTGAATTTGTCACGCTAAATCAGTGGGTTTTTGTTTGTAGGAGACCGTGCCAGTTCGACCAGTGTCGGTCGCCGGAAAAAAAGAAACAATTTCAGCGGAAAATTCACCGGAAGGGCAAGAGAAAGGAGGACAGGATGAAACGGTCCCCTTTTAAGACAATGCGATCTACTGGAATTACTTGTATGTCACGAGTCGATGAGCAGAACTGCTGCCGCGAGGTTCGTCTTTCCTTTGAAAAGCCTACGAATTTATTTGGGATGTACGAGCTTAACTTATAAATTATTCTTTTAGCTCCACAACACGAGCCTTCGCGGGACTTTCTTTTGTGTCTTTATTAGGGTATAACATCCGGTTTTTATGTGTTCTAACGTTTTCTTATTCTTTGAGAGAATTGTGAAGACAAGTTGTCACAATAGTAATTGCTTTTTGAATTAATGGTGATCTTATATATTTATGTCTGCTCAACAATAGGATCATTGCGAGTTATTATCATAACTTGTCTTTAACTTTTAAATTAGTTTGCCGTTCTTATAATACAGTTACAATAATATAGTAGTAATATCTTAGATTTGAATGCAACTTTAGTGTTATGTAAAATGATTTGTCAAACAATAGAATATTATTAATATTTATTATGCACTTCGTACCAAATCCCAATTGATGAACTGATAAATTTCCATAACAAAACCTAGCAGTTTAATTTGATTATTCACACAAATCCCATGAAAATATAATTATTTATGCAATTTGACGATTCACACGTAGATACTACACGAATTAATATTGAAAAGTAATATTCCAGTGTGAACCAGATGAAAATGTGCCAATGATTTTAATACAAAAACACAGAAAAGAACGAAGAGTTTAGAACGACTGCGTGAGCAATTTCATAATCCTTAATAATCCACTAAAAGGGGGAAATATGAGTCTCCGGAGGGATTAGCATAATGAAAAAGGCTCCAATTTGGGTAAAATTAAAATTACTTTTTGGAAATGTCACCTCATCCGGTGCTTTTACTTTTAACGAATTCATTAATGTATCATTATCAAAATTAGTTTCTTAAGGCAAGTGTTAGTGATATTTTTTTGTAATACAAAACAATACACATTTATTGACCTCAATATATTGATAGGATAAGTCACATACAATCAAGCGTATATCAAAGCACAAGACTGCTAACCACTAGGCATTAACCAATATAGCATTGAGTTGGTTGTTGTGGCTGGAGAATATGTGGTAAAATCCCTCATAATGTGTATCTAAAAACTGTCGTCGTTCCCTGTCGCGTCAAACGGGTGCCACAAACCTCGCAAACTCTAAGCTTTCCGCACAATGAAACCACCCGATATTTTAAACTAAGTATTGGTATACTTGATTCACACAAAACGTGTCTTGCATCAACCAATCAGTTTTACTTGTTTTGAAGCTCATATTTTACATATGTGATCTTGATTCAATGCAATGGTTCTTTTTATTAGAATATATAGAATTTTTCAATGCAAAACACTATTATTCTTAAAAGAACTCACTCGTCGCTTCAAAGGAGAAATTTTTAAATTCTTAATTGAAAACTTTATTGAATTGTTCGGAGTAAATTTTCGCAAAGACAACGAATGTCAAAGCGACAACCAAAATCATTTGAAACGTCAACAAGTTATTTATTTTAAAACCATTCAGTGAGATCTACTTTCTATTTGATACATTTATTAGATTTTATGTTTCTGCTGTAATTTCTCAAAATTTTCGTTGTGCGTCACATCGGCAGTCAAGCGTTACGATGCCTGGGCAAAGAGGAGAACTTGTGGGGCGATCTGTTTCTGTCACTGTTCCGGATTCTTTGGGTATCCGGAAGTGGTGCTGGTGGCCTCATTCCATCCCCTGATGCAGCAGCGTTCTCCAACGCTCGCGGTACAAATGCTGAATACGTGAGCTGTTGATTTATGCGAAGGGGGGCGCTACAATCCTACAATGTCCCTGCAAAATACGTGACATTGTAACCGAATATTATATATCCCGTCAAATTTGCCACGAAAACGACCCGCGGAGTAATCTCTCGAAAGAAGTCCTGTATTGTCCTCGAAGCAAGCTAGAATCAATTCGACCATTCTAAGGGATTGCTTGGATAACCCTTCCAAAGCAATCTCTTAGCAATAGTAATTGTTATCTGTATATATGTTGTAGTTTGCTTACGTCTCTGCCGAAAGGCAGCGGAACGAAAATTTTCGAAGCTGATAAAATGTGGAGTTAAAATGTAAATGTAATGCTTGATTGCACCACTTTTCCTTTACTACTAACCGTAGCTTAAATAATATAGTCTAGCTCGTAATTATAAATTATTTAAAATATGGCGTTGAAATGCGATCTTACCCCACGAGCAAACAACATATTCGACACCCATTTCTGTTTGACGTTCGCAGGTTGCCAGGATACTCGATGCCCGGTGTCTCTGATATTTTACATAAATAAACTCACTTTGCATAATTCAAAATCGCGTCGGCATCCTGGTTTAGTTCTCGGCGAAGTTTGAAGTCGTTTCTCTGGTGAGAAACGAGGAAGAACAAGACGCTAGCCCGAGATGACATAGGAATCAATAGTCCCCTGTGGCACCCCAGTAAATAATCCACTTGCATTGTAATATTTTATAGTAAATATACCTTCGTTCGGACCGTATGGCATCGCGGTGTTTCGTCCCCTAGTTTCGAGAAGATGCATATCTATATACATATTGGATCCGATATAAATTTAAAGATGTACACAGAGTGTGTATTTTTCATAGCGTTCCATCTATACTTTTACGAGTTTTACGCCATCGTAAATTCTTTATCATTCTCCTGACAAAACTTGGTCCACATTGCACTCCACAGTCCACATTGTACAAGTAGTTTCAAAGACAATTTCAAGTTTTACAATGTCAAAATACCTGGGTAGAAATCAACAAGGCATCTGTAAAATGCAAATTACATATTTACACAACAATCTGCATACACCAATATCAATAAAACAATCTCGTGTAACAGAAGAGTTAAATCAAAAGGCTCTAAGTGCCATTTTTATGTTTTTTGAAGTTTTTGTGTCAATAGGTTCTACAGGCCACTCTCAGTAACAATCAGAAGGATCTATGTCAATATCAATTTGGGTTTAGTCCGCACACCGGTCAAAAGATGGCATGGCATGACAAAAAGTGCCATGCGTCGTCTTTAACACGCCCACCCACCAGTTCACAGTATTCAACAAAGCACCGCATATACCCATATACAAAGAAATAAGCTTGAAGACCTAAAGAACATGATGGAGTACTTGCTAGGCGACACTAAACACTTTAATTCGGATCTTATGCGAGAGTTTGGTTAATACTGAATTAAGTATCTTAATTAAGTTTTTATTTATATAACCAATAAACAGATACCTTGTATTCTTGTTAATATACCTTTTTTTTATTGAAGTATAAGAGTAGCTGACGCTTAATTAGGTAAAAACCTGATTTATCATTTCTAAATTTCCTGTAGGAAACCACGCAAATGACGATAAATTGTCAACTTTTCGTACTCTGTTGAAAGTTCTGTTGCCAACCTTCAGAACGTAGCAGTAAGAGAGCTACGACGAGAAGAAAGGAGAAGAGATTCTCTTAGTAGCACTCTTACTGTTATGTCCTGAAAATGCCTGCTACAACATGTGTACAAAACTTTGACAGCTTTGTCGTCATTGCGCGGTTTCCCACCGGAAATCTAGAACTTAGTGATTCGGACCGCGGAAGTGTCCAATCTAAATATATCTGATTTATATTTGAAATAATACGATGTGGCACATCGCCGTGGGCACAGCCCGTGGGTAGGTTCTGATGTCAGTTGGACCGTTTTGATTATCTCGGCTGATGGTACTTGGACCCTTCTGCAAGGCTCCAAGTTTATAACGACACAATTAATTAAATAGGCACATTAATCAAATAATGTTTGTATCACAAATCAAGTATGTTAAAAATATTAATTAGGCGTAAAAACAATTAAGGGAAGTACTCATTTTGAAATTTTATATAAAGTTTGTCAATTTTCTCGGGACTAAATATTTGGTACTTAGACCCTTGAAGATATATATATGATTATTTTAGATTTTTAGAAGTTTTGGTTCTTATAATAAACTTTAATTTCTCCCATTGTTTCAACTCCCATTGTTTAATTCCTATTAGATTGAAGCAAAACACAACATAAAAGGATATTTTTCAACCCTTGCTTGGTGGAATACAGCAAAAGGTTAACTTTATAGCATATCATCAATAATTCAACAACACACCCCTAAACATATAGACGGTTGTCCGCCATTTGTGCCATACCTACAATGGATCAGCAACGTTCAGCCGGTTTTGGTGTGGGTGGAATGGGAACTCATACTGAAGCTGGGCAGTTGCCATCCGCTAATGCTCTTGCATACATCAAGCGCGCCACAACGGCTGGACCGTGGCGGTTGAACGTTGGGGCCATAAATGCGATACAGGCATCCGACTACAATGCCCATCGGTACACTAACTGGTGCTGTCGATTAATTGCTTACTTTGTGGCAACAATTTGCCCTGGTTTGTTTACCGCGGTACGAATTAGTCTTTGGGACATTGTTTTCGTTTTGCGAGCCGGCAAAGCACGTCCACGCTTTGCCTTGACTTGTGTTGTTATTTCCGGAAATTTGGAACAAAAGATTGCAATTATATTGAGTTCAGAGTTCAGACTTGGAGTGTTTTTTGGGAGTTAATTAATTTTCTTTCAATCCATACGAAGAACTGAATTGTCGTCTGAATATAGTTTAATACGTGATAATAATAACAGGATTTCATCTCCTAAAATGGCATACCGAAATGCCAGCGGCTCGAATAATCTAAATATATGCACGCCGAGTAGAGGCCGCTTTGCATAATTCAATAGCCCGCATCATGCTCACTATATTGTTGTCAATATGCAAAATTTGCAGTCGGGTTGTGCCCTCTCCGCATGCATCTCTGTACGCTCGCCAGTACCAGAAAAGATGCCATGTGACTGGGGACATATGACGTGTATAATTCAATTTCAATCGCAGCTTGATCGGTATTTAATTAGCTGTTGACTGGAATCACGACTATCGGTTATACCGACAACCGCCCAATCCAGCGTGAAACAGCAGAGCAAAGGTGACAGAACAACGCTTGTCGTGAATTTCGACAATGGGGGTCACTTTGTATACCCAGAAGTTATTAATGATGTGGATTATTTTAATCTACGCTAAATTTTTAAGTTTATGTTGAGAAATAAAACTGTTAATTATTTTAATTATTAAGCTAATATTGGCATACATGTTTAATTAGATATATCCATACAACTATAGGGATTAACGCTGCGGCTACTGTCAGACTGCTTCTATGAACGATTACAGCCCCTATACCTCTCATACCGTTGATATGAAAATTAAATATTTAAAGTCCGTGGAGGATGAGCTGATATCACTTTGCTTAAAATCGATTGAATCCCTAACAAATATTCATCTGCCTAGACCACTTCCGATTGTCAGATTGGCACCAAAAACAATCCAATTTATCCCCTGGTAATTCTAAATATGTATACCAAATTTCAGCCCGATCCATTGTAACTTGAAATTTGACAACTAGCACAGAACCTCCAGCTCGTGCTTTTTAATAAATTAATTATTAATGAAAAAATGATAAAGTATTATTAATTGAACTATTACTTCAATATTATACATAATCCCGAAATCCACAAATTTAGTATTTCGTTGCTTTAAAGATTGCCCGTAAAATACGAACACATTTCTGTTTAAAAATTCAGCAAAAGCAAGGTCATTCCTTCACAATCTTACCTCTTTGGCACAACAAACAAAAAAGCACCTGCAACACGTGTGACGTGTGGTCTTCACACCGTGAGCGTTGCCAGTACGGTGTGCGTCAGATCATGATCGTGTTTTTCGACGAGTTTATGAGCATTTTTGTACGTTTTGCGTGTGCCGGGTGAGTGCGAGTTGTACACATTTAAAGTCACTGGTGGATGAGCTGGTATGGGTTTGATCTCAATCGGATGAATCCCCCAGAAGACGCATGTAACATTTGCCACCGGTTGTCAGATTGTCACCAAAAACAATCCAGTTAAAATACTTTCCTCCTAGGGTACTAGTCGGAAAGTAAAAATGGCGTCTGATCCACCGAAAGTTGGTACCTGCCTGTAACTTTTATTGAGCAGAGTTTCACTAACCAGTTACCTAACGGTCACTAACCAGACTGATCTACAGAATGCAACCATTGAGTATTGGATTGTGGATTTCGTGGCACTTTTACATGCTTATTTTAGAGAGTGTCATTTCAAGGGTTAAATGTTCGTGTCGAAGCACAGCTCAAACATTGTTCTGTTCCTTTTTATCCGACCGTAAGCGGTGGTGTTATCTCAAACGTGATGAATTATATCCAGGGGAGATTTATACTATCATTACATCCACACGGGAATCGACAAGCAAACTCAGGCTTTTTCCAAATTCTCCGTTTTCCCTTTTGTCTTTGCAGCAACTTTGTTTCCGTACTTAATTAATACTATTACTTACTATTACCACTATTACTAAATGTTAAACTAAAATTTATGTACCTATAGTAACATTTATGTTCGGAAAAGCATACATTTATTTTAGCACATTATAGGTGGTAAATTTTCGAAAGAATCTATAGTGTTTTTACTTAAATTATCTAAATTTTACGTTCGTTTTATTGATATATGCATACATAAACAAAATCATTAAGTAAATTACATGCAAGGACAGGATATAACACGGATATTTCGTAACTTTAACATTCAATTAAGGAGTCGACACCCTGTTTAGTGCGTCATAGTGCCATCTTAAAACCGTAAATTTGCTTTTAATTACGGTACCGTCCAATTATACCAACCAAGTTCAGTTATGTACAAAGTGCAGTACTAACTGCGCCGCGCCGCTCAAGCCATGCGATCTCCAATTTAAATGGCACACCAAAATAAACAGTTGCATTTAAGTAAATTTGATTAAAGCTCGGTTTTAGATAAAGTTCCTGCGCGGGTCCATGTCCTGATTAGAAACGGATTACACAATCTTCCTATAATGCTTCTTAATGCTATTTTCGTCGAAGTGTAAATAATTAGAAGATTCCATTGAAAAACTGTTCCCACTATACAGTTACCTTAGATTCATTCAATTACGGTCCTAATTTTTCTGTTCTTACTCGGAGTATTTATTTTTTGAATCTGGTTCATCAATCGCATCCCAGAAAAAAAAATAAACCAGGTTCGATTGGGAATTTCCATTCCAGCTGGCTAGCCACATTTCGCCGAAACAAAGGTTTTCACTGTGCCAGGCCCGACTGAAAATTCACCCCGCAGTCACCCTACCCCGCCTTTTTTCCCTCGGACGTTCGGTCACTCGTCGAGCGTTCCATTAGAGAACCGGGGTTTTTCTCTCTTTTTCACAGAGGAGGAAATATACCTCCCCGAAGATGGATCGGATATAAAACGACTCAAATTGATATTGGTATTTAGATTCGCTTTTCAGCCTCCCTTTCGCGTTATGCTTTTTTATTGTTGGCCGTATTGCGGTTTGAGGTTTTTCGCAATATTTATTTTTCAGCATGTGAAGTGGAAGGCGCACATGTCGAGTGTTTTTGACGTTTTTTTTTGTGACCACTTTACAGTGTGGACTGAGCCCTTAGGCAGCCTGCCATTCGTAATAACAAACGTTTAAAGGCCTCATACAGTAACTGTATTTTTCTTCAAGTCGATTTGTAAATGAATATATTGAGTTTTTCTCAAGATATAAATATAAAGTCTATATATACTGCAAGATAAGTTGCTTGAAACCTAACAGGCGAATACCTAATAATTTGTCTAATCTTTGGTGGATTTTTATGATTCTTTCAGGAAATTATTTTCATTAAAATCCACCAAAGATTGCAAAGGTTATTAAAGATCAAAATTAGAATTCATAATTACAAATTAGAACATGATTTATCTCAACTATGCTTACCATTATGATGCATTAGGGTGTTATTTCGAAATCTGCATTAATCAGGTTGGTGGACTGAAACAATGCAACGGCACCTGTTTACCCCAGGGCAATTGTTCAAAACCATTGTAAACCGAAATTCGATATACATTAGCAACGGGAAAGTTTGCGTTTCTGTAAATTGTTCCCGTGATATATTGTGTTGAGCTAATGCTTTTAGCGCTCTGTGAGAGGGGCGAGGTGTGTGTTAGATGCGCGGAATCATATTCGGTGGCAATTGTCTGTGGACTAATGCATTTAACCAAATAACAACGGTAATGATAGTACTCTATTTCAGATGTAATATGTGTTGTATCGCGTTCTCATCTGTATACAGTATATCAGAATAGGTACGTTATACTCGTACAGTTGGTATATTACAGATTACTGTGGAGTTATAAAGTTAGAGTTCATGTCGTGCAATCGTTATGACTTTGATGTCGAACTGTTTAAGTAGTTACAGCGACCACTGTACTATCGATTTAAAGTTTGAAATACGAATTTCTCTATCTTAGTTGTACGTAAATTATATTATAAATATTTCAGGTCTGAGGGGGTTTAAAATTTTGGAAGAAAATTCTAATTGATGTCGGACATTCTAATACTTAAAATTCTAATACTTCATATACTAGTTAATAAAGACATTTCAGAAGACTGGTATCTAATCTGGAAGTATTAACTATACCAGCTTTCAGTTATTCGTCTATTGCCACATATTGACGGTATATAAGTTTTACTGTAATGTCGATATGGACTTGCTGATCTCTATCAATCTTAAAAGGGGTATTCCCCCTTTTAAACATTGCAACGCAATATTGGTACAATAATTGTTAAAAATTTACTAATTTAGATCTACTATATAAAATTATTGTGCTAGGTGAGCTGCTGAATAAACAAACTAACTGCATTCCGATAATTCGCATATGTAGCCAGAGCTTAACCATCTCATACAGTATGCGGAATTACGAGAATACTAACCTCGGCAAACAGCTAATTTAACACTAATTGACTACACCGCAGATAACATTATTACAACGTGCGGAATACGTAGAATATCTGCATCCAAACAATGCAGCGCTAGCTTGAGCTGAAGCAGCGACTGCTGTAAATGTTAGGCAAATAGTTGCGAACGTTGCGTGGAGACGTCCTCTAAACATCTTTTGCTGCTAATTGCCCCCTAGGAAGCTAGCCAAGCTAGCTGTGTGGGCTTCCAACCCCAATAAGAACTAATAGGGTCCGTACCATCCCCAAACTACTTACATACATCACAGTGGGTGGAACTCTCCTAGTTCGGTTCATTAAGGTCTCAGGCCGAACAAATTGTTTTTCGACTGCGAATTAATGTTTTCCACTTCTGCTAACGCAATAGACTCGAGGGAAACTGTACAATGAATAAATTTGAGCTTGAGTGAAATTTACGTTGGAGATACGTAGTGGTCGAAAGTGCGATTTACATTACGCGTTGTCAAAGGGTTTCATAATATTCTTTGATGTTGACGTGTGTTGACGATGGTAAGGTTAACATTTTGCTCGTATGTTATCAAATGGAACGTAGTTATACTTATTTTATCGGTCTAGCTTATACAGGCTGAAGAAATTATTAGCATTTAGTTTTTTAGGTGACACAATTAATCCGTTTTACGTGTATTAAAGACATATTTCTTTCAAGGAAAGAATATATGTTTGAAACAAATAAGTATTTTTAAATTTAAAAAAGTGAACTGCGTGGACTGAAAGAAATATTTTATTTGAAGTAAAAAGAAATAGTTTTCGCTGAAAAAACGATTCTTTTACACCAAATGGTTTTCCGTAATGTAGAAACTGTTTGGGTTTAATTGCAGAAATACGTTTGAATGAAATAAATTCGGTTTTATTTGAAATAAAGATCGGCCTTGAGGTAAATAAATATTCTATTTGGAAGAGAAAGATAATAGATTTGAGTAAAAAAGTGTTCAGGGGGGCAATTTGGAAGTTCAAGGGGCATCCGCTTACTATGATTTAATTTTTGGACATAAATTATACAAAATTTTCTCTACTATAGTTTATTATTTAACTATTTTGACGAAATTACAGAAATGGCGGCTAATTTGCAAAATCGTTGGAAAATGATAAGAGTAAACCTCAAGTTCCTTTGGGCCCTTTTGGACAAAACTTCTTTCAGCTCTAAGTTTAGTCACGAAACTTCTAAATATGAAGTTTCGTCTCGATACCTTCAGTAGTTTCTCCGGAATCGTCGCCACAAAAAACGGGTACACACATAGACATTTTTTGTACCTTGGTGAAATATGTTCAGGTGACCCAAAACGACATATTTCCGCTAAAATCTCATTTTTTTTTTCGACACGATTACAAAACTTTGTCATACTACGTATGATAAAGTAAAAAGTTATTTCTTTAAAAATTGTTGCTATGTCTACTGGCGGGGAGATGGTGCTGACAGTCTGTACGCACGCGCTGGCTTTTTTGGGCCTTATATAAGCTGAGCTACAGTACACGAGCGGTATTCTGGTTACTCTTCATTTGGGAATAGGTCTGTAGTCTTTACTAAATATTACCGTGGAGTAAAATAATCTAATGAGTCTACCATAATCTTTTATTGTGGTTTTCGACTAAACTATGTTTGGATTATATAATCAAGGTCCCATGATTATAATCCAAACATAATGAAATATTAATTAATGATTAATTCGCGGTCGCAATATTATAACTAAAGTACTATTTCATTATATCAAAATTTGTAGTTTTTAAATCAACATGCGATTTTATTAGGTCAAGTACTAAATTGTCAAACAGTAAAGGTAGGTTTCTTTATTTAAAAAGAACGTTCAGTTTTTGAAACAAAATGGTCGAACATCGATCTTTCTTTGACTAGAAGCAAATTCGTTTCTTTAGCACAAGAAAATGAAAATGAAAATATTACTTAAAATTCATCTGATGAAATAGACACAACATCGGCAATATTCCGAAATTCTAGCGACATATAATAAACTAAATTTGCGTTATGGCTTTAATGAAGCCATTAAAAAATTAACACAAAATAAATATTCATACCGATTAGAATTTCAAATAACATTCACCCTTCACAATATTCTAAATGTTTGCGCAAACTAAACGAAAACAGGTATTTGTCGCCAAACGATTGTACGAATTTCAAACTTGATAAACATCAGCCATGTGTAATAACCCGGTTAATTATAAATTTAGAGATCCGTGCGTTCACCGTTAGGGGTCGCTAATTGGATACGCGAAAGATCGTATATATTTTCTAAGGGGTTGGCGCGCAAATTTACCGTTTCAACAACAGCAGGCGAGGGCACAGGTTGTTTGGGGAAGGTTCTCCCATTGTTTGGACACTTTGTTATGTCAGAAAATGTTTCGCATTGCTATTGTTAGGGCACAATCGTTGAGGTTATGTACGTTTGCGAGAGATAAAGCGGGAGATGTGTACGCATGCTGGCTACCTAAACAACGGTTGAGACTGTTCAGACAACAAGATTTCGAATAATATACATTCCGCCAAATCTTATTTTTCCCTCAAACAAAACAAGAAAGCGAAATATTTACTTTATTTTAGTTTTATTCTCTGTTTTGTGAAATAACACGGGGTTTGAGTTAGTAAATAATAGAGTTAGTTGCAGCTTAACCCACCAATTAAACTATATGAAACAAATAATACAAATAACTTTATCTTAACAATATTTGAGTCTTCTATTCTCGGCGAATGAAGTCCTTTTATTACTGCGAATAAAGCGACGTCGTCGGTCCCGTACGAAAATCCTGGTAACGCCACTGGTTTAAAACAAGCTACAAAAAGACACCGCGGTCGCAGGGTGAAAAGTTAAGATAGCGAGATTCGCGCGCGCTGTTCAGGATCATACGTGAAAAATAATACGCGGACGTGTTCAGCATATGACCGGGTTATTCCAGTCAGTAAGGGGAAGTTTTGAAACTTATTAGCTTCCTCGGTATTAGCGGCGATGGGACGCGACTTTAAATTGTGCACCAAAGTTCCAAGCATCGCACACGATGGAAGAAACCGCCCTCCCGCGGACTGGCACGTTGCGGCTTTAGGGTTAATTGAATGCTGTTTATGCATTCGGCATTCCGGATACTTGTTGCTTCTTGAGCACCCCCAGTCCACTGAGCAATTGCCCGCAGAATTAGTAGCTCTAAAGAATGATGACCGGTCGTTTCGCAACTTGGTCTGTCGGAGGCATTGACTTTTGCACGCAAATGGCAGGCAGCATTCTCTGCCGTTAATAACAAATTGGAAATTGTGTTCGGCTGTGTACCTACGGTTAATTGCTTTAGGTACTGTGTTTCTGGTCGCTTTGTTTACTGGCTTTGTGGAATAAAGCGGTCAAATAACTTGGTTGGTTAATGAAGATATACACACAGAGAGAACTCTATTCTTGGATACCAAGAAAAATTATTCTTGCGTATATAGTGTAGCATGAAGAGTTTTTTTTTTCTATCCAAATAATATTTTATTCTAACAAGAATTTCAATATAGTTGTTTCAACGGTTAGTTATTCTTATGATTTAACAATTTGGTATGTTTGATAGATACATAGACAGTTGTGCAATTACTTTACAGATGGCGCTAACAGTTTCTCGCGTCTTTTGCCACATATAACCGCTATATAAGTTCGACGATATTGAGCGTAATTCCTTTCAAGCAGTACCTTCATACTTAAAACAAGAAAACGTAATATTTGGAACATCAAGAAAATCATATTCTTACTCTGAGAATTATATATTTTACTTGAACCAACCAAATGATCTTTCTGCGGATATAGAAATATGATATTCTGATATTCTTCACTCAAAGATATTCGTGTTGTATCGAATAGATGTTTTCCTCTGTGCACACAGCACAAGAAATACTTGAAAGCAATATACTTCCATTGCATCGTTAGTCGTTATTTTGTTTCTAAGAAAATTAGTGCTTATTGCAATATTTAATAAGGGATAATGACGTTTATTTTCCTGAATTATGCTATAATGTGGTTGCTTTAATACATAAGTACTTACCCATGTATACATCTTATCTTCATCTTTGTTGCTACATGGTAGGCAATGACAAATAAATCAAAATATATTAAAACGAAAATGTATTTGTCATATCATAACAACAGAAATATGTACTACTAAATACATAGAATAAATATGTAGAAATATGCAATACTTTACTAGCCATCCTTGTTAGTATACAAAATTCCATCAGTATTTCATCTTTGCGCGATCTCTCTAATACTTCCCTACACCACTGCTTTCAGCGCCTCTGGGGGTGGCGTCCTTTTATTTTTCGCTGCGCCAGGTAGATTCCCCTCGGTCGCGATAATGTTGCAACATAGAAAGACGACGTGGAGCGAAGATGAGACGTGCATGTATTACGCCATTCTGGTTTAACAATATCACCGTGATTTACCGTTATAACTTTATTTAGGGGGCGCGTACACGGGCGTATGGCGTCAGAATAGCACCACAACGTTTTCCAGCGATGGAATTTCGCCTTCTAGACGGGCCAAAATGTGAAATATTTCAGTCGATATTGGATAATACTACAGCCAAGCGCGCTACGTTGGAATGGAAAGGTTAATGCGGCACCATTTTGATTCGTTATAAGAAACACGTCATCCTAAATTCCACATTATTTTGGTGCTATAAACTTCTTAGGGGAAGTTACGAATTTATTCTCTTGCGGTATTACTTGCGATATTAATTTTCTTATACATTTTTTTGCGCGCTTATAATAAAAATCAATATTTTTGCTAATCCGGTCAATATATTTTTTTGGGCAAAACTAAATGAACTGAATATTCGAACAAAAAGTTGAAACCACGATAGAGAATTATATTTAGTTCAGGCCGATTGAAAACTCATACATATTTAACCACCCACCGGTCGGATATTGATCGGAATTCCAGGTAGCTAACCACATACGCTTTGTAATGATTCCCTTGTTTATTCTAATGGTGACCGTAATGCCTAACGTAAACACTGCGCCAAATAGAAGTCGGAACTGCCAGTCGTGCTCGTGTTGTCCGTGTCGTGCTCGCTCACAACTGCAAGCCGGAGTAACCCATGGACTTACACGTCAACCTGTCTTCCAATCTCGCTCACCCAGTGGCAAAATATTTGCCTTGCCACTCGATATGACTGGCAATCCAATAATAGTCTTAATTGGCCCTGGTACTAACTTGTCGAATAACTGTTGTTGTCAGTGCAAACTGACCTGTTTTGAGTGCCACGCAGTGTTTGAGGACAAAGGGAAGGTTACTGTGTTACACTGGTGCAAATAAAACGGTCATTATTCGAGTGTAGAGAGAAAAATATATTATGAATATAACTATATAAATAATAATAAAAGAATTACACGGTAATAATAGAGATCGTTTGCATTTTGTATTGTACACGGATTACGCGTATAATTCAATAAAATTTTAAATTGCGTCGTTTCTGTTTAATTGTATTTAGTGTCACGTCATCGAAATAAATATTTTATATTAAATAAAACAAAAACGCACAATTTTCTGTCTGCTGAACAAATTTGCAGCCCATTGCTTTTATAAATAGTTGCGAGCGATTATTTGTGTTTTTCCTATTTACACTAAAAAGGATATTGCTAATAAAATACGTTTTCCATTTGCATATTTCGAAATTTACAGGTATAGCATCAGTTTTAATTGGTTTCTAGCTTAGATACATACTAGTTTAACATTAAAAGTTTATTATATGCACCTACATATTTAGTTAATAAACAGCGTGTTATAAATTATTGGTGATAAATGGTAAAACAGAAGACTTAAACTTTTAGAGCTTATAAACGTTGACTGTAGGAAAAATTGGATGCCTTCAAATGGCAGTCAACTGCGAAGAATATATTTGTCTACTTAAGTACAAGGAGAAGTTATAAAAAGCTTTTATTGCTGCTTGTAGTGCCAAGTAAACTTCCCTACGTTACAATGTATCTCAAGAGAAAAAGAAAGGAAGTGTGTTTTATCCAATAGCAGCAACCACCCTACAAATCTTAAAACAATAAAATCCCGAATTTCTCCAACAATTTTCAATAAATTTTCCAACAAATATTTTCACATATGGTGGAGGCGCCGGATCAAACCGTTACTCCCTCCCACTATTCACTTATTATACTAATTTCGATCGCAATCAAGAACGTATGCATCACTGTCTGTGTGCAATTGCAGTCAGCCTTGGCAACGTCGTTATCTAGATTTAGTATACCGTGAGCAATCGAGAGACAGACTATTAATACCGGTTGTATTTAGCTCCTAGGGAAACTATCACATATTTGCCGGTCCTCGACCAAGATATAGAGCGACATAACGTAGACACGGAATGTGCTCGCATATTAGTTCACGGTATACGTGAAATACAAGAGCTCCAATACGGCTGTTACACCGTTTATCCCGGGAACAGAATAACGCTTTATGTGATTAGTTTTGGACGGATGTGTAGTGTGTACAACTTACACTATTTAGGAGGAGCGAATATTATCGCTGATTATTGTAAGTGTTCATCATGAGCAATGTACAGAATATCGAATACGGCATATATGGATGTATATATGGATTTTCTCTTATGAAACAAATGAAGAAAAGGTTAATCAGGAAACATAAAAAATGAAAGGTTTTCTCTGTCTTACACGGTTCGGTTATGACGTTTTATGCACAGAGGGAAAAATTTATTCGATACAACAAGAATATCTTTGAGTGAAGAATATCACTTGTTTCTATATCCGCAGAAAAATCATTTGGTTGGTTCAAGTAAAACACAAAATTCTCAGAGTAAGAAAATAATTTTCTTGATGTTCCAAGTATTACGTTTTCTTGTTTTAAGTATGAAGGAACTGCTTGGAAGGAATTACGTCTGTTTTAAGCGATACGTACGTATACTTTAAGGTCAAGAAACTGTTTGTTTGTTGAAGCATGTATATTTTCACCCAACAAAATATTGTTGTTGTTGTTGTAAAACGAACGTCTTACTCTTTTTATATGTAGAAGAATAACATTTTCTTCGTCAGAGCAGAATATACTCAACATAAACATACTAAACTCTTAAACCGGAAGAATAACTAGCCGTTGAAATAACTATAACATATACTGAAATTCTTATTACAATAAAATATTATTTGGATAGCAAAAATATCCTCTTCATGCTACACTATATACGCAAGAATATTTTTTTCTTGGTATCCAAGAATACAGTTCTCTCTGTGTTGACTATTCCACTACAATCCTTGTTTTCCTCGTAATCCTTGTAAGTCGCCCATGAAATAAAACACTTATGCATAAATTACTTAAATTATTAAAACACTTATGCAAATTTAAATGGTTAAATTAAAGCTGTATATACTTACTGGCTATGGTACAATAAAGTTATTATTATTATTATTATTATTATTATAAATGTAAACAAACAATATACTCAATATCGTCGATGTTATATAGCGGTGATATGTGCAAAAGACAAGAGAAACTGTTAGCGCCATCTGTAAAGTACTTGCACAACTTTCTATGTATCTCTCAGAGTAAGAATCTTGGGTTAAGAAACTGTTTTTTCGTTGAAGCATATATATTTTTCATCCAACTAAATATTTTTGTTGTTGTAAGACGAACGTCTAGTATAACCATACTAAATTCTTAAATCGTAAGAATAACTAACCGCTGAAGCAACTATATTGAAATTCTTATTAGAATAAAATATTATTTGGATAGAAAAAAAATCCTCTTCATGCTACACAATATACAGAAGAATAATTTTTCTTGATATCCAAGAATAGAGTTCTCTCTGTGTAGCTTGAAATGAGTGCAAAATTAGCTAGTTTACTACATTTTTTCCTTTCGGAGCAAACGGTACCAGATGAAAAACTATCTCAAAAATGAATTTTTGAAGAACCCCCACACGCTAACATCCATGATATTGTCGAACTCAACAACTGCTTCATAATAATGCAATCCACAGACATATTAGGTTTATTCGAGTATTAAAAAACTAGCACGATAGGCCAGATTGTATGTTTCAATGGTAGCTGCATTATAAAAAAAAAAACAAATTATATGTGTAACTAAAAAAACTAATATCGAAAAAGTTCTTGATTGCTGCTTTAACACTGCTATTATATTGTGGGTAAACACTAGCGTAGTAATGTCCAACATGGTTATTATCTCGCTTGTTATCTGCACTGAGTGACATTTCAAATAAACCACCAAATATATAGCATTATCCACCATAATACACACATTTAACCATACCTTTCAGTTCAGGTCGACAGACCTGAATCATCGATTCACAGTAGATAGCAACCCGAGTCCTAAACCCGCACAATAAACAATCCCAACCGTAATATGGAACGAAATGCACGTTCAGATAAACCTGTAATATTGTTATTATTAATATTCGAGATAAACATCTAAATTGTGTTTTACAACAATGGCCCTGGAGCGGGTAAAACGAATTATTCGGTCAAATTTGTGACAGCTATGAAAGGGACGCGGGCGCACTGAAAAACAAACCGACCTCAATAAAAAATACGGGACGTCGAATCGTCGCGTCAATATGCGAATCCAATTTAGCGAAGTTGGGCTGCTTATATAATTTCTGCGCTTGGTCTGACGCGGAGTGTTGTTTACGCCGCATGGGAAAACTTCCCTCAGCTCGTCGAACTTGTGCCTTTGCTTTAATTGTGAAAGTTGTATACGTATACATCCGAAACTAATCATCTAAAGCGATATTCTGGCACAGCGTAAATCTCAGAATACCATATTGTAGATAGTGGAGAATCTATGATTCTGATAGCAGTTCTAAACAAATTTTGTAAGATTAAAAAAGAAATTCAACAAGAATCATTCCTCTTTCCAAAAAGTTCCGTAAACGTAAACCTCTCTCCGCTGTCGTCGCAGTTAGCAAAAGCGCATTCCGTGGTCGAGAACGCGGAAACTCCAGAAACGATTCCATCCTGGGGAAGATTTAATGTAAAGTTTTGCCGATAGGGCGACGGTGAACGGTGGAAATTATGCGAACCAGATATGTCGATGGAATCCTCTTTCGCGAGGCGTCCCAGTGTGAACGTCTTCTATTCCTCAGCTATTGGGTCTCGCTGACGTTATTTCCTTCTCTCTCTCTCGCTTCTCGGTCTATATTATTCAATTTTCCGTGCGATACACATCCGTTCCAGTTGCTGCAATTGTCGTTCCGATGTTTTATTCGCCTTCCACTGCTGGTGGCGCTACCACGTCCATTGGCTACACTCTTTTCTCAAGCGATTCTTCCAGTCAATAACTTTGCGATTTTCGGTATTGATTTTCTATTGGGAACGATTGGTATTGAGGGACAACGAGAGATTTTATGTAAGGAAATGTCGAACCTTTCTTTTGTACGTTATTAAGTTATTTAATTATTATATCAAATGTGATTTAGGCTCGGTATTATAAGGATCTGAGTTAGAGGTTATGTGAGAGCAATTCACTTGCAATACTTAAGGCTACATACCTAATAACTTTCCATGGTAAATATTAAAGGAGAGTTATGGATTGACAAGGGCATTAGAGTTAAAGACATGCCACTATCTAATATACTATTAAATATCACCCTGCTTAAAATATGCATGTAATGGCGTAATAAATTTCATACGCGACGTATATACGTCGATTGAGAAATTAGGTATTTGCGTGATGTTCGACAGGGTCCCAGCTGCCATACAATTGGATAAAACCGAAATATTACTACAGCTGTATAATGCAAATCCCCGACGGCCCGGCCGGGTCGCTGGCGGGCGGCTTCGACGGTATTATAATGGTGCCGTGTTCCGCCTTAATTTGCGAGGGGGCGAAATACGTATCAGTAAAAAAGGTGACATTTACACGAAAAATAACTTTTATGTTTCATTGTCGAACACGGTATAATTACAAGGGCTGCTATCGTTGTTACGATTTATGGGCAAAATATAGTGCTGTTTTATGTATTGTGTAATTTACTTTACAATGTTTAATAACAATTACGTTTATTATGTTTTATTTTGCTAGACGTGCTGTTTTTTTTTTGCTAATCGTACCGGCATTACATAGATATGCATTCGGGATATGGTGATCTAAATGTCAGTGATCACTGACATTTATCAAAATTTGCAAATTTACTATCAGACTATTTCTACAAACGCCTGTAAAGTCTAGACCGCTCATCCCATTGATCTATAAATTGGTATACATACCGTAAGTGACAAAATCGGCTAAGAAACGGGAATTTGTGTATTTTTGTTCCAGTGTTGTTACTTTTCATTGTTTTGACGGTCAAAATGTGGGATTTTCTTTGCAAATTCGTCCTATGTTGGGTTTAAAACGGGCAAACGAAATTCAGGAACCGGGAGTCGAAGATATGTTCAAAAGTTAGATTTTGTTTTAACTCAAAGGGCTAATTTTATTCATTATTTTTTAAAGGTGTGGGCGGCCGCCGGAAAGTTGGAGATCTCCCGTAGGGCCAGGAGAAATTGAAACGTAATAATAAGGTACGTCTAAAAGTTACATTTATTTAAGGTATTACATTCTTGATCAAAATATTTTAACGATTTTCGACCAAATATTTGACCGAATGCCACAGTTTTAAAATGTGAAAGACATTATTCATTCATCAGCGCCATTTTACTTCTAGGGCATGTATTAGGAACAGAAATTTTTTGTTGATTGTCACCATCAGTAGTAATAACTTTATTCCCCTTAACACATTCATAACACGCGCAGTCCACAAC
The DNA here is from genome assembly GCA_963971325.1 of Aphodius granarius. NCBI lineage: Eukaryota > Metazoa > Arthropoda > Insecta > Coleoptera > Scarabaeidae > Aphodius > Aphodius granarius. Next base: position 19,709,921 of record OZ020226.1, read on the forward strand.
TACGAAGTGCATTATTTATTTGCTTCTATACAGACAGAGCGTGACATAAACATTGTTAATCGATACAAGAGCGACCGAATACCATGTGTTTCCTTAAAATATTAAAAGGTTAAACTTTATAGAGAAACTTTTATTGCGAACCGGCCGCCCTTCCGTGACATTTTCCCTCGGCGAGTTGGGTTGGGCTTGAGAGCAGCCGATACACAGGCGACCTCTTTATTTTTCTATTTCCGGCAACGTTTACCACTGTTGCTGGAGAAAATATGTCTTCTGGTACGTCAATAGTTCAAATTCAATTCATGTAAGTGTTGACTTACGTGGCGAGGACTGGGCAACGTTTCGCCAGTTCTGCTGGTACTTTTAGTGATAAAATCGTCGACAGGGCGGCGAGAATTACCCCCACGTATGACCAACATAACGTCTAACCTCTAAAAAGCATTAAATTCCGCTTATTGGAAAGCAGTTTTACGAGCGTCAACGCCTTGGAGAAACTACAGAAGTTTAAGAACAACATCAGACGCTTTTTTGTAGTTCTTTTATTCATTTATTCGTTTGCTTGTAAATAAAATTGAGATTTGATCAGTACTACTGGGCTACAATTTGTTTATGTCGTCTCATATGAAAATAGGTCAGTGTTTATGCCAGTGATGTCAAGAGATGACATAGTTTCTTTTTCTGGAATGGTTTCACAATATTTCCATTAATATTTACCAAACAAAAGACTATATTTTGCAGAAGAATTATTTCAGGACAAGTACAATGAACCACTTCTAGCAGCAAGCAAATAAAAAAGAAAATACTCATGTCTCCGTGTAGGTTGGGGAAAACTGAAATCCCATCAGTTTAAACGTTGGTACACTGGTGTAGATCAGTGGTCCGTGGTTATTATTATAAATATTCATATATTTACGCCGGTTGCGGTTGCACTGCAGCAGTAGCAGCAGCAGCAGCTCAGCACCATGCGCCCACCGAATCACGTCTACCCGAAATGAATGGACACCATTCCGGGATAGTCGGCCGGCCCGGCCCGGATGATATATGGGTCATTACAATGCGAAATTATGAGTTCCTGAAACTAGACAAACACGCGGACCGAATAAAATTGCTTACTGGGATACCGCATAAGTTAGTTTAATGACCCTGTCTGTCAGATATGCATCGTCCGCCATTCCGCTTTTACAGGCGGATTTTTCAAGATTTTAACTCATTTCAGCAACCGTACGGTGTAACTGCTATGATAAGTTAAGTTAGCGATTTCCAAAACGCGCCCGAGGGCGTCTTGTCGGGTCAAGGGCGATGGAGACCTGATCTGTAAAATCATTTTCAATTTACACATTTCTAAGTTCAGGTTAGATTATAATTTAACCCTAATGTAACTATGTATTTCTATTTTCCGACTAGTAGCCTAGATTTCTTTGGGTTTCTAACTTCCAAACTACACTCGAAGTTGCGGACTTAACCCTTTGTTGATATATCCGCCAATAGTAGTAAAACTCTAGGACAGCCATATCCTTTCGACTTTGTTTTCTGTTTACATCGCAGCCAAACGGCATTCGTCAACAGTCGTCATACGACTGGTTTAGTTAGTACGTGTGTACGTTTGTATTCGCAAGACGTTCGCACCATACGCAAACATCTGGCGTCTTGTATGAACCGCCACGGTTCGTTTTATTAACATATAAAGTCAGGCGGGTATTTGTCGGGAACAGGAGCACGAAACAACCCCGGGAAAAAGCCACCCTCTCCTTGCTCTAACGCATATGCGTACACCCGTCGAATTTATTATATGAAGGAAGATATCCCAGGCGAGTGAGGGAAGTCTCGCTGGAAAGAACTATATCTAAAAGAGAAGACTGTATCGGGAGGAATAACGATAAAATTTACATTAAACCGCGCACGTGAACTTTATATGGTTCGAAGTTGGGGTGCGAGGGTGAGGGGAAGGAAGAACGTAAAATGTTGATGCTTCACTGGAGAGCGCGATCCTCCTGAACAAGAACTTTAACTTTACTAGGCCACGGAACGAGATGCAATCTCGGCAGACACTACGTTTTAACTTTTTAAAAAGATACCGGCTACGTGTGATATTATATACGCGTTGGCAAGAAGAAGCCTTTTTTTATTTTATATAAATTTTTGATACAATTTATATATTATAATATTGCTCAAAACATCCAGTAAATTAACTTTTTTCGGCTCAGTTTCTGTGAAGTTGCAGTTTCCGTTTCTGTGATATTTTTGATAATTACAACAGAGTTGAGCTTATATTTATTTATATCAAAATATTCTAGACATATTGAAAATAACCTTGTTATTTTAGTAACGATTTCATATCGGCCAGATTTACATTTATGTAAAATTAATACTATATTGACTAGCATGGAGCAAAACTAAGTCAATTTATTTTCAACTAAACAGAAACGAGTTTATTTTGCGTCTGAGGATAACGTTTACATTAATGATTTGCCACCGGCAAATAAATTTACATAGGTCGTTCTGCAGTACTGCGCACTTGGATTTGCCACTAGGACCTTTAATATTACGAGTTTATAATGTTAAATTTGCATACGCGGTTGGGGTCCCGCCATCCGCCGACAAATAACCATAGGTTTTATCATAAACATGGCCATCAAAAGCGCATTTTGGGCCTTACAGAGTACAACTACAGCCGGCGAAATGTAGAAGCTCCCGTTCGCTACAACAGTTTTCGCCAATTTTGTTTACAAGGCTTAATTACGTCCATACAACTGCTGCCACAGTTGCACTTTGCGATTCAATTACAGAAAATTTCCGTTTGCAAGTGTATGTGAGGCTATAAAAATAATATGCTGTATTATATTTATGTTAATGGTTTGTGTATGTACGTTCCATTACTGCTGTACTACATAAAACGAAGTGGTGAGAGTGGAGAGACTGTGAGAGTGGAGAGGGATTTTTTTTTAATGAATGTCATAATTTTTCTAAATTTCGCCATCTTACAATTTATTTCTGCTAGTACTACAATCATCTAGTGTCTTGAAATATGTATACTAATTTACAGATCATTGGGATAAGCAGTTTCGGCGCTAAAAGCGTTTATTGAAGCAGTTTGGTAGAATCAAATCAAATTTGAGAAGTATGTGCTTTCAATTGTTAACATAGATTGGCGCAAAATTTAAACCAAATTTTTATATCAATTTTATTAAATCTAAAATAAAATACCTTTAAATTAAACGATCTACATGCAAACCAACAATTTTATACCATTGAACCCATCGAACCTACCTATATTTTTTTTAAACAAAAATCCAACCAATGGATTTATTACCACAAAAAAATACCTAACAGTGGAAAATGAAAAACTTTTTACTACGTGGACGAAATACATCGGTATATGCTGGTTTCCTTTTTTTTCGATAGGAATCCGCGTTTTTTTATACTGTGTATTGGACCATCCGAAATCGAATGGCATCAATTGAAATTGTTAATAGTGCGGCCGCTCTCTGACGTCGAATTTTCAGTACTATGGGGACGTTCCGCAATGTGGACCACAGCGCCTATAAAAAAATCAAACAAAAAGCTTTTATTTCGAACGGTCGATGTTTAATTTGAATTTAGTTTTGAAAAGCGGAACTGCTTACCATGTAATTTTTTACGTTAGGATTTTTTAACATAATCATGACCAGTCATGACGAGATTTAATCATTCCTGGAAACAGTCGAAAGCATTTACTTTGAAAGATACCAATTTTCTTTTAGCTCATTGAAGTTGTAGCATAATATGTATTGATATACCCCAATATCCTGTCTTGAACCCATTTCACATCACTATACACGTTTCCATAGTAATTTGCTATACACTATACACGGAAACTATATACGCTATACCTCACGTACACATGCACCTACTGTGCAGGTAGCAAGGTATTTAGTGTAAATTACAAACATGTATTTTGGGGGGTACTCGCTCCCCATAAATGCTCACATCCACCCGCCCCCAATATTAGTATTAATACCACAAACAGTGCACGCAAAACTGTGCCAGGGGAGCATTGATTTTAACTTTGAGTTGGGCCCATTTAATTGCCTGCAAGTTTATGTTTATCATCAATGGTGAAGTGAGCGCGGACTTCAAAAGCGCGGTCAAACGTTTGAAAAGTTAACCGCTGCTGAAAACATGCCACTAATTAGCTTAATTTATTGAAAGTGCACGTTATTGCCGTGCGTTTACGAAAAGAGTTGCTGTGTACTCGTCGGTAATTAAAAAGTGTCCATTGTAGATAAGTCTGGTTAGTTTACTCGCTTCTTATAAAACTTGTTTATAATATACTGGATTAAAAAAAAGTGCTGACCTAAAAGTTTGATAAATTTAGATCTTCAATAACTTTTGAAAACTTTGATGAATCTTGATGCTTCTTTCAACAAATTATACAAGGGAACAACTTTCCAACTTTTTGATACAACCAAAAAATTAATTATTTGTTCCAGATTATATTAAAAAAACTTGTTGATTCGTAATATTTTGAACAATCAGTTATGAGAACGTATGCACATGCACAGCTAATTCATGCGAAATATATGACTTCAAATAAAATGGATCTTAGACCTGTCACAACACTTTGATGAGTTGATGTATGAAAAGTGATGTTAGGTCAACAAAAATTGTGTTCCATTGTGTTATTGACGAATTATTCCAAATTCTTCCTAGCACATACAACTTTTCAAATAATTATTTCTACGCCTTTTTTTAATATGCTTCTTCTATAACTAGTTTATTAATAGTTTATTTTTACCGATTTTGATAAAAAATGATTAGGTACAATAAAAATTACAAAGACGGGATAAAATCTCTAAAAAATTGTATAGTATTTGACATGAAGGTGAAATATGTGCTTGCACTGAAAAAACGGGCAACGCACGACCGGCTATAGTAAATTATGACGGTTATATTTGACGAATATATCACTGTAAAACTAACTGGGTTGAGCCGAGTAAAAAGTCGAACATTTTTAGCAGTTTTCAGCTGCAATTTCCCCTGAAAAATATCGCCTTAAATCCATTCCTGTGTTAGGGGTAGCACGGGTAGCACGATTTATAACTATATATAGCTTACCGTTCAGTTTTATTCCGTGTTAAATTGCCATTGAGTTATCCGGACCCTGAACATTTTTCCAACTATATATCAGAATTAAATGCATGCATTCACGATGACAATTAGTCTGCTTTACGTATAATATCGAACCGTTTCAGAACATGCTCGGCGACGCTAAATAATGGCACCGTATAAAGTCCCTTTTCTGCTTGGAAAAGCGCATGAAAAGCAGTGGGTCGTATATATCGTTATCAGTCGGTCGTTTTTCATGATTTTTAGTAGGAAGAGTGTGCATATTTTATCGGTTTTATTTGCTATTGAGTTGCTTATGTAACCTTGTGTCAAATCTTTGAAATTGCTTTATTACAAAAATGACCAGGAATAATAAATTATGATTTTTGAGATTTATTTGGGTTGTCCTGTCATATTAAGGAGAAGATTTGTTTATATTTTAAAAGTTTGATATTAGGAAATATACGTATTTGAACGACATGTTGTCAATGGTTTCTCATAAATAAACCTTTCTACATTAAATTGTGTTATATATTCAGAATCTTACAGTAGAGCTTTTCAGTATCTGTTATTTTTCCGATTCATGTTCCTAGAATGGATGCCTAACGACCTAAACTGAAAAGTAGTTGTTATCCATGAACGTACAAGGACCGATCGCGAATTGTCCTTTATTTCCACGTAATACGGAAGCAACGCAAGAATATCCTTTATTACGAGCGTGACAACAAAGCTGGCGCTTGTGGGAATGCAGTACCTCGATAATTGCCAATTATTTACCGCCAATGGGGGCGGCCCGTTCCGAGGGCGAGTCCCCTAGGAGACCTGACGGCGTCGTCGCTACGGTCGAATACGAATTAATATCATTTAGCAAGAGGAAGACGTCCTCCGACGCCAAACCACCACCACCAGTTACCTCCAGCCTGGAGGCAATTTGTTTAACTTAGATTCGCAAACTTTAACAGTTAATTAAAAATGAATTAAAGCACCGGGTGAACGCGACCAAAGCTCTAATGTGAACGTAGCTTGAATCTCGTCCTTTCCCGCAACCCTTCTCGTAAGTTATTGTTAAGAATTTTCTTTGGCGCGATACGCACATATAAACTTATTTATGGCGGTAAATTTGAATCGTAAATTGAATTACTTTTGATTCTGCTTCGTTTTGGGGTGTTTTCTTTACGTGTTTCGGTGGTAATGAGCGCTCGCGTTTTATTGCTTTTAATTAAAAACGGTGGTAGGGGTGATGCGGAGCGGGGCCAAGAGGGTGGTATCCGCCCGGTACTGCTGCTCCTTTTCTTCATTATCTCCCTTTATGAATTATTCCTTTGGTGCGATTTTTGGGGTACGTGATTTAGGGTTGAACCGGGGCCATTTCATATTGAATCATTCATGCTTCATTCTGTCCAATTTTAGGTAATTTTTCGGTATGAATAGGCACGTGATGGATATAATTCTGAGGGGGTGATAAATGCTACCTTTAATTAAGGTGGTTAAGCATAAATTTAATAATTCGCTTCTTTGAATTTCCAACAATAATTGATTAAGGTGGTGGTGTCTTCACTCCTAGATTATCTCTCATGAAAGTCTCAGAAAACCACATCATGTGTGTAGGAAACAAGATATGAGCTGATATAACGCGTTCCATAAATTTCTCGTTCCGAAGGGGTTTTAAAACTGAACTAAACAACAAAATTTCATTTTATTTTATATATTTGGAAGCTTCAACTATTGGAAGATGTTCCAACTTGTGGGTACTAAAAGATCGATGTTAAATAGTGGGAGACAAAGCTTTAGTTGCCGCAAAGAAATTATTTCTTTGGTAAAATTTATTAAATTCAAAGCTATCGTATTAGTATAAACGTTAGTTAACTTAAATTCAATAACATAATAAAAATCCTGTTCATGCTACACTATAGGTATAATTTTTTTTAACAAAAATAATTTTCCTTGATATCCAAGAATAGAGTTCTTTCTGTGGAGGCTATTTCACTACAATCCTGGTTTACCTCATAATCCTTATAAGTCACCCATGAAATAAAGCACGTATGCATAGATGTAAACAAACAATATACGAACACCCAATATCGTCAAACTTATATAGCGGAAATATGTGGCAAAAGACGCGAGAAGATGTTAGCGTCATCTGTAAAGTAATTGCACAACTTTCTATGTATCTCTCAGAGTAAGAATCTTGGATCAATAAACTGTTTTTTCAATGAAGTTTAACCGTTGAAACAACTATATTTAAATTCTTATTAGTATAAAATATTATTTGTATAGAAAAAAATCCTCTTCGTGTTACACTATGTGTAGTATTACAATTTGACATACCTAAGATGGAGGGAGCCGATATAGAAATAAACCTTCTTGTAACAAAATCATAATGATCGTTTCTAATACGCTTTTCGAAAATTTACAAAAGAAAGCGAATTAAAACATTTTATGTCATAAAATTTAACTCATGGGTGCCCTAGTATTGAAAATAGCAGCACTCTAATATCACAAGGAAAACAATAACAGCATATCTGGCTTCAGTGCGAATGTGCTTTCGTATAAGCAAAGCTTCTTTCTATGGGCGAGCATTATCGTTTCATTAGCATAACTAGCGCGCTTACAGAGCGAAAATCTCCAATGGTCCAATAACAGTAATAATTACGGATAGTTCGGCGATAGTAAAAGGTCCGATGGATGATCGCGCTTCAAGATATAAAATTTCGGTCACGTACTCAATAATATCCCGAATTAATAGGCATTCTTGTGGAACGTATTTTGAGAGAATTTGAGTGGCTAACATTTCTCGAAATTATTCGCATTTTGTCTAATTTCAACTAATTTCTTACTGCTGATTATAATAATATACGGGTAATATGGCAATTAGCGATCACTCAATCACCGAGTGAGGAGGGTCCATTATTATGTTTTGACTAAGCAGCGTTCGTAAAAAAAAATAAAGATAGAAAAGTCGTCAACATCTGTCTATAATGCACAAATCACTAATGATGCATATTGCACAACAAGGGTCCATAATCGAAAAATTAGATCAGATAAGCAAAGAAAACGAAGCCAACTTCACAGTCGATTACCGATGTAATATTCAACAGTAGCTCCCTAAAAAGTAGCATTCGTCACGAGCTTAACGTCTGTCGGTCGTCAAATTGAATGTATTTACACACGCCCGGTTGGGTTTTCTAGTCATAGAGCACTTAATCAACGTACCAGCAAGCAAACGACAGAGCCAGAGTCCGTCCTTTACACCCAAAGTGACGTCACGATAGGGTCGAGAATCGCACGATTGAAGTGATCTTAAAATGCACTACACCTCAGGGCTTAAGCTGTCACTTGTAATGAACGATCATTAAGGACTAGATTATTTGAATTTGATAAAAGCGTCCCTCCCATCCTGAATCCGTCATTCTGTCTCGCTCACTCACCCCGTATTAGCGCACCCCACACGACGACCCCAAGTAAAATATTTAATAAGCGCATATGCCCCGTAGCTGCCGCAGGAGGGTGCCTCTGTACCATTGTTGTACCACTCGAGGCTTAACCATGTAATAGAATACTATACGGAAAGTCGACGTTTGTTTTGGTTCTGCTGTATTGTTATGTTGCCATTTGATCATTCATTCTCGACGACCCTCTTTATAATGTAATAAAGTTATAATCGAGAACGGTTGTTGTATATTTTGCGTCTTTTTTTATTTATTCTAATTTTATTTATTCTAATTGAAATAGAATGCATTGTTTGGTTGTGATGTTGCTGTTATAGACCAAAATATAATCTATCAGTTTTAAATGCAAACCTTTTAGTTGTTCCATGGACATCATAATGATTTTTTGTCCAAAGTCCTATACTCTCCTTATTCTGGCAGAAGTAATTAATATAAACACAGCTAGAATAATTTCTAATATCTCACTGCTATCACAAATTAAACGCTGATAAATCTACCCTTACTGACGTACGAACTTAGCTTTAAGTCATCAAAACTTAAGTAATTCCGAACGGTCTGTGCAAACATAGTCATAGCGCGATCAAAAATAACTTTTGGACGTTTCATCCAGTGGTTCGGCCCTATTTAACTCCGGAGAAATAAAATTTAAGTGTTCGCAAAGTGACATTCGCGTTTCTCTCTCTGCGGTTCAATGCAATTTAAAGTTTGCGAGGCAAAGTTCGGGTCGCAGTGTCGCGACACCGCGCATACAGCGGATTTCCTATCATTAGGCTTAAATAAATGTTGAGTCACAGGATAGAAATGTAGCGCCCTGCATCTGTTCATTTTCGCTTAATGACTGTTTAATTCAGTGGGGTTAGCTAATGGAATGGAAGTGTAGACTCCTTTGTTGCGAGAACAGTAACAGCAGCCCAATCTCTACAAATCTTATGTTTGCTGCACGCCAGAAATCGTGAAAACAGATGTGAACAAGACAATTAGTTGGCACGATCAGATTAAAAGGAAAAAGAGGCTGATGTCCAGTGTAGATAATTCCGATTGTAATGAGAAAAACCCAAACCCATATAAAATTATATAACATATCAAAAATGCTCTTCTTGTTCCCAAAATCTATACAAATTTACAAAATCTGCAATTGCCTGTGCGAGAGTCAATTGTGAAAACTCCATTTGTGAATTCCAGTCATACCCAGCACGCCCCCTATTAATATTAACTAGAACTAGAAATTTTAGGAAGGCGGCAGGCCCGAGTAGAGGTGTATTATAAACTCAGGCGGCCGTAAATATACGCAGAAGTATGGAAATCGCGGAATTGAAATTTATTATAAAGTCAAATTTGGACGCTGAGATTAGAACCGTGTCCGCCATATATCTGGAGCCACACAATGGCCACAATCTCGCCATTTAGTTCCCTGTCCAATTAGCATACCCGTGGCGTTCGGCTTATGTTTTTGATCAGTGACTTCGGCTTCCCCTACAGCCTCCTCCACCCTTGTTATAGCCACCCCTCGCCTGTCCCGATGGATATACCGCAAGGAATTTGAATGCGAACGTATGTTGCATTTTAGTGACATAAATGCTGCTTTTGAGTGCCTTTTATGCCGGAGCGAAGTTAGTCTTATAAAAAACTTACAAGAAAGTGATTATTATCTTTATATTGGACAAATATTAATGACTCTATCAATGATTTTAGGAAAATTTAGTCTAGATTCTAGACCGATAACATCAGATTTTATTTTTTTATATTCACAGGTTAACAGAAAGTGTATTTTCATCAAATTCATTACTGAAAATGATAAACAGAACTTCATCAACAGAATTTGAACAAATATTAATATAATTATGGAAAGTGTTGGTGAATTTATTTATAGCATGTGGGGTTTAATGTATGAACACTGGTGGACATTGACAGACAATTCTATTTATTGGTTTATACGTTGATTTGTATTCCATTAGCAGGTACACTGCGCATTGTTTGGCATCGAATGTAATTTATGTGCTTGCATTTTTAACGTAAAACAAACAATGTCGATAAATAATGCGGATAAAGTATTGCTAATTATGTTTTAAATGTAACTAAATGTTAGGTATAAGGACTGTTTAGCTTACTCTTTTTATATGAGGTGTGTTGCAACACACAGAGAAATGTTTAAGACATTAGTTATCTTGCGAAAATTTACTCCGAACAAATCAATAAAGTTTTTAATTAAGAAGAGCCTTTTGATTCAAAACTTGCTTGTTTTTCCAAGCAAAACAACTAATTACTTATTCTGATAATTATTATTCTCTTTAATCCATCCAAATGTTGAAATCAAACAATATTAATTTGGTCAAAATGTTTAAATATTTGAAGTAATACTACAAAATTTCCTTCAAAACTATACATATAGTCCTTTGTTTACTCATTGCAACTAAATTTATCTTGAATAAAGCACTTGTGGATAGTTATTTCGTGGATATGGAAATCAACCGTTGTTTTGATTCAAAGTAATTTGACTTGAATTAAGCATTCTTTTCTCTGTGTGAATGCTCTTTTTATAGTAAGTTATCTGAACGGTAACTCCTCAACGTTTGATCACACTTTATCGAATATAAAACTTTCTAACAATCTATATTGATGTGGAATAAAGTAGTTATTAATTATGCGTGAAATTGCAACACGAAACACTCAAGCACTAAACCATCAAAATTTAATTAAAGCTAAATTTAGGGCGAAATCAGTAGCGGCGCAAAAGTTTCCACTTCCTGCAATATAATACGGGCGGGACTTTATCGACACCGGGCGTTAAGTGGAAGCAATATTGTTCGCTCTCAATTACTTGTATACCACCGCTATGGCCAGGTGGCGCTTATCTGGCAGCTTCCGTCCTTCAGCCGAATTGGTTATTTTAGAGTGGGGCTTGTCCTATACCTTGTCCCGTAACGTGGTATTCATGCAGTGTTGCCATGCGCTGGGATTTATTCTAATTTCAGGAAATTTTAGAGAAAGATCTTAGATTTTTTACACATAATTCTGGCAATAGTCACGAATATTCCCATCTATGAGTTTGACACTGTTGTGCCACTAAAAAAATATTTTAGACAATTTCTAGCTGTATGGCAATATGCCCTGCCCTACCTTGTTAGCTCTCTGTATACATATTTCGTAGTTGTAGAACAAGAGTGTAGCAGCTTTTCAATGTGGAGCCGTCCCGTCGCGTCGTAGTAAGTTATGGGTGCAGCATAAAACTTAATTTACATAATTTCGAGTCAATTGAAACAATTTGTCTGCAGTACGCTGTCCACATTTAATTTTAATTGACTGAATTTTAATGCGCAGAGAGCGCAACCTCATGTATAATTGTACTGTAGACGCGGGTGTGTTAGTTATAATTAGTAACTTGGACAAAGAATTTTATGTCTGTTGGTGCGCAGGGTTTATACTTTCAAACTATACATTCTATCTGTTTGTTTTTACGCCAGTTTGGGTAAATCTATGAATGCAGGTTTAATTATTTAAGCTTGCAAATCTCAAATTTGTTATAAATGCTACTTGACTAATCAAATAGGTATAGGAACTAAGCAAATATTGACCAAAAAAAAATAATTATTTTTTGTCACTACAGTGGCTCCTACAATAAACTACATATATTATGACAAAACGTTTATTTTGTATTGACATTAACCGGTTTTGATGCCTTTGATGCGAAATTCTAGGAACTTTAATTTCAATTTCATCTTATTCTTGAATAGGAGTATGAATAGGGTTACAAATTAACCTTTTATCAATTATTCCTTTAATATCAAGAACTAAAAATGGCTTAGCTTCTGAAGCTGCTTTAAAATACTTTATTGTACAAGCATAGTACTCTAGAAAGAAAGTATAGTGTGTACAGAGTGATGATAAAGTTTGGAACAAAATTCATAATTTCGGTATTTAATGTATTCAAGAAAAATGCTGAGATGATGTTGTTACTTTTCACCGTTTTCACTGTCAAAATGTTGGATTTTCTTTGCGAATTGGTCCTGTTTTTTGGTATAAAACGGACAGACGACCTTTTCTCGCACGATATGCGACAGCGCTCTCCATGAGAGAGTCAGTATCCACCCCATCATGTGGCTATGACGGGGTTAGAAAGCTCTGCGATCTCATGTAGTACGAATGGTATGACCAGCATTATTCGTCTGCTTTAATTAGCAGGTTTGTGGAATTCGTCACCTAACGTTATGAAGTGCTGCCTATGACCCCGCGTCTAAATTTAAACTTAGATTTTGTTGTACTCAAAGGTCTAACTAATTTATTCATTATTTTAGGTGTGTGTGGCCGTTGGGAAATTGGAGATCTGCCGAAGGTCCATGGGAAATTGGGAAGTAATAATAAGGTATGTCCAAAAGTTAAATTTATTTTAGGTATTACGCGAACATTTGTACGATTGTTTTGCCTGACATTTTATGGTGGTTTCTACCAGTACTCTCGACTATACCGTTCACTAGACTCTTAACAATAATTCTGATTAGTTTCATTAGGATTGGATAATTATTTTTGAAGTTAGAAACTTTTGAAAATTTCAATCAATAACTTTCCTTCACAAATTGTCTTGTATTCTGTTTCTGACACTTTGGTCATTAGATTCGTGGAATAATTTTGGTTAGTTCCATTAAGATTGTTTAATAATTTTGAAAGTTACAAACTTTGGGAAAATAATGTTTGGTCTGTCCTTATTATATAGTCTTGATATAAATTATTTGTTTGATTAAGACTGGATAACTGTTGTTAGGAGTTACTAACTTTTGAAAACCTCCGTTTTTGCCAAATTTTGCATTTCGGGTTAATTTTTTGATTGGATGGTCTTCCGGAAGGTAAAACTGTGCTGCCCATCAAAAAGCACAATACCGAAAGTTTCTAGAATACCGTAAAAAATGCTATTTTTGACAATTACCTCCGGACGCCGCAGTCGATAGAGCCCAAACGGCACAACAGATCGGATTGAAATTTGATATACTTATTTAGAATTACCAGGGGACGAACTGTATTGTTTTTGGTGACAATATGACAACTAGAAAGTTAGATTTGTTTTATTTGTTGAGTGTTTTATTGACGATCGATACGTTTTTGAATTCAGAATAACATCCTGATCTCAAAAATACTGCAAAAACTACATGTTTCCATTTAAAATTATCGTGATTCGTAAAGTAAAAATTAACATGTATCACATGGTTTGTAAAAGAAAATATCGATAAAAAGAAACAGAGGGACATATTTTCGGAAATGCAAACGATAAAACCTCCTTCCTGTTGGTGGGTCAAACCTGGAAACATGTCGTGTATGTTCAATTTCCATATAGAGAGCACTAAATAGAATACTAAAAATTTTATTATTGCTCTTTGATATCGAGATAGGTACTCAAAACAATCCGCATCATCGAGCGGACTACCCCAAAACGGTAGAGAGAGCGCTGCGAGCCAACCAACCCCCACTCTAGGGCGCTTCGGAGGTTGTTGTGGCAGAATTACCCTCAGTCGTTGCTTGTCGCTCCGCGTTTAACAGTTGGAGCAGCTCCGGGCTACTGCCGCTGATGCCGAACTGAACGAAACTATACGCGAACTCGAAAGAATAGCTAGATATCTATTTCTCAAACCGTGAACATATATAAGCTGAGAGTTTGGGATAAATCGTGCAGACAAAGAGATTAATAAGAAAGTTTTCAGGAATATAAATTGTGTTTTGATTGATTCCAATTTTTCTGTGGACGGAGATTTTTTGTTTTGTTTTTTTTTCTCGACGAAAAAACAAGAGTGGGTGTTTTGTGAACTAATATTTTGTGGCTAGTTTAATTGAAGCAGGAGTGTTTTAAGGATTTTTAAGGTAATTTTTTTGATAACATTTTTGCTGAATACCGACATTGCATTACATTAAGAAAATATTAAGCAAAATACAAAGTCCTATTATATAATTTTCAAATAGTGAATGCATTGTACTGCCTTGAGTATTTGAAAACTAAACGTTAGCTACATTTATCCTGACTATCAGTTGATGTGTGGTCTCATTAGTGACCACACATCTATTAATAGTTCAGCACTTCAATAATAATAGCGAGTAATGCCCACATGAATGTGTGTAGTTTATTGATGTAAATTAAGTGGTTCTTAACACAGCAGTGCCACTTCAGTACAATTGGTATCTATTTAATAAGAATTTGTCAACTGTATAACATACCATGCATTGACTCTGTATATTGGTACATAATTGACCATTATTATTAATGATGTTTTCAATAAACCAATATGTAGAACGACTGTTAATTTTTCATTGGTTTGTTAGTTTAGGGACATATGCCGTGAGAGTTCATCAACTCTTATGTGATGAGCCATCCCCTATTTAATGACCTATTTTCATAGATCGTTTAACAAAGAATATTTTTGCAAAAAACTAAGACAAGAAGCAGTAAGTACGAGATGTTTTTTGTTAAATCTAGATTCTTATTGAGCCTGAAGAAAGAAATGACTACTTTCGATAAGCTTCTTATATTATGGCAACAAAATTATATTTTATTATTCCATGATTGAGCACCGTGTTTGGATTCGAGATTCGATAGCTTTGACAGATTTCGATGAAAATTTATATATTTTAGGTTCATATGGTAACACTAAACTGACTGAGAAATACTACTCAAAGTATAATTTTACACTTCGGTTAGGACATCAAATTCTTATTAAGCATTATAGTACAAACCAAGAGGGCTGCAAATGACTCATCGCTTACAAGGTTACGAAACAGATATACAAAAAGAAGGCTCTTTCATTCTAACACGCGTGAGCGGTCAAACAAGGTCTGTCGCGTACGTGAAAAATAACAGCAGAAATCGCTTAGTCATTTGCAGCCCTCCTGGGTTTTACTATAGAACGTGCTACTTTGTATACTTTCAAAACGTGCTAAAGTAAAATAAAGTGACTTTCTGCTGGAACAGTGATCTGTTTTGATAGAAAATGATTATCAAGTGACACTCAAGTTTAGCAACTGACTGAGAAATATATATTAAAGTATGATTTTACACTTCGCTTATAATATGTCATTATGTCTACCTTCATAATGATCTAAAGTAAAATAAGGTAACTCTCTGCAAAAGCAAAGATCTGTATTGACAGAAAACTATTATAAAGTGACACTAACTGACGGAAAAATGGATCTTAAGCTATAATTTTACACGTCGCTTAGGCCTTAGGGCATCAAATTGATATTAAGCATTATAACTTATCGCTTTGTATGTACTTTCAAATCGATCTATATTAAAATAAGGTGACTCTGCAGAACAAATCAAAGTAAAGCTATGAGGTAGACATTAGAATACATAATATATAGTTGTTGAAATATACTATTCAAATACACCCTTAATCCTAGACTACATATGTACGTATACAGTATACTTATGTGGGTTCTGGATGGCAATGGTGTTTGTAGGTAGAAATGTATGCTTGGTAGCGTTGGAATATCTTTGCTCAAAGAGACACACGGAACCCGGGAACCTGCAGTTTCCGAACTGTAATGTTCAATGCTGGTAGTTGCATTGTTGATGTGTAACTTTCTGCATAGCGGCCGCAGTGCCGGCTCGTTTACAAGGTAACGGTTCAGGGTGCTGCTAGAGATCCTTTGGCATTACGGACGTTTCAAGTACTGCCCGACAGTGCTTTAAGGAAATCTCATCTTGTCCTGTGCTGGTAGTGTCTATCATAGATAGAAGATATTTGGTTAATCAAAGTTTACTAATACGGACTGTATTCTAATCTAGGTTTTATAGTCATCAAAATTTTAAAACACAAATACTGGATCCAATAGTCTTTTCAGTCATCAATTTTTGTCCAAAATTATCCTCAAAAGACAAAATCAGCCTGAATAAAAATGCGTCCAAAATATATAACATAACATATTATATAATTATGTATTCCTTGACGTTTGATTGACAGTTTGTTTTATAAAACATTTAACTTTATAGCGTTACGATTGCTGCACAGAGGGAACAATTTATTCGATACAACATGAATATTTTTGAGTGAAACTCACTTCTTTCTATATCCACAGAAAGATTATTTGGTTGGTTCAAATAAAATACAAACATTTTCAGAGTCAGAATATGATTTTCTTAATATTCCAAGTATTACGTTTTCTTGTTTTAAGTATGAAGGAACTGCGTGAAAGGCATTACGTCTGTAGGCAAAAAAGCTATTTGTTTGTTGAAGCATGTATATTTTTCACCCAACAAAATGTTGTTGTAAAACGAACATCTTACTCTTTTTATATGTAGAAGAATAACATTTTCTTCGTCAGAGCAAAATATACTTAACATATACATACTAAATTCTTAAATTGTAACCATAACTAACCGTTGAAATAACTATATTAAAATTCTTATTAGAATAAAATATTATTTGTATAGAAAAAATGTCCTTCATGCTACACTATATACGCAAGGATAATTTTTCTTGATATCCAAGAATAGAGTTCTCTGCGGGTTTACGGACGATAGTGATAACTGTTTAAACATTATAATTTTCGAAATACTCGAAAACGAAAAACGAAGTTGTACTCTACTTGCGATAAACCGGAAGTGGCGTCTAGCTATAAAAATATTTTAGATAAAAAGTACTAGAACCCATAAAAGTTCCAATGATAAACTTTATTACAATATAAATAAGATTACCGTCATATGATTGTTCTAATACCACTACAACAGCTTCAAATAATAATTTCAAATACATACCAGTAGATCTAAATATCTTCAAAGACTTAAATCCCAAAAAAAGAAACACGAAATAACTGAGCTGCAATTGACGAAATTCATACCTCCTCAGGAGATTATAAACTATTTAGCAAAGTTCTTAACTTGGAAACTAAATATATTCGGCATCATTCAACGTAATCCGTTCAGCTTGGCGTACACTGACGAAGTCCAAATAACAAAGTTCCGCAGTAATCCCGACCGTATTTGTATGATATAGTCTCCGGTAAGTGTTTTTCTTCTTCGTTCGACAAACTTTCCCGCGTACCGGACGATTTCTTGCTGGTTGCGAGCGAGGCGTCAGCGGTCTTATTCTGAAAGTACTCGTTCTCTATTACCACTCGCTCAGAGATCAAGATATTTTGATGTTGTCGATTTTCTTGGATACTGATGATGCAAACAAAATAAAATCGACAAATTACCATTTAAGGTTAAAAGTTTTAAAGATAGTGATACGAAGTTCTGAGCGAATGGTGGTAGGTAACGAGTACTTTCAGACTAGCCCCGCAGATCCGTTACAGTTGAATTGAATCGCCGAAGTTGTCGAGAAGGCTTCATTAAACCAAGATCAGTATAGATTAGCGATTTTGCTCGGGAAACCCTTCGAGTAGATTGATTATGCATCGTTTCCTAGCCCCCTCAGCTCCGCCACCGCTACCTGACGGTGTGCTTCTTGACTGTGTATGCCAATAGATTGTGACGGCTGTTAATTTTGCGTCGTACCAGTAATTAACGGATGTGTTGGGTTTGCCTAAGTGACATTTACACGTACCCCTATCGCGATGTCGGATATCTAAAATGAAAATGACATATATGCTGGCTGATCTTACACTATGGAAAATGTTAATTTAGGTTTTTGATGCGGCGTCTTTGGAAACTTGATGCTTATACGTTGATTTAGTTGACTTGAACTGTTCATGAATTATTAATGCGACTTTGATCGGCATATATTCAAAGACACCTCTTTTTAGAATGTTTCGACCAACAAGATTTATTAGTAGACCATAAACCTTTCTTACTATGACATTAAGTATTTGTATCAATGTTATTTGTACATTTGGCGTAATACAGTTATGAAAATATGCTATTACGTTAACATTTTTTTAGTTTCAACTTGTTCAAATGTAAGAAAATGTCCTCCAAGTTTTTAAAATATCTCTTTTGCAATGGGTTTTACATTTGGACATAGCTTGTTGAATATTCTATAATGAACGATAACCAATTTCAGTGCTAAAATCTGACCAACGTCCATTTTCTGTAACCTAATTTTCGTGTATCTTACTCAATCTGTTCATTTCTTAGATTTTTTTCTTTATAAAAGTTGGCGATAGGGCTGAAATCAAGAATGCCATCACTAGATCTTCAAAATATATTGCAATATATACCGGGTGGTTCAAAATGCCTCAATTTTTCTGACTTTTATCACTGATAAAATAAACAATAATACAAATAATAAACACTCTACTAAATTATTTCCAGCAAATTATTGCTGAGAATTATACAAATAGAACATTCGTGTGATGTTAGAAAAGGACAGTGTAAATATTGGTTTAGAGCAGATTGTTTGGTAGTACCAAATATTTAGTTCCGAGGAAACTAACAAACGTTATAGCTATGAAATTTCAAAATGAGTACTGCATTGTTTTTACGGCTTATTAATGTCTTTAACATACTTGATTTGTGATACAAACATTATTTGGTTAATGTGCCTATTTAATTAATTGTGTCGTTATAAACTTGGAGCCTTGCAGCAGGGTCTAAGTACCATCAGCCGAGATAATCAAAACGGTCCAACTGACATCAGAACCTACCCACGGGCTATGTGCCACATCGTATTATTTCAAACATAAATCAGGTATATTTAGATTGGAGACTTCCGCAGTCCGATCACTAAGTTCTAAATTTCCGGAAGGAAACCGCGTCAATGACGACAAAGTAGTCAAAGTTTCGCACACATGTTGCAAGAGGCATCTTCAGGATGTAACAGTAAGAGAGCTACGAAGAGAAGCTCTTCTCTTTTGTTCTCATCGTAGCTCTCTTACTGTTACGTCCTGAAGATGCTTGTTGCTACACAGTGCCAAATATTGATAACTTTATCGTCATTGACGCGGTTTCCTCGCGAAAATTTAGAAATCATAAATCAGGTATTTTACCAAATTAAGCGTCAAGTACTCTAATATTTCAATATGAAAGGTATATTAACAAGAATACAAGGTATTTGTTTATTGGTTATGTAAATAAAAACTTAATTAAGACACTTAATTCAGTATTAAGCAAACTCTCGGATAAGGTCCGAATTAAAATGTTCTTGCTTTGTGCTTTGATGAATACCGTGAACTGGTGGGTGGGCGTGTTAAGGACGACGCATGGCACTTTTTGGCATGCCATGCCATCTTTTGACCGTTGTACGGACTAAACCCGAATTGATATTGACATAGATCCCTTCGATTGTTACTGAGGGTGGCCTGTAGAACCTATTGACACAAAAACCTCAAATAACATAAAAATGGTACTCGCACCCTTTTGATTTACAACTCTTCAACTTATGGTACAAAATTGATACAAAACAGCACGATATTAACTGACTTTAGATAAACCAGCACCAACAAGAAAGATGCCTTGGCTCTTTTTACATCTGCTTTTGAACCTTCATAATAACGAGAATGAAAAAAGGAGAACCCAAATAATAATAATAGTAGCGACGAGGGTCCTGGGGGAGCTCAGACAACAGCAGAGACGCCAACAACAAAACTAAAAAACAATCTTAATTATTTCCTGAAACAATATTTCATCCCCCACTACTAAAAATTCCGTGCTGGAATCCGGAACAGGAGCGTTCCTTTCGCCGGCGATGAAGTAAAATTAATTACGTTCTTATTTTTCCCGTGCGCACCACAGAGTATTCAGAATTGTATTCGATTCCTCGGTTCCGAGCATTTTAATTATACTATAATGAATCCCATCCCACCTCGTTTGAAGTTACCACCATCTCGCCAAACCGATACCGTTTTATTCTGTCTCTAAATGGTTTTTCCTAACGTTCGCGTCCTGCCTATTCGAAGAGAAAGGGACAACTTTGTTTTATAGTATCTATTTTATTTTTCGGCCGGAAAACAGGAAATTGAATTCGTCGTCCAGCCACCGAACGCTGATAATATCTAATTATAGACCTTCCTTGATGAACTGACTCTAACGTTGGTGAACAGTAACATTTTAATTATTTTTGCCTCGAATTATTCATTTCGGTTATAATTATTGTGACATACCAACAAAATTTATTTGGGTGTACTAACTGCTGCTCTTTGGCTACAAGACCATAATGGACCAAGTCAAAATACCTATATTGTTACCTATGTGAAGTAAGCCCCCAGCTCCCTCTTATGGGAACTTACGTGTATCGAAAAACACTAATTACTCCACTGTCTTAAGAGATACCGCAATGAAACTAACACTGTTCGAAAGAACGTTCTTTGGCCAAACCGAAAGTGGAAATGCCCCGTCTCAAATATTGAAATTAGTATATGTAATTAATGAATTCCTTCCGAGATGTCACGAAAATTTCGTAAAAATCGAGATGTTTGAGAGTCTGTATCTCGTTGACCCATTGTTTAATTTTAACAAAATTAACGCCATTATATTCCCTATTCTTTTTACTGTTGATATCTGGAAATGCCCTTTATCTATTAATACAAGAAGTCGAAGATGATGACAGTAAGTAAATATTTTGAAGGTATTATACATGTATTAATAACTACCATATATTTTTTTATTAGAAACTACGTGAAATTAGAACGAAAACGTTAATCTGACGTGAATGACCCTTTTCATAATATTGAAACTAATTTCATTAAATTCTGGTGGCTGAGAATGACAACGGTCAGAAGGATTGTACCAGTCGTGTTAAACTTATCAAATGATGGCAGTAAAGATAGCATTCGACAGCACACACAACATTAATTTTCTCTACTTCTCAATCACTCACTGCCCTGCTAGCAAGCAATCTTGCAAATTATATTATAGATGAAATAAAGAAATGTTTAAAAGAGCAGATTTTTACTTATAAAACTACTACAAAAACAAATTATTGAATTTGATAGATATTATAACAAATATCGTAGCAGTTCGAATGACAATTACAACTCATCCAAATCAATATCACGAAAATTCGAGCATGATCGAGCTAAATCACCTTCCATAAAATACTATCAAAATACTGTCCCGTTTTTGTTCGAATACGTGTGTGAGAGGACGACACTATGAAAAATTCATCGTTACGATAAAACAGAAGTGTCTACCAAACAAAAGTACGATTTTTTAAGAGATCAAAGATGATTGATCTCTTTCAGAGTAACGCCTCCACCGACCGGATCGGTCCACGCCGGATACGTGTGATCCGGGCAAAACGTTCGAGAGCCACATCGAAAGTTGTGGCCGCAATTCGGCGGCTTAGTTTATTAATGGTATCGAGATATGATGCCGAAAAGCTATCTCAACAATGATCTGTTCTTTGCAGATTCGAGTTCTAGGGCTTTATGTTACGAATTAATTATTAGCGAGTTATTTGTTAGCTTGTCGATGTAAATTTTGAACACACAAAAACAAATTGACAAATTTTGGTATCCAATAACTTTTGGTGTTTTTGATGATTCTTTAGCAAATTTAGACCACTTACTAATAGCGAACAAAATTCTATTCAAAACGTTTTTAGAATAATTATATCTATAATTGATTTGATTTTAGTGGATTTGTAATAAGTTTTTATAAAATGATGATAATTCTAAAATGATCTCCAGAATAAAAAAAAACTCATTTTATTAAAGAAGCATTAAATTTATTAAAAATAAGTATCCGTACGAATATGACAGCTTGACTGAATATTATTTTATTGATTCAAGAAAAGAATTAAACTCAAACAAAATATTAATATTTGGTAGGGTTTCCCTTTGATGTAATTACTGCTCGTAATCTTCGTTCCACTCTTCTTGGAGCTTTTCTTTCAAGTAATCCTTGTTACTTATTTTATGTGTGCGAATTCTTCTCTCCAATTCTTCCCGCAAAAGATTCTATAGGTTTGAGATCTGGTGATTGAGGAGGGTATTCAGTGTTACTTTGGTCCTAAAAAGAACCCACTTCTTCACTATTCGAGATGTGTGTTTTGGGTCATTGTCGTGCATAATTAACTCGTATTCCCAAATTTTGCGCTGTTTGTAATAAATTTCTTGTAATATTTGTAATATTTGTAACAGTTGGAGATCAAAATCATTAAATTTTTTGGTGGATTGTTTCTTTGCTGGGTTGAATTTATACATACAATCAATTAATCAGTTCGCAATCGGATTCGTCGACTGAAACTTTTCTGCGGACGAGAGAAAGGCTACTTTTATGGAGTCTTTACGTCAGCGCAGTGCTCACACGGCTCCGCGATAGGAATCAGCCCAATATCTTGACGAAGTTTTAAATTTACTGCGACACTTAAAGTTTTACGATTGGGGTGGGCGTTCAGACTGTAGTAGTAGCGTAGCTTGGCCTGTCTCGCCGTACGGACGTTTAATTTTCAGGGAGTTTTTCCCCTTGGTGTTTCAATTTCAGGAAAACGACTGTAACGGGAAAATGCCGACAGTAAGATTTTTCACGTTCGAATGCCGCTGGGGATCGAGGCCGAGGTACGGGTACCGAGAATTGACATTGTCATTTCAATCAAGAAGAGAACGACTTCGCGAAGCATTTCATTTATATTTTAAAGAGCATTTCTATCGAGACGTGTAAAATATAATTTGCTTGGGTGTTCTATATGTAGTAGTGCGAAGTGAGTAGGGGATTAGTATAACAAGGCATTGCATTGGCCGAGCCTGTAAACCGTTTGCAAACCGTTTCATTTATCAATAGCTTTGTTCGAACAGCAAATTTCTAATATGATAAAACCTCCATTTTCTGTAGCATGGCGAATACCATAAGTAGTGGTATGTTATGCGGCATTAAAATGAATCTCCATTATAAATATTTATAGGTGGCATGGGCATCGTTAGGTTGTCAGATCTGGTAAATTGATACTGACCGCTAATGATGATTTTATCGATATTCACGGATGGAAACGTCAACTATTTTTCTATTCACCGCTCCACGGTAGCACTTTTTCAACCGTGGACGTTTGAAATACGTTCGGTAAAAACAGCTGGACGTTTTTGACAAAAAAATCCATTTACTGGTCTATTCAAATACGTTGCATCACACATTCCAAATCAACTCTTTGTCCGGTAACCCACCGGCATTTGCTGGACATCCGTTTTAATTTCGATGGAAGTACGCACACACAATAACATCACCGCGTTGCGATTTTTTGATTTACCGAAAATCCCGAAATCAATTTTCGGTAATTGTTTGCTTCCGCACAAAATCATTTCATGAGAAATACGTTCCAAAAATAACGTTAGTTTCGAATATTAACTATTGAATTATATTTACGAACACAAATGCTAAAAGTTACCCCAAAGAGAAATGAAATATGAATGCTGGGAACATGTGTCAATGGGTCGTATATAGATATAGGTTTCAGGTAGGGTTGCGTGCGTTAGACACGCCCTCTGGCGGAAGCCCTTTTCAAATAATTCCACGCGTTCGTAACATGTTTATCGCTGTCGGGAAATAAAACCAATATTGACAGGCGGTGATGCCAACTTTGGTGTTTGACATACGCACATAGTTACTTATAAAAGTAAAGTTCTATTTCACGTTTTGTGGTTAATGAAAATATAATTAATAAATGTATAGGAGAGAGCGGGGTAGTTTTGAACATTATTTATGATTGTACGATTTGCTAAGCTAAGCACGATAAACTACTATAATATTTTATTCACCACAGGATAATATCGATAAGGTAAAGATTTATTATATTCTGCTATAAAAGCGTCACGAAGAACATCGTTTAAAAGCGGTACTCACACAGCAGGGCCAAAGTAATCTAAATTTAATGCAAGCCGTAACGTCTCAACAAAAGGTAGTTTATGTAGGACTTATCTAGGGACTTTGCTGGGAAACATTGGGGATACAGCTCCGTGCGAGAAATACTGTGTAGTAGGCGATGTTAACCGCTAAGGGGCGCGCACTCCACTCCAAAGTCATTAATACATGTAAATGGAAACCGCAAAATTACATTATACGTCTCGAACCCGTTTTTATATCATGGTGACAGCTTTAATTATTCAACGTGATGAGTTGACGAACTTTGTACTATAAAGAGATTATAAAGTAAGAAATCTATTACACAGATAAACAATTATTTGTTAATTTGTTGAAGTTAATATTGCATTAGTGTAAATCCTACAACTTATGCAACTGTTCTATCTTATGTAGGTATTTAGTTCTGTGAAAGTTAGCTGAACTGTATACCGTACTATTCAGCTACGGTTAAAATGCGAACGTTAAAAGATTCGGGCATTATCGCGCTTGAGAAAGTTTGTTGCGGACGAACAACCGCGTAGTCCGAAAGTTTGCAGCGAGAGGCGGTCGGCACCGCGCGGGCGGGCGTCTTTACAACTTTCTTGCAACTCTCCGGCCAACTTACGTTTAATTAAACAATCATTGATTGTGCGGGCCCTGGATACGAACAATGTCCGACAACGTCCCTTAATTAAGCTGACCTAAGCGTTACACACTGTATCTCCCAACTTGCTTTGCGGCACAACGAAAACTTAAAGCTACAGTTACCTGCCAGGGAGCTTAAAGTCAGTTTTTTTTGGAGAATCCAGTTGCTAAATGTACAATAATTTTAATTTTATCTACACAGAGAGTGTTGTTATTCTTATGATTTAAGAATTTAGTATGTTTTTCTCTGATGAAGAAAAAGTTATTTTTCAATAAAAAAGTAGACTTTTGTCTTACAACAATAAAAATATTTCGTTGGAAGAAAAATATAAATGCTTCAACGCAAAACCGTTTCTTGACCTTAGAGTCCATACAGATAAAAATCTTATTTAAAATTCCTAACATCCCTCCAAGTAAAACATTCGGTAATTTTTCATCATCCAAGGTCATAATGCACGATCATCCCTCACTTTGTAATGCACCCTTTATATTGTACCTACAAGCCCAAGCCGCCGGGGTTTACGGGCACTACATTATCGACCGTTATTTATATTCGATACATTGCGGAAACCATCCATCAAACGCCACGAAATTAATATGGAATTCAGGCGAAGGCATCCTGACAAGCTATGGACGCGAAGTCCGCCATACCGACGACAGATTGAATGGGAGACGTGTCTCCTGTGCAGATAGATGCACGGACAGATGTCCTGGAGAGGTTGTGCGGAATTAGCAATCGAATTCAATTAACGACGGCCTATAGTAGTAGCCTTCGATCCGGTTAGCGCCCCTTGACAAAGCGGCCGCCCGTGGCGGTCGATGGTCCTCAAACAACAATCGTACTTAATTATCTTACTTTACATGCACGGTCCGGCGCCTTCGCCATTATTGCCCACGCTGTATTCCAGTCATAAATGCATTATTGGAGCTATAATATACTAAATTTTTGAGATATTTAGAACGCATTAAATATATACTATTATTTATTATAATAATAAATTGTATTACACTCAAAAGTTTGACAAATGTTGATTTCTACTAACTTTTATCTTTGGTTGAGAATTTTTTTTCATATATAAGTTTTTTTTGAAATAATTGAAGAGTTGTAAAGCAAAATGGTCTAAGTACCAAATATTTAGTTCCGAGGAAATGCCAAACCTTATATAATATTTAAAAATAAGTACCCTTAATTATTTTTACGTGTAATTAATGTTTTTAACATACTTGATTTGTGATACAAACGTTATTTGGTTAATGTGCCTATTTCATTAATTGTGTTGTTATAAACTTGGAGCCTTGCAGAAGGGTCTAAGTACCATCAGCCGAGTTAATCAAAGCGGCTCAATTGACATCAGAACCTACCCACGGATGTGCCATATCGTAATATATCAAACATAAATCAGGTATATTTAGATGGGAAATTTTCGCGGTCCGAATCACGGAGTTCTAGATTTCTGGGAGGAAACCGCGTCAATGACGCTAAAGTTGTCAAAGTTTGGCACACATGTTGCAAGAGGCATCTTCAGGACGTAACAGTAAGAGAGCTACGAAGAGAAGCTCTTCTCTTCTCGTCGTAGCTCTCTTACTGCTAAGTCCTAAAGCCTCTTGCAATAGAGTGCGAAACTGTATCGTCAATGACGTTGTTTCCTCCCCGAAATTTAGAAATCGTAAATGAGGTATTTTACCAAATAAAGCGTCAGCTACTCTTATACTTTGATAAGAAAGGTATATTAACAAGAAAACAAGGTATCTGTTTATTGGTTATGTAAATAAAAACTTAATAAAGACACTTAATTCAGTATTAGGCAAACTCTCGGATAAGGTCCGAATTAAGGTGTTTAACTTCGCTTGGCAAGACCTCCATCATGTTCTTTAAGTCTTCTAGCTTATCTCTTTGTATATGCGGTGGTTTGATGAATACTGTGAACTGGTGGGGGGGCGTGGGCGTCTTAAAAGCGACGCATGGCACTTTTTGCAATGCCATGCCATCTTTTGACCGTTGTACGGACTAAAGGTTGTTGCTGAGGGTGGCCTGTAGCACTTATTGACACAAAAACCTCAAAAAACACAAAAATGGCACGTAGACATCACTTGACTTTACATGCAGGTTCCGGCGCATTCGCCATTATTGTCCATTCATGACATTATACATTCATGATAATGCATTTGGGACTATAATACACTAATCTGGTCGAGTTTATACTTTCTTTAATTCTTTATGTACCAAAATATTGGCTTTGTGCACAGAGGAAAATAGATATTAATATTTAGAACTATAGTAAATAACACAT
This sequence comes from Aphodius granarius, assembly GCA_963971325.1. Taxonomy (NCBI): domain Eukaryota; kingdom Metazoa; phylum Arthropoda; class Insecta; order Coleoptera; family Scarabaeidae; genus Aphodius; species Aphodius granarius. Next base: position 19,737,076 of record OZ020226.1, read on the forward strand.
TTGTGAACTCAAACCCGTTACACCCTGTATAAAGTCAGTGGATGATGAGTAAATATTGTACGTTCAGTAGAGTTTGTTCTCTACTAATAAAGCTAAAAAGGCAAAACAATATAAAGTCGGAGTAAAATTTGTGGGCATTATTGTGGACCGTACGTGACAGTTCCGTTCAGTACGGCCCTGACGATTTTACGGGTTTCCATAAGCAGTTTTACGGCGGCCGTAATCTACGCCGTCCGTGATAAAAGCAAAATCCCCAGTGCCCCCCAAATCCCTTTCACGATATCAGGGGTAATATTATCGGAGTCGAGCGGGCGCGGCAATATCGTTCCGCGGTAAACAAAGTCTGATACTCCACATTAGCCACTGCTCACATACTTTAGTGTACTACATCAAGATTAAAACCATTACTTGATAAAAAAAAATAAACACCAAGACTTTTCGTATAAAAGAAACTAAATAAAATACAAAAAAAATCTGTTCCCCTATAATATTTTCATACCTTCGGGACTAGAAACCACATATCAATTATATTACCCTTGACGTATTAAAATCTAAACAGATAAGGCACGAACCCTTACCCTTGCGGCACGCAGTTCTTCGAACATAGCCACGCGTCCCGTCGCCCTTTATATATTTTTATTATTTGAAAATTATGTTAAACAAATGGGATTCGACCTCAATTTGTTTTCCGTGGGTTGCCGCGTCGGCTTTAAACCATTTGCGGCCTTTTTTGCGAGCGCCAAATATCCATAAAGGAAATCCTCGAGATCTGAACGGGACGGAAAAAATGACCACTTTTCGAATTCAACTGTGTTACTTGCTTGGCCCAGCGGCCACATATATTCCGATTCTGAATAATAACGCCGTTAACCATCGTATGGATTCGTTTTACTGCAAATTTATTGGTCACGACAATGAGTTTGTATTTGAGATGATCTTTCCTGATTATTTATTATTTTATTTATGATCAGATAAATCGAAACAGTTTATATAAAACTCATTTACATTAGTTGTCAATGTGTGTCTCAGTTTCTTGTCTACTTTACTTTATGAAAAATAGCCTTTTTAATTTTAAAGTCGAAATTGGTTTGCACGTACCTATCTCCCGTGGGCCACTAGCTAAATGGATTACTTTACCTTCTAATAACAATAACAAAGGGGTTTTGAGAATCTCTAAGACATGTATCCTGCATTGTGTCGAAGTTCTCTTTGTTCTCTCGCGTTGCTTGGTTAAAATCTCGGTTGGCAACTTGGGCTTTGCTTCGGGCTATTGCTCAAAGAACTTAATCAGTATCGCACACAATAGCTCTATCTACTAATTATTACATGCAATTGTTCATGGTTAGAAGGCCGCGCGATAATGTGTTCGAAGTATGGATCGTTTAAATGGACAGGCGCGCAAAATTAAACGAGGCTTTAATCATGTTGCTTGTTTGTGTATATTAAACACTTCGTCGTTGATTGACAGTTTGATGTTGGAAGTTTTTGTGTGTAGTGATTAGAATGTCGTGACTAGTCAGCAAACAAAATGTTCAAACCCTTCTCAGAATATGTAGTTTTGCGCATATTTTAAAGGTTTATAAATAAATAAGCAACGTTACGTAATACTACATTTTAAAACTACAAATTCAAACATTTCACGTCTTTTGTTACTCTCGAGAACAAATATAGAATTAGTTAAACTTGAATTTGAGTTTCTATAACATTTTACACCAGAAAAAGTAGTAACGTAATACATACAACTAAAGTACTAAATGGTACCTATATTACTATACTATATTACCTATGTTTGAGATCCCCTGACAATAAAATAACATTTTACTCCACTCCTCGAATGACATGCTTAGACTCTAGATTAGGAAAACAGCAAGATAACTCCATCCAATATGCAACAAAATAAATTTACTGCTAATTTGTTCGCGTTTGCACAGCGAGTAGCGGACATAATTTTGATAGTTCAATTTGTGCTAACTTATACGGTTGCGCAATGTGTTCGCAAGGTTGATGGGTATTCCCGGTAGATGGCGGTAATGTTGTGAGTTTCCGGTAACTGTCAGATGAGCGGACTAGTCCAATGAGTATTGCAAACGAAGGTGGAAATTGTCAGCAAAAAGAGCAGCCCAGTAATTGAAATTCTAAGTTCACCACAAATTCAACTCCCCGAGCACAGCTTGCTTGCTTGCTACTGGTTCCGTGAATCAGATGTTTGCTCGATGTATGCTCCGCATACAGAGTAACTTGAGCTCAGGGTGCTGACGGCCCTGGTACAGAATTCCACTGTGCTTATATTGACTTAGAGAAAGTAAAGACACTGCCACGTGAACTGGGCTCTCTATGGTGTAGATTTTCGGTAGATGTATGTACCCGTTTGCCATTTTGTACATTGACGCACAAATGCGACATTTAACAGAGTGTCTGTGCTTTAGAAATTTAGTCGAAAAGTTCCTTCATACTTAAAGTCAGTAGTAAAAAATCTGATGTGGCCAGGCACATGACTTTATCATACGATACAGCCGTGTTCAGGGGGGCAATTTGGAAGTTCAAGGGGCATCCGCTTACTGTGATTTAATTTTTTTTTTCAAAAAATGGAATGGACATAAATTATACAAAATTTTCTCTACTATAGTTTATTATTTAACTATTTTGACGAAATTACAGAAATGGCGGCTAATTTGCAAAATCGTCGAAAAATGATAAGAGTAAACCTCGAGTACCTTTGGGCCCTTTTGGACAAAACTTCTTTCAGCTCTAAGTTTAGTCACGAAACTTCTAAATATGAAGTTTCGTCTCGATACCTTCAGTAGTTTCTCCGGAATCGTCATATTTCGAAAACGACATATTTCCGCTAAAATCTCAATTTTTTTTCGACACGATTACAATACTTTGTCATACTACGTATGATAAAGTAAAAAAGTATCCTTTTTTTCTAAAAGTGTATTTATATCACAGCGAAAGCACACACATTAGCAACAAGCACCACTCAACATTACAACGTGAATTAGCGTTCGTTGAGTAGAAACCGGATGGGATTTTAGCCCCTCTGGGGGAAAAATGTAAATTCGAATGACTTAATCAGAGCAATCGAAACCCAAACCGGGCGTTTTTCTATATCGAGGTCCGAGGGAAATGCTAACCGTCGATCCCGTAGGTATTAGGGAAAACGGGAAAACGCATTCGGCCTAATTCGTAGCCATAAAATGAAAATTAGTTTGCGAACGAGAATGGTGGAAAAATCCCGGACGGATTAGATTAACCGTGCCAATAAAACTAATTCTGTGTTAATTTAATTGCCAACCTTGTATTAATTTTATCGAACCGATCAATTCAGGGGTGGTTTTCGCAGGGGTTGAAGCGTCACTCCACGCCTCCGCGGGTGTCCGCCCGTGTGCGTGTCTAAACCACATTTCGGCAGCAAATTGCCGTGCTTAACTACCCGGCAGTATGTCCTGGTGTCATTTCGCTCCCCCGTTCAAACACTTTATCGCGTTTCTTTTCTTATCTCGCTAGTAGCTTGTTTTACGGTACCTTGTTTTCAATAGGTCGCTCTAATGAGTCCCGAAATTAGTCATTAGGAAGGTTAACAGTTTGCTCAATTATGCGTTCCCACCGCAGCACAATGCTGCGTCCCATAGCAATAAATCACAACATGACGTAAACGATAATAACTTCAATTCTTAAATAACAGCTAAATAACTAACCAAACTTACTTTATTCAATTACTTTATTTGCTGTATTTTTTATTTGTTACATAAGTAAACTCTAGCACCTTTATATAACACAAAGTTTACCAATTTTTACCTGTTAGGTGTTTCTCTAAGTTTCTTTCTATCATCGACCATGTTTACATATCTGCCTTAATAAAAGCTAAAGTTAAACAAAACCCCATAAATTCGGAGGCAGCAAACAAATCGCTGTATTAAGGAAACTTTGCACAATGCATAAAGCAAAATCCCACAAAAGTTGTTTACGCGTGAAGTGTATTTTTTCTTATACGTTTTCCACCATAAATAAAGGTGTAATTACACTAATTTCTTCGTTAATATGCGCACGTAATCGTTTATTTATCAGTGTTTTACTCAAGAGGACAATAGTAGCGCGGTCGCCACGCCCAAAGCATGTAATGTAGCACCTTGCGTAAGGTCGGCACACCGGCTTCTTATCGGCTATTAAATGAATTAAAAGTCATTTGGCGTGGGCTTGAAGTACAGCCGCCAGCACTTATCAAACGCCGCACATAACAATGATAAATGATGCGGCCGCTCGCAAATTGCTATTAGTGTTTAGCCTGTGTACTTCAACCTCATCCAACTAAAACCACCGACCCCACTGTAATTATTTCGGCGCCGTGAAAAACTAAATTTAATTTCGGTGTTTTCGCGTTTTAATTTTTGGCGCTCCATAGGTAATAGGTGTAATAATTTTTTTATGTCTGTGTGATTAAAAAATTATTATTTTGTTTCGTAATATTAGTAATATAAGCTTTTTTGGTGCTATAGAAAGTGAATTTTTCTTTTGCGAATGCCTGCTCTGCTCAGAAAACGCTGAGTTAGGCACAGTTTTCGAGCAGCTTTCAAAGCGGGATAATTTTGCGAGGGAAAAGTGCCTCGTAAAATGCATATTTTATTTAATAGAAGCTTGGTTGCGCATGGAAACGCCGTCGCCCATATAGCCCATATACAGAACAGAAGCAATTGGGTCATGTTTTTATTTTAGATCCTCGCTGCATGCATATTCTCACATCACCGGAACGTCTTTGTTTTTACCTTACGATGCATTTTCTCCTCATCAAATATATATGTGCATACTCGCCTTATACATTACGCGCATCTTTTACGACCGTAACGTCAGAGTCGGCCATTTCGTCAAACATATATATTATGATGCGGAATTAGTATAGCATCATGTGTGGGTTTGTATATAAGCATATAAGTTCTTTCTCTATCATTTTTTAACTTTAGTATAGTTTCATGTGTATATCTATATAATTTCTGGACTTAATGGCCGTGAAGAGAAATTCCGGATTTGCTGGGGTTATTAATACTTTTTTTTTCGATTATTTTTTCAACTTTTCAAGACGATCTTCAGAATATAGCATATGGCATAAGCGGAACTTGTTATCAGTCCTACTACGACCATTACGTTGAGTTTTTCGCTAGTTTTTCCGGTGTCTCCGCGTCCGAGTCAGCAGTACCGGGAAATCTCTCTCTCGTTAAATTTTCGCGCTTGGCGAGACGTGCACGTCTGTAAACTTCCTTCATTAATGCCTTAACGACTTGCCAGTCCACAAATTAAGCTCAAGCACTGATACCGAGGTTTATCTATGTACCTATGCGGTAACTGTGAGAGGAGAATCATCTACATCCCCGCGCGCGTTTTCCAACCCCAATTTCGTGAGACGAAGTGGGCATGTCGACGGGACCGTTGAATCCGCGATAATGTACTTGGATAAATGTCGTATTGTGTGCCGCCGGTAGGAGTCGCTAGGATCGGCTTCGGTTACTGACTATTCACCCCACCCCATTGCCCAATCTCGCTGAATTATTCAGGGGGTCGTTTACGCGATGGGACCTGAAGATAGGTGACTGGAATAACGCAACCCGCAAGTCGAGTTTATAATGTTTCTGCGTGTTGATAAGAAGTCGAAAGTTCTTCATGATTTTGCTAGATTAAGCGATAAAGTTTGCTTTTTGTTAGAATATATTTTTTCTGAAAATAAATTAGGCTTTTTTAGAAAAGTAAAAAGGCAGGTAGAAGGTATTCGAACAAATCACAAATGGATTTAAGTCCCTCGTATAAAATGTTCACATAAACAAATATTAAAATTGATAATCAGTTGTAACAAGAATCGCCTGATTAAATGGTAAAATAATCAAAATGTAAATGAAATTCAAATTGTGTATAATTATTATTGAATATCATTGTGCATTCTGCATGTGAGCTTTAAAACTAATTGCCTATATAGACCCGACTTTAGTATGTCCGCAGTATAACAAATTTTGTTATAATTTACACTTTCATTATATTTTAACATAATAAATTTGACAGAAACATATAATTAATTTCATAAAATATTTGCAGTATTATTATCGGATATTTGATACTGGACAGCAACGAAAATCATAATGTAGTATAAATATACAAATTATTATTTAATATTTTGTCAGTTCTATATGGAAATAATTATTACTTGATAAATAAACATTGACAATATGGTAATACGCATGCACATAAATACGTTTTTCTACTTTGCATTCACAATGCACACATTGTAACACTGTTTTCGGTGTTACAATTAGCAAATTGTAACACCGTTTTTAGTAACTTTTTTCTAAGATTGGTGACATTGCATCAAATGCATGTCAAACGAAAATACACATAACCACAAAAGTAAGCACAAACTGATTTTTTAGAATCGCACAAACTGCGAAGTATGTATATTTTTATACATATTTAAACATGCGTGTTGCATCCTAGGTTTCGTACTACTAGTATATGATGGTATATAATAATTATCAATAATTACTTTTTCACAGATATTTGAATTTAAGTGACAGATGACAGTGTTTCCAACGGTTGCACCCATAAATACTATAGATTGGAATTTTACCTAATATACTTCTAAATTTTTATAAAATTAATGACGCAAAGTAGAAAAAATAGTATATTACACTCGTTTTATAAGACATATTGGCGCATTCGTTCATTTGGGGCACTCGTCGCTGGCGCTCCTCGTGCCCCACTCATGCGCCAATTTGACGTCTTATAAAACTTGTATAATAATATACTATTTATTGTCTCACACAGAGAGAAAAAAAAATTGGTCGGAACAAATTTGCTTCAAGTCAAAAAAAGTCAGTGTTAAACAGTGGCAGACAAAGCTTTAGTTGCCGCAAGGAAATTACTTCTTTGGTAAAATTAGTTAGTTAACTGAAATTAGTTAACTTATTAGTTAACTAAATTAGTTAGTTAACTTAAATTCAAACATAATATTTTCAAACGAAATGAACATTTTGTTTCAAGAACTGTACGTTCTTTTTAAGTAAACAAAACTTCCTTTACTCTTTGACAGTTTAGTACTTGACTTAAAATAAAATCGAATGTTGATGTAAAAACTACAAATTTTGATATAAACAAATAGTACTTTAATTTCAGTATAGTGTAATTTCCAATTAGATAAATCTTGTGACCGTGAATTAATCATTAATTAATATTTTATTATGTTTGGATTATCATCATGGGAACTTGATTATATAATCCAAACATAGTTTAGTCAAAAACCACAATAAAAGATTATAGTAGACTCATTAGATTATTTTACTCCACGGTAATTTTTAGTAAAGACTACAGACATGTTCCCAAATGAAGAGTAACCAGAATACCGATCGCAGTCTGTAGCTCAGCTTATATAAAACCCAAGAAAGGCCAGCGCGTGCGTAGAGACTGTCAGCGCCATCTGCCAAACACAATCTTTTTACTCAAATCTATTTATTATCTTTCTCTTCCAAATAATTTCAAATAGAATATTTATTTACCTCAAGACCGTTCTTTATTGCAAATAAAACCAGATTTATTTCATTCAAACGTATTTCTAAACCCAAACAATTTCTACATTACGGAAATCACGGAAAAACATTTGGTGTAAAATAATCTTTTTTTTTTTCAGTAAAAAATATTTCTTTTTACTTCAAATAAAATATTTTTTACAGTCCATGCAGATCACCTTTTTAAATTTAAAAATACTTATTTGTTTCAAACATATATTCTTTCCCTGAAAGAAATATGTTCAAAGAAATACATTTATTTGATTTTACATTTCTTTTCCCTCAGTGTAGAATAAAATTTCAATCGTTTTACCAAGCATTAACCACTAATTCAATTTTTTTATTTTCAGAAATGGAGCTCCGAAAACACCTCCTAATTTTTCTATTGGCTTCTGTCATCCTGTGCGTCTCGAGTGGGTCTAGGAAAGACAAAGACAGAAAGAAAGACCGGTACAGAGCCTACCTAAGCACGAATCCTTGCAAAAGCGAGAATCCAGACGCGCCAATAAGTTGCTTCTGTAACCCAGACAGCAGTCCTGGAAATGCGACAAAAATCGAATGTTGGGTTTTCGGCAAAGGACTCACTCCCGATTACAACATATGGAACTATTTTGCAAACCAACCGCGAATAACAGAGATGCAAGCCCAAGTCCGGCCAAACGGCGTTTTTAACTTCATACCAACGAAGGCGATAGCGCATTTGAGGAATCTAAGAAGTTTTGAGGTTATATACGGCAGTATTGAGGAAATTCATCCGTACGCTTTCGCAAATCTCACGAGTTTACAAGTATTGTCACTTACGAGGAACCAGATCGTCAATTTGAGCCATCATGCCTTCGCCCATTTGCCAAATTTAACCGAGTTACATCTGGATGATAATAGGATATCTGAGTTGAGGAGGGATGTGTTTGTTGACTTGCCCAGTTTGCAGAAGTTCTATTTGCCGAATAATAATTTGAGCGTGATACAGGAGCAGACGTTTAGGCAGCTGTCGCATTTGCTAGAGTTGGAGCTGAATTCAAATTATATCAATGTTTTGACGAAGGATGTCTTTACCGGTTTGAGTGAACTGAAGAGGTTAGATCTCACCAATAACTCCATTAGTATGCTTGGGGATTTGACATTTGCGGAGCTCTGGGTTCTTGAGGTGAGTAGTATTATCATAATTTGGTAATTTCAATGTTGTTGTTAGTAGTTTGACCCGAATGTGGGTCATAACTGGCGCAAAGTTGTTCAGAATGGTACAATATTCGCTGGAGGATGAGTTGGTATCAGTTTGGTCAAAATTGGTTGAATCCCTAATAGTCTGTATGTAACATTTGCCACTTTTGAATGTCAGATTGTCACAAAAAATTTCTTAAAATTAAAAATTAAAAATATTCAGTATTGTCCAACTCTCTATACGGTTGAGGTAACAGTTTCAGAGTTGTTAAGAGAAAAATTACCAGCTCCTCACCATATTTGTTCCCTAGAACAAAACAACCCTTTTCGCCACGATACATCCACCTCTTGACACAAATTGAAAATCCCTCCAGTATACAGGAGTTGACGAGCTGAATTATGGCGAGATATTAGTGGGGCGACCGCGAACAATACATTTAAAGTGCGGATTGCGAGCGGGCTTTTTGTGTCCGCGACCCGGTCTAATGGCGAACGCGTTGCTCTTCACACCAGCGCCAGCGCGGCACAGTGGTGCGCTTAATTGCCAACTGTGAAGTTGGCTAACACGTCATAATCGCTCGCGTGCTTAACGCCGTTCGCTTCAGGCGTCCTGGCGACAATACAAGCCAAGTTAGGAACCACCGAGGCGGCCCTTTCACCACTTCAGTCACACTTTTTTCACTTTACAAACTATGGTGGGAGAGTGGGACTTTCCATGAAGCAAAAATTCAATATCTTAAAAGAAAACTGTCAGTTTTTAGACAAAATGTTTTTAGAGTAATTCAAACTTCAAAGTTGAGTACAATCGTACCACATCATAGGCGATAAAACAGAATTTGACCTTGAATAGTTCCATATGAGGTGTCTCGTTCCAAAGGAGTTTTGAAACGGAAACAGACAACAGAAGTGCTGTTAATTTAAACTACACAAGGGAACAAATGTCCAACTTTCTGATTATATTTGCCTTACATAGGTAACTAGAAATTGGAAGTGGATTTATTGTAACAGGTTTAGATTTACAAATATAGTGCTACTTTAAAAAACTGAGAAAACTGTACTGCTTGCAAGCTGTATTTTGATGAATCGATAAAAAGCCATCGTTCAGAAGTATCGTGGGGAATATCAAACTTGTTCATAAGACCCTCAACATCGTGACATACACGTAAAGATCTTTCCATTTTAAAATTTGCTTTAAAAGGCACAGAATATCTGCACAACTTTACTTGATAAACTGCAACAAAATCAGTTAAATTATATAAATTCAAAGAATAAGCAAAAGTACTGCTTGCATTTTGATGAATCGATAAAAAGCCATCGTTCAGAAGTATCGTGGGAAATATCAAACTCGTTCATAAGACCCTCAACATCGTGACATACACGTAAAGATCTTTCCATTTTAAAATTTGCTTTAAAAGGCACAGAATATCTGTACAACTTTACTTGATAAACGGCAACAAAATCAGTTAAATTATATAAATTCAAAGAATAAGCAAAAGTACTGCTTGCAAGCTGTATTTTGATGAATCGATAAAAAGCCATCGTTCAGAAGTATCGTGGGAAATATCAAACTCGTTCATAAGACCCTCAACATCGTGACATACACGTAAAGATCTTTCCATTTTAAAATTTGCTTTAAAAGGCACAGAATATCTGTACAACTTTACTTGATAAACTGCAACAAAATCAGTTAAATTATATAAATTCAAAGAATAAGCAAAAGTACTGCTTGCAAGCTGTATTTTGATGAATCGATAAAAAGCCATCGTTCAGAAGTATCGTGGGGAATATCAAACTCGTTCATAAGACCCTCAACATCGTGACATACACGTAAAGATCTTTCCATTTTAAAATTTGCTTTAAAAGGCACAGAATGTCTGTACAACTTTACTTGATAAACTGCAACAAAATCAGTTAAATTATATAAATTCAAAGAATAAGCAAAAGTACTGCTTGCATTTTGATGAATCGATAAAAAGCCATCGTTCAGAAGTATCGTGGGGAATATCAAACTCGTTCATAAGACCCTCAACATCGTGACATACACGTAAAGATCTTTCCATTTTAAAATTTGCTTTAAAAGGCACAGAATATCTGTACAACTTTACTTGATAAACTGCAACAAAATCAGTTAAATTATATAAATTCAAAGAATAAGCAAAAGTACTGCTTGCAAGCTGTATTTTGATGAATCGATAAAAAGCCATCGTTCAGAAGTATCGTGGGGAATATCAAACTCGTTCATAAGACCCTCAACATCGTGACATACACGTAAAGATCTTTCCATTTTAAAATTTGCTTTAAAAGGCACAGAATATCTGTACAACTTTACTTGATAAACTGCAACAAAATCAGTTAAATTATATAAATTCAAAGAATAAGCAAAAGTACTGCTTGCAAGCTGTATTTTGATGAATCGATAAAAAGCCATCGTTCAGAAGTATCGTGGGGAATATCAAACTCGTTCATAAGACCCTCAACATCGTGACATACACGTAAAGATCTTTCCATTTTAAAATTTGCTTTAAAAGGCACAGAATGTCTGTACAACTTTACTTGATAAACTGCAACAAAATCAGTTAAATTATATAAATTCAAAGAATAAGCAAAAGTACTGCTTGCAAGCTGTATTTTGATGAATCGATAAAAAGCCATCGTTCAGAAGTATCGTGGGGAATATCAAACTCGTTCATAAGACCCTCAACATCGTGACATACACGTAAAGATCTTTCCATTTTAAAATTTGCTTTAAAAGGCACAGAATGTCTGTACAACTTTACTTGATAAACTGCAACAAAATCAGTTAAATTATATAAATTCAAAGAATAAGCAAAAGTACTGCTTGCAAGCTGTATTTTGATGAATCGATAAAAAGCCATCGTTCAGAAGTATCGTGGGGAATATCAAACTCGTTCATAAGACCCTCAACATCGTTGACATACACGTAAAGATCTTTCCATTTTAAAATTTGCTTTAAAAGGCACAGAATGTCTGTACAACTTTACTTGATAAAGTAACACAAAAAAACTTGTTGATTCGTCATATTTTGAACAATCTGTTATGAGAACGTATGCACAGAAGGCTAATTCAAGCGAAATATATAACTTCACATAAAATGGATCTTAGACCTATCACAACATTTTCTGTTCTGTTTGCAAGACCCCTGTTACCTTGTGATATTGGAAAGCGCATGGTCTATATTTAATAACGAAATTATGAATTTTGTTCCAAACTTTACGATCACTCTGCATAACAAGAAAATACAAATCACCAATTTTGACTGCTTTTCCGAACTCTGAAAATTTCTTTTGACCATGTTCTCAAAAACACCACTCCTACGATATATTAAGGATAATATGAACACATATCCATTTCTAAAGTGGACTGTGAGAGGAGTGGATGTGAGATTCAATTTCCTAGAACCGTACAGCCCTGGAGAACGAACCGCATCGTAGCCGCCACCGAACATAACCTATAAACTATGCGAATTCTCCGTACGTGTTTACGGGGTTCTGGGATGCAAGCCGCCGTCGCCGCAAGAGCAAGACCGATACCGAATCCGGATCGGCCTGGAGAACTTATGTCCCCGAGTGGGGCCGCGGAGGCGGCTGCGGCGGTTCTACACGAGCTATTATAATCTCCATTATACGGTCTAGTAGCCGTGGAATATCGCGTTACTACACGACGATTATTATAACACACAATCGCGTTGTACATCCGCGTGCATATCCCGCTGCCTGGCAAATGAGGTTTTACTTCACCTATATGGGTTGCTGGCGGTACGTTGCACTGTACAGGCGTGAAATTAATATCATACAGACGTGTTTCGTTGCCAGTTATACTACTTCACAGAACTATAACATGATAGTTACTACTAATAAGATAGTTGTTACATATGGTTACAATTTCATCCTTCATAAATTTCACACGCTCTGACTACAAGAGTTCTGTCTAGAGCACATTACACTACACAACAATACTTTAAAACTTACTTATCAAAAAACTTCTTGTAAATTGTTGTCCTTGAAACCTTAATATAGCACCAGACCTTTTACGCGCGTGTAGCCTGCGGCGTAAAATGTTATTCGCAACAAGTATGCGTATTATACACGCGGAAAATCAAAACAGTCGCTTAACCGTAGGTAATATTCGCGCGTTGGATCTCTTTAATTAATTAGTGTTATTGTTCCGAGAAGGGTACAAGCGAGCTGCTCGTTACTGTGTAGGCGAGGCGTAGGCTTCTTATTCAGGGCTCGTGTAGGCGAATTTCAAAGGGAATTTATGATTTTCCTTGAGAAGATTCCACAAAATAACAAGAAGAAGGCAAATACCTAAGATTGTTTGGACGGTTTACATACTTAATATATGTCGCTTTTCCGTAAGCTGCGAATACATCTATTTAAATAATGCAATTTGTGTGTGTACCACCGACAATACTTCAACATACGTTGAAATGTTTGCTCAGAGTTGATGTTTATGTTTATTGTTCAATCCTGTCATATCTTTAACAAAAACATAATTAATTATTTATTAATTAATAATATGTACTCATAATATATAGCAATAACTTCGTTAGTACAATTACAGTACATATTCACATACAATTTTACATATCAGATGTACACAGATATGTCATACGTGGGGTTTTGTCTTTTGCTTTGGGTTTGAGTAGAATAAACGGTTGTATATAATATAATAAACAGATGGCTCACAGAGGGTAGCACAAAGTTATTTGTTCAGCAAGCGTTTTGACCTGATCGGGTTTTCGAGTTTGCTAGTGAATTGTGAATAGAGGTTTTTTCTAGAAGTTTGTCCGTGTGGTCTGAGGGTGGACTTTATTATTGAGGGTTTTTGCTAAAATAACGAACGTTGGTTCTGTATGTGGTGGAAGAAGGCTTTCCTAGTTTGGTATATTTGAAATAGCAGTCGAAGTCTTAATTTAGAAGTCAAACGATGTAGTCATTACGTGTTTTAGGGCAATAGGCCCTTATCTTGTGTTTTGTTCCTGTGTGTGCCCGTGATGCCATCTCTGCTGATGTAAATTTGCCAATAACAGTTTAGATAATTTTTATGGTTTAATTATGTCTCTGTCATCCGTTTTCTCTCCAACTATTTTCATTATGTCAAGAGTTTCAATGATTCTTGTACACTCGATCTGAAGGGTTTTTAATCTTTTTGTTCATTTTGTAAATATGTTTGTTTTGGTTAGAATTTGACTTTTAATCATCCTGAGGTTTTTTATTATTGAATTCATTTACGATTATTGTGCTTTCTAAAAATCTAGCGATACCAAACCCTCAAGGTTTGAAAGAAAGTTCTCGCGTCCTCCGTTTTGAATTTGAGTTAAATTAAATTACATGTTTGACCGCTCTGTTTGCGACGCTACCAATAAGAGCAGATTCAGGTCCTAACCTACTACAGATACAGTGTTTTTAACTCAAATCTTGCTGGTTTAACTTTGGGCATAACGGAATGATTTCATTATTACTATTCGAGCATTTCCATAATCGAGTGATTCGGTTCTCGATATGTTTGACAGAATTAAGGATTTTTGTATTCGATACATCATTTACCACAAACTACAGTTTTAAATATAAAATTATTCATTAGACCTTCGGTAATAATTATTGTTATTTTAATTAGAATTGGGTAATTACTTTTGAGAATGTTTATCAATATCTTGCTCTTCATATATTGTTCCCTTGAATTTGTATTTTTTTGTCTGACATGATTGTTATGGTTGTGTCTACAACTATTCTTGACTTTATATTGTTCACTAGACGTGTGGCAATAATTATTGTTAGTTACAGTACGAGTGGATAAATATTTTTCAAGTCAGAAACTTTTGAAAATGTTTATCGTTATATTTGCCTTCATGGATTGCCCCCATGATTTTATATTGTTTTATCTGACATTTTTGGTAGTTGGTAAACTCTACCTAGAGTCTCTTGGCGGTAATTATTGTCAGTTTTATTAGGGTTGGAAAATTATTTTTTGAAAACTTTTGAAAACATATATCAATATTTTGTTCTAAATATGTATATTTCCTAAATTGTTCTATTGACGGATGATAAATAATTGATTATCATTCGAATGCGCTTTCAGTAATCGAGACATTTGAAGAACGGATTATAACCGATTATTTTATGAGTTGTAGAAATAATTATTTTAAAAATTTTATTATCTGGAAAGAGTTTTGAAAACTTTGACTATAATTTGCTGTCAACCAATGATAAAAAAAATTATTTGTTATAACATCATTCCATATCAAGAAGTTCTTTGACAACATTGCAAAAATATACTGTTGATGCGCCTGTAAAATCAGCTATGTGACATTTTTCACAAAAATGCGATATGTAGCGCAATAAACTCCTTTTATAAAAAATATTTGGGTTTTATGCATTCCTGTAAAATTTATTAAAATGCACATAATGGATTTAGCAGGTGCATCGACGATACTAAGTAAGGTAACATTTTACTTCACAAACGCAATTCATGTTCGCAATTTTTACGTTGGCTTTCAATTCCAGCATGAAATTGGTTTCATCAGTGATCACACATTAACGAGCAAAAGCGTTATTTGTTGATTGAAAATTTAGCGTCTGTATGAAAAAGCTCTATATGTACGGTCAAATTTTCCGCATGATGAAAAAATGGTTGATTTACAAATTAAATCATTTGATGTAAAAGCCCTCTTTTGCTTTTTTGATATTTAATTTAATCCCGTCGTTCCATGAAATATTCCAAATACATAAAACATTTCACAATAAATACCGGAAATAGGAGTTTTAATGGGTATTTCAATAAAATCCCTTTTTTACAAACCATTCAGCTAGGCATGTAGCTGTTAGCTATTATAGATTGTTTTCCCCGGACGAAAATAACAGATATAACAATAGTACTTTTATTTTCGAATATTTTAACAAAAGAATATTACTACAGCATATGCAACTAAGTGGTTAGATATTACCAGAAATGGGAAAACATTATCCGCAAATTGATTTCGCATTCACCAAGCGCAGTTCATTAATACCCTACCCCAATCTAATGAGCTCTTGACGTACTGCCATCGGTAACCCCCACCCTTACTTTATCGAAAATGTTTCGAGACAGGTCGCTGAGCGCTGGCGCTGGTTCATTTATCGCATCGCCGCTTCCTACAATTTCCAAAGAACTTTCACAAACTCTGAATAAGAACCATAATCGGTCGGACCGCTTGTTATACCTAACTGTATTGAATTCGTCCCGTCTCTATTGAATCATCATTACTGCATTAATTATCTAGAGTGGGGTAAATAGAGGATTGCCAAATGTAACGTCCTGAGCGGATAGAAATGAAAGGGAACAATTCGAACGAAGCGTACTGCTAAAAGTGTGTAACAATGTTTTGTTCTGAATTGTGAACGCTAATTGGGTACGACTTGGAGCAATTACAGGATCGTTATCCACTTCTGGAAGGTTTCACGGTGAATTATTTACCCGTTACTTTTTTCGTTACATGTAACGAAAAAATATTATTAGTTGACTCTTAGTGCACCCATCAACATCCATGAAAATTACATTCTCTTTACAATTAAAATTCTATCAAATATTCAAGTTCAAGCGCACATACCCACGCTTGCCAATTATTTTAATAATCATAGACCGTGAAATTTATGGAGGATCGTGATGTATATACATACTTCATTAAACTGAGCGCATATTTCCACATAATTAAATTTGTATTTTAAAACTTTGAAAGTAAATTTGAACGTCAAATAAAGATAAACAATTTGTTCCAGCTCCTGCCAGCAAATTACAAACTCAAATATTTATCAATACATAACTACGTTTTATATAGAACTTTTTCTTATGGAACAAAATTTGGTCCAAAATACTTAAAAGAATATGTTCTTCCATGTCACCCAACCCCCAACCAACTTTTCAACAACATCGTTGGCACAATGAAGAGTGGATTCTTCTTCGAATGCTGTGGATTCTGTGAGACTTTTTTATAAACACTTACGCCACGGTCACACTAGGCTTTTTTATTAGCCGCCAGTTGTTGGTGCTGCTAGCAGCAATTTAATTAATTATAGAAGTATTATAAAGTTTTCTTATTTTATTCGTAACTTCGTTTTTTTAATTTTTTTTGAATATTTTTGTTTTCGAAATACATTTCACAAATTAGCTCATTACCTGACACTTACCCATAACATTTATAGACAATTGTCTTAGGGTTGCCAAAGATATGAAGAGTTGATTTCAAAAACAACACTTGTCACAAAAACCGAATTTAGAGATTAGGGCAGCATTTGGTTCCTATTTATTATATCTATACAATACATGTATTATTTTCGACAAAAGTACCTACAATTACAGTCAATTTTGCTTTTAAAATATTCTCTATTCCGTAAATACAGCAGTACATATTTTGTTTTCTTGACAAGTGCTGTTTTTGATATGAACGCTTCATATATATTGATGATCCAACCTCTGACAATTTGTTGAACAGCAAAGAAAGCACGACCATAAAACTCCTCTTGTCCTTTACACGTCTCCATCGTGCTCATTATGTTTCCTATTAAAGTCACATAATTTGAGCTTCAATGAAACCCCCGCAGTGCGCTAAGCTCAGCATTCAGCCGTTTTTTCTTTATTCGGAGATGAACAACCCAAAGAGCGAGGCAAAAAGCCCACCATCCATAGTCGAGTGACGAAGAAAATGAAAAGAAAGAAAGCATTGTAAGGGTGTGGGGGTGTCTTCCCCAATTCTTCTTCATGTCTTATTATTCGCCGTCTACGCGTAACTGTTTCCGGTGCCCGTCACGCTTAATTTGTCATACGGAGGCGCTGCAGTCTATTTTTATTGGAAAGCGGGGAGCGCCGCTATCCATCGCAGCCTTATTAATTTCGTCGTAATTTATGAAACGTCAAAGTCGCTTCCGTTCGATCAGCGGAGACAAATTAACGAGTTTTTCAAATGAACGAGTTAATCTGGTCGGGCGTATTGAATTTCTGATGGAGAATATTGTTTCTGATACTTAATCGATAAGGGAAAACGGAGAGTTGTTTTCTTTGATATGTGGTTGATATTCCTATGACAAAAAAAATCTTTCTATATATTAATAATGTTTCTTTTCTTTATTCTTACAGGAACTCATCTTAGAAGCCAATCAGATAATGTATATATCCGATAGAGCATTTGCTGGCCTAACACACCTTAAGCACCTAAATCTGGCGGATAATCGCCTTAGTACACTATCGCCGAATCTATTGGAAGATCTGCAAGCCGTCAACCATCTAGATCTGCGTGTGAACAAGCTCCAAACGCTGACATCTGAGAACATCCATCGGTTTGTGCATAATCTCTACAATGGCACCAGCTACCTGAATCTAGCAAGTAAGTTTTAGTTCATTTAGGAAGTTATCGGTTATTATTAATTGTACAGATCATGTTTTGGGGCCTTATTCTGTAACTGTTCAGGTCAATCAGGAGCATCAATTAGGAAAAAAGCTAAACTAAGATAATACTGTGATAAAATTATATTTCTCATTATTTAATTTTCCTGAGAATCGGATGTTTTGAAATTGTCTGCACATAGAACTTTTTCGGCAATATCGCAAATCCTATATTTTGCGTTGAACTTCAAACCTTCTGGACATTCAGTGAGTACTGCGACACCTTGGCTGCAATTGTAATACGTATGACAGTCGTCAAAATTAGCCAAGAATAAACTTGTGGCGTCTTCTGGACATTTTTCTGATGGCATGGAATCTAAAAATAAATCTCTATAGCGACAGAGTTATAAATGAATAAATACTTACAACAGAAACTGGCGGCAAAACCAATGGCAACAAGAATCGTTAAGTACCCTAAAAGAATACGTTAATTATTATCTATATAATTTATGTATACAGGGCCTAGAGTTATTCAGTACAGCCTCAGATCAAACTGCAATTTTCCGTTTAAATTAATAATAAATATTCTATGAATATAGACTAACCTTTATTCATTGTTAATTCTTCTCGTCGTTAAAACAATTTATAAATGTTATATATCCGCACCGATGTGTTTCTTCTCAATACTGACTTAACTTCAGATAGAAACTCATCTTTATTTATTCCTCAAACTCTGATAATCCCCGCTATTCTCAAATCCAACACTTCCAATTTATTAATTACCTTCATCAACATACTCGCTTCCATCCCAGTGGAAGAGATACATTTCTGAATAATAATTTTTCTAAGAATCCGTTTCTACAAATCAGCAACATTTGTATTTGCTTGACGATCTTCGATTTACATATTCATGACTTGTTTAGAAATCGGCTTAAATATGGTGATGTGTGTTTGTTTATGCCGATGTCGTGTATAGGTCAAAGGTTGGCTGGGTCAATATTGATAGTAGATTACATCAATTCCGAGTGATATTGTCGTGTATTTTTTATGAATTGTGGTAACACAGTAATCATTTTGCCTAATGTAGCAAGCAATAAATCGGTTACATCTAATATTGCTCTTGTATATTTTTATTTCATCGTTATTTACAGTATTGGTACTACACAGAGGCAAAAATTTATTCGATACAACACGAATATCTTTGAGTGAAGAATATCACTTGTTTCTATATCCGCAGACAGATCATTTGGTTGGTTCAAGTAAAATACAAAATTCTCAGAGTAAGAATATGATTTTCTTGATGTTTCAAGTATTACGTTTTCTTGTTTTAAGTATGAAGGAAATGTATATTTTTTCCCCAATAAAATATTGTTGTTGTTGTTAAACCAACGAAATTTGTTTAATCAATAAAATGTTTTAAGTTATTGCGAGAACTTTTAGTGTATATTTTTATAATACTACGGGAAGACAGGATAGGTCGGCTAAATAATAATTATTCTTTTAAAACATTGTATTATTAAAAAATAATGAAACGCGTTGTGGGCTATGTGAAAAAATATTGTTATTTGTATATTGAAAAACTGAAAATCACACAATTTGCAATTCAGCATTATGCTATATTTCAATTATTTCTTTATGAAATTTCATGTGTAATTTCAAAATGCAATTTGAGTATTGTTGATATGTATAATAACATAACGCGAATCGAATTAAATTTGATTTTCACTGATGACCTTTTTTTTTTCATTTGATAGCTACTGCTAATGGATATTCGACATTGCGATATAAATACAATTTTTAATATTTCAATAATTAATAATTACCTACCAACTTATTGTGTCAAAATATGAGCACATAACAAATTTGTGTATAATGTTTTAATATTTAATTATTATAAAATTTTTAATTAATCTGTCTATTATATAGAGGTGAACAAAGAACATATTGCATAAAAATATGATGTTTATTACACGTCCTGATAAAATGGATATTTTTACTACTTACGGCCGTAACTTCCAGATAGATACCTATAGCATTCTTGTTAATGAGCGTGAAAGTTAACAAAGAATGAAAACCTTTGTTTCACGTTAAATTTCTTTTTGGTATCTGTATGTATCTGTATAACTCATTAAAGTATTAATAAAAGATAATACCAATCATGTTATTTCTACAAGTTAAAGTACATACATAGTGCAGCTAACTAAAACCAAGAAGTAAGTCGTTCACTCGTTCAATTTGACGTCTCTAACTAACTCGGAAAACCGCACGCTTGAAGTAAAAAAGACTTTCGGTTTTATTAGGTGATTACGGCGATGTGTTTTTTTTTTTACTGCCACAACCGTAGCGCACGGATTCTCGCTCGTGTTTAGGTTTACCGTTGGTATTTTGTGTCGTTTTGCGGTAGCGCCGAGTAAGTGAGTGAAGGTTAAGATTTTTATGCTGTTAGTTAATAGGTTCCTGTGTTTATTCTCCGATAGTAAAATGTTGCGTAATTTATTTTCGTGTACCTAGTAAATTGCGCGCGTTTTTATGGGTTACGTCTTTATTGGCCTGTTTCGTTAATGGTTTGCTTTTTGTTAGTTTAGGTGCTAATGGAAGTCGGTAATTGTTGTTGATAAAAGAGTTATCAGTTTTAAAATCTAAAATTGTTATTACCTACTATTTACTCCCTACGTAACTACCTACGTTTCTAAATTTTTGCTTTAAGTCTGAGTGAGAATGATGACAGGACTGATTTACCGGGGAGAAGTTAGCAATAAAAGTTAGCAACAAAAAAAAATTTCAACCGATTTGAATGAACTATACCTCATTAGAAAGCCTACAACGTACTGAATGTATGGTAGTTATGGCAACTGGATCAAATCATAATTACTACTTAAAAATGCGAAAGAATGTCATTATTTTATCAAATTTCGCCATTTTACAAGTCGCATATCTCCGTTAGTACTGAACGAATCTTGGAGTATATAGCAGCAAAAGAAAGCACAAACCTTGCTTTAATTGTCATAGTTATGGCAACTTGAAATCAAAACTATTACTGGTCGAAAAAAATTAATGAACATTGTCGGCTTTATGCTCGATTCCTGATGACTCTCTTTTTCACTTATTTAAGTAGTAGTGATTTGATCCAGTTGCCATAACTACCATACATTCAGTACGTTATGGGCTTTCTAAAGAGGTATAGTTCATTCAAATCGGTTGAATTTTTTTTTTTGCTAACTTTTGTTGCTGGTTCTGGGCCTATACCGTATACTGTATATAGAAGCGAGGAATGTTCAACGTTCGTTAGTTGTTTTCTAGCATTAATTAGGGTAATATAACGTTGCTATAACTCCCATAGGTAGCGGAAATCTTCTTCTTTCGTTTGGTATATATATTGTTAAGATCAGGTGAAAATCTGACTTATGCAGTTTGTTTGTTTAAAGAGGTATAGTTCATTCAAATCGGTTGAAATTTTTTTTTTGTTGCTAACTTTTATTGCTAACTTTTGTCCGGTGACTGATTTATTTATTAATACAGTCAAAAAGTTAATAGAGATCAAAATTATTCAAATTTTCGTGAGCATTTTTCATGTCAAAATCAATACACTCAATTCGAAAATAATTACGAGTCTTCTCTATCTCGTCCTCTGCTCCAGCATCCGTCCCCGGGAGTCGTTTTTCTAGGCAGGCCCATTAGCATACAAAGTGGCAATACTATCCCGACAGCCAACTGAGATCCTCAAAAGTAATCCCGTCGTCTGCGGAACCGATACCAAAGTGGAGAAATGCAAATGTGGCGGTCGCATAAAGGCTCTGATAAATCAACATTCGCGGTATTAGTGACTGGTGGTCGGGTGGCGGCCGAGGGGTGGGTGTGTCTCCAGGGGGGGGGGGGGGTGGAGGCGGTTGGATAAGGCGTAAGTAATCGCAGTGGGCTACGCTCTGTGAATGCGGCCCGTTTGGCAACAAACCAATAAAGTTAAACGCGCGCCAGTTCCATTATATAAAGGCATCCGAAGTTTATTAGGATTGCGGGGAAGTGGTGAGGATAGGAGTCCCTTTGCCAGCCACAGCGAGAGAACTGGGATTGAAATGAGACCGCGGAAAGATTTAGTTTTAAGGTATCGGCGAAACTTCGATATCCGATATAGCACTTTAAATTAATTTCGTTTTGGACGAACACCGTACTGGATAAGCGGCAATAAATCTGTTCGATCTTGTGCTGAAGTTTTTTGGAATAAACTCTCTTGTATCTGTAAAATGATGAATATTGCTGATTTGACGTGCACTTGAAGAAAAAATACTATACCTTTTATCATCAGAGAATAAGCTCCAAACGCTGACATCTGAGAACATCCATCGGTTCGTGCATAATCTCTACAATGGTACTAGCTACCTGAATCTAGCAAGTAAGTTTTAGTTCATTTAGGAAGTTATCGTTTATTATTAATTGTACAGATCATGTTTTGGGGCCTTATTCTGTAACTGTTCAGGTCTATCAGGAGCATCAATTAGGAAAAAAGCTAAACTAAGATAATACTGTGATAAAATTATATTTCTCATTATTTAATTTTCCTGAGAATCAGATTTTTTTAAATTGTCTGCACATACAACTTTTTCGGTAATATCGCAAATCCTATATTTTGCGTCGAACATGAAACTTTCTGGACATTCAGTGAGTACCGAGACACCTTGGCTGCAATTGTAATATGTGCGGCAGTCGTCAAAATTAGCCAAGAATAAACTTGTGACTTTACCTACAGAGTTATAAATGAATAAATACTTACAGCAAAAACTAGCAGCAAAACCAATGGCAACAAGAATGGTCAAGCAACCTAAAAGAATACATTAATTATATTATGTATATAATTTATGTATACAGTGTTAATTCGTCTCGTCGTTAGAACAATTTACAAAAAAATATTACTATACCTTTTACAGTATATTTATGTCCGTATCTACATTTTAATTATCATTACTTTCCCTTGAGAGCCTGGTGATGATTGGCTGGAGGATGGAATGGAGGGACCACTGACATAATTCTGTTAAGTAACTCCTAGATGATACTATCCTCCCCCTTTTCACTCCCTGCATATAACATTATTAATACATCTTAGTTAGTTGATCAGACCAGATGTGTCCAGTTAATAAATCTTAATCAGGCCTACGTCACACTTACTAGAGAACTGCAGAGGCGTCGAAAACTTGGCCCGCACTTCAGACGAGGATTTCACCGAAACTTGTCCGAATTCGGACCCGACGAAGCTGTCATCAGGTCAGAAAGGACAATTACCTTTTAATAAATTATGGCGAAGAGAAAACGACAGCCAGCTGCGAAATCAATGCGGAAATTTTCACGTCGCTGACATACTACTGGCTTCGTTAGGGAAATACGTCAATTAACTCATGCTACTGCAATTACCCGAAATGCAATTAGTCGCCTCTTTGCAATGGTGTCGAGCATCTACTTAACACCTTTACCCCATGGTTTTTCCTGTTTTCGCGGATGCTATTACGCAATCAACTCGTCATCTGTCAAGTGCCATATGCAATTTTTAATTAACATGGAACTGTGTCGCTCTATGATGTAGAGGATGGTATTCTCAAAACCATCTATCTCTCTTTTTCTATTGGTTATGCCTAGCATAAACTTTTCCTAAGAATATTTGCCTTCAAACTGCACCTATAACTGCACATAATATGTTCAAACGAAATGAACATTTTGTTTCAAGAACTGTACGTTCTTTTTAATTAAAAAAAAAACCTTCCTTTACTGTTTGACAATTTGCTACTGAACTTAATAAAATCGAATGTTATTATTAGATTATTTTACTGCACGGTAATCTTTAGTAAATACTACGGACTTATTCCCAAATGAAGAGTAACCAGAATACCGCTCGCATTCTGTCAAGCATATATTCTTTCCTTGAAAGAAATATCTTCAAAGAAATACTTTGATTTCATTTTACATTTCTTTTCTCTCAGTGTACCAGTGTACAAGGTTATCGAGACGATAGCATACATGGCGTGATGTATTTATTTTTTGTCTTATGCCTGAGTAAATTATATCCATATTTTCTTTAAAATATTGTGATTAAAATGAGTAGGCACAAAAATCGTAAAAAATCATGGCAAAAGCTTACATGGGTATTATAATTTATACATTATTTTGATTACTGCTGCAACAAATCAGTAATTAATCTTCTCATTTTATACGTACTTATACTGAGAGTTTGTCTAAATTATTTTGAACCTTTTTCGATTAAGAAAAAAATGGGTTGAGTCACTGCAAAAGTTATTTACAAAATCACGGTCAATAAACCCGACCATTGAGATGAAATCTACTGTAAAAAATGCCCAAATAATAAAATGGATAATAAAGAAAAAAGTTTCCAATTTATATAATACCATCATTATTATTAAAGAATATCCTAGAAAACTACATAACAAAAAATTACAAAAAGCATTTTGCCGGCGCCTCCACCAAAATAAAATACAGTAAATTCTCGTTTTCTGCAAATTTCTACGTTTCCACACTAAACGAATTACGTTCGTCCGAAATCAGTGTAGAGTGGTGAAAGATAATGGCTCTAATATACGCCGCCGCCGGCGAATTTGCGGTGAAAATCGGGACGCGAAAAATCGGCGACGTAAACTTGAATCGAAAACAGTTTATGCGATTCGACGCCGCTCTCGAACCGTTCGCAGTAATTCGGGGCAAAATAAACAGCGACGACGACGGTCGCGACGTACATACGTAGCGGTTCGTAATGTACTACTGCAGGAATCCGTTGAAAAACATCAATTTTGCGGGCGGTATTCCTAAATCGATTGCATTTTATCCGCAATCGGCCCGTATACAGAACTCAACAAAAGTTAAAAATAGATGATCAATTCATTGTACGTCGTCTTGACTGATTTTCTCCTAATTTTCGATTCGCTGATCTTGTTTTGAAGAATAGTCTGAATATTTTTGACAACTATATACCTTTTGGTATTACCGTTTTCTACTGAGTAGTTGTGAATAATTAATTAAGTTGAATATTTATTTATTTGTGTATTTTAATAATCAAATGTTATTGATTTTTTTGACGAATTCTGTATGTGATGTGAACGAACGGAAGAGGGCGCTCTCAGACCGACTAGCGGATGAGAGTGGCGCACCGAAATATTTATGGGAGTGCATGGCTGCGGTTGACGGTAACAGTAGCATATATTTCCAACACATTCATTTATATATTGCGATCACTGGCAGCCAGCCACAAACACCGGATAACGATTACGAATAATGACGTTTTAAACTCTAAGCGTTTTCTGATAAACCATGATTACTTAATTCGATTACAAAGTTTTAGCGAGTAATGCCAGTAAGTTAGTTTTTAATGCGATCTAGGCTGAGTGCTGAATATAAACGTAGTTTGTTATTATTGGTAGTTTTGTATTGTCTGAAACGTCAAAATGTATGCTACCGCTGTAATTCATACTACAGAAAATGATATAATCGATAACAGGCATCTTTATAATAAGTTTTTTTAACTTTAAGTAAGTTTGTGTGGATAATAGGTTGTTCATAATTAATAGTGACCCTTCTGTCATGGGATTATGTTCCTCGCGTACCCTTTTCACAGTCGTGTTGTTTCTCGGTACGTTTCTGACAGTTCCAACCGACTTTTATTAAATTTGAAACTGTAAATTATAGAGTTTAATAGAGCGAAGTTGAGCAGTTATGATCGCTCATGAGAATTATAGTACGCAATTTATTAAAGTGGGGATATCGTGTGTGCTTATTTACGGTTTGTAAAGCTTTGCTGAATAATTTATACATGTACGGAGTACATGTGTTCTATCTTACATAATATATCTTTCTTTGCGATGGATCTTTTGTTGCTTAACTTTTCCAAATATTGTATAATAAAGGTTGGCCGGTCACCATGACAAAATGTTCAAATGTTAACCATAAAGGCGACCTTTTTTGCGATATTTTACAGTGCTGCTCGCAGGTCATAACATACGGTTCACAGAGGTGGAAATTGCCAACCTAGCCGTGCAAAAGTCGAAATTATGCTGTCAACAGAAATCCTAAAATTTCTGCATGTATAGTTACAGAGATCCCACGGATCCCGCCAAAATTTAATTTATTTAATACTATCTTTAAGAAAATGTACCATCTCCCGACATCGCACTATTGGAACAACCTGTATATGTCTGTTTAAAACTCAATATTAGTAGTAATTTAATATTGAATGCTACTAAATATGATATTTCGTTTTCTTTCTAATAGCACTTTATTATTTCCCTTTGCAAAAAAAGTATTGGTTCTAATCTTATGTACTTAGTGACATCAGCGCCTAAGTAGCGGCACCAGGAGGTAAAATGAAGGGTCACGTTAACATGGCTTAGAGAATAGGACCATTAAAATCAGTCTGAATATCAGCTATCGACAAAACAACGAAATTAGTAACCACCTCTACTCTGTACATTATACCACGAAAATACCATAACCAAAAGGTATTTCTATTGAGCGCTATTGCAATCATTCACCGGTAATTTGAAATCGACGAAACTATCGTTGGGAGAGTTTATACGAGATGTGTTCTACCATAGCCGTTCATTTCCTCAACTAGTACTACTGGTTTACTACGTGGGAATTGCTTCTTGAGTACGCTGAGAATCTGCATTCGACTGAAACGTCATTACGTACAAGACGTTCCCAATGCAAAACCAATAAGAGCAAAGCGAGTGTGTTACTCACTGCACGGGCTTCGTCTAGCACATTCGATAACGAAGTAGCTAACGTACCTACCTTTACTAGTGTACGTATGATCGTGCATAGTGCATAAGGAGTCTCTAATAAGCTTGAATCGTTTTCCCTTAGGGAGGAATTTAAAGGCTGAAAATGGAAATGCAAATATTTGATGATTATTTGAAATCAAAATTGTCAGTCTTTTAGATTATTAAACTAATAATAATTTAAACTAGTCAAACTAATAATTTAACATCCCTAACTCTCAAGCACTCAGGTGGGTGACTATAAACCGCCAGTCCCAAAGAGAATTTAATATATAAATTGAAGGCCTGGGGCTACTCGCCTAAATAATTATGTTAGACGACAATTTCGCGTCGCCGAAATTGAATTTATACGTAATTATATCGGAGGTCCAAAACGTAAATCAGACTGATTAAAAAGTCGTCCGTATTGATTAATAGATGGCGCGGCGAACGTTTTGTTTGATTTACGGACCCAGTTTAGCCCGCTGTCCAATACCGCTTTAGCAAATGTTTAAAAACAAACGATACATTTCATTAAAGCTTTTTTGGTATCTATGTAATGGGTCGGAAACCCATTATTTATTTATTAAGATATGATCAAAATAAGCGAGATATTTGTAAGAAGATTCGGGAATGTCAAAGGTTTTTGCTAGTGTTGAACATCTGGTTTAGGATTTGACCGCGTGTTATAAGTTTAAAATTGAAGAATTGTCATTGGCTAAGAAGAAATGCTTCCGGCTTCCTTTGGGGTCGAGGGATGCAAACGAACAGATCTGGTTCTTCTCATTTCAACCACCGTCATGTAAAGTACACGTTTTTGTGGAGCGTTCTTAGGCGCTTAAGTTTATCCCTGGTAAGTCTTTTCAACTCGTCTCGCATTTCATTGTAAATTAAATTATTCATATTTCTGCTAAAAGTGTGTCTGTCTAAATCAACTCCTAGGTTTAATTTAAACGTCAATATGTTCAAAGCTTCATTCATTTTTCTATGTAACCTATCAAACGGGATTGTTGATTATTATTGTTAATAGATGTTATTGTTTTGATAAGTGTTTCGTTTCATTTGAGTAGTCTTGCTTTATCAGCCCTTATTAAATGTTAAATACTTAAACGCGTCAGTTAGTAGTCAGAAAATGTGTTCACAAGGTTCAAGAAAAAGAACCCAGTTAGTTTTGCCTTCGAATAAATTGGAAGAGATTTGATGAATTAGAATTTTGACCAGTAATTAAAGCCCTTAAACCGCGCTTGGCCAAATGCTACCATGTTAGGGAGTCGCGGTTGTTCCCGCCATTTTGACCTCCTACATCTAAAGTTCTAGCGCACCCTTAAAATTCCAGAGAATTCACTAATATTTAATCGAATATACCCAAAATAAGGATCAATATATCATCTGTACCGTTTCAATAATAAAGGATTATGGAGCATAATCCGGTCCTGGTTAATCTAGTTCAATCACCGGACGGGTCATCTCGGAAGAATTTAATAATCTCTCGTGCTGACTGAGAGCGCCGCCTGTATTTCCTTTTAGGTATTAGGTCGGCCGTGTTAATCAAAACTTTACCCTATTATGGTATAGAAGGGCTCTCTGGTATAGGCCCGACAGGGTAGGAATTTAAATTAAGGGCGGCATATCTCTTTCGGACACCAGTACACTTATAGCAGCATACCAGCATCAAATGTGGATATTTAACAATTAACATATAACATTGTTTTTCTTTATTGTCCAAACTTACTTACGTATTTATTATTTTAAATGCAAAGTAAGTCAAAAAGTCGCCATTTGAATAATTTAGTGATTCTAGTCTATTACCGTTTTTTTTTTTTACTTTCCGACTGATCCCTAGAAGGAAAGAGAGGTTATAAATGTGTAAACAGTGTGTCAATGTAGTCGGAAAGTTGGGTGGAGCCACGCCAGATATTTATTTTAATTGATAATCTTGTGTTATTTATATAACAATACTGTTCGTCACCAACAAATAAAAATTAAACATATATAATAAATAAATGTAGCCTGCAAATAGAATATTTAGCGTTTTAATAATCAGGAGTTAAAACTAGTATAATGTCGTTCAAGCTTAAACCAGTAAATATCATTAGCTTGAGGTATACATTACATACAATGAGCTTAACAACGTCAAATTGAATCTAACCCCGGTAAGCTGTATGTATACTATATAGTGTGTTGTGTATTGATTGATAGGCATATTGGAATCTAGATAGTCGAATGTATTCACTATTATAAAGATATATTACAGTCGGTGTTGGTAACGTTGGAATCTATCCGTTTGCATCAGTTACGCTTTGAATGCGTAACCTAAACCAAGCCTTTCTGTGTAGATTATCAGACGTCGGTGAACTGTGCTGTTATACCACACTAGTGAGATAACTGGGCTTGCAATCAATACGCATTACTAATTCGGATATGCCGTTTCGATACTGCAACAATCATTTACAACAAAACTACTCCATTTTCCACTCTAGGGTGAGTCATCAGCACTTATTCAGTCGTTGGTACTCTGTGCAAGACGCAATGTATTGCTTTAGTATAAACAACATGTTTCTTAATCATTTTATTTCTCCGACTAAAGAGAATGAAACCCCACATACACCATTTTGAATCCCCTCATTTATAGGATTACTCGTTTCACTAAAAAACTGTTCATTAAAGAACCATAACAGATTCGCCACTAAAGCGTCGACAACGCTGCACAGTTGATAATTAACGTAAAGTTAGTGTTTCGCGTGACGCTTGTGACTAACTAATCACCGGGATGGCATCGCGTCTTCGTCTCCCTTATGAGTTCAGTTTTAATAATTAAGCAACTAATTAACGTTACATTTTCGCAGCGGCGCGTATCTGCGCGCTGCAAGGCACATACGTTGGGTAATATAAGATGTACCAAGGTGAATATTGCTGCCGCATCGCCATCAACTATACATTAGAAATTTGATATTGGAACGGTTATATCGCTGCCTTTATGGCCTTGCCGTACCGTGGAGGCGGTAATCGTCGTTTTTCGGTCGCTTCTCTGCTAAGCGGAAAATCGATAATGAGCAGAATTCTAGAGACAATGGTTGTGGCGCGAAAGTTTATTTTAACCCGAGAGTGCTGTCTTTCTTTGCTAGGTGTAAAGTTTAAATGAGACATTTTGGTTTGAAATAATGTGATTTATAATTAATTACTGTATTAGTAGTTCTATCTTTTGTTATATCTTAAAAAGAAACAAGATTGTTGTATAAGGAAGTTATTTAGTCCATTTTTACGTTCCCACTAGTTTTCGCGTCCTAGAAGTAGTGTAATCCACGAGAAAAATCGGGATTGCGTGTGTGTGTATGTCTGTAAGCATGATAGCGCTCAAACGGTACAACGGATAGAGCTCAAATTTGGTAGATTTATTTAAATTTACTGGAAACGAACTGAATTGTTTAGTTTTGAACTTTAAAGTTTATTGAACTTTGTTGATCACAAATACACATATGATTTACATAACAACATAATAAAAAGTTCACAGTCGCGTTCGTTGCTCGTCTGCCTCCCAGCCTCATGAACTGAAAAATAAAATTAATATTAATACCGTACTCATGTTTATGATAACAAGGTTCTAAAAATGTCATTCTTACAAATCTTACAACTATGTTGAATCAAAATTGATATAATTTATGATTCAATACCGAATCACGTAATTGTGTTTACCAAATCTTCATAAACAACAGAATTCTCATATTTTTGATGAAGGGTTTTTAATGCATTTGAAATCAAGAAAACAAACGAAAAAATCTCTGAAAACAAAAAAGATTTTAACGACGATTGAATTAATGATGGAAATGTTTGCATATTTCAAATTAGAAGGTTGTTTGGGACAAGTGGTTTCCAATTAATTCTATATAATATGATTTTATATATATAAAATCATATTATATAGAATTAATTGGAAACCACTTGTCCCAAACAACCTTCTAATTTGAAATATATGACAATCTGACATATTTTACCTTAAACTTCAGATCTAGCATTCATCTTGAATCATGATTATTGAGGATTACAGAACTACTCACTCGGTGTAAAACCATATTGTATTCTTTTTCTTATGGCATAACGCAGTTAACAAATATTAATCTTCATGCTTACCAATCAACTATTTTGCTCAACAAAATACGACAATCTATAGTAACAGTAATAACACAGTACGAGACCTATGCAATAGTTTGCCACTCGACGAGGTGCAAATGTGTCTGTCTGGATGCATTTCAACTGACTTCAAACGAAAACATGCTCCCTTTTTTTAAATGCCTGTAATAGTGCGTCGGTATTGTTTTGTGAAACACTCAGACGTGATGTTTGATTACGTTCTCGGTAATTTAGCCATTGTACCGGATACGTTATTGTTCGCTACAACACAATTACTAGCAATGTATACGTGACTTATCATGTCGTTTCTGGTTTGGTATTATGTGCAACATGTTCTGTAATGTGAATGTTACTCTGTCAATATATTTGCTATATGTCCGGACAATTTGAAATATATATAACATATCACATATCGTGTATAATCACATATCATGCATAATTTTATGTGAAACAATTTCAAGGCCGAACAGTTTGGTCAGTTTTCATCTATACTACTTTCATTTTAGTTTTTTTTTATTACGTTCCTCTTGTTTTGCAAAAAACATTTTTTTTCATAAATGATCTATGTATGTATTGTTTTTAAAGGTTATGTTATATCTATCATAAAAATATGTACTTACAAGAGTTTAAAGTTCTTGGCAATAGCTGCAGCAGCGGTCTTGTCCGTTAGCTTCCATGAATACTTCGCCAGGCCGACAATCCTCCGGTTGTCTGGCAAAACATAGTACAGCAGCACAAGGACTTGTCGTGTCGCTCATTACTTTGGCGTAGCAAATTGCGATACATATGCTCAATAAAACAATCAAGATGGTAGATCTTAACATTGTCGTCAGCGATAGTTCAGTGGTAGTTAATTATTAACAGTTTTAGTGGGACTAATGTTCGGTATGCAGGCTGATGCTAAACTTACGAGAACAAACAAAACAAATTGCTTTTATTTGTAAAGACGATAACGTTAACCTTGAACGGTTGATATATGTCTTAAATCGTTTACAAACAATATGTGTGATGACAATGACGTAAGTAGTATAATTTGTAAGTATAATTTGTTTACCTAATATACAACGCGATATAAATTATGATTTGTAAATAAATTTTATAAGTGTCACTTATTACATTGCTCGTTACCTTTAAGCAAAGCTTAATCATAACTTTTAGAATATTTTGCGTTAATTAATCACGCGCTAATAAAACAGTATCTCAAGTCATTACATAAGGGAACACATTTCCAACTTTCTGATACAAAAAAAAATTATTTGTTCCAGATTATATTTTTCAGATGTGTCACTAATAACAACTGCACGTGTAACAAAACTTGTTTGGTGAATTTTTGCAACATCTTCTTTGATCATTTCCTATATTTTAATGCAAAGAATCTCTGTATAACTTAACTTGATAAAATAACACAAAAAAACTTGTTGATTCGTAATATTTTGAACAATCTGTTATGAGAACGTATGCACAAAAGGCTAATTCAAGCGAAATATATGACTTCAAATAAAATGTATCTTAGACTTGTCACAATACTTTGATGACTTGATCTATGAAAAGTGATGTTAGGTCAACAAAAATATGTGATCTCTATTCTGGTTGTAGGACCATTGTTCCATTGTGTTAGTTACCGCGGTTTCTGGTTACTCTGTGGCTCTCTGTCATAGTGATCGAGAATAATTATCGTTACCGGTTGAACCAATTGTACTAATTGAACAAGTTTGATGTAAATTAAATCGTCTAAATACGTTTCGACAAGCTAATAATATACTAATAGGGGTTGTAGTTTCGATTTGCCGCTGTATTAGGTTTACGTACATAGAGAACGTTTACCGTATGGTGACAGGTCTTTGCAGTACTGCCCGGATTAGTACAAACCAATCGGGCCAGGAGCAAATTTCAATCGATATTTCGGTATCCTCCGAAATAGGTTTTAATTTGTGCGAGAGTGGTGGGCGAGCGCAGACGATCCGCTCTCAATTGTAATTTAAATTAGTAATTTATTCGCAATAATTACCGAAACGGTGCACGGGACAAATCATTAATTATATAGATTTGTTGCTGAGCGATCTATAATGATTGGCTATTTAAATCACAATTTCGTCAATTATAAGGAATCTGTTTTTTTAATTAGACAATTATTTAATTTAGAATCACTCATACGGTAACGCTGTCGCAATTCAATAAGTAAAACTGCACCCCCCCTAAAATCTCTCGCGTCCGCTCGGAAAATAAATTGCAGACAGGCTCTAAAAGGGCGGAGATTTCTGGAACAGCGGACATCCAGTCCTTGGCATCAGTCCAAGATCTCCTAAGTGACCGCGCGCATTATTCAAGACGGAGATAGAAGAGAGAAATATATATCCGTGATACACATTACTTTTGTTTCTGAATAACCGACATCGGGATATGATTGATTAATAGCCGCACGTATTTGCTGCGGTAAAGATGCAGAATCATCAGCGTGGATGACGGATGGAACATCGATTTTCCAACGTCGAATAATTTATCTTCTTCTTCTTCCGCTGTCTGTGGGTTGATGCCACGTCGCGCCTCTTTTAGCCTCGCGGTCGAAAGGAGATTAAAAACGAGCGAGGAATTCGATGGTACGAAATTAATTCTAATTTATTTATTTTGTACGTAGTAGTGGCGAGGATTAATTGAATTTGGTGGAAATTATGATGCATTACCTTTATTGGTACTGGGAAAAATGCTGCCCAAGTTTTTTTCTAGTCAGTGTTAAAGTCAAATTAATTAACCTATCAAAATGAAATACATACCTGTAAATTGCTAATTAATTCGACTTCAAAACTGAATGGGCAAAAAGTTTGTTATTTATTCCCAAGGCATTTTTATTCAAAGTTTATTTTAATTCTTTTCTATCCTCAAATTTCCTTTAAATTTTCAATATGTTTCATCAATATGTCGATCCTATTTGATCGATTAGTGCAAAAATGGAAAGCCATATCGAATAATCCGAAATATCAGCCGACACATATCATGAATAAATTGCGCATGCAAATACCCGCGACCATATATACACATATATCCAAGGGCACACCCCGCTCAATTTCCAGTAATGACATAATTTAAATTCACGTGCATGTAAAACACTTGCAATATAATAAAATTAAAATCCCCGGTGTCATTATGCACGGGTGTCGTGCGCGCCACCAATAGGGAAACGGCGACAGCGCCAATATTCGTTCCGGCTAAGGTCGTAATATCACGACATATTTCGGAAGAAATATGCCGTTATCTTCGTTAATATTCGACATCGAGCGGTACGCAAATTTATCGCAAAATAACTGTATTACGTTGGATAGTTAAATCGGTCGCTGGGGGTCTATTCTATGCAACGTGTCTGAAATTCCAGTTAAGGTTGCAGTTAATATTGCGGAATTAATGGATGACCAACTTATATGGTATGGTATGCAATATGCACGGCACATTCTTGCCTAACAGGAGGCATATTTTAACAGTTTTAACTTATTTGATAATTTAGAATGAAAAAAAATTTGTTTTCACGGTAACTGGTATTCAAAAACCATTTTTATTTTTAAATTCAGCTGCTCAATGATCTTAAATTCCGCAATATACTATTGTCTCATCAGTATATTGATTCATCAGGAACCAAACCAAATTTCAAAGTTGAATTGATGTATCTGTCACGTGACTTCCAGTAAACCGTGTTCCGTTGTCTTCTCGCAATACAATATTACACGAAATCCGTACATTATACTACCTCAGAACCGGCCGTACAATAACTTCAAAGGAGACATTCTGCTGACAGAGGCGAGCCATTTAAATTCCGAACTTTGCACAATGGAAGAAGTGAGAAGCGAGACTATCAAAATTGAACGACGCGACTGTTGCCAAGTCCTCCTCCTCCATTCGTGCCTCCAGGATAATGCCAATTCGCGAATCGTGTCCCCATTCTATCGCCAGTGCGAATTCAATGAGTTATGGCTGAAGTCATAACTGGAGCAATGCACCGGACAATCGGGTTGTAATTCATAGTGGAGATAGTCGGGTTCGTGGAAATTGACGCCCTACATACACTGGCCGCCACTTTTGGGATTATCCTACTGTAGGGAAGCGAACTACAGAACTTCCTTCGTGCCGAATTTCATCAAACTTCTGCACCGTAGCGACGGTGTCCTGCGCCAGGACTACATCTACAACTTCGCACGACCGGTAGACATGAACCGTAAATCGGTTTAACAATGTTGCAATGTATTCGATCGAGAATAATACGTAACATGTGCAATAATGTAATCATTAAACATTTAGTATTGTGATATATTATTCTTCTACTATGTTCTAACGCGTCTATTAAATAGACGTTATACCGTTTTTATATCTCTAAGGGTTTTACCAAACAAATTTTAACGTGTTTTTGTTTCGGACGTGCCCTTTCCGTGTACACACAAAGTCACTTTAACTCTTTCTGGCGCTTTGTTTTTACTGGGTCGGCGCTGTCACGTAACGCCGCCGTCGTTGCCGCCTCCGCGACCGTCGCCGAAGCTTTTGTGACGCGTCACGGATCTCTCCCTGAATTGATGGAACGGCATTCGGTTTTGTTTAATTTCCGCTGGCCGAATGACAGCCGACGCTAGTGGTAAATTATGCAGACCCTTTGCTGCACTGCATCAACGGCAAAAGTTGACACAATAAGATTTAAATGAACTGTTACATAAAATACGGTCCATTTCTGTACTTATATAAATTTGCCGATGCCTGTCCTATGCTGGAGAGGAAATGATGCTTTTTGTTTGTTTGATATAATATTGATATAGGGACATTTTATGTCGTGGTCACTCTAGGGCTTCTAGGCTGTTTTACTTACGCCACAAATAGAAATTTTATGGGATTATCAGTTTCATTGCAATTCTCTTCGTCCTCGATTTCATCATACATTTGCTCGAGAACAGTCTCCGTTTTTCCCCTTCATCGCTATCTTGTGATGGAACTTGTGAATTATTAAAGGTACCACTACAATTCATACATATAATGGACCATTTTAATCCAGCTTTTCTGCATCTACAGGCTCTCTCACATACTTTTTTGCATTTGCAAGAAATGTTTTTATATAAATTATAGGAAATTTTCTCTAGTTTTATTTATTATATAACTGTTTTTATCGGAAAGGAGATATTGTCAAAAAACAGTTTTTAGGAGTCATTTTTCCAATATGATCAAAAATATTCTTTAAAATATTTTAGATAACAACACGGTATGAACAACCTCAACATAGAGACGTATGAGTACTAGAATCTATAAAAGTTCTAACGAAACAGCTATTGGCATACCCTTGTATATTCTGCACAATGCATCAAATTCCCATTGTTGTCCAGGACGAAGTAAAAGGACGTCATAGTAGACTATAGACAGATAGAGAGGAACAATACAAACTATATCCGTGTACTCGCAGATAGCACAGCTATTCTCTGTGAGAATAAAGGTACATCAGTTCTGGGCTGGAGGAAGTTACTTTGGAGTTAGCCTAAGACTAAGACTAAAGCTAGTACAACAAATCCACCCGGAATCCTGAAGAGTAAAAGCCTTACATTAACTTCAGGATTTATGCACTTAGTTCCATTTCAGACTTCTATTTACGTGAAAGGAAACAAAGAACATAAACTGTAATCTGCCATTGAAGAAATTATCACTATTGCAGTAGAACTTCGATAATACGATCACTTGTGCAGAGTAGGTAAAGGCCCTAAGACACTACCTTGCGGTACCCCCGGTTTTATTTTTTTCCTAATCATTGAAACCTATTGGAAAAATTGTAAGTAAGGATTTGCTTCAAAAATCATAGTTGAAATTGTCTGTAATATAATAATGTCATTACATCGATGCCTAAACATTATACGAAGTATTGAAAAGCCACAAAACTTTTCTTTTAAAAAAGTTACATCTGGTTTTCTGGTTGCTGGTGACAATCTAGCTATCTACTGCATGCACGCTACCATCCGAATGGAAAATTGTTTTTATATATGTTACAGACACACACATAGAAGGAGTCGAGGAAAGGCTACTTTGCTGTGACCGTTGAGATAGCGGTCGTTGAAATTTCATATTTCGGGTATGTGCTGAGACATGAGATAAAGGATACTAGTCCATCCTTCAGTTTTTCTGTTATCCTTACTGGTACTTTTCTTTATAAGGATATTAAAAACAATCTGGTGGTTATTTTTAACGCGGTTAAATATTCGAATATTGAGTGTATTATTAGGCTTATGTTTGTTATTGTTTAAATAGTATTCTTTTTAAAAATGGGTACGTATTTATTGTTTATGATGTGGTATAAAGAGTCTTTTTATTTATTAGTTTTTCTATGGTAACAGTATACATATATGATTAATATTTTTTATCAACCATTGACAACGAAATGTAACATCGGATATGAAGCTTTTTCCAGCGTATTATGGAATACAACATTCGGCCCTTGTCAGGTTTCACAAACAAACCATAATATTATTTATTTTAATTACCGGGGTGTTCTATTTTGTCAACAGTATTATGTTACGCAAACAAAATATCTCTAATTAACTTTTTCATAACTTTATCTACTATTTCGCCAATGTGGAGTTTCAGTGACAAAATGTAATAAATTAAGCAAACCTTTCGAATTTGTTCTAAAAAGAATTTCATCTGAATCTGAGGACTCTTGATGAATACTTAAAATGTCCTTGCATATTAAAGCTCCTTAAGTGTTTTTTCAAGTTTACCATTCAACCTTCCGAAACTGTTTACTTAGGTGACAAAGTAATTTTCCGCATAGTGCGATTCATTGTTTAAAATTAGCGTTAGGAATAATCGAATAATTTGAAGTATCGAATTATTAATTTTGAGTGATTTCCATAATCGAATGATTCGGTTCTTGAGATGTTTTGCCATAATAATCAGATTCTCGAATGTAATGTAATATATAATGTAAAATGTATTATTCATTGTTCAAAACTAAAAAACCGTTTCTAGAATTAAAAGGAGTAGCGAAACAAACAACTTCGACTATTGCAGAAAAATACAAATTACCGATGCAAATTCAACAAAATAAACGATCATGTTGGCGACGAGTAAGCACCGTTTATACGGTAATAATTGCACTATAAAAGCAAATAAATGACCTTTATCCACGTTTTCATCTGCATTAAATACACACTTTGGCCCTCGTTTCCGTTATTTTTTGTTAATATTTTTTCGTTGTTTCATATTCCGCCGAATAGTGATCAATATCCAATGACAGGTCAATTTATTTCGGCAAAGCGCCCGCACAGTTTTCCACTGACCTGTCTCACAAACATATTGCCTAGCGCAGCCTTTTAAACATATTTATTTTTACTATTTATTTATTGGACATTAATGCAATCGATGGATTTGTCATAATTATTCGTTGAGCTACAAAGGGCAATATATTTCATTTTTTTATCGGATTTTATATTTATTTGAAATATACCTCGAATATATACATGCCGTCACACAAAAAAAGCCCCAAGCAATAATTCTGTATTAATTATACACCGGTTTTTATGAACTAGGTATCAAATTAAACAAATTGATGAATTTCTTAAAGTCTGCAATATTTCATACCTATAAGGCTTAAACAATTAATGGGACACCGATTTCGTATTCACTAAGGATTTACGGTGTTTGCATTGGACCAGAAATATTCTCGAAAGTTTTCGGTCTAAGGGAGAAGGTGCTGGAACCCTTCTGGCGTCCGGCTTTGTAATTCATACCTTGGAATCGGCCTCCGGGCTCAACCTCGCATAATTATGAAACGGTACACCCGGAGGATGTTTGTCCAGGACCTCGGGTACACGTCCGGCTATCCTGCATCGAGCAGGGGCGAAGGGGAACGGTGCAATAATAGTAAGAGGATGAATTTAATTAGATCCGAGTAAATATTGATGTTGGACTTAAGTTTACGTGTAAATTCTTAAATGTGATAACTTTTAACAATAATCAGAGTCCTGATTGAAAATTTTAATGTGGTGTAGTACACAGAGAGAAAAAAAATTGAATGAAACGAATTTAGTCAGTTATAGATTTGGTCCAGTATGTCAAAAAAATAAATTAAATGAAAACTACATTCGTCAACGTCAGAAAACAATTAACGCTCTGTTGTTTTGTCAGATAACGTGAGTTACTATCACGCCCTAGTTATGTAATTTATCCCCCGTTGCAATTACGTAATTGGACCGTTATTTCGTATTATCGTTGACCCGTCACAATAATACCTACCCATAATGTTTGTGATAAAAAATAATATTAAACGTGAGGTGATGTTGTATTAGTTTCAGAGACAATTTCAATTTTGTATATGTCACAGGCAAATTATTGTTTCAATGAGGAAATGGGGTTGAGTCTAGACTTATTCTTAAAGCACTATTTACCTAAGCAAATGCATTTGCCCAAGTTGCTATTAGACGAACGGTGTTTTGTTTTGAATCATGTGAAGTCAAATCAAAAAGATTTTTTCAAAAACAAATTAAAGAATAATGGTAGGTACATCCTCACTATAGATATTAGTCACAATAATCAATAAAACCCGGCAGCGTACTGGCAGAAATTAAACCAGACATTCCAAAAAGCAGTTTAGTAATGGAAATATCTATGGGTTGTTTTTTTTTTTGCTGCCCGTTCGATCGGCAAATTTCCAAGCGCGCTTTGCTAACGACATGCCAAATAGAAATCACGGAAAAGGAACGAAAAAACCTTTGCGCTAAATAAAATACGGTCCAATTATTCGACAGTTTGACTGGGTAAACAACCAATTTACGCCCGACTTTTTCCCTTTTTGGTTCCGCGTTGTTTTGCCTACAGCCTATCCGCTCTGCATCCGCCCTACTCGTCCCTCGAAAATAACATCCAGGCCCGTTTTTACAATTATCCCCGGGATATCGAACAGTCCCGATCAGTGGCGGCTCGTGAAACACATTTGACGCTTGATTCAGGAAATAAAAAACCTTACTACGCCCAATTCTTCCTTGGCAATTTAAATTTGTAAAATTGATAAAAATTATAAATTTTGGGGGGGTTGAAATACGAGGCGCCACTGTCCCTGATGCAAACGTACCCTTACGGAGTTTTTCCTCCACCACTGACGTGGGTAAACGGTTCCGGTCGTGCTGGGCATGAAAGATTGCGGTTTATGTAAAACGCCATCTATCGGTGGTTGCCGTTAACTTTGTCAATTTCGGCGTCTCCATGCCACCCTTCCGGGTGGTTCCGTTTGCGTAACGCACTAAGAAATGCTTAAGGGAAACTTTTCAAAATTACAGAGTTAGGGTGAAAGTCATCGACTGCCGTAGGCCAACCCCTACTCCCGCGGCGGGCGGGTGGATTTTTGCGTAACAAGGGTAACTTTGTCCGCAGGGAAATTGATTGAAATACGTCGGGGAGAGATCTCGTTTCGTGGTGGTGGTTGAGAATATGCGATCGCCGAAGGATTTTTGTGTTTTTGTGGGGTTGGATCAACGGTTTGGAGCTTTTGTCTCAGTATAATGCATAAAAATGGTGGTATTTTAGAAGATCGCAAGGGGCGATAGTTAGAAAAGCCTTTTCACAAATACAGGCTTCACAATGCTTTTATTTATTTAACACATTTTGTAAGCAATGGTGTATTTGCACTATTTTTCGTTAAAATAAGCCAACAATTAGTCAATCTTAAGTAATTCTGGTTTACTAAATATGAAAATAACAAAATATTTGTTAAATTGACTCCACTTTTTGAGATAAAATCCATACATATTTTAAATAACATTAAATAAAAGTACCCAATGTATTTGAAAATAGTCGAAAAGCTTTTATTCAAAGATTTCAAATTAAAATAACGCATCGGCATAAAGTGTTAACCTGCTAAGTCCATATTCGAAGTAATTTCAAACGTTTTACCATTCCAAAGCATGAGGGTTATTACTCAATTCTGAAATTAACAATAAAAGAATTAAAAAACACACAAATTTAAATTAAGAAAACGTTTTGTGTGTAGTTTTCTACTGTATTTTTGTTCAGGACAGTCCGTTCCTAAGATCCAGCAGTAGTCTGTCACTATATGGCAATACCATCGGCCCTGTTCTTCATTATAATCACTCAGATTGTCAGAAAATTTATGTAAATGGCTATGAAATTAATGTAACTTGGTACTCATATTAGTTTTTAAAAATTTTGAAGCATTTTGTTAACGATTTGTATTTTTAATATTGTTAAAATTGTTTGATAACTGATACAATGTTTGTCCGTGGTTCCAGTTCAACCTATGTCATGTGATTTGTGGTCCATCAAAGATACCAGCTTCTAATTTTCCTGCATTGAAGCCAGGAAATGATTAACAAATATTTTTGGAACAAACACCATTCTTATATAAAGCTTTCACAAACTGCTTAACATGCCCAAATTTAATATGTAGTGGTAGAAGAATTATTTGTTCTCGACTTATCAATGGTTCATGAACGATGTTAGCTTCTCCTATTTATTAGTCCTATTTATTCTCGACGGCCAGTTTTTCCTATCCCAATGTTCATTTTTTGCACGACTGCCCCACTGACAAAAAAACAGGAATATTTAGTGTATCCATTTTGCTGACCCAATAAAAAAGCAGCAGCAAGTTGTAGAGTAATATGTTATATTTGAAAAGGTTAGTTCAAAGATTGGCTTTGATAAATAAAGACTTTTATTGAGGTTTAAATTAAAATAAATTAACTTGTACTATACTTTTGATTGCATGGTTTATCACGAGAACTGGAGTCAATTCAAACAAATTAATGATACAACGAGTACTTTATAATTATAGTCTTATCAAAATTGATTATACAAACTATTGCCTTGTGTAATCTCTAACCAGCAGATGTTATCTAATTATGCTGCTTTTCTTCACCGTTAGATATAAACAACCCCTTACATACAAAGCTAGAGTGCATCTCAGCAAACACGGAGCTTAGTAATGCGGCAGCAACTGCAACTACACGGTTTTCAGTACTGAATCTACGAGTATCGTAAACATTCGATGTTCATTATAGCGAATATAGCGGACCGTAGGTGGAACACCTGCATTTCCGCGAAATTACACCATTGGCTCGACGCCGCCAGTAGCACAGTTTTCGCTTCGGTTCGATTTTCGAGTTTACCCGTAATCGAAACAACTGCAACGTTTCGCTAACTCATGCGGATACCGTCTGCACTGTTAATACTTATTTCGTTGGTAATTGTACAAACTTTCGAATGCAATTAAATATAGTGGATGGGATTTATTTGAAAACCTTGAAATTTTAAATTTTAACCACTGAAGACACTGCACGTTCTAGTATAGACAATCAAAAGTCGCCAAAATAGATACCCGTTTCAATATTTGAGTTATTACAGTTAGTAATAGTAGCCGCTAAGATTTACAAAAGAAATTGCAGCAGAGATGGCTGGTGGTAGGGATAGAAATGAAAATGAGTGCGCTGGGTATAGGGAGAGGAATGGCAATAATTCCAGAGACCTGGTGCTTCCATTATTAATTTCCCTTGTAAAAAGGAACAAGTTTTAAAAGCTGCATTTTTAATAAATCGCGTGCTACTGCCTGCTAGCTAGTGCCGTTCTAGCGGCCAATAAAAACTTTCGCAATATGCGCGAGTTGGTCTTCGGCTACCCGCGTTTTCCTTTTGCACCCATTCCGGGGGCCGACGTTGCCGCCACCGCCGCCGCCGCCGTCCCAAGCGCTGTTACGTCAAGACTACACCCCGAAGGCCTGTTTACAGCCCAGTACCTATACAATACAACCCTGCTGGTTATTAAAAGAATAACAAAATATATAATAAAATATAATATAAACACAGATCGAAGTATCCGTGATTGGCCTATTGTCATTTGGCTCTTAACGTCAAAACCGCAGACTATAGTCAAAACCATCAAAAGAAGACTTCGTATTTAATCCTAATAAGGCCACGAAATGCTATTACACAGATTCTCCCAGCTACTGTATTCAAGAACTAACATGAACAATATAAGCATCAGAAATAGTCATCGATGGTATTATAGAAAATCAACAGATCATAACCCGAAAATTTTGTATACGTTGGCTGATTACTCGATGGGTATTATGTGGTGGTGGATCCTGTGGCATTTGGTAACCGAACCTGACCACATCTACGGAGAACACTTTTTTCCCAATGCTTCCAAATGGACTGATGAAGAATTAGGTATACCTGGGGATGGCGGCGGTGACGGTCAGGTGGCAAAGCAGACCAAAAGTAAGGGAAAAGGGAAGCAAGGGGAGGAAGAAGAGTTACCTCGCTGCAAGAAAGATTGAAGTATACATTGCTACTTATTATTATTTGAAGCTATAGTGCTTAGTTTATAATGGTGAAGTAAATTATGAGGACAGAACGTTTAATGAATGTTTGGAGAAATGTACAAGACAAATCAGGAATTGTTGCTTTTAAGGAATAAAATTAAACAAAGGTTATATATACAGGTGTCCCAAAATTCAAAGTCATTTCCCCAAGGGGTGATAGAGCAGGTCATGATTGACCAGAAAAACAAAATATGTCTTAGAAAAAAGTTATTCGATTTGGAGATATTTACGTATTTATGATTTCAACAAAATATTATAGCAT
Organism: Aphodius granarius; assembly: GCA_963971325.1. NCBI lineage: Eukaryota > Metazoa > Arthropoda > Insecta > Coleoptera > Scarabaeidae > Aphodius > Aphodius granarius. Next base: position 19,780,636 of record OZ020226.1, read on the forward strand.
AGCAAAACTTTGTGTTTGTTTTCCTTTATAGTATTGGTCGATATATTGTCAAAGCCAGACGCTCTGTTTTCTTTTAGCTCGTCTATTATTCCTTAATTTCCTTTTCTATTGTGTTTGTTAGATCTGTTTCTTTATAGTTATTATCTCATAACGTCATTTGCTGTGTTTTACCTTGGGTTGTTATTTGTTTTTGTGCGAGTTTTCTTCCAATATCTGCGAAATAGTTGTTGATTTCCGTCGCCATGTGCTCAGTATTGCTTATTTTCTCCATTTTATCTCAACGATATCCACATCGACTTTTGCGTTTGTTTTCATATACGTGTTTATTATTTTTTTATTATTATTCATTACCTACTCTAGAGAATAATCGTTTGTAGTAGTCCGTTTTCGTTTGCTTTATTAATTTTGTCGTCTCGTTCTTTCTCGTATGATAGGCTTCTTGCAGTTTTTGGTTTGTCGAGTTTTTCTTGTGTCGTTTGTATAGTTTGGTTCTTTCTTTGATCATTTTTACTATTTTTCTGTTATCTAGCTACATCTTTCGGTTCTCTTCTAATATCTGCGAAATAGTTGTTTATTCTTTCTTCGTTCGTTTTGTTATTGTATTTACCTCATGTTTTGGAGTATTTTGGACAGGTTATTATCAAAGTTATCGATTACAAGAAGTCATTTTCTTCTAGGGTACTAGTCGGAAGTAAAAATACATACGAAGTTCTGCACAAATTACCTTATCCGCTGTTGAGATGACGTGCATAGATCAAATATTTCACGGCTTGATTTCAATCGTTGGAAATATATTATCGGTTTAATGTATAGTAAAAAAGGACATAATTAAGGTTTGCGAGTAGAACGGCATTATTACATATTTAATGCCTCTTCGTGTGCATTTGTTTTTCCATCGAAGTCGCGTATTGATTTTTTCAAATCCACACGTAATAAGTGAGACCTTTGTTTCACGGACAAATTCGTGCTTTTTAAAGGTGGTGTTATCAGTGTAGGATTACCAATATTATTATGAAACGATTTTTTTACATTTATTTACAAAAAATTGATATTTTTCTAAAAAGTTGAGGTTGAACGATCTTCATTGAAGGAAACCAACAAAAGGACGAATGAAGGACTACTCACGCATGTGTGTATGTGCCTGAAATAATAAGCTTCACTTTATTTTAATAGCAACAAGTAAAACAAACATATTGATATTGGAATTACTGATGTTCACTGTCTGATTTAACCTTGAAATTCTGGGTTCACGCTTGATTGAAATTAATTGGATCATTTACTCTACGTTAATATATCGGAAAACAATGTGAATTACTTGGAGTATCTACTGGCCGCCTGTTTTATAGATTTTGTTATGACTTATCTAGAACAATTAATAAAAAAGAATAGAACGTCTTCAGTGGAATGATTCACAAAGTAAACAAAATATTATAACGAAGTGCCAAAACTATTCAGGAATATATTACTAGAAAACAGTACACTTTCTAATTTTACTTGTACACCAAAAGTTTTAGTTAGAGAAGTTAGTTCGGATCTCTCTTCTGTGTATAAACTTTCCCGGGCAAAACAATTCCATGATATTTTCCTTTTTTAACGCGTCGCCACAAAGTTGTACCCTGGGGCGCAATCTTGAACAAAACACATCATTCCGCGATTACAAAACTTTGATTAAAATTAATTTAAAACTTCATTAAACCGAAAGCGATGCGAGCGCCACCTCTTCGTGTTTCACCACCATATAAACACACACACCAGCGCAAAGACTATGTGTGACATAGGCGTCCGGAGAAAATTTTATAGAGGGGTGGAAATTAATCGATTTTTTTTTATATAAAACTGCTATGTACGCAAAGGCAGATCGATTACAGTTCACGGACGCCCATGGTGTGCGCCTTGGCTTAGTGCCGTACCTATTTGTCCACATTAGATTTAAGATTTCTTAAGCGATAACTCGCGCAGCACCAAAGTGAAACAAGTGTTACCAACACGTAACAATAACTGTTTCGGTTGTATTTTATTTAACTTGAATTCACCCCACAAATGTGTTAGGTCCTTTTTGTCGGTTTTTGTCGGCGCAGGAAACAAACAACTCCCTGACCATTGTAAATAAGTATACCAAATTTTACTCCGATTCGGAATGCAAAAACAGTGCAATAAAACTGAATAGGTATTTTATTTTTAGACAGTATCTTTTACAGTTAGACAGTAATAAAAGAATGAAATCTTAAGAAGAACGAAAATAGGTCAATTCCAGAATCCATTCCACCGGAATAACTCTTCCGGCGTGTCACATGCACACACGCACACACATACACACGCTTTTCAGCGATACCAATCTCCGCAGTGACACTATCGGCCATTCCTACATCTCGCAAGGTCGGCCTACACGTCCCATTCGTCGGGTCTGCAAGATTTATTGAAAAATAAAACGAACTCAGCACTAAGTTATCGGGCGACAGGGGTGTGCCGGTGACTAAAGTGCCTACCAGCAGCTAGAATTATTAATCTAGGGTAGTAAAGTTCGGCTTAATTTGCATGGGAAAGTCGAGGAAAGAAAAGAACTATGACGTGGCAGTATAAATTCTAAGGAGCCGGTAGTAACGCAGATAACTGTTTCATTAAATGTCCGAGAGTCGGGAAGGGGTGCGAGTTAGTTTAAGGTTGGTAGTGCCGTCGTAAATGATGTCACGTGACGTTAATTGCGACCGCTATATTTCGATTTCAGGGTTTTAGTGTTGTATGGTACCTACGTGCTACCGGCGCCGTATCCGGAAATTTATGTCTTGAGAGCTGCTGGCATATTAATTTTTCTAGACCCCGAGCACTTGTACCGAGCTCTTGTGTGGTGTGTTGCATTTTCCCCGCAGTAAAAATTCCTACCCGGAGATTTTGTTTCGATAAAATGCATAAAAATGCAAACTTCTTGTAATGTTTCTGGTGACTGCCTGCGTTTGCCCTTGAATGTTTACTTGCAGAATACATTGGTAGTTCATTTTATAAACAAATATCAAATGTCGAATAGAATTTGTTTTGGACAAGTAGTTTTATAAATACAAATATACTGTTTTAAAAATTCTTTCTTTTGACTATAAATTCTTAATATTGAACTGTAAATTTCATGATAAGTGACATGTGAATTGCCATTTTGAGACCATAGAGTCCCAATATGGCAATTTGCAAGTTTTTCGTGCAAACGTACAATCCTTCTGACCGTTGTGTTTCTCAACCGGTAGAATTTAATACAATTAATTTTATGAATATGAAAAGAAGCCATTCACGTCACAAATCTCATGTTATTTCTAATAAAATATCTGGGGTGGGCCTCACCCAACTTTCGTCTGAGCACTGAACACTTTTGCAATTATTCAATTTTGTGAAGCCAGAGCCACTCTGTACCCTACCTAATGTCAGTTTCTCTGACATAATAACATTTGTCACACTAACATTACTGTCATGTCATGTCAATGGCACTGACATTTGTCACAATCTGAATAGAAACAATTATATGTTTTCATTATTGGCACACGATAAAATAACATAATTTGTAGTAGTTATTTGTAGCTATTTTCTTCGTATTATTTTTCGCATCATTATACAACAGATAAAAGATGTAATTACCAAGTTAACTTCGGCCACAAAACGCTTAAAAATAGCATCAACCCTCCGAAAGAAAAGTAGTACTTAAGATACGAATCTGAATTACGCACTCGACATCTCCATTCGGGCCAGTTGGCCCCGAAAATTTCCAACCCCTGTCGGAGATCCGTTATCTTTGGATGCGCGAACGACAGCACGCTACGTCCGACAAATAACGTTTTAATAAACCGGCCATAAATAGTTTTAAATGAGCCGGGCGGATGATAAGACCGCCCATAAAAATGATAAGTGGCCAGCGTTGTTATCGAGAAAGTCAATATTAAGACAATTACTGGCGCGGCTCGCAGCGCCACCTTCACGGCAACGAACCGTTATCAAGCAACATCGGTCACATTACTAAGTTCAAGAGCTTACTAAAAGCGGAAGTTACAGCAGAGAATTTTATCCCCACCCTCGTGTTAATATTGTTGTTCTGCTATACACGTAGTGAATGATAGATGTTTTTCTAATAATAAACCTAATTTAAATTGGTAATGTCAGTGTTATAACTTTTGTGAACTATATAAAACAGCCCGTGTATGTCAATATTTCTGTCTGTTAGACACAAAAGGTTATCGAGTTTCCATATCCAGGGCATCTACAGTAACGGCCAGAAGGACGTCCTCGTCCTCTGTGAGGGTTTTACAATTTCGTTTAAACGATTATATGTCTCGGAAACGGCTCAGGAGACGTTTTATATTGATTGTATGAGTCTGCCAACGGCCGGCACCAACGGAGGTATGTGAGTGCGCATTTCATCTCAGCTTAGGGTGTACGAAGAAAATTACCAGGCGAATTACATACTCTTGCACCGAAGTGGACGACTATTCACTCGGCGCTGCTTGTTAAAAAATAATAAGATGGATCTCCGCAGAGCATAATTACGCTGAAATTTGCCAGTAGTCTAGACCCTAGAGAGTTTCGTAGTCGGATTCTTATACTGAACCTTATATTCGGCGTAGTATAGGAAACTTATTATTCTCATTTCACCAAAGAGAACGCATACATTGTTCAGAAAAAAATATTTATGACCAATTTATATGCAATATTTTCCTTTCTAGTATTGAATGAAGTATTGAACTATAAACCATGTACGAGCTACACGTTTTTTTTTTTCTTAAAAGGTATTTACTGTTGACAGTAAATGAAAATTGCTATAATTTTGCAATCCTTAGCTATACTACGATACTTTATTACCATAATAAATAGTTGTTAGACTAGAATTAGAATCACATAATCCAAAGGAACTACTGCGACAGAATTACAGAGTAAGTTAGTAAAGTATTACTACCTCCTATATTACGACTGGTCCAGATGGAGTTCAAATGTTTCGAAATAACCGCGCATAAATTATTGAAGTAATGCAGTTTCCGTGGTCCGAAAGGATCCCAGAGAGCGCCCGCTATCCGTATAGTTATGGCCATGGCGAATCCATATTTTAATGGGGTTAATACAGGTGCGCGACTAACTTGGATCCAACTACGTCGTCGCCGCGTATTGTGTTATCATAGCCAGCAGCATTCGCGCGCTCTCGTCGTCGTCCCTGATTTAAATATTAGCCGGTCGTTGGGCACCAATGGCATATACATCCTCCAGACGCCGCATATTAACTTCGGAATGAATTTTAATTAAGTTCTGAATGCTGCACTAGGACTGCCGTGCTAAGTAAAATTACATGTCGGTGTCGCCTCTGCGCAGAGGTGGATGTATTCGAGTACTTTCTATGGCTGGATGCTTCAAAACTTTCTACTTAGGAGTTTATAGCAGGGATATAAAAATTTGAAACTTAATTTAACAAAAAATTTATCACAACTATATACAGGACATTCTGGTAAAAATGTAATGGGTCGGAAACCCATTATTTATTTATTAAGATATGATCAAATTAAGCGAGATATTTGTAAGAACATTCGGGAATGTCAAAGGTTTTTGCTAGGGTTGAACATCTGGTTTAGGATTTGACCGCGTGTTATAAGTTTAAAATTGAAGAGTTGTCATTGGCTAAGAAGAAATGCTTTCGGCTTCCTTTGGGGTTGAGGGATGCAAACGAACAGATCTCGCTCTTCTCATTTCAATCACCGTCATGTAAAGTACACGTTTTTGTGGAGCGTTCTTAGGCGCTTAAGTTTATCCCTGGTAAGTCTTTTCAACTCGTCTCGCATTTCATTGTAAATTAAATTATTCATATTTCTGCTAAAAGTGTGTCTGTCTAAATCAATTCCTAGGTTTAATTTAAACGTCAATATGTTCAAAGCTTCATTCATTTTTCTATGTAACCTATCAAACGGGATTGTTGATTATTATTGTTAATAGATGTTATTGTTTTGATAAGTGTTTCGTTTCATTTGAGTTGTCTTGCTTTATCAGCCCTTATTAAATGTTAAATACTTAAACGCGACAGTTAGTAGTCAGAAAATGTGTTCACAAGGTTCAAGAAAAAGAACCCAGTTAGTTTTGCCTTCGAATAAATTGGAAGAGATTTGATGAATTAGAATTTTGACCAGTAATTAAAGCCCTTAAACCGCGCTTGGCCAAAATGCTACCATGTTAGGGAGTCGCGGTTGTTCCCGCCATTTTGACCTCCTACAAAAATAGTAAAAAAACTCTTTATCGTTTAGTTGAGTGCTAATTGACATGTTGGCATGTCTTAAGACTTGATTAATTCAACTTTCTACCAAAAAAGGGCGAATAATCGAAGGCAATAACTTATATTCGAGTCATCAACGAATTTTCCGGGAAAGTTCCCTTTTCGATATGATGTAGTAAAATTTTACGACGAGGATCATCATCATCCCCCCACAAAATTTGCATAAATAAGCCAGCTTCTTCGCAAAATCTCGCTTGTAATTTTCTTTCCCGGCCGCACACATAAAAAACTTCTCCCTTATAATTGCCGGTAATAAAATAAGTCATTTAACCGACGGAATCCGTAATCCAACGACGCATTCTCCCGGAAAAAAGAAATCACATTTTACCGTGGACCGGTGAGCGGCGGCAGTACGGTCACGGAAACGGATCTCAAAAGGAGCGAGAAAAACTTTGCCGCGCGGCGAAATTTCACATTTTTATTGGACCAGCTATATTTATACGTTCTCTGTCAAATTTATGCCCTCAATTTAAGTTGTCTAATCCGGGAATCTGCGGATTGCTCACGGTAAATTACACCGGTTCCATAATCGTGAAAATTATTTCACCCTTTTACGGGGTGTTTACCCCTTTTACGTCTTATTATTACGAAAGCCAATTTAGACATAGGGATTTAAGCATGATTACTTTTTGCGTGAACTTTTAATAGGGTTTTTTCTGGGGTCTCGGCAAAAAATATAGAGAGAACTTTATTCTTGGATATCAAGAAATATTATTCTTGCGTATATAGTATGTAGCATGAAGAGGATTCTTTTGTATACAAATAATATTTTATTCTAATAAGAATTTCAATATTGTTGTTTCAATGGTTAGTTATTCTTACAATTTAAGAATTTAGTATTGTTGTGATAAGTATATTTTGCTCTGACGAAGAAAAAGTTATTCTTCTATAAAAAAAAATAGACGCTCGTCTTACAACAACAATACTTCGTTGGAGGAAAAATATATATGCTTCAACGAAAAAACAGTTTCTTGACCCAACATTCTTACTCTGAGAGATACATAAAAAGTTGTGCTATTACTTTACAGGATTGTAGTGGAATAGCCTACACATAGAGAACTCTGTAAATAATGTATACCGATACTAGAGCTTCTGCAGTCGAAGTAAAGTAGTTTCGTACTATAAACTATGAACTAGGAGCGGCTTCAGTGGACACTTAGAAAATTATTAAACTGCCAACAGTGGTAATGTCTAAAACAATACTACATATTCGTATCTATACTGAAGTTAATTGTATATCGATGTACATACTTGTTTTCTTTTCTTTTGAATGTAACTATTAATTCTTGATTTCCGGGAGGAAACCGCGTATCTCAATAGAAACTATTGGTACACAGAGAGAACTCTATTCTTGAATATCAAGAAAAATTGTTCTTACGTATATATAGTGTAGCATGAAGAGGATATTTTTGCTATCCAAATAATATTTTATTGTAATAAGTATTTCAATATATGTAGTTATTTCAACGGCTAGTTATTCTTCCGGTTTAGGAGTTTCGAATTGTTTATGTTGAGTATATTTTGCTCTGACGAAGAAAATGTTATTCTTCTACATATAAGAAGAGTGAGACGTTTATTTTACAACAATAACAAGATTGTGCTGGGTGAAAAATATACATGCTTCAACAAACAAACAGTTTCTTGACCTAAAAGTAAACGTACGTATTGCTTAAAACAGACGTAATTCCTTGCAAGCAGTTCCTTCATACTTAAAACAAGAAAACGTAATACTTGGAACGTCAAGAAAATCATATTCTTACTTTGAGAATTTTGTATTTTACTTGAACCAACCAAATGATCTTTCTGCGGATATATAAATAAGTGATATTCTTCACCCAAAGGTATTAGTGTTGTATCGAATAAATTTCTGTGCATAACGCTGTTCTCGAATGAAAACTTTAATAAATAGATATAGGGAAGTTTCTTAAACATTTGTAGAAAATTAACTTCAGTGTCTGATAGGCTAATCAATATAACGTGTTTCGATTAAAAATTTTAATCTCTCGAAGCTCATATTATTGTAAAACTTATGTTGGAATTTTTGCTTCCTATACATCATTGGTTTCGTTGCACTTTTGTTGCCCTTTTTGCGCTTTCCCATATTGCCATGCTGTTATGTTAAGGACAACCACAGATGTTCAACTGGTTGCCGGGACTTTACGCATCTTCCCAAAGGGTGCGGGATGAGGATATTCGGCTGATGTATGGATTTGAACCCAACACTTTCTGGCAGGAGAGGATATGCACATTAGTGCATATAAATCAACAGTGATTTGTACAGTAAAATTATTCGAGAATATATAAAAGGATCGATGCCAATAAAATGGCTGCCAATACAAATTTAGTATCAATTAGGACTTTCGTCGATTATTCACTAACTGAACAAACTCCCCGAAGTAGGAACTTCCCAGTCCATAAAGTTTTATTCGATTTCAGACCGTTTCGAGTCGAACTTTCCCTATTCCTATTCATTCTCCCTCAGATCTCTTCGTTCCTACGATCACAAATAAACTTTTGCGCCCTCCCGCGCCCTGGTTCCACCCTTAAATTGAAACTAATATATTTTATTTATAAGCAGTGAAAGATTCGTTCCTGTCAGTGGTTTGCCGCCGGTATGAAAATCCATCGCGGCAGAAATATCTCAACCAATATGTAATGCAGAACGCAAGCAAGCACACTTGAATAAAAAATCGAATCAATTTTGAACGAGGAGAACGGGTCGCTTCGTTGTCGGGGCTTACCTTGGTGAATATTTGAAAATTTGAAATCTCCACCTCGAGAGGGTTGCGACCAATACGGTTCGTTCACTCGACCTTCCTCCCGTTACCTGGGCGCTAGGAATATCAAGCGGAAACATCGCAAAATTGTATCTTTACGTGTGTTGCCTGTAACGGATTTTCTATTGGATTTATTCCTGAATCTAATTGTAATGCCGGAAAATTGATTTTTTTTTCTTGGGGAGGAGCCGAGTTTTCGATTTGCTTATCCGTAATTTGTTTACTACGGTACTTCTATGCAAAAACAGTATTAAATTGCGTAAATTGCATATTATTTACTGTTTTTTTATGGTTAAAGGTTCTATTTGTTTTTAAAGTGTTATTATCTCCAATTCTTTAATTATATTATTATTCTATGAACGCTTGTAACTTATAAATGCATTTCGAATTTAACGATTTATTTTTGTTCCAGGTAAGTGTCGATTTATACCATAATTTTCTGTATACACCAGGGTGGGTGAGTAGTAATTGTTATCCATTAATATCTTTCGACAGTTCATTCGCAATGTCAGCGAGAACGGCGTAACGCCACCACTACGGTGTATTTACGATAATGTTGTTGTTCGGTAATTAATACAAACATTAACTAATAACCGCCACGGTGGGATGGATAATTGATGCATCACGTTGTCAATAATCCAATTGTAAATGGATGGCGAAGCATAATTGTAAATTTGCCGCCGTGATCGTGAGGGCGACTTAATCTCTTGCTTCGAGATCCTCCAGCAATAATCCGCATAGTACGGGTGACTAGATATAGAGACGATTGTCCACAGAGGCACGTGTAATGTTAAATGTTAGGTATACTGTGTCATATGAATATCATTATACGAGATCTTACGTTAACACCTAGCTGAGGTGTTAAGCCTTTATTTTTGGAAAATAAGTGATTTAAATAAGACCAAATATTATAAAAAATGTAAAAAAATAGCATAATAAGAACTTTATTTGAAAATTAAATGGTTATGATAAGTTATTATAAAATATTTGGGGTGGTATACTTATTTAAAATCACTGCAGGATGAGATGGTGTCAGTTTGGTCCAACTCGGATGAATTCCAAAGAAAACGCATGTAACATTTGCCACTTCCGGTTGTCAGATTGTCACCAAAAACAATGCAGTTCATCCCCCGGTAATTTTAAATATGTATACCAAATTTCTGGCCGATCCCTTGTTCCGTTTGGGCGCTATCGTGTTCACGGACATACACACATACATTTTCCAGAAATCACTGCAATGGGTTCAGGGGACCTCAAAACGCGTATTTCCGCGAAAATCTCAATTTTTTCCATCGGTTACAATACTTTCCTTCTAGGGCACTAGTCGGAAAGTCAAAAACGGTGCTTTTACTATCTGTAATGACGGTCAAAATAATCAACTCTCAAAGTAAATTGTATCCAATCATCCCCTTCATCATGCATGATTCAAACGGTACCGGATATGAAATTGTCTCAGGAATCCATTTTTAGTAACCTCATTCGTGTAGGATGTACGGTTTGCGCGTAAAATGCAAATAAAAAAACACCCGGCGCCGCCACCAAAATACAAAAAATGGAGAAGCCCAACAAAATAAAATACCCTCGGCTGAAAACGGTTAATAGAAACGTTTCAGACGCACCCCTCAATATTTCATAATAGAGCAATTACTCGATTCAGTGATATCGCCGACGTTTTGCCATACATCTCACGTCCTCCTCCGCGATGCGAATAGACTGCAAATATTTTCGGGGGATTCAAACGAGAGGAGAATGGTGGGGGGCGGGGTTGGCCGCTTTTCACTTATGACAAATCGGTGAAACAGTCGCTCTTGATGCCACTCTCCCACTCGACCTAGAAGCCGAACAGAAACAAGAACATCGTTCCGTTTCATTCGACATTTCTCAAAATGCCAACCCGAGACTTAGTTTGGGGGAGTTCCGGGTTGAATAATAATTAATTTCAGGGATGGTCGCCCTTTGATCTATCACTTTTACATCTTCCAAGTCTCGGGTAGTGTTTATTTATTACCGTACCGTTCGAGTTCGTGCAATTTCTCTCGAAATCGAGTTGGAAAAATTCTCTTGTTTGATTTGTAAAGGGTTCGCCTAATTTATATGTGCCCGGGTAACCGTATCCCGCTGAAATTTAAATAATCTCGCATAACATGAAAAAAGACGGTCTAACCCTTTTTGTGAGATATATTTCAACCTCACCCCACCCTAACGGTAAATCATAGGCCTCCTACGCGGCACAGATTCATCCGAATATTGATTTCCCTATTTTTCTCTTTCTCAGATAAATTATATTCCCTACGTCGTATTATTGTAACTTTACCTGCTATATTTCACTACATTTTTCCCTGCCCGCAAAACGTGCTTTGCCTTGGTTCAACATTGATTTATTTTGCTGAATGTTTTTACTTAAAAAAGTCAGAAATTGTTGTCGATTTATTATACACCCGTGTATTACCTACATTGCAAACATGAACAACTCCATAAAAATTAATATTTGAAACCGCGTTGTTGACCATCTTCGTGTCCTGAAGATGCCTCTTGTAACAGAGCACGAAAGTCTCCATTATAGATATAAGTAAAAATAATTATTTTTACAACAAAATAGATCTATTTTAGGGCTTATAACAGCAATCTGTATGAATCAACAACGCTGCTACTTGTATTTAGGCGAAAAGTAAATTATATAAAATATTCCACCTTTTTTCCGAATGTCATCTCGCTTTTCTTTGTCATAGATCCAGATCACTTTTAAGGGAAAGCTTGAAGGAAAGCTGCCCCCGCCTCGAGAATTACAGATCAATCATTTAAGGTGACAGCCGGCCTTTTTGGGCTCGCGACGTCAAATAAAACCACATCTGCGACGCGTCACACCAGATAACAATAATTAAAAAGCAAAATGGAAATTACTTATACATTCGTTGTCTGATTCCGTAGGAAAATTACCCGGTCCTCTGTTATTACACCCCGCCAAGTATCGCGTTATTATTGTAATTAGAGGGTTTGGGGCGACATGGAAACGCTATACTCAACTCACCCTCCGTACCCGTGTTCCATAGGACCAGCACGCCTCCTACCGCACAAAATCCCAACTATTTGGCGTTTTGGAAACCAGTTCTATTTCGATTTAATTACACTAATTGAATATGAAGTAATTCACACGCGACGACATTAATACTACAACTGAAAGAGCTTTTCGAGCAAAGGCTTAATTAATAGGCAGTGAAATTGTTGTTGGGGTCAGACTGAAATGTCAAGGGGTAGAATTAAAAAGGGTGTGCGTAAATTTGAATTAATTTTAGTATTAAAACTTCAGAAGAAAAACGCTAGAAAACTATAGACAAATTCTTCAGAAATCTTTTCATTTTTTAAAATAGTTATTTTTTTCTCCTACTCGGGTTTAAATCAAACAGTAGTGTTGACCATTTTGTAGTGATAAACAGTAACCGAGGCAGCATATTATTTAATTCGGCTTTAGACAAAGCTTTTGGTACTATAATCAACATCCAACTGTACATTTCATAGTCAATTACCTTAATTAAATCAAAATATGTGTAGCTTCTATCTGGTTTGGGGAACCAGATGGAATATCCATGCTACATCGCTATCGGGTGTTAGTACTCATAATAACCGAATGTTTCCATTTATCAATAGGTACACAACATAATAATTATATGGAGTGGCACCGTGTATTGTTACATAATATTAGATATTATATTTGGGTATGAAAAGCTATCGAATATCACAGGAACTGCCATGTTTACTTTCAGTTAAAACAACAAGTACCAAATAAAATACTAAAAAAAGTTACAGATCTTTCAAAGCATTTCATATATTGTTTTTATAAAAAAAAATAATTGTGCTCGAAAATAAAAATGGAGATAGACCCTTTAGAAAACTGTACCTTTGGGATCAGGCGATAAACATCATTTATAGCACTTCATCTTTATTAAAAAAAAGGGAGATGTAAGCTTATGGCCGGTAATTTAGGTGGAATATAGCAGCAAAGTTAATATTTTAGCGCTGTATAAATTACGTAGCTCATCGAGGCCATCCTTTTGTAATAGCCCTATGGGCCATTCCAGCAGTAAACGCGGTGTATTGTTCCGGTAAATAATTGATCGATTGCTAGATGATTACTACGATTAGGTTATAGGGAAATTAATTTCGGAAAGTGGTGGTAAGGATAACGACCATCATTACAAATGCATACAGAATTAAAGATAAACAATATTAAAGATAATGTAATGTAATGTAGCTACAACAGTTGTAGTTGCATGTGTGTCCAGGTCCATAGCACTTCATTTAACACAAACATGCAACCAAACTGTTGCGCAACTGGTGTGCCCCTAGCATTATGTATTTAAGTATGAAAATAAGTACCTCTACATATGAAACAATAAAATTAAAATTTGTACAATTTCTTTAAATGGGTCAAACACGTCGTGATATATCCCTTCATTAATTCCGTGAATCGCCTACCGATTCGTCTACATAAAACTTTTGTAGCGGAATTAATTAAATTTTAAAATTAAACAAAACATTATCGCGAATTTAATTTTCGTTGTACGACCACCACTAGCGGTAATATAACACCAGTAGAATTAATTATTAAAACGTCAAATTAGTTAAAGCGTTGTCGACCGCTCGACGCAAAAAGTAAAACTAGACAGGCAAAAAAAACGACATCCGTACCGACGATACTCGGGTACAGTTTTGTATGTGCATAATTTACAAACTACAAAAGTTTTAATGAACCCACCGGTTAAAAACGAGTTCGTTCTGGCCCCCAGAATGTAAACACATCCGAATCGTGCACTTACAACTAGGCATAACCTGCACAAGGCGGCAGTAATTGGAATAAATGCAGACAGGACTTCCGTCACAAGGTTAATTAAATATTAACTTGGATATAACGAAAAAAATAAACGACAAAGAGAGAAATAACGAAATAGCCAGAGATATGTGGAAATAAACGCGTTCATCCGAGTGCAATTTTATTGTTCGCCTTGCCTGCGATGTAAAATTTCTCTGTATAATTTCTCGTGACGACCACCAGAAATCATACATGGCTCAGGGTTTTGTGGACGTGGTCCGTATTCAAATGTTATGAAAAGATCCGTAATGGAAAAGCATATTACCGTTATAAATGTTATCGTGCACTACTGCACGTATATTTACATTGGCGAATGTGTGGTTTCGTTTAGAATTAATGAATAACTTCCTCGCTGGTTAAAAACTTAAAACACAAAGAGTGGTGCATAAATAAATTAACACACCGCTATATAGCATGTTTGCTCAATTGTAAATAATAGATATTTCCTTTTATAACAATAATGTGGACTGGACAATTGAAGAGTTGTAAATCAAAAGGGTCCAAGTACCAACCAAATATTTAGTTCTGAGGAAACAGACAAACTTTATATAAAATTTCAAATCGGTCCAACTGACATCAGAACCTACCCACGGGCTATGTGCCACATCGTATTATTTCAACGAATCACTAAGTTCTAGATTTCCGGGAGGAAACAGCGTCAGTGGCGATAAACTCGTCAAAGTTTCACACACATGTTGCAAGAGGCATCTTCAGGACGTAACAGTAAGAGAACTACGAAGAAAATCTCTTCTCGTCTTAGTGCTACGTCCTGAAGATGCCTCTTCCAACAGAGTGCGAAATGTTGGCAACTTTATCGTCATTAATCAGGTATTTTTTTCCAAATTAAACGTCAGCTAGTCTTATACTTCAATAAGAAAGGTATATTAACAAGAATACAAGGTATTTGTTTATTGGTTATGTAAATAAAAACTTAAGATACTTAATTCAGTATTAATCAAACGGATAAGGTTCGAATTAAAATGGTTAGCTTCGCCTGGCAAGTACTCCATCATGTTCTTTTAGGTCTTCTAGCTTATCTCTTTGTATATGCGGTGCTGTAATGAATACTGTGAACTTGTGGGTAGGCGTGTTAAAGACGACGCATGGTATTTTTTGCCATGCATGATATTGACATAGATCCTCTTGATTGTTTTACAACTCTTCAATTATTATTTTCTTTTCCTGTCTAAAAACCATACATATTAAACCAGTAAATAAGATGATTGGTCTTTTTTCTCAAATTTAATGTGTTATCATTTCGTTTTATTTAATAAAAAATGTTTGTTGACGTTTCTTTGTTTTTAGTTTTAACCTAGGTTGAAAAAGTTAAAATTCATCATCATCGGTTGGTTACTCCTACTGTACTCTTGCCGTGGCGCCTATATGTTATGCGATCAATGGTACCACCCATTGCTCTGGCTCTGTGTGGTGTTTTTCATTCCATGAATTATGCAACGGATGAGGCGGTTATGAGTTTTTTTTGCGAGGGGGTGGACTTTATTGCGAGCACAGTGGGCTGTTTATTAGTGCCATTTTGACGAGTTATTGCGAAGCGGCTGACCCGAAATCGCCGCCAGCTGTCAATAATTTGATCCTTGCAGAGCCTTCGCGCCAGATTAAAAAGTTGCTGTCGCCGCGATTTTCCTAATATTTGACGATGCCTTTTCTCCCGTGTAGTCGAAAGCACGGCCTCGGAACGGCCATAATACGCTAGTCCTTGCATAAATGTTTTATTAATCGGGTATTATTAAAATTGGGAGCAAAAAATGTTTAATGGAAATGTTAAACAGCTAAAATTCGCCTGTGACAGCTGCCACTGAAGAATTATTTGCAGTGTAGAAGCAACCTAACTTTTCGACAACATCGTTGACACACATTTCATCACTCTGCATTGGAAAATTGGCTACTCTTATCTTTAAATGTGTCGATTTTTAATTTAATGATGTTTCAAACAGTGAATATACTACAGAATATTTCAAACTGTGTGTATAACTTTTTAATAAAATATTTATTTTAAAATACGTGGCTCAGTATCTGCAAAAAAATAGTTAACGTAAATTTTGTCAACACAAACGTAATAACGTCGATTCCTTGGAATACACGAACACTCATACATATAGATGAACTCCACCAACTAGAACTAAACAAACAGTATATTATCATTCCCAAGCGAAGCGTGGTCGTTTGTGGTGAATGATATTTCAAATGCAAAAATCATTGGAGAACCCAAACATCTCGAGAACCGATCATTCAAGCATACGAATTCGATTCTTCAGATCATTCGATTTTTCCCACCACTATATCAAAATATTTTACAGTATTTTCTGATAAATTATTAATTTATGAAAATATTCTTGAGAATGTTCATAACAGTTTTACAGAATTGTGTCGATTCTAGTGTCCTTTGTACACATACAATAGTGAAAAAAATATCTCTATGAAAACAGGTACAATGTAGCTGGTTGCAATTTGCAGTTTTGAAAATTATTACCATCGGTTTATGTTATGCAATATTCGCAAAATCGCGGTATCGGGATTTGGATATAAAAAGGTCGGCTTTATGACTGTTGTCGTCGATATAATCCGCGGTAATGCAAATTCTGCGCTCGTTTCAATATTGCGTTTCAGCACTCGTGGTTGGTGGATGGATTCCGGTAACAACCCCCCCGCTTCCCGAGGCTACAATATTAAACACATATTTTATTCGGTACTCCAGGACTCTAATGGGCATTAAAATTAATCCGTTGATTTATCGTTCGTATTGTACCTTGTTCCCGTCTACTTGATGTATTCATTCCGACAAAGGGCTATACGAGTTGCCGCACAGTGGCCCATTTCATACAAAACAAGCAAAAAAAGATTCAACGAAGAGAATGAACTTATTTTCACTATTTTAGCAGTCTTGATACTGTAATAATGAACCACTCTATATAATTCAACGTAAGATCCATTATGAGATCAATTTAGATCCATATACCATCCCTCTCATAAAAAGCACTATCAGGAGACCTGACCTCTTATCGGAAAAAGCTTTAGCTTGGACCCCTAATGTACAACGGAAACCTTTAATTCCGTTATCTCTCATTTTGTTTCGCTTAAGATGTAAACTCATTAAGCCGGGGTGCTTCTCCCTGAAGAGAGTAAAAAACGAAAACACATTGCATTAGCGCGGGGATAACGACAGAACCACGCCTACCCTCAAGGGCCAAACAAACCGGTCAAAATTAGATAAAGGACGGTCCCGCGATTAAAATATGTCGATGCATAATTAGATAGGACGTAGGGTTCAAAGATACAGCCTTGAGGTAGCGCCGTTGGCACTGCCAGCCCCAGGTACATCATTATTTAATTTAGGGGATAATTGTGTGGCGTGCGTATGAGTTCCACTTAGTAAACCTTTCAAGGGAGCGCAAATTTGATATCTCAATTTGGTTCGGCCGAGGGATGCGTCCCCATGGGGTTGCCGGTTGTTGTTTTTCCATGTTTTCGTCGATGGCACACATGCTACATTTTTTATGGCTGTCTTTATTGGCAATTTTACAGTTCGTCGGCTGGGCGAGGCATCGCTGCAAATAAGGGTGAACATGAGTTTATCACGGGGTAGTAATTTTACTGCAGCCCCTCCCCTATTTCCCATTGTGCGTTACTTGTTTTTTTTTTCTTGGCTTCTTCCGCCTATACTTTATATAATTCAGTGCCGGTGCTCTAAGTTATATATCTCATAAACTCTCTGAGATTTTGGAAAAAGAAAATTCGTTTGGATGGTTTTAAACTCCCGGAGTTTTGGTAAAAGAATACATTGTTGAATTTAATAAAGAGTAATAAAAAAGAGTAATTTAATTCTCGGTACATACCAACACAATGTTATTTATACTTTTAAATCTGTTTGAACAGAATAACATTTATAGACAAAGACACTCCTCCAAACTTACTCAAAACCGGTAAAATTTACATGGATTATTTCGTATATGGCTCGTGGGAGCGTATTCAACGTTGACGTTATTACTTAAATTGCGGAGTGAGATTCCTTTTAGGAAAACAACCCACGGATACAAGAAGTTGTTGACGAGGGGTGCAAAACCCAGGGAGAATTGCTCATAGTTACGCACATTAAATCTACATATCTTCAGACGAGTAATATACCCAAAAACAACCCTAACTGGAAGTGTAATTAATTTGAATCCCGACAAAAGACTGCTTTTCCCCACCCTTTAAAGCGTTTAATATCTACAAACATTCAACTGTATCCCCCACCCATTGTATCACGTGTTGCGAGAATTCTAGCATAGAATTGTGGTAATATAAAGAGTTTGTGTAAATACTCTATTTCATTAATAACTAAATACCGAATTACCGAATATGTTTGATATGTTTTTTGTCCAAACGTGTTTCAATTCAAAAATTTGCCAGTTCGCCAATAGTTTTATTTAGAAACAACATCTTGTCGCTTCAAAGGAAAAATTTGTGAGTTTTGAATCAAAATGCTCTTCTTAATTGAAAAATTTGTAAATTTTCGCAAAACAGCGAATGTCTTAAACATTTCTCTGTGTGTAGTTTCCAAAAATGGATACTCATGACACTTTTATGACCAATCATATTCCAAGACAAATGTTAGACACAAGTTATTCACAATGATTCTATAGCAAAGCAAGGCAATTTTATATCACTTATTGCAGTGGTTACTACCTACCGTCTCCTTAAATTGTCTGTCACATGAGTTGCCATCATTTCTGAAGTCCTGAATAGAAATGACCGCAACTAGAATCAACTAAGGCGGTTGTGGGCCAATCAAAAGCTATCCGCCATGAATTACTGTCACGCTGGGCAGGAAATAAACTGTCCGCAATTACCCCTAGCCAGCCGAATACCCCCACAAATAAGGGAGTATTTTATGCCGGGGTCGGTATTAAATATTTCTTAGTTGAGCACAAAAGCGTCTATACGAGGGGCGAAGTAGTAATTCCGGGCGCGCGCTTTTTTTTTTATTTATCTCTCCGGTCCATCTTTCATCGTAAATATGTCCGTTGGCCTACGCTCGTACGACCGACCCTTCGCCTGGAAAAATACGGCCGCGTTATGTCGGTCGGTTGTTTGTTTATCCGGGAAGGACGCTCTTTTACACACCAGGGTTTGCTGGTGTGCCTTTAATTTTTGCGGTTATGCATTTCGAGGACCCCGTGAGTGAGTAATTTATATAACGCTCACGAATTTATGGTTTGTTATAAGGGTTATTTTTTAAAGGGCAAAATTTGAAGTGGAGCAGAACCAGCAGTTTAAAAATAAATGTTCATATTGGCAAATGAAATCAACCTCATTTTTTTTAATGTAGGTAATTATATTAAAGGAAATATGATGCTTAGCACACAAAGGCCATATCGTATCATCTCAAATTATAAAAATTACGAAAAAACTTCAAATATTTTATTTTCAAATATTTAGGCCGAAATTTGCACCGGAAATGTGCAAGACCTCTCGAGATAATACTATAACAAAGTGTGATTCTTTAACGACTTACAATCGTTAAACTTTAAAGTTCGTTCTTTCTCGCCGATTAGACCAAAGCGCTAATTTGGTTTGCTAATCTCACATTACAGTGCCCTAATAACAATTACCAGGTTAGTGTCGATGAATCTAGACTTTTATTATCACTTACATGGCAGTGCAAGAGCACTTTTATGCCGTTTTTGTCCACCCTCTTAACTGAAAGATAACGTAATGGAATTATGTGACTCTCTTTCTACAAGATACCGCCATTCTCGTATTAACTGCTGTCCGGGTAATTTTATTTCGCTGCTTCCGGTTCTTCTGTTGATATATATTATCGCGTACACGGTTTATACCGCTTCTAAAACTGATAGGATGGGGTTTAAAATTTAAGATTTATTGCGCGAAACTCATTTTAGTTTTAGTGTACGTTTTTATTTTTAGGGTTGATCGTAAAATTCTGGCTGCCACTAAAGCTAAATAGAAATTGTTGTGCGAAATTGGTATGATTATTTTATATTTTACAGCTTGCACTTGCCCTACATAACCGCAATACACATCGTTGTTATTGTCTCAGACATTTTATGATGATTTTCGAGTAATTTCTCAATATTTCTTTTGTCATGCATTTAATTCATTGCAAAAAAATCAAGCCAGATAATGTAGTGTCTTTGCTGCTATAAACAGCCTAGAGGTCACATTTTTTCCTTATGATGGACTCAATGCACTATAAAATTGCGGGATTAATTTCCCAACATATGTGGCGGTTTTCGTGTAACAAAAAAGAAAATTCATGTTTCTTCTTAAAAAGCCGCCCAACATGTTTTTACATAAATATTATTGTCATCTTGATATTGGCAAGAGAAAACGTGACACAGTCGGCGGGATTATTTTCCACACCATTTTGTAACGCCTTCACACGTGAGCCGCCAAATTTTTTGTTCGTATTGTTACGTATTTTTTGGCTTGGCATTATCAGAAATCTGTCGATGTCGACATCAGCTACGATGATAAAGTCGACGTATGAGTTATATATGGAGTCGATACGGATGAACGGAGCCCGAAACTAATCTCTCATCTAATATTGATGAATTTTACACGTAGCGGCCATCTGTTCTAGTTTTGGATCGGATAGCGGGGACAACGCCGCCGCGCCGCTGCAATATTGAAAAGCCGACCTATCGGATATCTCGTCTGATTTATGTTGATGTCCTCAGAAAAATGCAACCGACAGCGTAGTGTAAGCTCCTTCCTTTTTCTTTCGGTGTAAAATGACTGAAAGTGTCACAGCTTTATCACAGCTCGAGAATTGCAGGCTGTCGGATTTCTGAGAGTTTCGAACCGCAGCCGCAGGTCGTAATATTTTTATCACAGGTTCAACGTCACATGTTTTTAAAAAAAAACCCACATTATTGTTTTGTACCATTATTGTACAAGATTTTAGGGTAAATAGTGGTATCTTCGTTGGAAATTAACATACCGAAATAAAACAAAGGCAAATATTGCTAATTTATTTTGCTTTAAAGTTGAGTAGGCCAAATGTTAACTAATTGTTCCATAGGGTGTTCCGAACATAGACAATAAGCGCATCAAAATTCAGCAAAGATTACAGAAGTTATTTGCGCTGAGAATGGTATAGATTTGTTTATTGTTTTTTCTAATCTAAAAAGTTAAGATGTATGTGTTCTTTATAGAAAAGGTCACACCCATTAAACCAGAATTCCCCATTTCGTCCAGCAATCTCTACCTGCCTAATGACCCGAACTAAATATAAAACAACCCAATTTACCAATTATATACAATGAACATCAACAAGGGGAGTCCACGTAATCCAACGAGCAAAACCTCCCTCCTTAAATTGCGTTACATTCACAATTACACCCAATTATTCCACTGGAGACAATGGACAGAAACGCAAGAAAAATACATTTCGGAACGCACTTCTCCCTTTAAATTAGGTCTCCACTGTCTCTCCAGTCTTCTTGGCGGCCGTCAGCACCGGAGATAATACCGTCATTACCGGGACGGCTTCCAGAGACGGCGAGCAGCACCCTCTCTGACAATAAGATTCCGCGAACGAAGGAACCAACGAACGCAAAGTGGAAAGTTTACGAAAGATTACACATTACCGACTTTATGGAAACAAAACGTGCTCCAGTTAGAGGAAGAGAAGACTCCACTTCTTCGGTCGTCACGAGGAGAACTTTACCGGCGAGGCAATCAGCGAACGCGAACTGTAACCGTGACAAGATACGAGTGTTTCAAGTGCTTTAAAACGTGCTGATAAGACTCGGGCGACGCGAGTTAAACGCAGAAGTCAAAATTACTATTTTCGGTATAACGGTGCAGATAAACGCCGCTTTGGTGACGTTACCTTCAAGTGGAAGTGAAGAGAGAGCTTTCGATGGGATGGGATTGAGATGAAACCTCTCTTAAAGAGGTGCTTGGAAAATGTTTTGTTTTAGACATACATATCCTAGCACATAGAGGGAACTCTATTCTTGGATATCAAAAAAATTATTCTTGCATATATAGCATGAAGAGGATTTTTTTTCTATACAAATAATATTTTATTCTAATAATTTCAATATAGTTGTTCCAACGGTTAGTTATTCTTATGATTTAAGAATTTAGTATGTTTATGTTACGTATATTTTTCTTTTGGTGAAAAAAAGTTGGTTCATCTTACAACAACAACAATATTTCGTTGGACGAGAAATATATATGCTTCAACGAAAAAACAGTTTCCTGCCCCAAGATTCTTACCTGAGAGATACATAGAAAGTTGTGCAATTACTTTATAGATGGCGCTAACAGTTTCTCGCGTCTTTTGCCACATATCACCGCTATATAAGTTCGACGATATTGAGTGTTCGTATATTGTTTATTTACATCTATGCATAAGTGTTTTATTTCATGGGTGACTTGCAAGGATTATGAGGAAAACCAGGATTGTAGTGAATAGCCTACACAGAGAGAACTCTATTCTTGGAAAAATTGTGTACCATGTAGAGGATATTTTTGTGTTTTGTTTTGAGACAGCCAATATACATATTGCAAAGTACTATAAAATGCCATTTTGTTCATTTCAAAAAAAAAAAGATCTATTGAGATTTCAATATCATAGTTGTCCCTTTGAAGGTGTTAAGCTCTGTCTGGATAAACGGAAAAAAGGTTGATTTTGCACTGGTGGCGCGAGCTTGGCGTGGGATTTGGTCCGCAATAATTGTGGGTTATTATTTCCGTGGCCTGGCTGCACATTTTTCCCGTTTCACTAATTTTAATTAAACGAATTTGCATAAAAAGCAATTTAACGAAAAAAATAGTGAGGCCACCTCGCGGACAAAGAGCGGATTAATTAATATGCTAATGTTTTTATGTGCCGCTCGGCGTATATTTTTTTATTTTATTTTTCGAAGCTCGGCAACTTATCATACAAAGTGACTGGATTATCTGCGGTGCGTGTCGCAGCCATATAATATTTTTAATTTCAACTTTTATACGTCCCATGTTTGGCCTACGCGTTCACGATTAAACCTTTTCTATTTTTTATGCTTGTTAAATTTTATTGTCATTGTGGTTTTAAATTACTAAACGTGCTGCAAAATAATCCTATCGACTGTGCTGTTGTAGACGTTCTATACGACATTCACGAGAAATTTTACTGAATTTTTCTGTAAATTAAGTAAGTTATTGCTAGTGTTAATAATTATAATTTTAGAGCGTGAAATGTTATCCACTTGACAAAACAGACTGTCGAGTGGAAGTCTTGTCTAGGAACGGTAACAAACGTAGAGTGGCAAGCAGCTAGACATCAAATCGCTTCCTTAGTTAAGAGCAATTTTCCCCTGATGCAAATTGCGCTAGAATCTCGGATTAAATCCGCCATTAATATTATCTCACTGCTTTTGACAGCTAATTAAGACGGCTCCGAGAATTACTTCTTGCCAAGCCACAATAATTGACTACCGTCGCTTTATTACTATTCGGATGGGACATTAACAATATGGTGAAATCAGGATTATTATAATGTAGAACTACGCAAATATTATGATGTTCATCCATGTATTTTAGGTATATACTTGACTTAGCTTTAATTTATTTTCAGTTTATCTATCTTTTAATAGATAATTTTATTTAAACAGACTATAACCGTTTGAGTTTGTTTTCGGAATAATGAATTTCAGATAGATCTTTCTGGATGTAGGTTTTGGTTCAGATTATTCCATTCATCTTCAATACAGAAAAACAGCAAAATCAGCAAACAGTTTCTTGACCCAAAAGTGGTACGTACCTATCGCTTAAAACAGACGTAATTCCTTTCAAGCAATTCCTTTATACAAGACAACGTAATACTTGAAACATCAAAAAAATCATATTTTTACTCTGAGAACTTTGTATTTTACTTGAACCAACCTAATGATCTTCCTGCAGATATAGAAACAAGTGATATTCTACGCTCAAAGATATTCGTGTTCTGTCGAATAAATGTTTCCCTCTGTGTGCAGCTAGAAGAAAAATATTACCTTCTCAGACAAACTTCATTTCAGCTATCAAAGAAAAAGGACAAAACCCCTATTATGTATTCTTCCACGTCGTATACAAGACACAATAACATGTTGCCACCGTAATACATCAAAATCCAGGAATGATTCAGCGCCGCTGGCTGTGGGCATTGTTACTGCGTTCCATTATGTCACCATTGTCGCAGCACATCACCACCATAGGAGATTTTCCCCAGGTTCTCTCAATCATTCGCACCGTCGCTCGCGTCATATCCGATTAGCAATTGTACCAACTGTATAGAGGGGAACAAGCAACATTTCAGCCGAAGAAAATAGAACTTCCTATACGGGGAAGTACTCCACTAAATCAAATCGTCCAGCTTATAAATCATACGTATTGAGTTACATATGTCACCACAACGTCCGGCCATATGTCCACCCCTAGCATAGCACAATCCCCATAGAAGCGTGGGCGGTGGAACTATCGAACCCCAAATGCAATGAAATTTCGATAATCGACCATAGCGTATTCAATAACGAATCACTCTGCCACCCCAATTTGTAGTAGGTAATGGGTTCATTTCTAT
This sequence comes from Aphodius granarius, assembly GCA_963971325.1. Lineage (NCBI taxonomy): Eukaryota > Metazoa > Arthropoda > Insecta > Coleoptera > Scarabaeidae > Aphodius > Aphodius granarius. The sequence goes on from OZ020226.1 coordinate 19,805,139, forward strand.
GCGTGGGATTGTACGTGGGGCTTGCGATTTACGGGGGTTTTCGGGGAAAACCGAGGGGTGCAATGGGCGTGGCAGCCCTGTGCATCGATGGTATATTAATTTGGGGAGAGCGTGATGAGTGGGCGCGACCGATTTTACCCTAGGAAATTGTCGTCTGTGGCTCCGCCTGATCCGGTATTCTCGGTGAAATTTTTCTTCGGCACAGCGTCAGTTCATAGGTTATTAGATTGTAAATTGTGCCCAATCTGTCTGCCTGCTCGAAGGAGGGGGTGATTTAACTATCTGGGTAGGTGGTACCGGATTTCTTGAAAAGTGACTTCGAAGCCATCGTCTTCTCGATGCAAATTGCAAATTTGAGCGTTTGCAGCTTTTATTCCGCACTGGACTAATTAGTGATTTAGACACTAGAACCATGAAGCATACTATATCTCTATAGAACGATAAAATGTTCTTTATACAAAATTAGACATCACTTTTATGCACATGTTAATTGTTTATTTTAAAAGTAAAGTAAGCCACCTTCGTTTAAGAAACTGTCAGTTCAAACAACTGAAGAGTTCCTAGGAAACTGACAAACTTTATATAAAATTTCAAAATGAGTACTTCCCTTAATTGTTCAAAACTTAGCGGTTTTGATTATTTAGTAATACGGACTTAACATATCAGTGGCAACAATAAACATATACAACAATCTTGAACATACATAATTATCATATCTTTTGCCTCAGACTTATAATCGGAGAGTTTGTATTAGTTGAGGAAGTATCCAGTTTTAACTCAAGAAATTTCCCACTCAGACGAGTTCAATTTCAAAGTAGTACATAATTATATATACGACTCATATCTCGCAGAGAGGGTACATGCAGAAAATGCAGAAAATTTAAAAAATTTGTTTGATTATCTATTCGAGTCATGTACCTTTGATATGCACGCATATTCTCCAAATAGACCACTCTGGCTGATTTAAAATGTAAGAAGTAAATGGTATTGGCATACCCGACCTCACGCTTCCCTGCAGGAAAGGGAGTACATCTCACAAGACAGGGAGATGCAGCAGCAGCAGGAGCATCTCATATTGAATTACTTGCTTTTTAATAAACTTTTCGCGAATTTGATGCTCGTGCTGCCTTCTAGAGTCGTATTTTTAGTAGGGCGCATTTCTCACTTTAACTCGCCCTCCTCCTGTTCACTGAGAAAAGTCCGATGTTAGCTCAGTCGACGCTTCCTTTGCCGCCGTTGTATTTATCGCTGAGGAATTGCGCTTTTAAGTTGGATCAGACATAAAGGAAACTTCTATCGCGTGCGCTTTCAGAACTTAATTAGTATTTTCTCTTTTCATTTTTCGCATCTTAATTTTTTTTGCTGCTTTGCCTTTCAGCTAATAGCACGGTGCCTTTGTAGATAGCATGTTAACGTTTATTCCTAGTGCTTGACCCGAGAGATCCGAGCTCGCGCTGTCTTAAACTAAGCTATAATTTTAAAAATATTTCTGGGAAATTATGATGAAAAATCTAATGAGTTCTAATTATAATTATCATAATATTTAACAAGTGCGAGAAGATGGTTGTTGACATCCGTTACTGTTATCTGCTTGTTTCTGTCAACGTAAGCAGAGGCGCTTAATTGTCCGTTGAATTTTTAAAGGGGTAGTGCTCACGAAGGTCTACCACGAGTGTGCATACGGATTTATAATGACAAGGGCCGCAGAGTACTGCGACGTCGAAAGTCAGATGGACTGTGGGTTTGCGTTGAAAACGTACTTGTGGCCGTCTGGACCCGGATCGACCTAAATTATGTATGTCGACCCGTTTTAGACGAACATTCTACCGTTGCTGCCCGCAGTGCTACATCGCGTAGGGAGTTCTTAAAGACGCAGTGAATGCCCAAGTATCAACTTTGAAATTTATACCTTCTTTTGAATTGGCGCAGCGAGTCTCCATATTTGCTATTGCGACGTGTACCTTTGGTCGAGTTTATCGAGTGTCCATATGAGAGTATAAAAATATAAGGGTCTTGTTACAATATTTTGTTGGGTGAAAAATATACATACTTCAACGAACAAACAGTTTCTTGACCCAAAAGTATACGTACGTATCGCTTAAAATAGACGTAATTCCTTTCAAGCACTTCCTTCATACTTAAAACAAGAAAACGTAATACCTGGAACATTAAGAAAATCATATCGTTACTTTAAGAAATATAGAAATAAGTGATATTCTCCACTCAAAGATAATCGTGTTGTATTGAATAAATTCGTCCCTCTGTGTACGTACATATATATTGGCAACATACCCACATACATTTTCGATAGTATCGATAGACAAACAAACATTAAGAATGTTGGAAAATTAAAGGATTATAACTTATAATTCTATTTATTTTCCTTCAAAATGGAGCGGTCTTAAATTAGTTGTTGAAAAGACACATTTATATGGCAAAGTGTCACAGAAGATCTAAAAGACATTGAATTCTGAACCTCCCATTAAATAGATATAGCCAGAAATAAGTATGCTGATTCGCTCTGCAATACAAAGAAGACTATTACAATAGAAGGAATCACGAGACCGGCCGACATAACGACTGTCATAAAACAAAACCAAAAACAATAACAGAGAGTCATTAGGCTCCTAATAGCTCGCGTCTCGCCTTAATTTCCGCCTACAACTTAATAAAACGCCGACCACAAATCATCTTTCCCTCTTTCATTACGCGAATGCCTTACATCAGGCTGCCAAAGTCGTATCAAACCGCCACGGTCGGGCACCCGCCGCATCCTGAAAACACTGCCAAAGGACAACAAACTTTGTAGCTTTTGGGAACTCACACTCCCGCCAACATGAAGACTTCAAAACGATCAAACAATGAACTGTGTTCGAACTTCCAGCCCCTCCTTCGCGCACAACGTCGGGAAAATACAAGTGCGGTGGTCTAGACCGTAAACTTCTGTAAACAAGGCCAATTTCGCATGATGGATGAGTTTCCTCGGCATTCAGATGATTGCTGGGGAGTGAACGTGCGCGCTACAATTTCCCATCGAGTCGAGCAACCGATAATGTATCGTTACCGCTAGTTCCTGCCTATATAGAGGGTATTAGACTAGACTGGATGCTTATTAGACTGGCGCTAAAGGAAACTGGGCGTCTTTATACAGAGCCGTACTTAAACTATTCAAGTGAATTTAAGTGTATCTATGTGTAACGTTCGAAGTTTCTTAGAGAAGTGACAGGGGTGTTAAATGTGAAGGTGCGTCGACTAAAAGATCTATTGTTTGTTTAATGTGGTAAGTAACTGCTACACAGCGGGAAAAATTTTATTCGATACAACACGAATATCTTTGAGTGAAGAATATCACTTATTTCTATGTATATCGACAAAAAGATCATTTGGTTAGAAAATATCATTTTCTTGATGTTCCAAGTAATACGTTTTCTTATTTTGAGTATGCAGGAATTACAGCTTGAAAGGAATTACGTCTGTTTTAAGCGATATGTACATAAGTATACTTTTGCGTTAAGAACTGTTTGTTCGTTGAAGAATGTATATTTTTCACCCAACTAAATATTGTTGTTGTAAAACGAACGTCTTACTCTTTTTATATGTAGAAGAATAACATTTTCTTCGTCAGAACAAAATATACTCAACATAAACATATTAAACTCTTAAACTGGAAGAATAACTAGCCGTTGAAATAACTACATATATTGAAATACTTATTACAATAAAATATTATTTGGATAGCAAATATCCTCTTCATGCTACACTATATATACGTAAGAACAATTTTTCTTGATATCCAAGAATAGAGTTCTCTCTGTGTACCAATCGTTTCTATTGAGATACGCGGTTTCCTCCCGGAAATCAAGAATTAATAGTTACATTCAAAAGAAAAGAAAACAAGTACATCGATATACAATTAACTTCAGTATAGATACAAATATGTAGTATTGTTTTAGACATTACCACTGTTGGCAGTTTAATAATTTTCTAAGTGTCCACTGAAGCCGCTCCTAGTTCATAGTTTATAGTACGAAACTACTTTACTTCGACTGCAGAAGCTCTAGTATCGGAATACATTATTTACAGATGTATTTCGGTATGTGTAATCGCACGCGTGGCACTATGGATCCCCCCATCGGTAGCTGCGACCGATACAACAGCTGACATAAATCGCAAGTTAACTGGATTCCTGATAATATACAGGATAATGGGAGATCCGCATATACAATTTATTAGCGATGTTCTAGAAGCGGTTAGAGGTTGGGTGTCAGCGGGGTGGAGGCGACGCGGCCGGGGAGTGTACTGCACACTTTAATGCTCTATTGATTTCGGCTAGTGTACGTTTTGAATATTGAATGCTATATTAACATGCAAATTAATCGATCCGTAAATAAATGATGCATCGTCTCTTTGTCTGATCGCTGTGAATTCCTAGAAACTGTAATGGGTTAACATTATCGTTAATTGCGAAACGTTAACCTACGTACGTCCTTCAGTTTAGCATGGCAGTATTAATTATTTAAAATATGCTTTCGTAGTCATCGCAAAGAAATGCCCAATAGTAAATTTGACAAATTTTAATCTTCAAAGACTTTTGTACAAAGAGAGAAAAAATTATTATTATTTCTTCGGTAAAATTTATTAAATTCACAGCTAATTGTTGTAGTTGTTTTGGGTGCGGTTTATTCCGCTGCACCTAGGCCCATTCTTGGCCCTTTGTGCTTACCCATTTTTACATACTATTTGATAACGACAACCAGAGGTGTTCAACTGGTTGCCGCCCACGGTTTTACGCCTCTTGCGAAAGGCGGTGGGACGAGGATCTTCAGCTGATGCCTGGATTTGAACCCAAACTTCTAGCAGGAGAGCAGCACTCTACCGCTAGAGCCACTCGCCCCATCACAGCTATTGTATTTGTATGAACTTGAGTTTCAAGAACTCTACGTTCTTTTTAAGTAAAAAACTTTTTTACTGTTTGACAACCTGACAACTAGAACACTGAGTGTTATTCATATTAGTAAACTGATACTGTGTATCGAATACTTTTTGAAATATGCATCAGATTCCTGAAATAATGAATCCTAGCGAATACTGACGTAACAAATTGATACTTTTTACACATCCTTACCGTCCACACCATAATGGATTCAGGATTATAGAGGATCCCGTTTATTCTGTTTGCATCCTTACGAGGTAATGGTGTTGTTTCCTCGTTGGATGGGTAGCCTTGTAGGTAGTTGTAGCGCACAAAGTGTTTATTAAGTAGTAATTAACGGCGATGCGCAGCCAGCTGGGCACGAAATAAGCGTTTGTTTGCGACGCTCGCTTAAAATGACCAACAAAATATTCATCTTTACCTCTCCGTGTTTATGGAAGGAAACACTTTGCGTTAATTTAAGTTTAGCCGTGCTATAGACGTCCGCTAGAGAGTGGTTACACCCTTGTTAAGGGTAGTGGTAAGCGGTTTTCGGTCACAAAAAAAACTTGTTTATAGTGTTTCAAATTATGTCTATCCTTTATTATGAAATGTGTTGTTAACATAGACCCACATCAGCTAGCTGTTTTCTAAGGATGTGTAGATTAAATTTGTGTTTTTTAAGTACTGCACAACAGCTAACTTAACATCCGGATGTACGTTTTTAGAAAATGTCTTGTGTTCTGTATTCGATTTCTTTGTTAAATTTCCTGACATAATAGGTTTAAAACTACGAACACTAGAATGCATTAAGAATATAATAACATAAAATCATGTAATAGTAGAGGTGTCGTAACCTCGCTTTTGATTTTCATGTCGTCACGAATAGCCGACCTAATCTCCATGCGACTGTACGACCTGGGTTATGTGTCGTGCACTTATGCAATAAATTATGCGGGATCCAGTTCAAGGACTTTGATTGTTAGGATCAAAATTGGTCATGTCGTGGTACGGCCACGTCCTAAAGCTTTCGCCCGAAACTTTTAAATCCCCACCGCCCCGCGCCGCCCCGTAAGTAGGAATCGCGGCTGCTTGCTGCGGCTGATTTCGGCTATCGACTCGGCTTACGTATAAATCAACTTAATGGCTCTGTTCGGCATAAATCTAACCGGGCACAATAAGCACGATTTATTACCCGGTAAGGTATTACCAACTTGCTAGGATTTAGCATAATTATCGGTTACACATGCATTGAGTGGCAATATCGTTTGAATATCTGTTTGTTCAGCACTAGTTTATGGAGGTTTATGACTTCATTCTGCCATATTCTTCCATGGTTATACTGCAGTAACTAATATTGGTTACGACCAGAGTTATACTTGTCCAAAGCATAGCTTTCTTATACAAGAACCAGTTTACTAAGCTACTATTAGCTTTATGCTTAACCAGGTGTGAAATTTGCTTATATTTCCTACAAAGTAACGATCTATTAAAAGCGTCCATAAGAACTAATAAGCGTAGTTACTTGCAAAACTTTCCCATGGACAAAAGCACATAAACTGTCTTAGGTCAGAACTGTTCTAGCTTATTACTGCCACCCAGTAAATGTATGAATAATTTTGGATTATAGAAACCGGTGATAACAATAATAACTTTTGTATAAAAAATATTCTTAAACGAAAATATCGATTCTAAAATTCACTTGGCGTGTTGACAGGTTGAATAACATTTGCAAATTTGGTAAGATAAATGGTGGTTAAGGGCTGGGGATTTGCAGATTCGGAGCGGAACAAGTGTTTGCATGACCTACTTGGACGTCTCCCTAAGACGTCCGGTGTTGTTTTATTTCCCGCTGCGGAGATAAATGCCCCAAAAGCTGTATATTAAGCGAGCATTAAATATTCCTGCTGTCTCATATTTTCCCGGCACCTCCGCCTAAAAATATGAGCTTGCTCTTTCGAAATCTATAGATATGTGTGACGTTGACAAACGGCGTGTTTTTGCCGTTTTGTTAAAACCTCTGTTTTATTTCGTATCGTTTCCCTATTGGGCTGGAAGATAGCTAGTTAAATAAAACCTATTTTAGATAAAATACAGGACACAGTTTTAATTTATTACTATTATAAATTAATGTAAACCGCCCATCTAAAAATACAGTTTTTAAAATAATTATTTCATCTGCGTAACGGACTTTTTTTGTCTTGGAATACCCTTTGCAATGCCTTGTGGAACAATTAAAACTAAATTAATTAGCAAGAAAGTCCGGCATCTTAACTGAACCCTTATTATTTAACTTTCATCTTCCAAAACTCTTTTTAATCATAAACTCAATATCGTCAAACTTATATAGCGGTAATATGTGACAAAAGACACGAGAACCTATGAGCGCCATCTGTAAAGTAATAGCACAACTATTTTTTATAGAAGAATAACTTTTTCTTCGCCAGAGAAAAATATACTTAACACAAACATACTAAATTCTTAAATCGTAAGAATACCTAACCGTTGAAACAACTATATTGAAATTCTTATTAGAATAAAATCTTATTTGTATAGAATAATTTTCTTTGATATCCAAGAGTAGCGTTCTCTCTGTGTACAAATCTATGATTAGTAAACAAAACTTATTATCCATCAATTTGTGTGCACTAAAACCCGTTTATAACACCAAACATCATATGATCGTACCCTAAACCAGTACACAATTCGAATCACATCAACCATTCTCATGTAATCATAACCGACATAGGCATCCAGGCGTGCCAACCCCACACTGCAAGCCATGTGTGACGACCGACAACTCGAGATTCTAAACCGTCCGATCCATGTTTCCAGACAATTCCACACGGAGTCCCGGTCCTCAAGATTAAGGACCCATTAGGCGCAGATGTCTGCCGTAGGAGATTCAATTCATTATATTCTACGCCCGCTCGACTATAGTCAGTCCTCGGACACGCTGCGGCGATTCAGAAACAGATTAGGTTTTAATAAACAATCCTGAGGGATGGACCCCCCTCACCCACCGCTGTGGTACTGGATAGGTGGCGCCACGTGGCGACGATGTCGACCCAGTGATATACTCGTGTATGAATAGTGCGAATAGCAGTTAGATTTACCGCGTTGTGGGGGTATAAATTTTCAAGGGGATGCTAGGGTGGAGGGTGTTGGATACTCTGCTGTCGTATACGGCCACCCTCGCGGTTTATATATTTGGCGGCGTTCAGACAATTGTGTGCAAAAAAATGCTGTGTTTAGGTTTATGGTTCAAATATAGTGTTTAGTTATTTGTGTATATTATTGGTACATTTGAAACAACGGTACGTTACAAGAATCATCGTGTTTATTATTAAAAACAATATTCTTCTTCAAGTTGTGACCAGAATGACGTCTTATAGAATGTAAAATACGATATTAGAAGAAAAGACCTTGATTTAACAGTACAGTTGAAATAAGACTTTTCATTAACACTGTTCAAAACCATATGATTATGTATTAGGGATTTATCGAGTATTGTATCGATACTTGTCATTTGGTGTTTAATTAATAGCCGTTTGAGTCCGGCCCGTTTGACAACTGGGTCAGTTCGAACATCAATTTTTTCGTCGTATTTCGTCGGCAAAAGCGCGTATATTAACGACCGCATTCAATCAAAACCACTTCATCGTGGACGCAAATGCCATTTGCCGTATGGACATCGCACTACGAACGGACAAATACACAAAAAAGGGATATAGCAAAGTGAGCAGCCAGCGGCACACGGATCGGCCATTTCGGATCGATTTGAACGGGTCTGCCGTCGCCTCACAGCCAGGACAATAAATTTAAATTAAATCCGCGGATAGCCGACCGTAAAATGAATGGAATCGGCCAGGTTCGGATCACGACCCATTCATTCATATAACCGAATAAGATCGGAGGATTTAAGCAATAACACAGCTTGTTCGGTGCATGTTTGTGTACTTTAATTGATAGTGATGGTGCTATAAGCGTTTCAGCGTTGTACAATGATAAATTTTGCTGGGACCGGATGCCTTCAACTGTGTTAGGATTTATTTAATGCAATGAAATTTGTGGTATTTCAAAAACATTTGTAGTAGATAGGAGCATTTAGAAAGGTGTCGTCCCTGTTAATCATACTTAGTTAGCACACAATATTATTTCAAAATATTGTAATTTCAGCAGTTCTCTTGTAGAAACTAACAACAAATTTAATAACAGTTTGCAAGAAAACTTTTCATTATATCACATTAATAATAATTAATATTATAAAATACCTCTGTAATCGGTGTTTACATCAATCAGTTCCTTGTGCGTGTGCTTTATTTGGTGGAAAATTAAGTTCTTTGTGTATGTTACGGTCTATTGGTGGTAACCATGTAACAATCGCCGTGGGTTATGCGGGAAAATATATTACAGTAGTACATTTTGCATAGAAAGTGTGAAGATTATCATCAAAACCGCCAGAAATGTATTCAGGTTATGCAGTGGTAATTTATTAGGTCTATTCGTTAAATTTACGCAAATGTTTACACGACACGTGACACACCGCTCACAGTAAATCATGCAAAATATTAGATAGCAGACTATAGAGACGTTTGTTAACTGTCTACAGTATAACATAAAAAGAACAGTTACATGCACAGTATTTTTTTCACAGAATGTACAGGGTATATACTAATTTACTATATTAAATTGACAAGTAAAATGTCAAATATCCACAACTATCGCACATGACAAGAAGAAAATAAAAAAAAAACGAAAAACGTCTATTCATCAGTTAAAAGACATGAAATTATGTGTGTCTTGAAACTAAATTGAGGTTGTATTGAAACCAGGAACAAAGTTGCGTAATTTATACTTAAAATGCAGAAGAGGAAATTGCATATTGCGACAGTGAAACCAGTGGAACAGTAACACTGGATTCAAATTACTCCATAATAGAATCGAGCGTCTCATTACGGACAGTTTTACGCGGAGTAAGGGGCGAAGCTATGAGAAATAGTAGCACTGAAACTAGTTCGCGAAACTGAAACCGCGGTTTATGAGCGCGCGAAATCCCCATTCGAATTTTATAAAACTTTCTAGAAGCGTTTCGCCGCTTTTGTTTTCCAGTTGATTTAATGTTCCATTTTAATTACTTTTTCATTATACCGCCGCGCCGGTCCGGGGCCGACCAATGAATTTATAAGCGGAGGGTGCAAAAATTTCAATGCGACGCGGACATCTACCGAAATCGGGTAACCAAATTTCACTTTAATGTTTGGCTTTCCACAAAATAAATTCGTGTTTACGTTTGTTTTGTTTTGAGTTAGGTGCACCGCTCTTCTGTTGGTTTTATTCGCCACATCGGTGTAATAAAATAACAAAATGCAAAAGTGATCCCGTAAAAACACACATTATAGACTGATACCGTTGTGAAATTTATGTACAGGACGTTCCATTCGTTGTGATATACAGAGTTACATCAGCTGTAACTCTATTATATACATTATTTTTGATGAATACAGTGTTTCAAGGCAATACTGAAACTTACTTGTGTTATACTAAGCCATGGAAAATAGCACTGATCGAACAAACCTAATAACACTTCGTAAAGGCAATATCCAGCAATTAAAAGCCTGCCGATTGCAATACATGGAATATTCGCCTTTGACGTGCAATAAAACAATGATGAACCCAGTTCAGTACGGTCCATCAGTCTCGCCACCCGAAACTAATCACTCAGAAATGTAGGTAATCCATTTGGCTTGAATTGGACGCTTTTAACAGCGACGCGAAGCACGCGGCGCAGCCTCGTGTATTTACCAAGTTACACACATGAAAAGTCTCTTTGAACAACCTATTAGTACCGCCATGCCTTAGCCCTGCGCACATACAAAATAGTATATGCGTGTCCTGTTATGTTTGTAGTGCAAATCCACCATCCATTATTGAATCTGCAAATTGGCGAATTAATGTGCGTAGATAGGAGAGAGGTGGTTTGGAGATGCAATCGATGCGTTTGTCTGACGGTGCATTAATGTATAAACCGGATGGGTACCGGCATCGTTCGAGTTTCAACATGCCATGCGACTACGCGACACGCTGCCGCTCGCTGGCTGCTCACTGCACCGTTTCGCGAGCTTCTCACTACACGGTCTGCTTTGTAAATTTATCGAATGGGTCGCGGGTTACCCAAAGGATGACCCTTTCGACAAATTTACATCAATGGCATACAGAATTAACTGTACAAATGCTAGAATGGATTGATAATGTGTGCTTTGGCTATCAGGGTGGGATGATTAATATCTTTCTTGTCAATTTTCTGTTGATAAACGAAATGGAAAAAATCCTCAACGCGTAGCAGAATCAGAATATTCTGTACCAAACAAGGAGCAAGTATTTGTTTTAACTATCTTTAAAATTTAGATTTAGATATTTTTGTAATCCTTTTCGCAATTGCAGTTAAGTTTAACGAACAACACAAAATGGAATAAACGTCGAATTTTACCAACTCAATGCACTGTGTGGCGTGCCCAAAAAAAAAACCTCAATCCATTAAAAAACTTGTACTTAATAAACTTGTACATCGCAAAAGTGCCACCTACCTACTTGCTCTTAATAAATTAATAGCAAATGCAGCGAAGTGGGCGTTTAATTGTGCATTCGGGACCAGTGCCGCAAGAGTAAGGAAAACACTCAAGTTTAATCGCGCGCATAAATCTATAGTGCTTATCGTTTAGGTTTAATAACGAAGGCAAATAGTGGTGGATGCGATACGAAGCTTGCTTTTACAGCGCGTACGTTGAATGTCCTGAATAAACATGTTGTTCAAAAGGCAATTGAGTGCGTTAAATTGATTTTACCCTACAGGAACTTTGTTTCAACGAGTTCGTAATTATTTTATGCTATGAAGGTGTATAGTTTTCACAAGTTTGGGCAACTCATTGCATGTTTTGTTAGATGTGTGACAACTTACTGTACACGGTCATCAAAATTCAGTAAAGAGTTAAATGGGTGACTTCATCTTCATAGCAAGTACGTTTAAACAAAAGTTGACAAGACAAAGTCAAGATAAACAATGCTGTCGGTACTGCGGTGGTCACAACAGATTTTAGAATAACTATTTTTTGTAATACTATAATAATGTACTAATTCTTTCTCTTTTGTTTCAGGTAAGTACAACAAACATACACCACAGAAAACTTAGTCAAAGTGAACTTTTCGTGTCAGACACTGCGGAATTATAAAACAGTGAGCAGCAAACAACGGAACAAGCACTCGTCGAGAATGTAGAGAGGAGTACGTACGTAGCGTTGCCTCGTGTTTCCGCTGAAAATAACCCAATAATAACGCCAAGAATTTAAGATGACACCACAACGCCAGAAGTTCGTTCGCTCTCATTTTACAAAGCACAGAATGGGTAACGTAGTGTCGCTCTTGAGTTTCTCCAACTTGTACAGAACACATAAGAGATAGCAGAATTTAACCCTACGACATTTCGTACATTATCAGTAATTATTAGCTACGTACTTTGTTGAACTTTCTTGATTAAATTAGATCTTGTTGTACTGGCGTTTTTGTGTAACACATCAAATGTGACAAGCTTGTTATTTCTTCATGTTTATATTAATACCAACGAATTTTGCTATAAATGGGGCTCGAAAAATGAAAATTTTGTTAACTTCACTGGTCAATTAGTATCCTACTGACTGAGCCAATAATACATAGAGATTAAAATCCGACAATCAAAATCTATCATTGCGAACACGAGCTATTATCAAGGACAACTATAAATATCGCGTCCTGATAGCGGTAATAAAGCGTTTAGGCGGAAATATGGTGCTTCCAATTTTCGAAAAGCCAATTAACTGAGATAAAGGTACAATGAAATCACGATTCAATTAATATTCCTTGGATTAATGCGCGCGAATACGGTGCATTTAATGACCGCGGAGAACTAATTCATAGTCATTGTTTTCCCGATAGAAAACAATGACTATGAATTATCGGGTGGCTTTGATGCTGAAATACAGGACCTTGTATATGTCCAACGATAGATGCGATCGACAGGTTACCGCTCACGTTGTAATGCTAAATTTATATTCAATTAATTTGGGATGGAAAACCCATTAATTTGTTAATGAAATTTGATATCATAGAGATTAGATACCAGAGAATAATAATGATTTAGAAATGTGTTTACGGGTTCTATTAATAACACGGGCATTCCAAATCCACTGCAGTGGTAAAGTTCAGTTCGTTTGCATTTTGCGAATCGCATTGAAAAGCGGCACAAAAGCTGTGGGCGCGTACGAAAAACTTAATCTAATTACACTTGCAGCGAAAAAAGTCGAGCACACAATTTAATCCCCGCGGTATACGCGACACTATACAATATTTCTCATGCCCGTAATCCTTGCCGTAGTCCTGCGCTCCGAATATTCCGCCACCGGTTTCAAAAAGTTCATCGCTACCACGAACATGAATAAAAACTTCACATAAAACAATTTTGCTGTTGGATGCAGTATAAAATGTTTGTCGGAAGCAATGTTCATAAAGCAGAGAAAAATATACTTGACATAAACATACTAAATTCTTAAAAAACTTCTTATTAGAATAAAATATTATTTGTATAGAAAAAATCCTCTTCATGCTACATTATATACGCAAGAATAATTTTTCTTGATATCCAAGAATAGGGTTCTCTCTGTGTGGATGTTCTCGTACTGCTGGTGTTTTGTTTGATGACAAAGGGTTAATTCCTATTTCGTTTGTATGCCAACGCTAATACGTTTGGGAAATTCGATTAAAATTGATGCCGACGCTCCCTAGGGCTAGCTATAGGGTATAGGCCTGTAAGCAGATTTGGGAATTTGCGCCTGGGTCTGTCATTAATTCCCGCATTAAAAGTTTCCCGGTACGGGGACTCAATTCCCAATAACGTGAGCACCTTTTTAATGGACTCTTGCGCCCGCGTTTCATGTTTATTTATTTTTTTTTTTTTTTCATTATGGAACGATAATATTATATTAGGCATAGGCCATAGATAATACTAGTTATATTAGTTTAGACACTACTACATTTCTCATACACTCTTAAATTATTTGAGGTACTTTGACGTATGACTTCTTCAGATATATGTAGAGAGCGAAATTGGCGCAGCGGTAATAGGAGTTCATTCTCAACATCCCATATTTCCCGACCCGGAGGCACCAGCACAAAGCGCGCCCTTTCAATCGAATTGAAAACCGGTCTTAGGTCGACTGACGTTCAACAGTTTGCTGAATTGTGGTCGGCACATTCACGAACTTGTCCACACCGGACGAGAAGGAGGAATCAATCTTGGTGACGATGTCCTCAGACCGTCTCACCCTTTTTATTCGGTCTCCGAAAGGAGACGAAACGAGAAAGCAGAAAGACGAGGCAAAGAAGTGGTACGAGCAGAACGTCCAAATGCTAACTGATGACTTTTTTATCTGCACATTTCAATCGGCCGAATCTCTCTCTCACTCCCAGTGCTTATCGCGAACGACGCGACGATTCCAATAAAGCGAGCTTTATTTCAATGGATTGACATGCCGTTTTATTAACACCCATTGGTGCGCAAATTGCCACGATGGCAACCATGCGAACGCTTGCAAGATATTCCTGTTGATGCCTGCTTTGCCGACATCGGCATCGGTCGTTCTGCTATCGCGCCGCTTGGGTATCGGCATGACGTGAGCCTTAATTGATATTTCACGTGAAAGCATCCGGTAAATTGAATGTTTTCCGATATGGATGACGTTTATCTAGATCACTCACAACCGGACACAATAGTGATTGTCCTGATACTGAAACGTTTAGATTTATTTGGAGCTTTTCAACAGGAAAAGGAATAAATTGAGTAGTCAAATTGTTAACGGATACAATATAGTATATTTATCTTTTATTTTATTACTACAAAATAATATAATGTATGATAATAGTAAATTATGCTTTTGACCAAATTTTAGTAATTTATATTATACAGATAAAGATATATAATGACCTCAATAATCACAAATTATCACGTATTTAATGGAAAGGGTTAATTTCTCTACCCCAGATATAAGATTTTGCTACGATATTTCACAAATTTCAGTTTACCCTTGCAGGTATGTAATTGAGAATTGGAATGAGTTATGCTACCCGCGAGATTTGTAGGGAATGTAGGCATGCCGTTTTCGCCGCAGAGGGGTTACTGGCGCGAATGGTACGATATCATTATAACAGCCCTCCGAATGGTCTATAAACGCGTTCACCCTCTTTAAACTGTCGCTACGTTCGATTTCGACGATCAAAACAAGATAAGTGACAATTTGATGGAGGAGTTTTGGTCGATATCAATTCGGCGTTGATGATGACAGTTTTGCCAGTTTAAGGGTTGTTTAGACAATTTAAGTGCTCAAATTGCGGTTGAATTTTTATGTCGTATTTTTGTGTTCATTTTATAAGATAATGTTTTCAAAGTTTATGAAACGATTTGATGGGTTTAAAATTATCATTTTATGATATCTGTAAACTATTTTTACCTCTCAAGGAGAAACCATTATAAAGGAGAATACCCGTCTTTATATATTGTTTGTTTTGCAGCTGCGAGTTGACCGTAAACTGAGGGGTGCTTAATATAATTTTCATAAAGCAATTTTCACAAATTCCCAGTTGAGGGAAGGTCGCAGTACAATTTCATGACAAATTACATTTACAATTTCTTTCGACAGCTGTTAGGTTGGGCCACCCTCGCAAATCCTACAATGAAACGGATCAAAAGCGGACTATTCCCGTGGCTTACCGAGCTTTCACAAACTAGAAATTTTAAAAGAAAAACAATTCTCTAAATGTCTATCTAAAAGTGCTTTGAAGACTTGAAGACTTGACATAGTTCATCAACCCACCCTACAATACATGGGTACTCCACGACATCATTAGTTAGCCAGAAACTTTCAAGAGGGCGTTAGTTTCAGGGCCACCTACCAACAGAACGCCCCACATTCAATACACAGAGCTTGGAGCTGTGTGGAGACACAATAAAACGTGCACCATAAAAATGTCAAGTGCAGGTGCACTCCATTCGGGCGCGCCACTTAATTTCTAATATAATATTCCAGGGCGTAAATTTGTGCGCACGGATGGCTGTGGGCAGGATTAGTACATTGTGGCGGAGGGGGCCGTTTGTCCTGCCGCAATGCTCAGAGACTGGAGGCGAGTCGAGTCGTCCTGGCCTCTTTATCCTGGATAAATAATTAAAGCGCAACTAGGCGGCAAGGATCCGGTCGCGGTAGACTGGCTCGCTGGCTTGCGGTTGGTTTGTCTGCATGGTGTACTGAACAAAGTTGCAAAGCCAAAGTGGAGAATAAATGATGGATGCATTGCGATATATAATAGATGCTTACATTGAATTCGGTAGTGCACTTTATTGTTTGTAACAGTTTGTGTATTTGTATCGAGAAGTGCCTTGTATTGTTATGATCCCAATATAGTATTACAAACAGAATTTTAGTATGAACAGAAGAATAAACGTCTTACAACACCTGTCAAATATACTCAACATAAACATACTAAACTCTTAAACAGGAATAATTACTAGAATAAAATATTATTTGGATAGAAAAAATATCCTCTTCAAGTTACACTATATACGCAAGAACAATTTTTCTTGATTTCCAAAAATAGAGTTCTGTCTGTATAGGCTATTCAACTACAAAGCTAGTGTTCCTCATAATCCTTGTAAGACACCCATGAAATAAAACACTTATGCATAGATGTAAACAAACAATATACGAACGCTCAATATCGTCAAACTTATATAACGGTAATATGTGGCAAAAGATGCTAGAAACTGTTAGCGCCATCTCTAAAGTAATTGCACAACTTTCTATGTATCTCTCAGAGTAAGAATCTTGGATCAAGAAACTGTTTTTTCGTTGAAGCACATATATTTTTCGTCCAAAGAAATAGTTTTGTTGTTGCAAGACGAACGTCTACTTTTTATAAAAAAATACCTTTTTCTTCGTCAGAGAAAAATATACTTAACATGAACAATATGAACTAATTATGATACTAACAATATGAACTAACTATGATACTAAATCCTTAAATCGTAAGAATAACTAACCGTTGAAATAACTATATTGAAATTCTTATTAGAATAAAATATTATTTGTATAGAAAAAAAATCCTCATCATGCTACACTATATACGTTGATGTCCAAGAATAGAGTTCTCTCGGTGTACTAATATTTGTAAGCCCGGTCCTGAGTAAAATATTTTTCATAGCTTGTGGAATATTTCAAAATTAACCGAACATCGACAGACCAGTTTTAATAACCAGTTATCCTTTAATATACGACCGATTTATACATAAGCCCTATGTTTATATTCATGCAACAGAGGACAGTACCATTCACAATCATAAAGCACGCGCCCCACGGTTTAGGGCGCAGCTCAACCCTAACAATTTTTATCATCAATCCGCCACCCACTAAAAGGATTACGGTTCAAATATCAGTCTCCCATATTATATCCTAGGGATAATCCTAGGTAATATTCTACTGAATTAACTCCCTCTTCTGTCCTGGACCCTACGCCCAGGATTGCGGTGCCCTTGTTAAGCCAGCTGTCGCTTCATTTTTCGACTTATTTGCAGTGACAACCAAAATAAATATCCTCGTCTTCGGTACTTGTCAAGTTTTTGTATACACGACTCAACAAAATTATCAGAACAACGTACTATATTCATCTCCTTAGTATATTCCTTTCCTAAATAATCTCCAATAACTTTTGTAATCTTTGATAAATTTTAATGGTTTCTTCAACAAATTATAGACAAATTCTGCAAATGTTATATAAAATTATATTAAAACTATATATCAACTTTTAAAAGTGACGTAAGTTTTGCAGGGCTCTGTATAAATTTCTTCAGCCCCTATTTCCTGGTTTTTGCTCGTAACGTCACCTAGTAATCCGGCACAGTAATCCTAGCTGCAATGAATCAAAGCATTTTTGGTGAAGTTGGGGTTGAATGTGTAGGGCTACGTACGTACATGTAGGGGTGGTAGATGGGGTTGGGATGGTGCTAATGTCGCTCGGATCAGAATGGCACTGAAAAGACGCGAACCCCTAGAAACTAAAGTTCAACAAACATAAATAACTCTCTCGGAAACTTCGGGGTAGACATTAAGGGGATAATATCAGTCATGACGGAATCCGTGTATAAGGGAGCGGAAAGGGGGGTGGAGGACGGGGTTGAAATGATGTTTGGTCCTGGGTACCTTTGCCACATCCTGAATGTACCCTTTTCATCTTAGGGTAGATATTTTATCAATGGGAATTTAATGAATTTGTAAATTACTGTTTTGGTTGAGATTGACATTCGATAAACTGAACGTTTATCAGGATAAACTTCTAAAAAAAATCATTATTTCCACAAACTATTTGATCTGTCCAACATACATAATGTTTTCGTGGTCTAAGTTTTGAAAACCCTGTAGAAAAATTAAGAACCTTGGTCAAGTTTTCCTGTTCAAAATTCATATTAGTATACATTTCGAAATAAAATGTAAAAGAATAACATCAATCACTATTCCTTTGCCCTTTTTATAAAACATTTTAAATTTTGAACTGTACAAAGAGCTAATTTAATTTGATCTTTTACGTAAATGCTTTTCCTATGTAAAACAGTTGACGTTACGGTAGCTACCGTTGTAAGTAAAAATACCGGAGAAACCAATTTAAAAAATGGCGTGTCACGTTGGCAGTCACTTGCGGCGGGCGAAAGAGGGCATAATTTGACAGGTGCCAGTCGCACGACGGATTACGTTTCGCACCGAGCGCGCTCATTAATTACGTTAAAATATTAAATATCCCGGCTTACTTTGCTTTTGTCTGTCCATTGTTCTGTTAATGGCATCTTAAAAAAAATGTTTCGCGAATCCGCCGCTGTTTTTTAAGCCGCAGTTTCAGCTTTTTGTTGTTTTTAATCTGTGCAATGCTTGGATTAACCATTTTGTTGTTTAGGAAAAGATGGACTTCTTTTAATCTGGCTTGATGTTTCCATTTGTGCGCCCGAAGGATAAGATATTTTTTAAGTAATATTCAAAGGTTAAATGGCACCAAATACCTTCCAGTGAAACTTTTTCAAACCTTTTTTTTTTCATAACAGTACTTTGATATTTCAATTAAAGTAATGGTAGAGTTTAGTACAGTGCAGTTTAAATCTCATTTGAGAAAAAATTAAGTAAAAAGTTGTTCCAGATTATACTTGCCTTACATAACTACAAACTGAAAGTGGATTTACTGTAACAAGTCTAGATTTGCACTTACAACGATAGTTTAAAAAAACTGAGAAATCTGCAACAAAATCAGTTAACAAATTATATCAATTCAAAGAATATGAAGAAGTATTGCTTTCAAGCTGTATTTTCATGAATCGATAAAAAGCCATCATTCAGAAGGATCGTGGGGAATATCAAACTCGTTCATAAGACCCTCAACGTCGTGACATACACGTAAAGATTCTTCCATTTTAAAATATGCTTTAACCAAATCATTCAGTTTGCACTGGTTTATAGGGTGAGGTGTTCCTAAAACTTCAAATGGTGAATCTTCACGACTTGCCTGGTTTGACACAGTAATTTCAGACACTCTGTCCAACCAGTCAAGTTTCTTCAAACAGGCGAAATTTCTTCTGTGTCAAAAATCGAAGATGATGAAGTGGATGGCGCACTTGGGAGAGGATGGTTCTGTCCATCGGGGATATGTCGCGATGCTGATCGCAAATTTGGATATTTTATTTTATACTTATCCTTCTTCGAATATCCGGAGATACTTATCATGTAAAAATAGCAATCGTCTACAAGATTGGAAGGCTCTCGCCATAATTTAAAAGTGCATGTATTGATTTATTTATACCGGTAGCAGATATAAATATTTTAAAAACAACAATTTCGATAAAAAATGTCTTTTTTATTTATAACAAGTCAACACAACTAGAAATGTTACAGCGATCACTTCCGCATTGAAGTCGCTCGTCTGGCCGTACCCTTGTATATAAAATATTTTGATATATTCTAAGCAATCTAAGCAAATAATGATTATCGAGTGCAGAGTGCAGAAAACAACAGCACCACAGAACAAGTCAAATTGCCGCAGTTCTGTATTGCTAGGTATTATTGTATGAAATTATGCATTGCGTATAGCACATTTGGCTCGGATTGATTGCTAATTAATAAACTATAAAGCGACATAATAGACACCCAATAAAGCACTATTGTTGGCGGTATACACCACCATCCACAAGGGACTAAAAGCTCTACTGGTATGAGTTGACGACATGGTGCGGCGTTTGCATCAAAATCTGCGACATGCAAATGTCGAGGTGAACAATATAGGCTGTTTGGATCAGTTGTCCAGATTTCGTATCACTCGGAATGGTACACTGGCTGCTGTTTGGATTCAATTGTAGTGTTGATTTGCGCATACACGCGGACGTACCCCACATTTACCGAATACAAATTTGATTTACATTCAAGTGTATTAAATTTATACGATTGGACAGATGGTCGGCATCTGTTGTTTAAAGTATTAAAAGAGCACGTGGAGTGCACATCATAACGTTTTTTTACGTAGTAATAAATTTTGTACCTGAAATTCTGCATTTAATTCAGTGGTATATCCTGCACCCATAGAATAGAATATAGCATAACAATAGCGAACCATTTTCGTATAACTTTTCCATTGAACACCATTTGTCAGTTGCCATTGTTTTGCCAATTATTATCCAAATCTGTGCAACGCGAGCAGCCATATCGAACATCGAGATATCTCGAGACAATAAGCCGTCCCAAATGGAATAGGGTATCCATTTCCACTGCCCCAAAAGCCGGAGGCGAACTCTCAAATTCATTCGGGAGTGCATCCGCCTCCAACATAAAACTATATCCGAAGTAAATCCCCCGTTTTCATTAGCACAAAAGCGACACTCCGACCATCCGGCAATCCACGGCACCATATTTTAAACTACTCGATTGTAGAACGCATATGCTTACTAACTCACGCTAGGTGTTCCAATACTTTGAATGTATAGACCCCGCACACACTACTAGGCACCGACATCAAAGAGCATTAACAAATAATTTTTAATTAGGAGGAAACTTTGCATTTGATGGCTACTAATTGGCATTGGTAGGCATTACTGCACCACAGTAAGCACTAAGAATTGCATTTCATTCAGTCGTTCGTCCCTGTTGGCTCGCAAAAAAAAAATAATCAAAAATAGTACCATTTTTTTCGAATATCGTGGCTTGTTTTGTTGATTTGAAGTTTTGGCAGGCTTCGTGGTGTAGTAAAGACTAGACTAGACTTTGCTGGTTTGTAGGCATCGCTGTGTTTGTAGATTTTGTTGTATAGTAATTGTAAATCCCAGCTGGGAAAGCCTCCTCCACCATCTTGGGGTTGGCTTGTAGTTGTTCCGGACACATCGGGTGGCTTGTCTGACTCTCTTAGGCTCGACGGACCAAGAAGAAAGAAGTAACTTATCAGAAGCGAATTGATACTGGTTTTATTAATAGAATCCATCGTTATAAATATATACATACAAAATCGTAACAATTATTATATTCTGACCTTAACAATTACGTATTGACAAATAGTAATGACGTACATTTTTATATTGTAGGATATAGAGTGTAGTCCTTAATGAGTAGTCTTTATTTTATAGCATAACTGCGTTATTGCTATCATTTAAATTTAAATACTTTTCTCGGTCGTGACCGAGAATCATAAATGCACGGTTTAACGATCAAACTGTCGCGTTGCAGTGGTGCCACCATTAAAATGCAGTTATGCAGTTACCAGGTCACTCACGACGAGCGATGAGAAATTTATAACGGCATTGGCCTATCAAGGGAGAGGGCGCAGGGCGATTGACAAGTGGTCTGATGTCCGGTCAAGTTCGAATGATCAGTCATGGTGCGTTCACAACCAACTCCACTCCACTCCGTGACATACTGGTCATCTCCACTCCAGGTGCTGTATCAGTAAACCGTTTGAACGTCGAGCGCATACGCTCGGAGAGATCTATCTGTTTCTATTTACGTCAGCAAGTAAGACATGCGCTTGAGCGTGTGCAGTATTGGCTAAACTAAACCGCTGCATGTATTTCGTATGCGAGGAAGCGAGACGTTTCAAATAGAGGTGGGTAGATCGTGAACGAACTAGTCCGAGAGAATGGCTTCCGGCTTAGAACAAAAGAACTAGTTCTTTAAAATAAAAAGAACTAGTTTGCAAAAGACCTGCTTTGCTAAAACATATCTCTATGCATATCTCATTCAGTGAACGACTTGTAGGGACATGAAATCTAGTTCGAAAGTCCTGCTTTGGTGAAACATATCCCATTCAGTGAACGAGTTGTGGCGACATCAAACGAGCGACAAAGCACCCCGCCCACCAGTTGTTTCTTTGCCCAACGGCGGATGTCAAAAATATAATTAGTGTATAGTTTTTTTCCTATTGGATAATGGATTACACTGTTAATAGTAGTTTCGCCAGTATATGTTATACTATAATTTATAAATAATACCCCAATTCCACCTAAAATTGCAGTATGAATAAGGGTAAAATACGTGCAGCAATATGTCTTTTATGCCTTATTAAATAAATATTTAAGAAATATACCTAAATAAAATAAGACAACGATTCTTCGATCAATGTAATTATAAATAATTATTTATTTTCAAAACAAAATAACGATTCTTCAAGAAAAAGACAAAGTGGGAAGGCAGACATCGATTCTGTCCAAACTAGATCCTAGTTTCGTTTGGAACGAGATATAAACGTGCTAGAACACACAAAGACACGTTTATCGATGTAGTATGTCTCAGGATCAAAGTTGTTCTTGATTCTTCCTTTTTGTGAACTAATCCGGAAGAACTAGTTCATTAAAAAGAACTAATAAGCCCATCTCTAGTTTCAAACATATCCCCACCAATTCCCAGCTGTTACGTGCCATCTGTTATTCTATAAACTCAATATCGACAATTGTTTGTTTTTTTTTGTTCTTTATAAATGTTAGTGGAGGAATTTAATCTGATACTTAATTCTAAAACTCACTTTAACTGTGCGATTCTACTGTTCGCCGAAACATTAGGACATGAAATTTAGCAGTCAGATAATTTAAGCTTTCAAATGCGTAAAATAAACGAAATTTTGTTATTTATTCCTCTTTACTCCTCATTTGGAATGAGGCACCTATGGATCGTGTCATAGGGAATATTGATGGTTATTTTTTTTCTGCGCGCATAACGTAGTGGTGCTCAGTTTATACTAGCTCTACCAGTACTAGTTTGAAATAGCTCTACCAAAACAAGTCGATTTCAATTTACAACACAGCGAAGCACGTTTACTCGCCCAGGCAGTGTAAACTAATTTGATGCAGTTATTTTTTCCGATACATTTCCCGGTGTCTATCTGTTTACTCGAACTGACAGCAGGTTGCCACCCGCTTGAAAAAAAAATACACAGAGGTAGATAGACGAGAGATCTCTACCCGACAAAACCTTTTTATGGCAATTGGAGGTCGCTAGCGGATTCGATACAGCGAGATAATTCGATTGACATTATTTGCGGATCCACGGAATTGATATATATCTGTGCAGGGCTCGTTGCATCAATTTAATCAACCAATTTAACACGACGAATTGAAACGGTTTTCCGACACAACGCTCTAAAACTAAACTGACTTTTATCCTTTATACTAGATGAAATCATTGTTATAATATAATAAATACATATTATATATAGTATAATTATAAAGTTCTTCGAACTTTTCAACTAAAGCGTTGACACAATGAAGTGTCTAAACAAATTTGCAATTATTTAATTTCATAAAGCCCCAGCCACTCTGGACCCTAGCCTAACGTCAATGGTAGAATAACATAATATCATGTCATATTTCCGCTGAAAACTCGATTTTTTTCCGTCGATTACAATACTATCCTTCTAGGGTATTAGTCGGAAAGTAAAAAATACAGAAAGAATAACACGGTTATCATTATTATTAAATCAATACGCGAAACAAGAATAAGTGTAATTTTTGCCTAGAACGCCACAGCCAAATTGCACGTTTTACGGTTAATGACCGGCCTCCTTAACAGCGCATTATCACGCGAAATAATTAGGCAATTGTATGGTGTGGTCATAGTATCGGCGACTGCGCATGATTTCAGTAATTTTATAAATGAACGCCAATTTTGCGACACCTACCGTGTTGGGTCTTACAAGTAACACGATGGTGTTTTTATCTAATCAATAAACACATCGATCATTATCGACGTACGTTACTTGAATTAATCAACCTTTCACACTAAATCGCATAATTGCAGTTTATTCTTCATAAAATACTTTCAGTTCAACGGCAACTTCCTGTCGTCGAAAGTCAACATACGAATCTAAATATCACAGTGATAAAATCAATAAACGCATGTTTCTTTTTATTTGGCAACACTTTTTACCCATTTTAAACAATTACATTGGCACATTATATAAAAAATCGCACCCACCAACGCGGGCTGTGCGAAAAACGACGTATTATAAATAATATTAATAGTTTCAAATTGCGTACCGAGTGCTTTTTGCTCGTCCATTCGCATCAGCATAATTCCACATTTAAATTCCCTTTGATAAATTTGTGGCCGTTCCTGCACCCTTTTTATCTACCCCCGAAAATTCTCCTCCATTATAACCAAACCATAGAGCAGACCATAACGATAGAATGAATCCGAAATAACCCGCGCTCTAGCGCGCATTTTCCGAACGCCATGAATAATGGCGTGTTTATAATGCGCCTACCAATAATGAAATGCTATTTTATATAATCCGGGTAATATTTATTTATAATTTATGTCGAACGTAGGCGGTGTTATTGTTTTACGTTTTGAGTGGAGAGAGCGCGATGGGAGGTGGGTTAAAAATTAACTATCACGTAAATACCAATAAAATAATTCCACATTTGCCGGATTTATGTGCATTATATGGGAATAATGCGATACGAGCTAATGCACTACGGCAAAAGTATCATTATAATAACAAACCCTTTGTGTTTCGTCGATGAACGAATCAAAACACACATTTAACAATTTAATCTGTCGATAAGAGCGTCATCGTTGCCTATATTTTCGATAGATTTGCGTTATTGGGCAGATTATTGGACTCTATTCTTGGATATCAAGAGGATTTTTTTCTATACAAATAATATTTTATACTAATAAGAATTTAAATATAGTTGTTTCAACGGTTAAACTTCAACGAAAAAACAGTTTATTGATCCAAGATTCTTACTCTGAGAGATACATAGAAAGTTGTGCAATTACTTTACAGATGACGCTAACATCTTCTCGCGTCTTTCGCCACATATTTCCGCTATATAAGTTTGACGATATTGGGTGTTCGGATATTGTTTGTTTACATCTATGCATACGTGCTTTATTTCATGGGTGACTTATAAGGATTATGAGGTAAACCAGGATTGTAGTGAAATAGCCTACACAGAGAGAACGTTATTCTTGGATATCAAGCGAAATTGTTCTTGCGTATACAGCGTAGCATGAAGAGGATATTTTTGCTATCCAAATAATATTTTATTGTAATAAGAATTTCAATATTATGTAGTTATTTCAACGGATAGTTATTCTTCCGGTTTAACAATTTAATGTATGTTGAGTATATTTTGCTCTGATGAAGAAAATATTATTCTTCCACATATAAAAAGAGTAACCCGTTCGTTTTATAACAACAACAATATTTTGTTGGGTGATAAATATACATTCTTCAGCGAACAAACAGTTTCTTGACTCAAAATTATAAGTACGTATCGCTTAAAACTGACGTAATTCCTTTCAAGCAGTTCCTTCATACTTTAAAAAAGAAAACGTAATACTTGGAACATCATTCTTCACTCAGAGATATTCGTGTTGTATCGAATAAATTTTTCCCTCTCCGGAGTATTATAAAATAGTTATTATAAAAAATTACATATTTTATGGTCAGTGGCTCAAAATTTATTATCCCTCAATCTTCGTACACACAAACCTGTTACACCTTGTATATTACCGTTAAAATATTACTGTTAATTACATTAGGTATAGGATAGGGTCATAAATTCATTTGAAAATAGATAGTTAGACTTCACCGTATACAAAATGTCGAATTGCCCAAGGCACATATAAATGAAGTCATAAAAGGACTCAGGACCTAAATACACGCATCCCTCGCTAACCGAAACCGTTTACGACTGGTACCCTTAAACAGGGCACGTTTTTAAAGTAATTACCCTTGCTAAACTACCCCACAGCCTACCTATATCCTTTCCACCACTTCAACCCTGTTTACTACCTTGTTACCATCAAATTAACCAAAAGTTAACGGGTATAATTGTAGCAGCGAAAATTATCACCGCTCCTGAACGAGCTGAACTTTCGTCGGGACCCTAAAAATGTCGTAAAATACCCTTAGCTCCCATATCTCCGGTCCCCGTTAAGGGGTGGCTTTTCCAATGAACAACTGGTGTGGCGGCGGTAATTACAAACATTTTCTGTTGGGTCCGAAATGCCTCACGGAATTGTGCCATTTCGAAAAGAGAAATATTGTAAGGTTACCTCACGAGTCGTAAACATACCGACCGGGTGCGTGACTCCAAACCACCCCTGGAGAGGGGAGTGCCATGTTCCTATGGGGATGATGGTTAGCTGACGCCGCGTTGGCTTTTAATGTAATAATATTTTACTTGTAATTGCTTCGGCGAGCTGTTAAATAAGGGCTGTCGCGTGTTCCCAAAGGATGCATTTACTGTCGATGTATAATATGTCGTGTTATAAAGAATGTAGAGAGAGATAATATTGTTCTTTTCATACAATGCGGACGCATTCATCTGGAAAAGAAATATGTATATAGGCTGATATAGTTTTTCTACTGATACAAAATAATTGATTAATTCTCGTGACAAATGGAAGAAAGGGTGATTCACCCAATGCTGATGTACTAGAAAAGTATTACTTTATCGTAATTAATTATTGAATTGTACAGTTTTAGCCACCACAGAAAATTGTATAGCTACTCAAATAATACATGCAATTCTAAACTTCTGTCTTCTATCTTCCATTCATCCATCTCAAAATAAAAATGCATTTTTCAAGAAATTATTTTAGAACTATCACAAAAATATGAAATACATCCTAATTCTTGATTTTCATCTATCTCCATCTTCCCGTCACTTCATACGATAGGCGCCAGGCCAAGCACAGAAAAGACTTGTTTTCCTTAGCCTTACCGGTGATATTACGGATGAATCTTTGAACGGGTGGAATTTAGCAAACATCGCGCTTGCTACGCTATCTCTCGGCGTTATCCCGGGTACGTTTTGTTATGTAAATTGCATATTTTATTTGACTTGCGACGCCGACCGACGGTAGGGTAGCGGGCGCAGTAGCGACGACGCGCGACGTGGCAAAACGGCGGCGATACGTATGTAGATTGTCGGGTTGAGACGCGTGCGGAATCTCGGAATATTGGGTATACGTCTGGAGGGTGGTATTGGTAATAAATATGGATGAAAATGTGTCGAGGTATATTTTATTTAGCCAAGATTTTAGGGGATATAGAATAGTGCAACGGTTGATTTTTGAGCCTTTATGCTTCGGCACAGAATGCTCGCAGGCTCTCGACCTTGACGCTCTGAGCGAAAACGTCCGTGCGTCCAATTCCGTGCCCGAGGCATTAGAATTCCCGCTGTCCGCGGAGCGGTTTTTTAATCGTTCGATCATGTCTGGCAGGGTGGAAACTGGCAAGCGGAAAACCGGACACGTTCGGGCGGTAATTGGCGTTCACGGAATACTCCGCCGCACGGTAACTTGCAGTTATAGGTTGCAGATAAGGCGAATTGTTCTTTTTGCGCCGGCTAGGAAATCGCGTAATGCCACGACGGCAATAAAATGTATGGGGAAACGGCAAACCTTGCAACTTAAACACACACGAACAATCGACATGCGCCTTTTTCCTGTTTATAGCCTATAAACTTGCTTGTTTGACGATTCCTTTCGTCGTGACGTGATAGAGCGGTGTTTTTTGGTAGTTATATTGAATGTATTATTAATGCCAGACGATCCAAGGAAACGACGTCTATATTTGACCCTTTCAGACAGTACGGCTGTAATATAAGTGTCGTTAAAAGTTTCAACTTACTGGCTAGTTTATTTTAAATGCAATAAAAACTCTAATCAGTCGTTGCGAGTTTACATGGAACGTTTTCCGGAAAGAGTTCCTGAGTTCCTTGAATTGAGACATATTTAGTACGCACATTCAACTTATTATAAACGCATTATAAAGCATTACTGTTTTAATTCAAAAATCTACAATCCTATAAAAAAATTTAAAAAATGAAAGCGTTATTAAATGGTTAATGTGCTCTTAGTAAGTTGCTTCTCCGGCAGGGGTAGGATTAATCCTTTAATAAAACAACCCCGATGGAACTTAACCCCAAAGTCGTAAAGTGTAGGGCTTGACCGGCCAGCTTTCCGTTGTTTGAAAGTTTATAATTAGTGAGCCGCTGGCAAACGTACTAAAAAATTCATGCCACGATTATATGTACAGCACGCTAGAGATTCTCATGTCTTGTCGAATACTTAGTTAATTTTTTTTTTCAAGGAAGATTATTTATATAATAACATTGAATTGAAAATAATTTGAACTGTCAAGCATGGAAAAGTAAAACAATCCAGATATTTATAATACTAGATCTAACTGAACAGCTCTAATGTTTGTGGTCGATATTTTGTTATGCAGACGATTCATCAAGTAGAAAATTAACACAACAAACGATCAAACGAATCCATAACTCAAAAGGCAATAAGCTACCGCAAATTGTGTTGGCGCGACCGCCGCTATAGGCGGTTATCCGGCCTTGCCATTTCTCGTGTCCGTGACCGCGAGCGACTCCAGATATTTGCGGGAACGCGGCAAGAAACGTCTACGGTGCGCGTTTCCCGTCTTCCTCGAACTTTTCCCAATTTCGATATCCGGAGACGTAACGCAAAAAGTTTCGCCGGTCGCGGCCCCCATAAATCGGGAATGGCTTCACAAATCAACCGAAATTTCTTATTAGGACCCCGGCGTCAATGCCAGATACTGTAAATCATCCGCAAATACCAACTGCTGTCACTAGCTGAAGCTGAATCCACTTTCAACCCCTTATGTTTGCGTGTCGCGGTAACGCGCCGACGACGGAATAAATGAGTACCAACACTCGTTCAGACGCATACATTATATCCTGTTAATTACGCTATTATTTTAAGAACCATGCTAGTGTTTTTGTGTGTTTGTTATTACCTTTTGTTACGACATTTTTAACTGCTTGTAAATGTATGTTGTTTCCTATAATGGACTGGGGGTGTCTCACTGTGTAACTGGTCTCCTAGAAGCTTGGAATCATAATTATTCTATTCGATCTGAACGAATAATGAAATTTTAAAGTTATTTTATATTCATAGAAAGTGTGGCAAGATTTTCCACGCTGCACAGAGGTGGAAATTGACAATCTAGCCGTGCCAAAGTCCAAATCCTGCAGTAGTTTTTTATGTAAATGACTGGCGTAATTTGGTATGGAAAATACCACAGCGTTTATTGTAAATGTAGTATAATATTTTATTTAGTTGGATTGACACCTTATGTATTCACCTATACTCAGTTTGATTTATTTTTTTATAAAAGAGAAAATATTTCAGTACAATATTCAACTCAAATTTGCAGCAGAAACTTGCATATAATGATGCTACATGATATTTTTAGATACTGTGATCGCATACCGGCGAGTGCTGTGTGGCAGAAAGAAAACATTATAAGCGACAAAAAATCAGCGGTATCCTCATACGTTATCAATCAGTTTGGAGGAAAAGCATACAGTACGGGCGAAAAAGCGGAGATAAAACTAAAAATTAACAATTTTAATAGCAGGCTTTCAAAAAAATTACTGCCTGACTGTCATCGCTCATTAAAACCATTTTTGTCCCAAGAATCGATGTGGTTGGACAAAAACTGCAAAAAATAGAATAAATACTGTTCTATATACTTCTGACTCTCTAATATCTTCAATTTCAAAATGCAATAATCAGAGGTACTCGCTCCTATAAGGATAACGCATTTGATAAAAACGTTAACAGTCTTTTGGTGGACACATCTGTTAATGTTACTGGCGAAGACATTATCATACATGATGAACAATATGAATATGGGAGCCTTTATCATCTGACATTATGAACAATATGAATATGAGTGCTAGAAAAATTGATTTACACAATTTTTGTTGTCATTACTCTAAAATGTACTATGTACATATTTTATGGACCACCCAGTAAAGAGAAAAATAATTTTAAGATGACTACTTTCTTTTCAACTAGTGTGGCGCTGCTCCCTTTATAACGTAATAAAACATTCTAGCGTCATTATCCTGCCTGGATATAATTCATTAAATTAAAAAAAATAAAGATTCCATTCATTAAAAACCTACTGAACTTGACGCATGTACCAAATAAACAAACGCCAAATAAATTATATCAAAAAATAAAGCTTACGTTCTACAGATACTGTATCACACTCTTGAGGTTAGCTGTCAGCATGTTAGCTTATAATACGGTAATACATTATTTGTAATTGCTTCGTTGGTCTGCAAAATTGAGTCTCTGGTACGTAAAGGTTATATTTTTAAATTGCCTTTTGTCTTTTCTTTATTATCTGACGCGGTGGCGCACAGTTGCTTATTTATGCCGGAGGTCGCAGCTGTAAATTCAAGTGTCTCGTTGAGTGATCTACGAGCTTAATTTATTTTTGTAATAACTTTGAAGCTACGAGCAAATATGCTTCAGTGGTACTACGTCATAATGGAGTATTCTATAAAGAATTATTTTTAAAATAATATTATCGTTGATATTATACTATTACCGTACAAAATATAGTTTCATCAACAAATTTATATGGATAAACCACTAGACGCTTTAATGTGTCATCGTGGTAGTCAGAAGGTTTGGTGAGGCCCACCCCAATTATTTTATATAAAATCTGTATTTTGTGGACAAGTGAAAAATTGCTTGCACAAAAAATCGGCCAATCTGGGAGTTGTTGATGCAAAAGCCATGTTAATTAATAACTGCAAAGAGCAGATTAGACATCAAACCTCCGTAACAGCATTTCCATTTTTATATTAACCCATAAAATGATTATTAACCGCCCCACTTTTTCACCCCGTTTGACAAATGCGTCCCACTTGCGCTATAAATTCCACTCTACATTTTAATCCGGCCACAACTTTAACTAACATAAAATCCGCCCATTTTTATAGCGCCGCCACAGAGGCGACCTCACCGCAGAAAGGGGTGGTGTGTTGAGGAAGCATGTTCGTAATTTATTTGACGTACGCACGAAAAAATCCCCAGTCGCGACGGACATTGTAAAAAAAAAGTACTACACATAAAAAGAACGCAGTTTGCTACTTTGACGGTCAGTTGCATGCTTACAGCACCATGAAATTCCACTTTGTCCTCCCTTAAGGCCTCACACGACACATCGGTCACGAGAGTTCCATGAATTTTTCTGAATGTATCCTGGAAACCAGTGGCGTACGGATACTGTAAATAAAACGGTATATTCAGCAATTAAGAGATCTAAATTTCATTTCTAATCAATTTCGTTTAGTTAAGTTTAGTAGGCAAAAACTTGGTTCTTTCTAAGGTCCTTAAATGTCCTAATATTTTTTTTAAATTTAGAAAAATATCGAAAACTAGCTGGAAAACGCTGGATTCTGACAAAAAATGACGAAAACAAAAAATATTAATAAAATATTTGTCACATTTCGATCTGGCTTAGCAAGAAGACACATTTGATACACAAAAATACATACATACATTACGCCACTGGTTTTCACAATATTTCCTTCCGACTGTTGTTGGGTGCACGTAAACACATCAAGGGAAAATAATATGGTCGTGAAGTCAAGTTGTGGCGCCTAGAGTTAACATTATGCTAATTAATTCTACAGGTATCATGCAAGCTGTTACTTTTTCCCAGAGTTAACAGACAGCCAGCATATAAGATTGTGTGAACATTATACACACCTGGCAGGTGGTCGACATTACTAATGCGCCCCAAGACTGTGTGCGAAAAGTCGAACAACAGACGAAGTGGCATGTTAAAACTAGCATGTTATCTAGATACGTTCTGTACACGTCAGAAATAATTAACACAACTTTTGCCACGTAATCGTATAAGAACGCAGATCAGCATTTATATACTTGGTATTCTTATTCATATCAAAACATGATTGTGTGCCTTTCTTTCCCTGTTACTCATTTCTGTATGCGAGTTTTCCTAGCAGAAGAAAGTCTGATTGTGGCATTTTTTTTGCTATGAATAAATTCAAAGTATGTAGCTTTTATTTCTTAACTTTAGCACTAAGTTTACATCTATATCTATATCACAGGGAAACATTGATTTTGCGGCATGAGAATTATTAGTCAATCTTAGGTAATTCTGATCTACTAGATATGAAAATAATAAAATATTTGTTAAATCGACTCCACTATTTGAGATAAAGGCAATCCATTCAAATTTTAAATAACATTAAATAAAAACGTCCAATATATTTATTTAAAAGCTTTTATTCAAAGACTTCATAGTAAAATAACGCTGTAAATTATCGTCGGCATAAAGTACGAAAAGAATTAAAAAAACTAAAAAAATTATATATATATATAAACAACAAAACTAACTTTATGCGTTTTCTTTGTTTCAGGTAACAAATTAATATGCGACTGTCGATTAGCCTGGATGTACACTCTCAAGAACACAACAAAGAGCATGCAGATCAAGGACGCTCTAGATGAACTGGAATGTTCCGTCAACAAGTCTTCGCATCCAAAACGAGGAATGGCTACAACAACAACTACAGCAGATCCTTTGGACAGCTCGTATGTCTATACGCCAATTTACGATGACTACTCAGATGACAGTTATAACCAAGCCGATGACGACATCTATCCGACAAGAAACACCCAGATGCAACATTTGCTGTCGATACCAGAAAAAGATCTTCCTTGTCCGAAACAAGAGGAACCGACAGAAGCTCCATACAACTACAGGAACACTCCAGCATATGCTGAGATCAATTCCGGAGCAACTACTGTAAAATTCGTGTTTTCGCCATGTCTAATAATGGTCATTTTACGTTTGACGTAAACTGGACCATTTCGGTTTAGTTGTAAGTCTCAAAGAGAACAAGAAAGCCTAGATTTGTGACTCATCCCTCCGTTGTATGTTTGAAATGTTTAAAGTGAGGAATTTTTTGGTATGCCCTTCTGGAACAAGTCTATAAGTCAATGTATATAAGAGTTACTAGTATATTTCTCTTATAAATCGGCGATCGTGCCGAGATATTATAATTTAGGCCTATCGGAAAGAAAATCTTGATAGGTCTTAAGTAAATTTGTAAAATTGCGTTATGATTTAAACAACCTAGACCACCCTGTTAATTATTTTTTTTTCATCCAGCATATCGATCGACATTATAGATGTATAGCAGATAACCATCATAAATAACATTGTAAATATGTGTTACCTTTCTAATAAAATTAACTCACATGGCTGTTAACATTGTAATATCACACCCCACACAGAATTTTAACAGTGTAATATTTCTGTAGTACCTATCACATGAAGTAAAAACCTAACTTGCGGACAGTATGTAGAAGAGTTCTTGAATTTTTCAGTTCACTTCGTAAAATGACTGAAAACACGATTTTATCTTTTCATGGTCGTAGAGAAAGTATGAGAGACAACGAAAATTCTATTGCCGAAAATAAAACCATTAATATGATTTTTTGTAAGTTATTAATAAATAAGAGGTGAACTAAACGATTCGATACAGATTGCTAAATTATACGGCATTATTTTGACTTTATAAAGAAAATTGTGAACAAAAAAAACCTATAAGAAGTAATTGTAAGTGTATTTTTAAATATTCATAAATGACTTTAAATATTTAAGCACACTTTTAGCAATTCAATATACGCACTCAATACTTTGAGTTTTGAAGTGATTGTAATTGATTTAATTCACGTTTATTAAAGTATTCGATGTTAAAATGATTGTATTGATTGCGTGTATTTTCGTTACTTCTAATGTTAAAAGGGGAGAAGAAATTTTATGAAATGTGATCATTTATTGTAAGCGTAAAATTTTTGCAAATTAATATTGTATATTTTCATTTCGTGTTTAATTATTCGCAATTTTCGATGTACGTTTACCCAACGTGATGCTATTTTACTATATATAGTGTATGACATGCGATTTATTTATAATATATTTTTGTATAATATTAGTGTTTATTCAACATCTAAAAAAAAGTTGTATAAATGTGTTGTGCTCTATAAAATGATATATGGGATATTTAAAGAAAAAAAAACAGATAATACAAATAAGGGAGATGTATATACAAACTATAAACTAAATTTTAAACTGGTGCATAAAGTAAGTGTGACGTAATTATTCCATATATCCTTTAAAGTCTATGTAAGATCCTTTTTGGCCAATTATATTATGATCAATACCTTTTCTTTATAGACGTTGTAAAATTTCACGATTCCATGTGTTTTATAAAATAAAAGACTCAAATTTTATTGTTCTTTTTTCTTTCAACCGTTCATTAAAGTACATTTAGGGCAAAGAAATTGAAGAGTTGTAAATCAAAAGGGTCTAAGTACCAAATATTTAGTCCCGAGGAAACTGACGAACTTTATATATCGAAATAAGTGATTGATTGATTTGTGATACAAACGTTATTTGGTTAATGTGCCTATTTAATTAATTGTGTAAACTTGGCGCCTTGCAGAAGGGTCTAAGTACCATCAGTCGAGATAATCAAAACGGTCCAACTGACATCAGAACCTACCCACGGGCTATGTGCCACATCGTATTATTTCAAACATAAATCAGGTGTATTTAGATTGGAGACTTCCGCGGTCCGAATCACTATGTTCTCGATTTCCGGGACGAAACCGCGCCACTGGCGTTAAAGTTGTCAATGTTTTGCACACATGTTGCAACAGGCATCTTCATGACTAACTGTAAGAGAGCTACGAAGAGAATCTCGTCTTTTCTCGTCGTAGCTCTCTTACTGCTACGTCCTGAAGATGCCGCTTAACGTTGACAACTTTATCGTCATTGACGTGGTTTCCTCCCAGAAATTTGGAAAACATAAATCAGGTATCCAAAGTAAGCGTCAGCTACTCTTATACTTCAATAAAAAAAGATATATTAACAAGAATACAAGGTTTTTGATTATGTAAATAAGTTAATTAAGATACTTAAATCAGTATTAAGCAAATCTAGCTTTGATGAACACTGTAAACTGGTGGGTGGACGTGTTAAAGACGACTTTTGACCGTTGTACGGAATAAACCCGAATTGATATTGATATAGATCCCTTTGATTGTTAATGAGGGTGGCCTGTAGAACCTGTTGATACAAAAACCTCAAAAAGGATAAAAATGACACTTAGACCCTTTTGATTTACAACTCTTCAATTATAAAAAATATCTCGTTTCTGTGCCACAAAAATTATCCATAAACATCAGTACCTATCTATTAGCTCTACCTGGACCTTAGAGATAATCATTCCTTCTGACTGCATTTTTTTTTTGAGAGCGGGGATTATAGTTACGCGTTACTCAAATCTAAATTATTGTTACAGCCCTCTGTGGGTTTCCTCCAAATAGTGCGTTAAATAAACATCCCTATGATGGAATATGATCTGTCTGATATGTCTTTTGGCAAACAATAATCACCATTGGCAAACCGAAATCAATTAACTGGCCAAACACGGTAAAACTATCGATTGGATCCCGAACAGCACACATTAAATCGTGCTTGATATTAACATGGCACGTAGCATTTGCATTTATCGATTCCGCCAGTGGCCAGAGCGTACTCTCATAATTTCCATCACAATATTGTCGAATACATTAGCGTCAACAATGAAAGGGGGTTAGGTAATTGAAAGCAATTTAAAATAATTCCATTTTGCTTATTAAATCCGATGCCCTGCCCCAAACTGTAGGTACCCGCCCGGTATGAATAATGTATGGTCTCTTCAAACTGACAGAGCGAGCAACAGATAAATATCAATCCTAAATGCTCTTTTCAAATCCTCGCTACGAGACACTGTTGGCTGTTTAGTGTTTACTCTCTGACAGGACGCCACAACACCCAAATACATTTCTGCGTCCAATGACTGAGAACAAAACGTCATATCAAATGAATAAGCTCAATTTAATTCATCGACAGATTGTCAGAGCCGCTGTGACACTACCTATGACATTTGTCATGATGACATTTAATGTTGTCAAAATCTGACAATTTGCAACACAACGACGAAGGCTGTGCTGTCAAACAGTTTCTATAAAAGCTAATAGCTCCTAAACCGTTCATGCCACTGATCTGCAAATTTGTATACGTATTTAAAGTCACTTTCAGAAGATTGTCAGCAAAAACAATCCAGTTCATCCCCCAGTAATTCTAAATATACCATATTTCAGCCCAATCCGTTGTTCCGTTTGGGCGTAATCATGTTCACGGACATACACACATACCCACTTACATACACACATACATACATTTTCCAGAAATCGTTGCAATGGATTCAGGGGACCTCAAAACGCGTATTTCCGCTGAAATACCGACCCCATGTTACAAGGCTCTTAATATATTTAAATAAAACATAACTATTATGTTTGACTGGTATAAAGTTACCTTGGTTGCCTTAGTATAATAGAAAAGTATATTTCTTCTACTATTATTACTTCTTAATTAAAAAAAGACACATTAGTATACCCACATGAGTTCTATTTTTATCCCAAATAAAACCAAAATCACCACAGACACGCAATGTAAAACTGATCAAATTAACCCACTTAAATTCTATAACTTTTTCATACGATAACTAGAATCATCCTAGTGAGCACGCTAACCTATACTACACTAACAACACTAATTTTCTTGTAAATAAAACGCGATGACGGCCCACGAATTGCTATTATTACCTTGTGCCGGTGATAAGGTTTAGTTTAAGTTGTCTGTGGCCGCGGTGTGTGCTGATTTAGGTCGATTGTCGGTGTGCATCTCGTTAAAAATGACAGTCCCTAATGTGATGCAGAGTGTCATGGGTCCGAAAATTAGGGACATATTCACTGTGCTCAGTTTCCAATTGATATTGCTAATTTTATTCGGGATATTCGTCCGGTACGAGAGAGACAACACCAAGTATGATCTTAAGGTGTATCCAAGTGAGTATCGAATTTTTGGTTAAAAACAAGCAACTACAGCAGAGTTTTAAAATTTTACTTGACAATGAAAAGAGCTTTTACATGTCGTTCGTGCTTTGGTATAAATACAGTCGAGCATATGTACGTATGCCCTTTAGGCACGTGGCTACCTCAAAGCGGTGATTAGTAATTGAAATTTCATCCCCCTGTATCCATTACCGTTGTAAATATTTTAGTGTATTGGTTCTGACTCCCTAGGCAGCCAGAAAACATGCCATTTCCCGTTTGATCGCCGCCAGGGGGCAGCAGTGTCATCCTCGACATGCTTGCAATAGGTAGTAGCGCACATCCGTAAACACTTGCATTATTGAAAATGTTACACGGGATAGAGGGCGTGCCCTTCGTTGTATGGTTGTAGGAAACATAGGTGAGGTTACAAAATGAGTCAAAAATAATCCTGTAATGCGTAATTTTTAACAAAAATATGATTATTTTAACATCTTATCTTTCTAAAATCTTATTCTAACACAAATTATTTATACGCATGTGTACCTATGTCTACACGAACATCTAACAAACATCTTACCACGTAAATAATACAAACACAGATTACATAAAAATATATTTACAATGTGGGTCAAATTAATTTTCCATCAGTGAAATTAGCGCCACACTACCGTGCAAAGTATTACATAAGCATC
Organism: Aphodius granarius; assembly: GCA_963971325.1. Lineage (NCBI taxonomy): Eukaryota > Metazoa > Arthropoda > Insecta > Coleoptera > Scarabaeidae > Aphodius > Aphodius granarius. Next base: position 19,843,109 of record OZ020226.1, read on the forward strand.
TAATTACAATCTCAAACTGTAAATATGGTTTTTTTAACACGGTAACAAGATTAAGTACTAAAAATACATTTATAGTAAACATTTTACTTTTATACATCTATAACTGATAAATGAATAAACTAAAATTTAAATCACAAAATGTTTCAATAACAATATAAATTATAGACTACAGAGCAAGAAAACTGCGGACTATCGTGTGGAAAGAAAAGGAAAACAGTTTTCCTTTTCTGGTGGTATAATTGTGGCCGTTATCTAAGTCAAGCCCGTACCTAAGTTAAAGCCCTATTAGGCGAAAATTGATTCTAAATAGCACCGACCTGGAGTAGTAATTTACGGTGTTTGTAATTTTGTTATTTATCAACTTCTAATGAATGGTAATTGCAAGCTGAACCGACGTCATTTACGACGCTGCCGTGATTATAAGTTCGAGGAAAACTTCTCTTGTGCTGTTTTTTTTTCTTATTTTTCTTGGTGGCCTGAGGTTTGCGTTCACCCCAGGTCTTGCGACTAAGGTGGGGAGAAATTACTAAAGTTTTACCGTGTCATGGATACCGTGCCTTCATAACTGGCGCGAGAAATATTAAGGGCACCGGATAAATTAAATGTTTCTTTTCGTGTGTTTATTCTTTGTGGATTTTAGAGGCGTGCAAAAAACGCACAGCAAAAGTTTACGAAACTCATAAAACACAGCAGGATTTGAATAAGTTAGTTCTCTTTAGAGGAAATTTCTAAATGTTGTTGTCCATGCGTATAATTTTGAAGCTCTCTAAAACAAACAAACAACAATCAAAGAGCTCTTTAAAAGTACACAAGAACATAATCTTACTTCTTTCATATCCTCGTGCGATATGCGACCAACCACAGCAGATTCCATCTGCAGTTGAACCTGCGCCTTCATCAAGAATAATAAAATTTGTTTCTGGACTTTAATATGCGCTTCGTACCAATTGGTAAAGTATATTGCTGTTGTGAGTTCATCTCCCTAAAGTTCGACATTAAATGTGAAGAAAGTTTAGGGATAACTTACCTTATTTATGAGTCTTTGACCAATGTAGTTGCATGCCCACATCATTACTGACCAAGCTAAGGTACTAAAAAAGGGTAGGGGCCCAGGTACCTTGAAAAAAGTTAAAGTTTGTGTATTTGGTGATATTTTATTCAATTAAAATTGTTTTATTTACTTACAATCAAATAAACGGTTATTGATAGAGATGATCCGATTAACATGATATGTTGAATCGGTAACATTATAACATTAAATATGTTTGTGTACTTAGAGAATATTCTGAAACAATACGTGATGTACAATACGTTTAAAACATAGCAGCAGATATCGAAGAGTTATGTCATTTTGATATACCTACGAAATGTACGAGTATATGTCTCATCACTTAAAAACGTACTGAATGTTATTTCTCTCCAACACTAGCGTGTCACTAGATATGTATGTCAAAAATAACAGCATAACAGCAGGAAGAAAAACGTCAATTTACATACGCAGGCGCAATTTCTGTCGCTTTGCGATGTACAGTGGCTCAACGCTTATCCTTGCAGCTATACTCTACGCTCTGCGCTGCATTATGTACGCAACCCACAGCATACTTACCCAGTTATATGTGAATGATATTTAATACAGGTGACCAATTCTGGTGAAAATTCTTCACTTGATGTAAACTTTAAGTTCATCACCGCCTTAGTTAGGACATCTTGTCTCTCCTCGACAAATAGTATGAGATATACAAATATTAAACCAATTCCAATTGCAACGTTTATCATATAGAATACCCCAATAGTAGATAATGGGAATATAACAGCAACAAAGGGGAAACCATAACCTGGAGGTACCCATATTGGTAGCGAAGCAGCGCAGAACATTGTTTCATTAAATTCTATATTGAAAGTTTCGCACACCGTCGTTCTCGGTATCACATCTTCCAGTATAATGACAGCGACTAGAACTAATAGATTCACCATATTGAAAAGGTGTTTCTAATTGCTATACTTGCAGATGATTGAACCATAAAATAATGTATTTAATGCTATCTTTGACAGCCGGATGATCGATTCTATCTTCTTATCATCGACATGCGTTAATTCTGCGATATCTTCCATCGATTTCAAAAATTTGTATCTTTGCAGGTAGAAAATTAGATGTATATAAAAATACGGAATACCTAAACTGATGTTTAAGCTGTTGCTAATTAGAAGCTCCACGGCGCTGTGTCCACCACCTATATCTGAAACAATATATCATGTGAAAGAATTAAGGAAATGTTTGCAATCCATAATTTACATTTTAAAGCAATGTTGGTATTTTTTAAAACGACGCAAGTTGTTACAGTAATCGGTGACATTTTTAAAGCAGTCATAAGCTTACTCTTGGAAAGATCCGGCCATGCTCCAAAAAATCGTAAATGTTTTTCAAAGTGCTGGAAGGGATCTGCCATCCTGACATGACAACTGCGGATCACGCACAAAACATTTTTAATTTGGAAGTATCCTTAAAGAGAAAACCATTAAGCCGTGAGTGTAATTAATTGAACATTCATAGATTCAGTTCATTAGAACAGGTGATGGACACAGTATGTAGATCAAAAGGTTAAGGTAATAATTAATAAAATTAATAATTCTAGAACACAGGACTAATAATCGAATTCACAAAATATAGATTGTAGAGAAGTTACTTTCTTCCAAGAATCCATTAAGGGCCGATATTACAAGTAGTGATATAAGAAGTAGGATAGGTTATACCCGGGATACATAGGTCTATGGCACATTTCATTGGCTATAGTATAAGTGTTACTGTAATAGTTCTGGAGTTCATTTATACTGATATTCTGTTAGTTTTCCTTGGTAAAAACTGTGGAATAAAGTATTATGTAAGGCCATTCTTAAGGCTAATATCATAAACGAAATATAAATCGAAAGTAAACTAAAATACTAGCTTTGCTGATTATAGATTTATGATACTGTAGCGTAATAAAACTTTTAAATGTGAAAATTACAGTTTTCGAGCAGTGAAATAACTTGTTTGAAATTAATTTTACAGAGTAAGCCAGATATATTTCAATGGTACCTGCATTATAAATAAACAGCTGATCGAACAATACTATTATTGTGGGTTATATCGGCAATCATCGATCACTTTGACAGTTCAAATGTAAAATTTTCAAAATGTATGCATGGTCTACTGAGGCTATATTTATCTGAAATTGCAAAATTGTTAGTGCTAGCGCTTAAGTAAAGGTGTGTGTATTTATTAAAAATATCTTTATTTATTATAAAGCTATAATCTTTATTGAAAGAATTTGAAAACTGGGATGCTTTTGAATATAGGAAAAAACTCCAAAAAAAAAACAAAACTCGAATGTTTCTTTTACTATCTCATGTTCATGTGGTAAGAGGAATATTCTGTTAAAACATACAGCTTATACATACTTTGGTTTGACAAGTTTTAATATTATTTTGAAAACAGTCTACTACTGTTAAAAGTCTCTCTTTGTTGGTTTTACACAGTTGCGTTTTAAACAATTCTTTTTTCAGAGAATATTGTCGACAATTACAACAGAGTTGTGCTTGTGTTTTTTTATTTAAAAAATTACTGGACATAATGAAAATTGATAATATCTAATTGCGAGATCAGTTACTAAAAAAATTGTATGCGTTTTCGGTACAATTATAAACTTTGCTCAGACCTGCCCACCACTCCTCTGCATGTTGCATTGTGTGCTAAACAGTTTGCTTTCTAACAGGTGCCAGAGATTGCAAGTTTACTCAAATTTACTCTAATTTAGTTAGTTTTTGTTTTAAACGAAAATATCTATTGTTGATATTTATAAACTTGATTTTGTTCACAGAAAATTTCTAAATGTTGTTGTCCATGCGTATAATTTCGAAACTCTCTAAAACAAACAACAGTCAATCAGCTCTTAAAATTACGCAAGAACATATTCTAACTTCTTTCATATCCTCGTGTGATATGCGACCAACAACAGCAGATTCCATCTGCAGTTGAACCTGCGCCTTCATCAAGAATAATAAAATTTGTTTCTGGACTTTAATGTGAGCTTCGTACCAATTAGTAAAGTATATTGCTGTTGCGAGTTCATCTCCCTAAAGTTCGACAATAAATGATTAAAGAGAAGAAAGTTTAGGGATAACTTACCTTATTTATGAGTCTTTGACCAATGTAGTTGCATGCCCACATGATTACTAACCAAGCTAATGTACTAAAAAAGGGTAGGGGCCCAGGTACCTTGAAAAAAGTTAAAGTTTGTGTATTTGGTGATATTTTATAAAATTAAACTTGTTTTATTTACTTACAATCAAATAAACGGTTATTGATAGAGATGATCCGATTAAATTGATATGTTGAATCGGTAACATTATAACATTAAATATATTTGTGTACTTAGAGAATATTCTGAAACAATACGTGATGTAGAATACGTTTAAAACATAACAGCAGATATTACTGCAATTTATTTTTGACATTGATTGCTTATGTCATTTGGATATACGTACGATATGAACGAGTATATGTCTCATCACTTAAAAACGTACTGAATGTTATTTCTCTCCAACACTAGCGTGTCACTAGAGATGTATGTCAAAAATAACAGCAGAAATCGATGAGTCTTTCTTGTTTCTACTGAAGTTCAGTGCATATTTTTGAATATGTTTGTAGAAAAAGGTATTTCAAAAAAGAACAGTTATCGCCTCCGTCAATGTTTGTTGTTGTCAACTTTAATTTAGCTTAATTTCAAATTGCCAACCTTTCACTTTAATTTATACAGTGTGATGATAAAGTTGGGAACATAATTCATAATTGCGTAATTTAATATTTTCAAGAAAATGAAAAAAAAGTGATTAATATGCCGGCTCACACGTTCAGTTTAAACTGACAGTTTGAACTGAGACTGAAATACCCACACACGCAGAGGTTGAACTGCTGCAGAACGGAGGAACGTAAATCAGCTGATTATAATTTTTCTATCAAATATGTATATAGGTATTTGTATTTTTTTCATTTTCCGTAGCATTCTCTCTATAAAAGTAATGTTATGTGAACTAAATATATTCTCACAAACGTATTCATTCAGCACATCACAGGATACTCACTCAGTTATATGTGAATGGTATTTAATACAACTGACCAATTCTGGTGAAAATTCTTCACTTGATGTAAACTTTAAGTTAATCACCGCCTTAGTTAGGATCTCTTGTCTCTGCTCAACAAATAGTACGAGATATACAAATATTAAACCAATTCCAATTGAAACGTTTATCATATAGAATGCCCCAATAGTACATAATGGGAATATAACAGCAACAAAGGTAAAACCATAACCTGGAGGTACCCATATTGGTAGCGAAGCAGCGCAGAACATTGTTTCATTAAATTCTGTATTGAAAGTTTCGCACACCGTCGTTCTCAGTATCACATCTTCCATTATAATGACAGCGACTAGAACTAATAGATTCACAATATTTACAAGGTGTTTCTAATTGCTATACTTGCAGATGATTGAACCGTAAAATAATATATTCAATACTATCTTTGACAGCCAGATGATCGTTTCTATCTTTTTATCATCGACATGCGTTAATTCTGCGATATCTTCCATCGATTTCAAAAATTTGTATCTTTGCAGGTAGAAAATTAGATGTATATAAAAATACGGAAAACCTAAACTGATGTTTAAGATGTTGCTCATTAAGAACTCCACGGCGCTGTGTCCACCACCTATATCTGAAACAATATATCATGTAAAAGAATTAAGGAAATGTTTGCAACCCAAAATTTACATTTTAAAGCAATATCAGTATTTTTTAAAACGACGCTAGTTGTTACAGTAATTGGTGATATTTTTAAAGCAGTCATAAGTTTACTTTTGGCAGGGTCAGGCCATGCTCCAAAAAATCGTAAATGTTTTTCAAAGTGCTGGAAGGGATCTGCCATTCTGACATGACAAATGCGGATCACGCACTAAATATTTTTAATTTGGAAGTAAGTGTAATTAATTGAACATTCATAGATTCAACTCAAAAAACATGTGATGGACATGCTATGAATCAAAAGGTGAAAGTAATAATGAATAAAATTAATAATTCTAGAACGCAGGACTAATAATCGAATTCACAAAATATAGGTGGTACAGAAGTTAGTTTCTTCCAAGAATCCATTAAGGGTCGATATTACAAGTAGTGACATAAGAAGTAGGATAGGTTATACCCGGGATATAGGTCTATGGCACATTTCATTGGCTATAGTATAAGTGTTACTGTAATAGTTCTGGAGTTCATTTATACTGATATTCTGTTAGTTATCCTTGGTAAAAACTGTGGAATAAAGTGTTATGTAAGCTCAGTCCTAAGGCCAGTATCATAAACGAAATATAAATCGAAAGTAAACTAAAATACTAGCTTCGCTTATTATAAATTTATGATACTGTAGAGTGTAGATGTAGTAAATTTTACACAGTAAGCCAGATATATTTCAATGATACCTGCATTATAAATTAACAGCTGATCGAACAATACTATTATTGTGGGTTATATCGGCAATTATCGATCACTTTGACAGTTCAAATGTAAAATAATCAAAATGTATGCGCACTGTGCGCCTACTGTGGCCGTATTTATCTGAAATTTGCAAAATTGTTAGTGCTAGCGCTTAAGTAAAGTTTTGTGTATTTATTAAAAAAATTATATTTGACATCTATTATAAAATTATAATATTTATTGAAAGAAATTGAAAACTGGCATGCTCTTGAATATAGGAAAAAAAGCAAAACTCGAATGTTTCTTTTATTATCTCATGTTCATGTGATAACAGGAATATTCAGCTAAAAGTTGCGCTTGTGTTTTTTATTTAAAAATGTTCTAGATATAATAAAAATTAATAATATCTAACTGCAAAATCAGTTACTAAACAAATTGTATGCGTTTTTTGTACAATTATTCCCCTACATGTTGCATAGTGTGCTAAACAGTTTGCCAGAGAGTTTACTAAAATTTACTAGTTTACAAAAATATCAATTTTTGATATTTAAAAACTTGATTCTATTCACAGAAAATTTCTAAATGTTGTTGTCCATACGTATAATTTCGAAGCTCTCTGAAACAAACAACAGTCAATGAGCTCTTTAAAGGTACACAAGATTATAATCTTACGTCTTTCATATCCTCGTGTGATATACGGCCAACAACGGCAGATTGCATCTGCAGTTGAACTTGAGATTTCATCAGAAACAATAAAATTTGTTTCTGGACTTTAATATTTGCTTCGTACCAATTAGTACCATAAATTGCTGTTGCAAGTTGGTCTCCCTAAAGTTCGACAATAAAACATTAAAGAGAAGAAAATTATGGATTACCTACCTTATCTATGAGTCTTTGTCCAATATAGTTGCATCCCGCCATCATGACAGCCCAAGCCAAGGTACTAAAAAATGGTAGCGGTCCAGGTACCTTAAAAATAGTTCAAGTTGGTAACATTTAATTAAATCTTCTACTTCTTCAATTACTTACAATCAAATAAACGGTTACTGATAGAGATGATCCAATCAACATGATATGTTGAATCGGTAACATTATAATATTAAATACGTCTGTGTACTTGGAAAATAAGCTGAAAGAATACGGGACCATGCTTAGAATACATTTCAAAAGTATATATGAGGAACATGAATTTGATTCACAAACGTATCGATTCAGCACATCTCAGGATACTTACTCAGATAAATGTGAATGGTATTTAATACAACTGACCAATTCGGGTGAAAATTCTTCGCTTGGTGTAAACTTTAAGTTGGTCACTAACTTAGTTAGGACATTTTGTCTCAGCTCAATGAATACTATGAGATAAACAAATAATAAACCAATACCAATTCCAACGTTCATCATATAGAACACTCCACCAGTAGCCACGGTGAATATGATAGCAACAAAGGGGAGACCATAACCTGGAGGTACCCATATAGGTAGTGAAGATGAACAGAACATTGTTTCATTAAATTTCGTGTTGAAAATATCGCATACAGTTGTCCTCTTTATCGTAACTTCCAAAACTATTACTAGGGCTAGAACTGATAGAAAACATTTACAAGATTGGAAGCATAGTTTTAATTAGTATACTTGCAGGCGATTGAACCATAAAATAAACCATATAATATAACCCTTGATATAAAAATGATAAATTTTATCGTCTTGTCGTCGACATGCGTTGATTCTCCCATTTCTTCCATGCATCCCAAAAACTGATATCTTTTGAGGTAGAAAGCGAGGTGTATATAAAAATATGGTAGGCCTAAACTGATGTTTAGGGTATTGCTCATTAACATCTCCACAGCACTGTCACGGTCTCCACCTTGTATATCTACAATATTGCTTATTGTAACAGAATGTTAAGACACCTTTGAAGTATATGACTTACATTTTAAAGCGAGAGCAACATTGTTTAAAACGATCCAGCATGTTGCTGCAATTGGTAACATTTTAATAAAAGGCACAAGTTTTCTGTTGGGAGGGTCAGGCCAAGCGCCGAAAAAATCTAAGTGCTCTTTAAAGTACTGAAAACGAGCAAGCATTCTGCTGGAATAAGTTGAAAACATAAGCTAAATAATTTTTATGGGTGTAATTAATTGAACATTCATGGATTCAGCTCATTAGAAAACATGAAAGACAGTTGATGGACGAAAAATAACTAATCGTATTCATATGTATTTCTTCTTAAGTCAGAAAAAAGATCATTAAGTATATGTGTTTCACTGATAAATAAAATATTTTTTCTTTCAGTGTTTCAAGATGTACACGTCATGATCTTCATTGGTTTCGGCTTCCTAATGACATTTCTGAAGAGGTACGGCTTCAGTTCAGTTGGCTTCAACTTCCTACTGGCTGCTTTGATTGTACAATGGGCAATTGTCTGTGAAGGATTCTACGAACTTGACGAGGATCACAAAATCCAAGTTAACATGAAGAGGTTAGTAACTACATAATGCTAATAGTTCACTTTTATTCTACAACATTTATATTTTAGCTTACTTAGAGCTGATGTCGCATCTGCGGCTGTCTTAATTTCCATGGGTGCCGTTTTAGGCAATACAACATACATACAACTTATTGCTATGGGAGTTATCGAAATTGCTGCGTTTACGGCTAATGCTTACTTGGGAACCCATGTTTTTAAGGTGAGAATATACTTAATGTCCTGGATAAAACCACAGTGTTTATATTTATATATTTAAAAAAATCAGTACCGTTTTTAACTCCTTAAAATTAATGTATCAAAGCAGTACTTAACCGGCTGTGGACTTCTTTAACATTTTTATAATACATCTATTTATTTTAGGCTGTAGATGCAGGAGACTCAATATTTGTTCACGCATTCGGAGCCTATTTCGGTTTAGCTGTTAGCTTCGTCATGGGCAGGAAGAAATCCGATGCGGATTTGGGAGAGTCCCCACTAGAGGGCTCCAGTTACACGTCGGATCTTTTCGCGATGATTGGTAAGATTAGGAAACCTCCTCTCCATGTTCGTGTTCGCCGCTTTCAGTGGCTTCCTCTTTCGCTGGAAACGTAGAACTAAAATCCCCACCGTTTCGGTACAGTTTACCCTTACAATTTTTTTTTTCAATTTGATTTAATTAGCTACCCTTGGAGTAGGGTAGCTAACAACTATCCACTACCAAATTAGAACTATCACCAACGTGCTGAAACGATGTCAAGACTCAAACTGTTTTGAGAACGTGTTGTGTATACGTGGCAATTATGTATTTCCGCTTAGTAGTACCCACCTTAGGTTGTTAAAGTTGGCGGTAGGTATGCAGGGCGACAATCCCAATCTCGCGCGCGCCTAAACCATTAAATTAACCCCCGTTCATCCCCAAATTCCTGTGTCAATTAGTGCACTGATTATCTACGTGCGCATCTGCGAAACTTGTTACCAACTTCACGCCCCACCCTGTCATCAAAACTCTCGCCCATTTTCATAATAGCTACATTGAAGAATGCCTAGGCTTTCAAGCTTGAAAGCTACGCGAAAGCACGCTTGTACTCGTTGTTAATCTCCGGCTTTCCTCTACACTTCGTGCGTGCCATTATACACACACAGAGCCCTCTCTTATCGGCACTTCAGACAACGTCTACAAGACAGTAATAGCTTATTTCGAGAAATTTCCCTTTGCTGATGCTTTTGAGATTTATTCTAGTGCTCCCTGTTTATTACTTAAAAAGTATTACGTAGTTTAGTGTAAATTTATGGATAGTTTATTAAAGAGATTGAGTTTCCATTAATAAATTCTCTTTTCCTCTGCCATACTTAGTTGCCTCCATCATCTTTAACAGTGTTGGAAGTATTGAAATAAGTCGACAGTTAAAGCAATTTGTGTGGTCACCTTTCTTGTTTGTTCTTGTAGAGATGTTGCAGTTTCCTCGTCATTGTAGGTACAATCTTCCTTTGGATGTTCTGGCCAAGTTTCAATTCAGCTGAATTGGAAGGAGATGCCAAAATGAGGGCAGTGATCAACACCTATCTGTCTTTGGCGTCTTGTTGTGTAACGGCTTACGCAATATCATCGGCAATGACTCCAAATCACAAATTCGACATGGTCCACATCCAGAATTCCACTCTAGCTGGAGGTGTCGCGATTGGGACAAGCGCAAACTTGCTCATCCAACCTTATGGTGCTCTTATTGTCGGCATTGTTGCTGGTGCATTGTCAGTATTTGGATACAGTGTCATTACAGTGAGTATGATCGATTGGTGTGTTTTCTATTACCAAGTGTTTTATTATATTTTTTATTGTCGAGTGCATAATTGGTATTTTACGATTGAATAATAATATTTAATATTTTGTGGATAGGAATTTATGACGCTGTTGTTGGACTGATTGCAATGTGAAATGAAATTAATATAAAGATTGGGCAGATAAATTTCACATAAATATTTAATGGTGCGTCATCATTATACATTTTCATGACTACTTTTACAACGTAGGTCACACAATATTGTTTTTATAACATAAAAGTTTTGCATCGTAATGCTTGTCTTTGTGGATCTAGATCTGCAACAAACAATGTTAATTGAAATCTATAACCGATCAATTTTATTTACGTTACATACACACTTACCTACCTAACATTTCAGACACTTACCCACAGTCCAAAACTAAGTTTTAGCAGAGTTACCCTTGTAGTTACAGCATAAGCATTCTAAACAGTTTGATAGGGAGACCAGCGCAGCGCCCACTGTAGTTCCGAACATCGTAACAGCTTATCCGTATTTTGCAGCCTTTCCTGAATAGGACGTTTAAAGTCCACGACACTTGCGGGGTGCACAATTTGCACGGGATGCCCGGGGTGCTGGCCGGTCTCATAGGAGCCCTTATGGCCGGAATAGCCACAGAGGACCAATATCGTATGAAACTGTACGAGCTATTCCCTGCGAGGACGCCCACGAACGCCACTGCCAGTATCTTCCAGCCATTCCTTACCCCTGGCGATGGCCGAACCGCATCTCAACAGGCCGGGTATCAGATTCTAGCCGTCGTTGCCACTATAATAATAGCCCTCGTATCAGGATTGTTAACAGGTAAGGTTACCGGGAATTTGGTCTGTGTAAGAGTGGATGGGGGGGGATAATCAGTGGCGTGCGGTAATAGGATTCGGTTGCAGGTTAATTAAGTGGGTTTTAAGGAGAATTCAAGAGACAATAAGACAATAAGTTTTTTATAATATGAAACGTGCTTTTCTTAGTCATATTATGTGTTTGTAAAATTATTGTAGTATATAAAACATGTGAAAGTAACCAGAATTTATAGAACTATGTACACTAGACTCGTTAAGTAAGCATACATGCTACCCAAGGGAGATAAATCCACAAGAAATTGAGACAAAACATTGACGAAATGTACTAATCTGCGGAGTTGTACTTCTGGGCGATAGAAATTGGTAACATAACAAATCCGTTGCTAAGACTCACGAGAAAGGTGATTGAGCGCCGGAAATGAGCGAACTTTATGGCAAAAGTAGTGCACAGAATGCAAAATAACCTCTCATTTTCCAAGACAAACTGTGTCCTCTCCAAGCGTTCAACTTGGATAATAAATCGCACCGGATGAGCAAATGTCCCAAAAATTGGCGAAACACAGCTACATACCGGAACAACTGAAGGCCGCACTAAAACGTCAAAACACTCCGTTTACATTCTAGTAGGGACATCGGAGATGGTCGGATTAAATTACACCATGTCCTTCGAGGGCTTAAGGCAATTTTACAGACGGTCGCATTAAGCTATTCAAGGAGTGTGTCCGGACACCATAGGGAACAACGTACCGCCACTTAACCGTAAAGCGTATAAAGTTACAATAACAAGGAATCCCTCTCTCCCGTGTCCATCCACTAATACATCTCCAGGATTCTTTGCCGGCACCCTTTGCCAACCCTTACATCGGTCTTTGTGTAACGAGAAACGCTCCGGGCGTGCTGTTATGTACAAGCCGGAACGTGTTGAGGAAACGGTTCTTCAAACCACTCGATGAGATCAAACCACTCGGGAGCGCATTTGTTTGGACGTCGAGTGGTTTGAGAATAGCTCCCCAGATAAGTTTTCTCCAACAGCAGAGTTTGTAAATGAAATTTGTATATCTTTTCTTATTAACCTCAGGTTGACTTAATGATTAAATTAATAGATTATGTTTCACACTAAAAGTTGAAAGATTTATTGCACTCAAGTATCGATTGCATAATTAATTAGTTAATTAATAGTACTTTGATACTGTTTAACGTTGCAATTCATCGTGGCAATTAAGTGTAAGAAAATAAAAAGCAGAAAATTATTACAGCGGTCTTAATCCCAAAGCAACCGTAAATATAGCTCGTAGCGGAGGCCGTAAGAAACAATGAGAATAAAAAATAAAACACGAAATAAAAGGGGTCGATAGTGCCTTTGTTCTTGGAATTAGTCCCTTAGGCGGTTTTTAACTCTCTAAACTTTAATTCTTCGCCTTTAGCAAACATATGAATTATTAAATGTTATTATTTCTTATGTTGCTTCTTTTCTTAAATTGAAATTCATTTCGTTTGTTACCAGTAGTTAATTGTTTTACATTGGTTGTCATGTAGTTCATACCTATCCTTTTAACTAAAATGTTTTAGTCACCGTTTACAGCCCGATCCGTTGTTCCGTTTGGGCGCAATCGTGTTCACGGCCATACACACATACATATACACATACACATACATACATTTTCCAGAAATCATTGCAATCGATTCAGGACACCTCAAAACGCGTATTTCCACTGAAATCCCGATTTTTTCCCATTGATTACAATACATGCCTTCTAGGTTACTAGTCGGAAGTAAAAATTAAAAAAAAAAACATTTGCGAACTTGAGTGGATTACTCTGTATAATATAAATTAAGTATAATGTCCATAGGATATTGTGTACTTTCGGCATCGGAACCACTAGAAGTTATAGAAGAATTCAACGATTTGCCAAACTGGATACTGCCATTAGAGAACGACTCACATGACTCGTTATTTATGAGACCAATGTATAAAACATGGCAAAATTCGGTACATAATCAATAGTCTAAGCATGATATCATTTGAAATTCTTAATTGCAAAATGCTATTCGTCATAAGAAACGCAATGATCTCACCTAGCACTGTGGCACCGCATAGGAGTCGCATAGTGAACTCACGGCATGATAATGAATATATCACGAAGACATCACAACGAGCGCATTTGTGACGTAACAATTGCTATTTGGGCAACATTTTTCGCACAGTGTTGTCGCCTTGTTGAATATTAATTACAATTTTGGGTGTGCCATTATGTATAACAAATATTTTCTTTATATTTATGTATATATTCAATTGTTTCCGTTCTAGGGTTGATAGTATCAGCACTATCGTCTTTTTCGTCGAAAGATGCATACGCTGACGACCCCTCGTGGCTGATCCACGAACACAATGTAGAAGCGGCGCCGGTAAAGGCAGATCCTACACAGCTCGAGGACAGTTCATCTCACCAACCACCGATGGAGTTGAACGTTTCAACCCTTTCGCAAGTGCATTAGTTTGCCGTACAGCGGCGCGACGCTCTGATGTAAAATATTATAAACAGCAATCTGCATGATAACTATTCTTCTATGCAAACCCATTCTTCATCTTCAGTAAAGCTTTTGAGTGTTTTGTTGATAAAATAAAGATTGTTGCCATGTTGCCACTTTGGTTCATGTTAATCTGTACGATAGGTAAATATTAATAAAATTATATCGAATTAATACGGTGTTTTTATATTTAGCTGTTCCTACTAGAGGTGGGTAGTTCGTGAACGAACTAGTCCGAGAGAATGGCTCCCGGCTTAGAACAAAAGAACTAGTTCTTTAAAATAAATAGAACTAGTTCGCAAAAGACCTGCTTTGCTAAAACATATCTCTATGCATATCTCATTCAGTGAACGACTTGTAGGGACATGAAATCTAGTTCGAAAGTCCTGCTTTGGTGAAACATATCCCATTCAGTGAACGAGTTGTGGCGACATCAAACGAGCGACAAAGCACCCCGCCCGCCAGTTGTTTCTTTACCTAACGGCGGATGTCAAAAATATAATTAGAGTATAGTTTTTTTTTTCCTATTGGATAATGGATTACACTGTTAATAGTAGTTTCGCCAGTATATGTTATACTATAATTTATAAATAATACCCAAATTCCACCTAAAATTGCAGTATGAATAAGGCTAAAATACGTGCAGCAATATGTCTTTTATGCCTTATTAAATAAATATTTAAGAAATATACCTAAATAAAATAAGACAACGATTCTTCGATCAATATAATTATAAATAATTATTTATTTTCAAAACAAAATAACGATTCTTCAAGAAAAAGACAAAGTGGGAAGGCAGACATCGATTCTGTCCAAACTAGATCCTAGTTTCGTTTGGAACGAGATATAAACGTGCTAGAACACACAAAGACACGTTTATCGAAGTAGTATGTCTCAAGATCAAAGTAGTTCTTTAGAACTAGTTCTTTGAACTAGTTCCTTTTTGTGAACTAATCCGGAAGAACTAGTTCATTAAAAAGAACTAATAAGCCCATCTCTAGTTCCTACAGAATGTCACCTGAGACATGCTAAAAGCCAGATAACAAATTTGTCATAAGCGACGTGACTTTTCTCAGGCATTTACTACCAGTTCCTGTCACTTGATGTACTAACATGTACAGGTCCTAACATAGTAACAATTCCTGCAGATATCTACTTGAAATCATTTTAGGTAGCTTAGGACCGAACGAAAAAGGAAATAAAACCGATTTTTTAAGAAATTTATTAAAGTAAACAACATTTATAAAATATTCAGATGTACAAAAAATCCGTATATGCATTTAACTAAAATAACCTCTTAAAAGATATTTTATTGTTAAAATTCGTTGGTGCAATTTTGCCATAAACGGAACATATTAACATAATTAAAAAATTAATTTCAAATGAAATCAACGCAAAATTACTCAATTCAATAAGACATTCAGCAATAAAAAAAAATCAGTATAAGCCATAAGGAACTTGATATATTCTTAGAACTATATATATTACACTAAATATCTAAATGTATTATAAAAAATAACTTAGTAATCAGTACATACTAACTTAATTTAGTATAAAAAAGCTAATTTTAGAGATTTTTGTTTCTTTAATTCAACAACATGTTTATATTAAATAGAATTTGAGGTGAATGGACCACTTCATTTCATAATTCAGAACAACACTTTGGTATATTTATAGAATAAACTGGTAGATATAATAATTGTTTTCATCCTGTCTTATATGTTTTAAATGCATCGCATATAATATATGTTATAATATATGTCTCTCTTCTCTTAAATCATGAATGGCAGTTGCATATTAAGAAGTTTGAAATAATGATTTGTACTACTCGTAACGAGACTGTGCACATTTTTGAGCATCAGTAAAAGAAAAATAAAATCATAAAACATCCTAAAAACAATTAATTACATTTCTTTAACAAATTACCTATATCAATAACATTTAGTTCTGTAACGTTAGAACATTATAGCTACACGATTACATAACACTACTGCAGGTAATACAGGTACATCAGATTCTGGTAGGTAGCACAATTATAGGACACAGACATCAGGTTTTTTACTTCAATTACTACTGCATTTAAAACAATAAAATTGCACGCGCAATAATCGAAATTTTAACTCATTTACATAAATTTAGTTGATCCAGGAACGTATGCAATGTCCTGTAACGATTGACTAGAATGCACTGGTAACAAAGGATGAAACAAACAAAAAAAAAAACGCGCCATAAATGAGTCAAAAATGGAACAAACTACAAGGCGTTCAACACCAACTGCTTGGAGTGAACGAACTGTATATTCTTAGGAAATGTGACAGTCATATTCGTATGTCATAATAACAAACTTAAAAATAACTTTTACTAGCTACAACTTTGATATCACATTCATTTAATACATATAAACTGAGTTTCTGTTTTAATTATTTATCTATTATTTATTATGGCGGAGTGGTTAGTTTGACAAATTTCGCTTTCGCTAAAATCCGGTCAAAAGAACGATGACGATTTTGACCGATGCGACGTGAATGATACACTATTCTTGGGACGCGTTGACGACGTGTATAAACTAGCCTGTTCATCATCATCCCAATGGACGTAATCGTCGAGTCCAGTGGAATCCGGTATCTTCGATAAAGCCGGCTGGTTGATCACTCTCTCCCCACAATTTAACCTATACTCCTCCCCTGAGCGACTATGATAAAATGAAACTAACCTAAAATCCTGCCCGACGTGAGACTCTAACTTCTCCACAATCTGCTCGAATGTCGGCCTATCGTAAGGCTTCCATTTCCAGCAGGCCGACATAATTTCATACAGCAAATCAGAACATTGCTGCGGCCTCTTTAGAGTACCCCTTCCTTTGATGAATTGTAATACTTGTTCATTCCCTAATCCCTGATATGGTTGCTCGGCTAAATTCGCAATCTCCCACAGGACAACACCGTAACTCCACACGTCCGAATCTGATGTGAATAATCCATCAGCGAGGCTTTCCGGTGCCATCCAACGCACCGGAAGCAAACCTTTAGTTTCTTTCCTATAGTAATCAGTCTCGTATATATCCCTGGCCATTCCGAAATCGCCAACCTTCACCGTATGGTCAGCGGAGACCATGCAATTCCTGGTGGCCAAATCCCTATGAACGAACTTTTTCGAAGTTAGGTACATCATCCCATCGGCTATTTCCGCGGCCATTTTGTACATCTCTACGCACGTTATGTTATGCGATGACTCTCGCGATCGTCGTAGGTAATTCTTAAGGTCACCCCTTGCCATCAACTCCATGACGACGTAAGGAGGGTCTCCCTTGGAAACGACACCTAAGAGCTTAACAACGTGGTGAGCGCCGTTCAGCGGTTTCATCACCGAGGCTTCTTTTAAGAAGTCGTTTTTGTTCTCGACGTTGGAGGTATCGTTTATTGTCTTGACGGCGCACGGGATATTTTGGGATTTTATAAATCCGCTGTATACCATCCCAAACGTGCCTTGTCCCATTTCTTTTAGGATTTCGATGTTTTCTCGGTCCATTTCCCAATCATCCGCCTCGTATTGGACTCCCATATAGTCGGGGTTTACGCTACGGAACAAGAGGTTCTTCTTGTTGTGATTAATTAAATGCCTCCTGTAGAAGTATAATGATACAGCTATTCCTAGGATGAACAAGAGTACGCTGAGGATCGGTGCCCAGATAATCGCGTTACTATCAGTAGATTCTGGTTCATAGGTAACCCTCCTACCTAGTTTACTTTTCCCTGCTAAAGAGGTCGCTAACACCTCGAAGGAATACGAACCTGGATCGAGCCGAGGAAGTAGGAACCTTTTCCTGTTTCCAGCGGTGATGTTAAGGTTTGCGTCGGTTATACAGAGCGGTTTATGCACGATGTGAACATCAGTCCTATTGTAGTCTATAGTGTAAGAGACGATAACTTGATTTGGCGCTATAGGATCGCTCCATTCCAGATAATTATTGCTACCGATTCGTCTATGCTTCAAATCACGTATAACGTCGGCGGTTTCGTTTCGCTTCGTCCTCGCTGATTCCATGAGAATGGCACTGCAGTATGTCTTATTCGGTTCCGGTCCAAACTGGCTGCTGTTATCAGGCGGGTGATTGCAAGCGGTGAAATAGAAGACGTACATGGTGAAGTGTTTCAAATTTTCAACCGTATAGTTCGTCGCCGATGCGTTGATTGTAAAGTTATTAGCGAAACCCATGCTGGTCTGCGCTGGGAAGTCATTAGATCGCTTGGTGATGGGATGATGTTCGTGCAACATACGATAGTTATATTTCTTACAAGTATTTTTCAATTCCACACCATCGACTTTCTCCTCATAGCAAAACCTCGTCATAATCCTACCGCTACAGTCGCACTTGTTCAAACTGTTCATCTCGAACATACGCGAAGTTTGTTTCGTCCCATGTGCTATATTACAATAGTTCCTATCCGATTTGATCCTTGCTATGTTATCAGGTTCTTCGACGACGTACAGTTGGTAATGCGACAGGACACCATTCTGCGTGCTATTCGGCGGTCTTCCCCACTCCAGATATATGATACTGGTGTTTGTCGCTTTCACTTTAATATTAATCGGTGGAGCTGGGTCGTCGGGTAAAGTTCGATTTGAGAATGTACGTGTTTGGCTACGTCCTGAAGTCCTATTCGTGAATCTCATTATGTAGTACGAGTAATTGGTGTAAGGTACTAAATGTTTCAGTGTTATATTAGTATTTGCTGAGTTCGCGGCGCTCCAAACTTTTTCGCAACGATCGCTATCACGTTTTAGTTTTTGGTCCGAGTAATAGACAAAGTAACCCACAAGACTCTCGTATTTGTTTAGACCTGGCTCTGACCAGCTTATGGTGATAGTTGTAGACGTGATATTTATCACGGTAACGTTCATATTGATTATATTGCACGCCGCTTCGTGACCATTAGATAATTCAGAGACCATCGTTGTTTCCTTCAAGAACATCAGTTTATTGGTAGCGTTCAGCACATTTTCGATCTTCGATAGGCAGAGTTGAGGATTGAAATGGAAGTAAACCGTTCCGTCTTCTGGTAGATTCAGGTTTCTCGTTACATTCTCCAGGAATAAATCGTTCAAGTTTTCGTTATCGCGCGCGGAAATGACGTCCGTGTCTCCCAATTTCGCCAAATTAGTACCGATTCTTTCCAGTTTACTCAGGAAATGTAAATTCTCCAGACCTTTTGTTTTGTGGACCCTCAAACTTCCAGTGATTACCCGTATTTGGTCCATGTAGTAGGAGAGCGCGCTTATGTTCTTTTTGGGCAAGTACTTAAATTCGTGCGCGTTACCTTCCAGGGTCAAAGTTCCATTGATCTCGGTGCATCCCTCCAACTTCTGTAAGAATCCCTGGGTCGAAACAGTAATCTCGTCGCAGATCTTTTTACAGTTTTCACCGCAGAATTTGCAATACGATTTATTATTCCTGTCGACCATTTCCTCCGTAAACTTTGGGCATTTGTCAACGCATTCGTCGTCATAGATTTTCATCTTACAATCTTCTTTTGTAATGCAATTGTATCCCAATTTAATTCTGAAAAAAAACAGCTGATTAAGTAACTAATTGAAGCATTTAGCATTTTGAAGCAATGTTTATAAAATTTTTTGAACCTCAATGATATCAGAATACGTACTTGTTTGAGGGACATTCTTTCACACAATCCTTGCCATCTGTATAATCCACACATATATCTGCTGAGCATTCTTCCTTGGAAGTGTTGCCTCTGCAGGTCTGGCAAAACGTGGCGTTCCAGCAATATCCTAAACAAAAAATTCTACTGAAACAGTGTACTGTACTTCAGATCAAAGAAAACTAGTACTACGGGTCAGAGAAAAAGACTTTTCCCACACAACTACCAAAGGTTGGGAGATTTTAAAAAATCATAATAAAAGTACAAACCATTACATCTCTCTGGACAAGGAGGGCAATCCGTTCGTGGATGGCCGTCGTATTGGTAAACGACATTTTGAGTAATAGATTTCCAATCTACGGTGTTCACATAGCACAGGTTTGGACATTGGCTTATGTGGACTTCGCCATTCTCGATGCTTATGAGATTCTTGAGCCCAATCTGAAAGAAACCAGACATGACAACATTACTTAGAAAGTATTATAGACAAAGACTTCTAGTCTCTTTTAGTTCTATGCGAATTTTTAATCAACGCACCATTTTTTGTAAGATGGCACGATGGCAAGTTTCATATGATGTAGATATGAGCCCTAGTTCCCGATGTACCTTATTAGAAAATATAGAAAACCAAGTCGACTATTAAAACTGTTTACACCATGGTGGCAATTTTGCGTACGTGAAACTCTTATATGACAAAATAGACGTTTCCAACTTTGATGTTATTCAGTTTAACCTGGTGGGCGAACATCAAAAGGACGTTTCTTTGTCGTCATCCTGCTAACATGTAGTCGACACATTTGTTTACGACACGTAAAGGGGTCGAGATATTGGGAGGTTGCAATATGGAAAATTGGTTTCGAGTTCGCAGAAATTCGTACAAAGGAGTACCACGCAGTATATAAAATGCAAACGTTTTCCATAACTTATTCCCACACTCCTGTGTTATAAAGTTATAAGCCTTCATGCCGAACACAGAACACATGAATGAATACTCTGTGATTAGTATTTTAACTAGCTCTGTGTATATGTCAAAATTTTCGATTTTAGTTATTGGGCATTCTAGAAATATGTGGTTAAGGCTTCCCACCTGTCCACATTCGCAATATGGGCATTTTAGGATACATTTTAGGTTATCTGCTATCTGCTACAGTTGTTACGAATGTCCGGCAGAGGGCGTTTCGGGTTTGACGTTACTGTGGTAATAGCAGCAAAACACGGGTCGACAAAAATCAATTTTTTGGATCGAAAATTGTTTTTAAGGCCGTTTTTTTGCTCAAAACTCTTTGCGAAGGGTATTTAGAGGGATCTTATCGTAAGACATGAGAGCGAGCGGCTTTTATAAGGTCGGCAGGAACGGATAAAAAATGTAAATTTTTGACGTTCATCGATCCGCTTGTCGGAATTTCTAGACGTCACGTGACATTTTCTCGAGGTTCGCCTTCACCCGAAGAGGTGCAAAAACGTGATTTTTTTTTCAAAATTGACGCAGTTAATTTACAAAATATCGCGCAGTCCACGCGGAATTGTGTCCTTTTTTCAATTCGAGCATTAAAAGTAATATCGAAAAGCCCAATTTTGCAGCTACTCGATCGCGAATGTCGGCGGAAATGGGCGATTCCGCTGACCGCGCCCTACACTTGAAAGTTCGTAATTAGTATAGGTAGATTAAAGAAATAAAGACAAACCAATAATCATAATTATATTATACGTATTTGATGTATTTCTTTAGAATTTTCCATTAATGTGGTTGTACCAAATAATTCCAATATAATTTTTTTTGTGGTTTACGTTCAATAGCAAGTCTATGAAATAACTATTTACGGCGGTAGTGTAAAAGAGTGTTTTTATGTGAGAAGAGCAAGGCGTGGCGTGAATGGGCTTGTGTGCGAAAACTGACGGCCCCCTTTAGTAGCTCAGAAGGGCTACATATCTCTATCGATTCTAAAGGTGTGGCTCTACACGCAACGGAAAATCCGAAGGCATGCCTCGAGGCGCAAGACCTCAAGGAAAACCTCTACGTGTGGATGGAGGAGGCCAAGCGCCTCAGGGGCAGACCTTCGGATTTTCCGTTGCGTGTGGAGCCGTCTTAAATATACGAATTGTAGAGGCTTTTAGCATGACATCTGTGATGACGTCTTTCTAAAAACAAACAAACAAAAGCCTAAACGCCATCTGTCCAATTAGTGTCTAATTTGACGGCTTAAAGAGATTACAATTCCTCTCATTACCCTTGTTGCTATGTCTTGTTGCCCGTGTTGTGTTGCTTTTTTGACAGGTGGGTCAAATACATAACGAATAATACTCTAATAATTGCCGACAAACACCGGAATACATATCTCGTCGGCTCGGGGCATGAAACGTAACGGTAATAACAAGGTAGACGCCGCTGATGACGTCGGCGTCGTGCGTCGTCTCCATGTCCTTGGTCCATGTTTTCGTCCTGCGTCCTACAATTATTGAGGTCGCTAGGTTTCCCACTTCACAAGTATCATCGTTCAAGTTCAATATCATACACTACACTGACGGGAGCAGTAACGCGTTTGAAATGTTTACGTTCTGAATATGCATGAACAGGTTAATGTTGTCTTAGGTGCATTCAGGTCTGAACTGACGTCTATTCAAGATAATGAGGAAAGAAAACTAGACAGTTGATCGCTTAGCCAGTACACCGTCCAGTCCTCGCATGTGCAATTTTTCATTACAATTACAAAAGTCGCTTAAAAGTTATTCACCTGTCTCCACCTGTCTCCGACTAGTATCCTATTGCAAAAACTGGAAAATATTTGTAGGTAGGTACGTATGTATCTATATGAACACCATAGGCGCCTAAACGTAACAACGGATCTGATTGAAATTTGGTATACATACATATTTAGAACGTCAATAGCTGCCATATTAGACGGATTTTCTTTACGTACGAGCGCTTTGAGCTAGCACACGCTATTGCAAATTTTCGGCGCAATTTGCGTTGTGTGGCGTCGGCTTAAAAATTACTGAAGCTCTTTTGCACTTCTTCTAAATTTAATCTGTTACAAGTCCATAACGATTCCTTCGTAAGTATCATTAAATAAAGTATATTGCTCTGCGAGGTATTTTTATGAGATATAGTCCTTTGACAACTTTCTTTTAATTAAGTATTATTCGTGTAGTACTATTTTGTACATGACGAACTTTTGCAATTAATTATATCAAAAGAATTTCAGATGTATTTTCACCTCCTCATTATAATAATTATTTTGTACCTCATTATGGATCAAAGAAATGCTCCGAACTTCACAAATCGAGGTTTTGGCGTTTTCAGCTAACAGAACGCACAGCTGTATGTTTTAGAAAAAAAAATGTTTATTCTATCCTCGATTTTCTCGAAAGATCCACTTGTAAAATTTAATCACATTTCAGTGTTTAACTTTAATTTCGAGTTGCCTCATAATATCCAATTATAAATGTTCTGCCAACAAATTAATACACAATCTCGATATTTTCCAGTCATGTTTTAACAGTCAGCCGTTCAGAATGACTGATCGCGTTAATTGAAACTGTTGGCTTGCTGACTCTGAAATATGGCTATGTATAAATATTAAATTGCAGAGGAAAGTATTAGAATAGGAAATTCTTTCAGCAAGTGTTTAGATTTGACAAGACTTTATTATAATGGAAAAGTGTTTTAAACTGAATGCTGAATGTAGACAAATTAATTTATCCAGATAAATCGACTACATTGCTAATTAATTTGACTTCAGTGCTAAGTAGGCAAAAACTTGACCAAAGTCCTCAATTGTTTGAAAGAGTGTTCAAATCTTGGACCACAAAACATCACGTCGGTTGTAGAAATAATTATTTTTAAAATTGCTAAGCTAAGAAGTGTTATAAAAATTAATCACTTTACCAACGTGTTTAGAATTAGATTTTATTTTTTTATATTGCTTCTATTCCTTGCTGCGAGTAGTTTTTTTTGCAACAACAGGAAATATCCAAAAATATCCTTATTCGAACGGTGGCAAAGCAAATACCAGCTTGTCATAACTATTTCTGGCTGTAGTCCATTAATGTTGTCTTAGGTGTATTCAGCTCTGAACTGACGTCTATTCAAGATAATGAGGAAAGAAAACTAGACAGTTGATCGCTTAGCCAGTACACCGTCCAGTCCTCACATGTGCAATTTTTCATTACAATTACAAAAGTCGCTTAAAAGTTATTCACCTGTCTCCACCTGTCTCCACCTGTCTCCGACTAGTATCCTATTGCAAAAACTGGAAAATATTTGTGGGTAGGTACGTATGTATCTATATGAACACGATAGCGCCTAAACGTAACAACGGATCTGATTGAAATTTTGGTATACATACATATTTAGAATTGCCAGGGGACGAACTGTATTGTTTTTGTGATAATCTGACAACCGGAAGTGGTAAATCTTACATGCGTCTTCTAGGGATTCCTTCGATTTTTATTAAACTGATCCAGCTCATCCTCTACTGGCTTTAAATTTGTATGTAAATTTGCAGATCAATGAGATGTGCGGTGTGGGCGTTATACCTAAGAGTTTATAGAATAATGTCTGGCAGAATCCACATCGTTCGTCGCTATGGTTGCAAATTGACAAAAGTAGAAAAAAGTATTCTTTGTAAGTGATACAATAAACACGATAAATATTGTTTGGCAGATCATTATCCCACCGATTTTTCTCGGAATAGATATTCAAATATCAATTTCCGTTCCTTGAGGAGGTTTTTGTTCTCGAGGGTTTGAAATCTAATACGCCGCTTGGTTACTTCGAAGTAGCATGACTACACGTAATTTTTCCCCGGAGTATACCATTTATCTTCAACCCTATTCATACGCCCACCATTTTCCGTATATATTGAGTTTGCATTTCGTAACGACACATTTTTACGATTTTACTTTGGTCAATAAATATATACGTATATTTACTGACCAAAGTAAAATCGTAAAAAAAGTAATTCGACAAACAATCCACAAGGTGGTATATTCCGTTACTTTCTACGATACAGCCGGTGTCTTTTTAAAGGCAATTACTGCAGATTTAACCAGAATTAAACCGGTTAGCAATACAGTATTGCCAATGTCAGGGTGAACATGGTCGTAATTTACGTTCCAAATTTCGGTGAAAGGAGGTTTATTGCAGTACAGTGCATTTTTTTTCCTCACATAAGAAAACATTCGGGTATCTCTGTAATTGGAATACCTCGCGAAATACCCCACTTCACATTTTTATTAACAATTAACCAATTATTAAGCTGTTATACAGGGTTTATACAGGATACAGGGTCTGTGATACATGTAATTAAAGTGATTCTTAGGTTACAAATTTTCACCATCAGTTTTGAATTAAATTTCGTATCTAAGATAACGTGTATAACTTTGTCCTTCCTGTATATAGTACAGTGTGTAAATGTTTGAAACAGCGCCCAGTTGACATTAAAGACTAACTAAAAATTCTCCAATTGTTTTTCGCACAACAATGCTCCAGACCTTGGTTCGCTAATAATAGCAGTAAGTGACCAACACGAATAACCTAATAAATTTTTATGTTAAATTTTATTGCTCCTCGCGCATAAATGACTCGAAAATAAATGATGTGAGTTATGCGAGCCACGTTCCGCGTTTCAATCACGAAAGTTTTAAAAATAGCATTTTGAAAGAGCATCATTTTGGAATATTTATGGTGTAGTAAGAAAATTGTTAAATAAATCGTTAAAAATGTGCTTTTTACGATCTCTTACCGCATGTGTACTTTTTTGAGATATGGTGGTTAATAACTGTCAGACGACAAGGAGTTGTAAAACTGAACAGACAAACACATAAAATGATGTAGTAAGTAATAATAGAAATATAATTTGTAAAAAACGTAG
Organism: Aphodius granarius; assembly: GCA_963971325.1. NCBI lineage: Eukaryota > Metazoa > Arthropoda > Insecta > Coleoptera > Scarabaeidae > Aphodius > Aphodius granarius. The sequence continues at coordinate 19,868,760 of OZ020226.1, forward strand.
TTTTAAACTAGCATCTACGAAAATTTGTTTTCTCTCTGATATAATGTCAGTAACATATCGATAAAACACACACCAGTATTTTATCATTATATCATTTTATCATTATATATTACTTAATAAAAATTGAATCTAAATTGAATAAAAATTATTTTCAAAGTCTGCAACCAATTATAAAGAATACAATAATTCTGGAATATTCTGAAATTATAATTATTGTAGACAAACAAATTGTCGATTTTCTTCCAATTCTCCTCCGCTATTCCGATTTCCTTCACTGAGGATATTCGATATTCAGGACTAAATTTAGACCATATTTCACCCTTAGCTATCTCTTCATGCTTGAAGGTGAAATATGGATGGCATGGCAACTTTCGCCCACTCGATATAAGGGCCCTCGACCTTTTGTGTGATGGAACATTAAATGAATTTTGGCAAACGGTACTGTATAACTTTTTAACTTACCGACTAGTACCTTACCATAAACAAATCGAGATTTTCGCGAAAATACGCGTTTGTATGTGTGTATGACCGTGAACACGATTGCGCCCAAACGAAACAACGGATTGGGCTGAAATTTGGTACACATATTTAGAATTACCGGGGTACGAACTGGATTATTTTTGGTGACAATCTGATAACCGGAAGTAGCAAATGTTACATGCGTTTTCTTAGATACAAACTCATATTCCAGTGACTTTAAATATGTACAAAAAAAAGCTTTTATAGTAGCAGTTTGACAGAATCAGAGATTTTAGAAAAATCTCAAATTCGTTTACTATGAATACTTATGTTCCATATAGTTAATACAATGTTGTTACGGTATTGGGAATGGGTTTTGTCCACAGCGCGACTTTTAACCGACGGCAGCAATTAAAGCATCCTTCCACTTACTGAACATTGTTCTGCATTGTTCCTCTTGTCATCTTGGCATAAAATGAACGCTAGCGAACGCATAGACGTGAATGTAAACAATTGGCGCGTGCAGAAATTGCTGGGGTTCTCGCTTCAAATAACTTCAGGCTGAATTCTTGGAGGGAGCGCATGATATAATGAAGAAGGTACGACAACTTGTGACATGTCGACATGTCAAACATAATAGAAAGACGTAAGTGTTAATTAATAATAAGGAAGAATTAAAACTCATTCTTCCATAAATTGTACATCTGCCGATACAACCTGTAGCTCCAATATGGCCACGAACTAATACGTACCAATACTTTCCTTCTAGGAGTTCTAGTAGAAAAGGAAAAATGTATATTTCAAAGTGTGACGAGTTTTTCGAGGTCTACAAATTCTTTCGCAGAACAACGATGGAAATATTGTTTTGCCAACGGCTGTGACTAGCACAGATAAATTTACTCGATCCGGAATACAGAAATAACAAACGGAGACCACTTTCAGTTTCATTTGAGAAAAACGCCCGGCTAGAAAATCTAGCGCCAGGCGGCATCAACGTTAACGCCGATCTTCTCTTTTAAATTTAAAACTTTTAAATTTAGTCGCGTTTACGATTCAATTATATTTCTATGAAAAACGTCAATAGCTGCTATATTAGGCGGATTTTCTTTACGTACGAGCGTTTTGAGCTAGCACACGCTATTGCAAATTTTCGGCGCAATTTGCGTAATGTGTGGCGCCGGCTTAAAAATTACTGAAGCTCTTTTGCACTTCTTCTAAATTTAATCTGTTACAAGTCCATAACGATTCCTTCGTAAGTATCATTAAATAAAGTATATTGCTCTGCGAGGTATTTTTATGAGATATAGTCCTTTGACAACTTTCTTTTAATTAAGTATTATTCGTGTAGTACTATTTTGTACATGACGAACTTTTGCAATTAATTATATCAAAAGAATTTCAGATGTATTTTCACCTCCTCATTATAATAATTATTTTGTACCTCATTATGGACCAAAGAAATGCTCCGAACTTCACAAACCGAGGTTTTGGCGTTTTCAGCTAACAAAACGCCCAGCTGTATGTTTTTGAAAAAAAAGTGTTTATTCTATCCTCGATTTTCTCGAAAGATCCACTTGTAAAATTTAATCACATTTCAGTGTTTAACTTTAATTTCGAGTTGCCTCATAATATCCAATTATAAATGTTCTGCCAACAAATTAATACACAATCTCGATATTTTCCAGTCATGTTTTAACAGTCAGCCGTTCAGAATGACTGATCGCGTTAATTGAAACTGTTGGCTTGCTGACTCTGAAATATGGCTATGTATAAATATTAAATTGCAGAGGAAAGTATTAGAATAGGAAATTCTTTCAGCAAGTGTTTAGAGTTGACATGACTTTATTATAATGGAAAAGTGTTTTAAGCTGAATGCTGAGTGTAGGAAGGTAGATAGCTTTCCTCGACAAAGTAATTTATCCAGATAAATCGACTACATTGCTAATTAATTTGACTTCAGTGCTAAGTAGGCAAAAACTTGACCAAAGTCCTCAATTGTTTGAAAGAGTGTTCAAAACTTAGACCACAAAACATCAAGTCGGTTGTAGAAATAATTATTTTTAAAATTGCTAAGCTAAGAAGGGATAATTTCAAAGATTTTCTCTACGATTTGTTGAAATAATCATGAACCAAGTATTATAAAAATTAATCACTTTACCAACGTGTTTAGAATTAGATTTTATTTTTTTATATTGCTTCTATTCCTTGCCGCGAGTAGTTTTTTTTTGCAACAACAGGAAATATCCAAAAATATCCTCTTTCGAACGGTGGCAAAGCAAATACCAGCTTTTCATAACTATTTCTGGCTGCAGTCCATGCCGATGTTTTTAAAATACTCACCGTAAACACAACAGACTAGTCATAGGCTATCAATCGAAAAATGTAGGTTGAGACTTATTGTGATATTCTATTTAGAAACTATTTGTGATAATACACCAATGATGTGTTATTTAAGACTAATTAACTTTAGTCAAATTTTATATCGCATTTCCGAAAAGCAATTTGGTGGTAAATCGTAAAATCCGCAAGACAAAACAAACATTCCAAAACTTTTATGGATCTCCATTACCATAAAAATACAATGTTATGGACCAACAAAACGGTTACATCGTATAAAACTGGTATCTCAAAAAAAAAGTTTTTTTGTGACGGGTTTTTGGGAAAGCACAATTTATAACATCGATCATGATTTACTTTCATAATTAAATAAAATATGTATCACAACTATGAATCACGTATAGTTAAGTATATTTCGGCAATTATTAATATACTTATGACATATTTTGTTAAATTTATTGATTATTTTACTGTAACCAATTATACCGAAATCCAAGGTTAACACCATGGTAAGTCATTGTAAGTCTAGTCTAGTCTGGTCAGTATTCCGACCGAAAATTTGTTTACAATCTCCAAAAGCAGATGGTCAAATTTCAAACCACATGTGTTGCGGTAAAACTAGTTACTTTATCGCTTCCTAAACAACAATGTACGGTCACCTTTGCAAATTATGAAGTTATTGTTAAACTTTTGAAAATTGTCAACATCTAAACAAAAAAACGTGATGTTTACATAGCAATAACAAAGTCACTGCTTGCAGTGGTATTAATTTTCACATCTTTGGAAAATAAGATATGAATAACAGTTGGTTTTTATTTACTGTGGGTATAATTACCTTATTTATACTTCGGTAACGGTGGATGTTGATATTTTGGTTGCAAATGAACACGCACCATTGAAGGAAAGTATCAAATAATATTTTCCTTTCTATATTTATGGCGCATATTATGGCGCACATTTCCCTTGAAAGTCAATCCGTAACTTTTACGTGATCGCTGTTTCAAAACATCATTTGTTGTTATCTTTTGCGCATTTACGACGCAGTTTTGAAGCCACGTCGATATACAAAATTCTCACATTTGATACTCTTATCCCATGAAGATTGTTCTTTGGTTAAACAAATATTATGATTTTTGTGAATCACAACTTATCAACAATTCAATTGTCCACGTCACGTTTGTCACATCTATTGTGGCAACTTTACAGTAGCACGCTTTGACGCTGTGAGCAATATTTGGATGAATAACTAGGAACTACACAGAGGGAAACATTTATTCGATACAACACGAATATCTTTTAGTGAAGAACAGGTATCACTTGCTTCTATATCCGTGGAAAGATCAAAATACAATACAGAAATAGCTCACAACTTGGCGTACAGTTTGCAAACTGTATGGAATAGAATATATTCGTGTGTAAAGTGAGGAATAACAATGCAAAATGCACAACGGAAACAAACTGTTACTACATAAATAACAAAATAACACTAACCGAAAGAAGCTGTTAGGCTGTTATGCCGGCCACACACGTTCAGTTTAAACTGTACAGTTAGTTAGTACAGTTAGTACAGTTTAACCTCTACGTGTGTGGGATTTTCAGTCTCAGTTGAACTCAACTAAACAATAGAGGTTAAACTGTGCAGTTGAACTGAAGCGTTCCAACTGTCAGTTTAAACTGAACGTGTGTGGCCGGCATTAGGCTCTAGATTCTAGAATAGGTAACTGGGAGTTTGTGGACGGAATGTATCTGTTACGGTCATAGTGATAAATAGGTTATTATTAATAATTACCGGTTATTATTAATAATAGCCAAGTGGGGAGGTTAAAGTGAAGAATTTATCACATGAACCGGCTATTATTAATAATTTCCAGCACGCTGTGGTCAATGTGATATATTTCAGTTCGATATTGCATTAAGGTGATGCTACAATATAATAGAGCCTCAGATTTGAAATTCTGTTAGTATCTACATAATCGCCACACAACGAATCTATTCACTGGGTTTTCAGTGTTGGGCCTTTAGTGACGTTAGGCCTGACTAACTTATTTAGTTACTACTCATGACTAAAATAAGGAAGATTATCAAAACGAGACTAAAAAATACCAATCCACACTAATTGCATGCACGAGTGTGTAACTCTTTGGGTCATGCTTATTTGCGCAATTCTTAAAAGCAAAGTACGTAATTAATTAAAAACTCGGTTTGTATTATTTTACCAGTGCAAACGTACGTAGTGCTTCTGCATTTTGCAATTTGTGGCAAAAAAATATTTTTATTTATAACTTTATATCTTTTTAATACAAAACTTTAAAAAATGTTTTATATTTAATTTTGAATACAAAAGTCCTTCTAGACCTTTATTTTTTGTGGTAGTACAACAATGACACCATTTATATTGTCAAAATAAAACGAAATAAAGTTTGTAACAATAGGACGTCATCTTCTTTTGTTTTTTTGTATTTTTTTGTTGGTGATAAACACTTCTATAATAAATATATCTGTGAGATATTAGATATACTTAGGGTAGGTATAGGTAATGGACATACTAATGTAGGGAAGATTGAGGCAAGTTGTTACCATGTTTAATCTTTTATTTATAAAATTTTTGTCAAACACCAAAAGTAAAAATACCGTGTTAGGAATAGAACCATACAAAAATGTTTGCATCATTTGTGCGGTGCAATTTATGGAAAACATCTATGTAAACTAGTCTAGTTCTTGCATGTACATATTTGCATTGAAAAATTTTTTATTAAATGCGCAACATTTCAAGATAATTAGAATTTGAGAATTTACTTAATAAATTGTAATTATACATTTACAAAAAACTACCCACTTGCATTAAATATAAAAATGGGTGTTATTGATAATAAAATGGTTAACTTTTTTGAACACTCTGTATAAACTGTTCTTTTTTATGTTTTCGTCATTGAGCCGTCCTTGGGTGTATACCAAATATCATTACCAATTATATCCAGTAGTTTCTAAAGTACAAGGGAGACAAAAAACGCATTCTGTATTATCAATGTTTTGTATTATTCATAATTTTAGTCATTGGGGTAGCCGTACTGATGATTTGCGTCGAGTAAATAAATGTAATAGCTTACATAGTAATCAAAATAACTTAGCTAACTTCTTTGAAGACTGTATACAAAAGATCTTTTGTAAAAAGTAACATTTTTCGCCGGTCCATGTGATTATTTAAGTGTTTCTAATCACATTGACCAAATGATGCGGTTATTATTAATAATAGCCGGTAATTATTAATACAAACCACATTTATCACTTTAACCGTAACATATCAATCTATTTCTTTCTCCCTTATGCAAATAGAAGAAGAGAGATAAATGGGTTCCGTATACGTAATAATTTGCATGGTTTCGGGTATACGGACCCTGGTTTCGTTCTAGACGCTTGGAATGGTACTTTCCAATACACTATGTACTCCACTGAACAATACATGCAGGAGTGGTTGAATATGCTGCAAAGGCTGAACAATTCAACGCACTTCACTCACAATATACGTTCTGATGTATAAAGACGTTGCATAAAGAGTTGTTTTCCGTAGTATAATTGGTATGAAGCAGAATAAATACATACAATAAAATTTAAAAAACTCCAAACAATTTCAAAAAATTATACCACGTTTTCAGTCGTGTGGAAACTCCTTGAGCTTATCTATATCTTGGTTGTATTTTCAGTGTAGCTTTTGAACGCATTATATTGTTCTGTTCTCTTCGAGTATTAGCCTGCTTTGTCTGTGACAATCTTTATCTGGGTTTGATAGGGAGAAGTGTTTTAGGTCAAGCACATTACTTTCGTTCCGTTACATTTTCTGTCTTTACAAAGTTATCCACCATTTCCACAAAGGACACCCAATCCGGGGGTCTTATTTATTGAGATAAAGTACGACGAAAGTATGCCCTTTATATATTATAGTCGCATGGGTTGTGATAACCTAACAGTATTTCATGCTTAACGCGGATTTAGACTGACATGAAATGTGGCGGAGATGCATATTTCACTCCACAAAGAAAGCACCCAATAAATTCCTAAAAAAAAAAAATTGATAAATTTTTGTGTACATATTGTAAAGAAGCTGTAGTTTAAACAAAATAAAGTTCAGTTGCATCTATGGAAATACACTAAAGTCATAATTTATACTGTACTCTCCGGGTACAGCCTTGTATAAGTTTACGACAAAATCACAGCTCAGCACTATGAAAATACCCCGTAATACATTAATTTCTCTCTTACATTAATTGTTGCTGCATTTAGTAGAATTTTAATTAGTGTAAAGTAAACTCTTATGCAAATTTATAAATCAAGGATGCTGTTTTTATACAACTAGTCTCTTACAACTAGAAAAAAATCTATTAACGAGAAAATGGACAGCATTATTCAGAGACTAGAATTAATGGTGATTACGTCAAATATGAGTGGTAGCTATAAGATCTTAAATAACCAGAATTAATTGTTGTATCTATTGGTTAAAATTGGTATATTTTATGTCCTTATTTTTGTTCTCAAAACAAAACAAAACGGTCTTAAAACCGCCTTATCTCAGCTATTAAATTTTACCACAATACAACTCGTATAAAATAATGTCTTTGTATTGTTGTTGTTGCGTCAATGTTTGTAATCAACAACAAACGCCAAGAATACGATCTACTCTACGAGGGCTGTATGATAGGTACACGTATGAAGTGATCATTTCAAAAATGCGATCAATACCTGCAAAATATGCCTCTGTTTCGGCGATGACGTTCTGATTTAATGCAAATCGTAACCTGGTTGGGTAATATTTCAGGTGGAGAAAATTGGTATTCGATGTAATCAAATTCATTACTGGAATTCAATTAACGACAGCAAACCAATCTCCCTTCGCCACTGCCTGCGTGTTTCTACAATATTTTTTTTGTGGCTGACTGTTACTGACATATGGTTGATTGTGGAAACATTTGATACGAATTTAATAAATGGTCATTGATTTTCTTCCGCGCGAGTTGCTAATACAATTACTCCAAAGCTACCACCGATCCAGCAACACCGAACACGGACCAATACAGGAATAGAATCACAGAAAACCTTGTGGTCACGCGAGATAACCTATCCACTCTCCAGTAACTGCTGCGCGTGTTAGTACGTACAATAAGTTGATTTCGATCAAAGCTAGTTTGGACGATTTGTGAAAATATTGTGTAAAACATAAAAAAAACTGAAAGGCAGAGGTAGAGTGGACAGAGAAGTACATCATGCAATAATAGTGTCAAATACATGATCAATAAGACACTGTATAATAATACGTTAGACATAAAATCTTAGTCTAATATCGTTCTTGATGACACACTTGATGCATTGTGTTTCTCGTTGTCATTAACTAGCCCTAAATTAAAATACAATAATAAGCCTGTTTGCCGCCTATTTACGATTATTCAGTTCAATGAAATCCTTCGAATCTAACAGGACTCACGTCCGCGTCTCCTACAATCGCCTGGCCCAAATTACTCATAATCGAAATATAAATTTGGCACGCAGTGATCAAAGCGATCAAATATAAAGTTGGATAATCCTCACCTCAATCAGGCGTATCATGTTCTAAAATCAATTACGTACTAAAGCTTCGCGTTTCGGTCAAATTGGAAGGAGTAGGCACGCCTGCGGCACAGTTTGAAATTACTTGTCACACAATACCGCCCGTGTTACCCATCTATTACGACAATATCGCTTTTAATTACAAATATATCACTCAAAGGGTACAATTATCGAGAAACCGACGTAATATATTTGTTCTATGACGCCTGTAACAGCAATATATCAGAGGTATTCATGTCTCAAATTAGAACTAACTGCAATCGTATAATGAGCCACCTGTTGTTAGATCTAAAGATAAACCGAGATCAGTGAACTAAAGGTGGGTTCAATAATTAGGAACTATTCTTTTTTTTTAATTTTAAGGTACTAATTCTTCGTTGGAATAAACTTAACACCTAATTTCTCGACTACATCGTTGGCGCGTCTGAGTATATCTGCAATTATTCAATTTTGTAAAGCCACAGCTACTCTGAACCCTACCCTAACGTCAGTCATAGAATAACATTTAATGTCATATCATGTCAGTTGTCACTGACGTTTGTCAATTTGCAATAACAGCGACGAAAGCTGTTGATTCTGTCAGACTGTTTCTATAAACTCTAAAGACCTTTCAATTTGGGCAAAAGTGGAGTTATAGATCGATTTTACATGCAATATCCTCAATTTGTCTGACGCTAATAAATTATTAATTTGTCTGATGTCAACGAAGTATTAACTGAAATTAACTTTATAGTTACATTCGGGAAAAATCATCATTTTAATGATCATTGGATATAACTTCAGATTAATCTCGAATGGTGGAGCAATAAAAAGCAGCAGAGCTAATTAAAGAAATTTTATTGTGCACAAAAATGCACTTATAGCTTTGAAGTATGTATGTACAACTTCTATAAATTATAGTGACAATAAAACAAAAGAAAATAAGAGAATGTGTTTGGCAAGTTTAATAGGTTCCATTTCCATTTCAGTGTCATTATTAGGTGTACGTCATACAAATACTGGTGCAGCTAAAACTTAAGGTTATAAGAATTCCAATAATCACAAATAATAAGTCAATAACAGTTATTTATGTACAGTATAACCAGTGTAAAGTTGGCTCGAGACCTTCGCGAAATGATGAGTGGGAGCAAAGAAAAAATTAAGCTAATATCTATGAAATGAACCATTTTAAATCACTAGGGGTCACTAAACACTTTTTTATACCAAACATTAAAAAATAGATTTTGTGGCTGTGATTTCAAATCTAACCTATATTTTATTCTGAGCAAATAGTGTTTCTCAATATGATTAAAACTAAAGATAGTTTATATGGTGCAATATTTTGAAAATCTAGTGACGACATTCTTGATTTCATTCCTACCGCCAATTTTTATGAAGAACAAAATTTTCTGAGAAATGAATAATAAAAAATATTTCTATACGGTGTGGATTTTCCTGGATATACTGTACGAATAGGACCGATTTACTCTTCAATATGGAATACCTAAGTGATCGTCAAAATAAGGTTACGGTAGGTATTTTAAATATAGAACGCGTTGTTTGGATAACCGTCACGTGAATGTCTCCACTGGAAGTTAAATTTGTAAACAGAATACAATGTTGCATCGTGTTACGTCCACTGTTCTACATTTTAACGGCTGTTAACTTTTATTGCCACGACAGTACACCGTATACGGATAAATTGGAAATCACATTAACATCATACCATTTCACTGGTCATTTCACATAACACAAGCGAGACAGCAAAAGCTCGCTTGACATTGGGCCATGCGGTAAAAAAAATCATACGGTTTTACTATAGCAAAAATGTTTAACACAATAAAACATCTTAAGATGTTTAAATGACGTATAAGTCCAAAAACACAATAAACGGGTATGTAAGAACACTAATTTATTCGACTAGATATGGCGTATTATTGCAGTTACCGGAGAGGCATACGCACTGTCTGAATGGGCTTTGCATTGACCTAAATTTCACAGATATTGGGTTAAATATTGTGTTAAATGAATTCATTGAAACAAACCTGATCTTGCGCTGAACATCACTGAATTCAACTGGATAGAGACGATTTACAATACCCAATTTATTGTGCAAGAGATCTGTTTGACAATAGTGAAACAGATCTGTTTGTCAATACAGATCTTCAATACCATAAGAAATGGATAACTTCTTGAACAATATATTGTGTAAATGCAAAAAGGCGTTTAGAGAATTTGTTGCGTACCTACCTGCAAAAGAAGAAGGGTTTGTTAAGAACATAAATCAATAGGATACATATAGTACAATACCATTAGATGTTAGTGTGGGCGAATAAATTAAATTGAGCTTTAGTGGAAACGTAGGTTTGGGGTCAACACAATGATCCGATATTTTATTTAATTATTTGTTTAATTAAGGGTAAATATGGTCTAGAATTACCGAGAATTCCGCATTACAACTCTGATTGTAAACACGACATATCTGTGTTAGAATTCAACAACAGATGATGTTTTAGTAATATACATATTACGCGGCATATAGAATTCGTGCATTAATATCAATAATCAACATGCTTGCTATTTATACCTACAATGTTGGTTAAACGGTTATCTGATAAGAACAGTACTGTATTTTTTGTATTTTATATTTCGCTGAAATATCGATTTTACCTAGTCGGTATGTAAAAAGATATACACAAAAGATAAAACGAACACGCCCTAGCAATATATTTATTACTTTATTGTCATCCCCTGGATTTAGGCTAAAAGCCTAAACCCACGCAAACTTTTCGACCCACGATGTCGTTCAGATTAATAAAGCATATCAAGCTTTTCCTCAAAAAAAAAAAAAAAAATCGTCGGCAACCAGTGAAAAAAATTATAAAGTTTTGCACGTGACAGGAATTCTACTTTCAGGATAACAAAATAGCAATTAAAAACCACATATAATACAGGTTCTGTAAGGCTTTTTCAAGTTTATATCCCTGTTGTAAAAGCGACCTTTACAGCGACGAATTTTCCCCATAAAGAACGTTATTTTCCTAGGTGATAAAACTGCAGGGTAATATTTCAAACGTTTTCCTAGCTGGAAATCCCCTTTTAGGTATGTCGGAGGCGAAAATCTACTTACCGTCTTATGTAAAAGAAAAAAAATCCACTGTAAGCGATTCTATTTGTATACCCTTAAGATCAATAACGTATTGTTGTCTTCAAATCGTACCACTTTCTGCTGCCCATCGTTTTAAAGCGAAAAATAACTATTTAGATGAAAAAATGTGCAATATCACTTTTATATCAATTATATACTATAGTGTGTCTGCGTTTAGAACGAAATGATGGGCGGGCAATCTAAGCCAGTTTTTTCATAGGACTACTATCAAGTACCAGTTTTTTTTTTTTTTTTTTCAAATATTCAAATCCTTCAATTATTAATCGAGAACCTGATTATTACGACAAAACATCTAGAGAATCGAACCATTCGGTTGTGGAAATTGCTCGTATACTAATAATTCGATTCTTCGAATCATTTGATTATGCCAAACTCAAATAAATATTATTTTTAGAACTAGTAAACGAAGTGTTTCAATTCGTCTCGAGCCCTATTTTTATCCAACAACGTGAGAGAAAAAAAATGTAAATTTGCTCACATATCAAATCATGATGTTTCATAGTTTTTCAGACAATGAACCTAACCCAACATTGGGTACCTACTGTCAAATTCAAAAGATATGTTGAACACATTGTTGAACGAATGCTACACAAGGTTGTCTCGATATAAGCCATCTTACGCACCAAACTAATATCGACCTATCCCACATTGACTTTAAGTATGTACACCAATTTACAGATCAATGGGTTGAGCGGTTTAGGCGCTGTATGGCCTTATAGAATCAATCTGACACTGACATGACATGACATTTAAATGTTTCTATGACTGACGTTAGGATGGAGTCCAGAGTGGCTGTGGCTTTACGGAATTATTAATTATTAATAATAGCAAACGTGTTTAGGCACTTCTGTCAACAATTTATTCAGAATGTTGGGTGGGGGCCACCCGGATTTTTTTAAGAACGAAAATACATTTAACTGCGTCCGTTGGGGTTGCCTATTTGGAATTTTCATTAATGTTGACAGTTATTATTGTGTTGACCGTATTTGGATAAATTGGTAAACACTGCACTTGATCCTTTCGGTAATTCTATCTGACACTGACGTGACATTGGACGAGTACTTGCGTATTTAATTCTTTAAAGTTAAACAATGTTTTTGTAGCCACCTGCAACTTTATAGACAAAGTTTTAGTCTAGATAAACCAAATATATACTCCAAAATTGTAGTTTTAGGAGTTTACAATGCTCTAAAAGCTGCCAAACTTGTCAGTGGTCACTGTCGTTTATCAAATTTTGCCATTTTGCAACCATGACAAGTAAGGTTCCGGCTACACTACGCTTATAGCGTCTAAACACAGACATACATTTTGCCAAAACGCCAAAAAGCGCATTTTCGCTTAATTCCACCAAAGAAAAAATCCGTGACGTTTAATAATAGAAATAACTTGTACACCATTTCATTGCTTGTATTCTACTTTCGAACAAGTAACCGTGGAAACCCTAATACGAAAAATTTGATTTTATTCCTACATATTGAACATAAAACCTCTTACACCAGCGTGTTTACGTAGTGTCTGTGTGCACAGCACTTTATTTTACTAATATGTATTCTGTTAAATCAATCCTATTACCACGTCACACATACATAGGTACATACAAACAATGGCTTAAGCTAAAAGCCAAATTTGCTGTTAGACCGTTAGATCGTTAATTGGAGCTTTCACGTCCATTAAGGTTCATCTTGCTTCATGTGTTATACGCAATTATCTATTAGCACTAATGCACATAATATTGTGTTAATATTAGTGTTAATATATGGTAAAAGTCTCGTAACATTCGACATTTTGGCTGAAAGAAAACGCTTTTCTGGCTGAAGAGCTAGAATAAAATACACTGAGTTGCACTCAAGGTCGATTTTATACGTAACGTGATTTTCTTCTGCGTAATGTAAGCGAAAATAACTTTTATAAGCCCCGTTTTGTTTAAGTTCAATACTCCGCCTTCCAGTTCTACCGTACAAACACATAGCTTATACATTTAATGTCTGTGGTAAATACATTTGGGATGAAAGTAAATTACGCCATCAATTGCCTAGAATTAATCCTGGCTTATGATTTATTCAGTGACAGATCAACAACCCTCTACAGCTGATCCGTACAGTCACCGACCCACGGCGGTACAGATCCTTCAGTTTGTTTATGAAAATTCAATACCCTAAGGAAATGTAGAGAATTTAGCCCAAAGAGCTTCCACCAACTGTGGAGAATTGTCTATCTGGATAAATATTTATTATTACAGGGATTAATTAGCTCACAATATTACAATATTACGATACCGGCATAAATTCGTTACTCACGTTTTGAGTAATGTACTTCTTATGTCGTTTAACGAGGTTTCTTGTTTGGGCAAATTGGGTTTTTATTGATCGGTTCGCCTTCCAAAGAGAAATTGATTTTAGAACGAATTAAATTAGTTTTTGTAGTTCTACGCACCGAAATTTCTACAGCGATTTAGAAACCGCTTTTACTTGCGTGTATTGATTAATACCGTTCTATTGTTAGATGAATAGTTTGGCACGTTTGACGGAGAAAGCGATTTAGAAGAAATCGATTTGTTATTGAGAAAATGTAAAAATATATTACCTGTGAAATAAACAACAAACAATTGCATAAATAATGCCAAGAAAGAAAACGGAGTTATGCTGACTATACAACAGTTGAGTTCACTGAACGCGCCCAATGTATGACACTAAAATTAACACTTTAACACTATATGCAATAAAATCAAACGAATAAAGGAAAGGAAAACATTTAATTGTTTAATAAATTAATGATTAAATAGTTTATTTAAACAATTAAATCCAAGTTTACGTTTGAGAATGGCTATGTCTAGTAATTAATCATAATTACAAATACCACTTTTACCGCGGTATGTATTATTACCAATATATAATTACCAAGCAATTTAAACTATGAATATTAAAATAGCTGACTTTTTCCTTCGCGTAATTGTTAAAAGAATATTTTGCAAGTTTTTTTTGCCTTTTATTATGCCAATCCAGCAGATTTAAACGATTTATTACTGAATTTTAGAGTAGAGGAATAAATAATTTTTATTTGAACATTAAAGTGTTTTAAATTTGTCCCCATTTTTCTTGCCAGTGTATATTATGTAACACACGCAGCATTTTTTTGCATTTTCTATTCACCAACTCATTATTATCTAATCATGTGCAAACATAATATGATATTGGCCGATATCCAAAGTACAAATGGATGTAACATAAGTCAGAAATAACATGCAGTGCAGAACGAGACAAGTTTATTTCAGTGTCAGTTATCTGGCCAAATTATTGTAACGAGTTGTTTTTTTTTGCATATAAAAAACTAATTCAAGTAATTATATGTTATGTACGTTAATCAATTCCAAGAATTTAATCTCAACCTAAAAATCCTTCGCACATGTTAAAAATACTCAATAATGACTTTGTTTATTGTCAATTAAAATTTAGAACCGAAAGATACGGTTGCTACTTAATATTTTATTGGGGGACATAAAACCCAATGATATAGGCTAAATATATCGTACATATCGTCAACCAGTATTAGATAAAAACGGTTCAAAATGCCGTTAAGATAAACTATTCCCGCTTCATTTCAAAATATGATCCATTATGCTGTTATATGACGTCTGAACCATTAAAATAATACGAAAAATAACTTATTTTCAATTTGAACCATCACTCCGAAACTATTTTTAAAATAAAATTTAAGAAATTGTGTTAAGAATTTGGAGCTTTTTTGTTTGGAAATTATGACGGGTAAACTATTAAAAAGTACCAAAATTGATTTCCTTTGCAACTTTGTAAAACTTTGTAACGAGCAATTCGCCAGGGAAATACTTATTAGTCCCAGTGACACAAATGTTGCGTAAATT
This sequence comes from Aphodius granarius, assembly GCA_963971325.1. NCBI lineage: Eukaryota > Metazoa > Arthropoda > Insecta > Coleoptera > Scarabaeidae > Aphodius > Aphodius granarius. Next base: position 19,884,176 of record OZ020226.1, read on the forward strand.
TAATGAGGCGCGATTTTGCAAACTTTTTACTGGAAAATTTGCATCGTTAAGAAGCAAAAAGATTTTATGAATTTCCACTAGGGCGAGCACAACGTCATTAGGTTATGGAGAGCAACAAGTATCAATTCGTTACTTATTTGTTACTTTTCGTTATTTCAAGCATTTGATACGTATTTCAAATATGCGGAGTGGCCCCCACCCGAATTTTCCACGAAATGGTTGACACATTGAAGTGTCTAATAAGCAAATTTGCGATTTTCTAGAGTTTATCAAGCCACAGCCACTCTAGACTCTAGACCCCAATCTAACGTCCGTCAGAGAAAAAAACAATTAATCTCATGTCATATCAGTGCCTAATGAATGACGTTTTTCAAACTCTGACAATTCGTAAGCACAGCGATGACGACTGTGGGTTCTGTAAACTGCTTCTATAAATGTTTTTCTACTTTGCATTCACAATGCACACATTGTAACACTGTTTTCGGTGTTACAATTAGCAAATTGTAACACCGTTTTTAGTAACTTTTTGCTAAGATTGGTGACATTGATATCAACTGCATGTCAAACGAAAATACACATAACCACAAAAGTAAGCACAAACTGATTTTTTAGAATCGCACAAACTGCGAAGTGTGTATATTTTTATACATATTTAAACATGCGTGTTGCATCCTAGGTTTCGTACTTCTAGTATGTGATGGTATATAATAATTATCAATAATTACTTTTTCACAGATATTTGAATTTAAGTGACAGATGACAGTGTTACCAACGGTTGCACCCATAAATACTCTAGATTGGAATTTTACCTAATATACTTCTAAATTTTTATAAAATTAATGACGCAAAGTAGAAAAAATAGTATATTACACTCGTTTTATAAGACATATTGGCGCATTCGTTCATTTGGGGCACTCGACGCTGGCGCTCCTCGTGCCCCAAACAACTCATGCGCCTATTTCACGTCTTATAAAACTTGTATAATAATATACTATTATACCGCCGAAACAGCTTATCCCATTAATTTGTACATTGGTACACACGTTTAATGTCACTGGAGGACGAGCTGGCATCAATTTGGTCAAAATCTAATGAATCCCTAAGCAATGCATGCAACATTTGCCACTTCCGGTTGTCAGATTGTAACCAAAACCAATTCAGTTCATTCCCCGCTGATTCTAAATAAGTATACCAAATTTCGACCAAACTAACATTAAATCGATAGGTATGTGTTTCCCATGATTTCAGTAAAGTTCTTAAAGAAAATATCCTTCAAAGAACCAAAATATCCTTTGTATAATCTTTACAACCTTGTATTAGAATAATATCTATACTCTCCACTCTCCAGTCTGCACCATGTTTGGATTTCAAAAGAAAAAATAAATGGAGCGTATCAAGCTGAAAGCATTAAAGAGAAGAGATCAATCATCTTTTCTTACAAGTACACCCCTCTCGGAAGCAAGTTTAAGGGTTGTTCACCCCACCTCATCGAATAGAGGCTTATTATTTCGACTAACCCACTTCTATTCATAAGTTTAACAAAAACAAGAACAACACTCTCTTAGCAATTAAGTTAATTAAAAACACGTACTTTTTCTGGACACAATTTGCCGACTTACATAAATATTAATCAGGCTGGAAATACATAATTTATTCTGAAGAAATTACGCAGTAAAGAAGAGAATGTTTTTGGCATTTGAAACGAACTGAAGCTTTAGAGGTATTTTCAGCGACAGGCCAAATACGAGGGATGTTATAACAGAAAATATTATTAAATTTTTAGAATTCATTGCAAATTATTATCCGGTCTTCATGTTTCTGTACTACATATAGTCTTTACAATTCTCCACATGAAATGTGTTTGTTACCTCTATCTGAGGACTAAATTCTCCGGCAACTTACATTGTAACTGGTGGTTATATTCCAAACGTTCGTCGACAACCATAAAATGTTATAGCCTGCAGTTGAATTTTACTCTTACGAGAGTAAAACAATGTAAAACTTGGTCCATATTATACCACATATTTTAATAATTTTCTATACAAAAAAATATGTTGTCTTTGATTCGTATCTCTCAGCCACTGTTGATGATAAAAAGTTAAAAATTTTAATTAACACTTACTCCACTTATTATCAAATGGAACGTTGTTAGTACAAACACTAGCTCTGTGTATAAGTCAAAATTTTCGATTTTAGTTATTGGGCATTCTAGAAATATGTGGTTAAGGCTTCCCACCTGTCCACATTCGCAATATGGACATTTTAGGATACATTTTAGGTTATCTGCTATCTGTTACTGTTGTTACGAATGTCCGGCAGGGGGCGTTTCGGGTTTGACGTTACTGTGGTAATAGCAGCAAAACACGGGTCGACAAAAATCGATTTTTTGGATCGAAAATTGGTTTTAAGGCCGCTTTTTTGCTCAAAACTCTTTGCGAAGGGTATTTAGAGGGATCGTATCGTAAGACATGAGAGCGAGCGGCTTTTATAAGGTCGGCAGGAACGGATAAAAAATGTAAATTTTTGACGTTCATCGATCCGCTTGTCGGAATTTCTAGACGTCACGTGACATTTTCTCGAGGTTCGCCTTCACCCGAAGAGGTGCAAAAACGTGATTTTTTTTTCAAAATTGACGCATTTAATTTACAAAATAACGCGCAGTCCACGCGGAATTGTGCCCTTTTTTCAATTCGAGCGTCAAAAGTAATATCGAAAAGCCCAATTTTGCAGCTACTCGATCGCAAATGTCGGCGAAAATGGGCGATTCCGCTGAACGCGCTCCACACTTGAAAGTTCGTAATTAGTATAGGTAGAGACATACGACTTCAGTAATATCTAACATCAAAATTGAAAATGAGCAACTATGCATAGCAACTATCTAGTCGCCGAAGTCTGTTATTATTGTTATAAAAAAATACACAAAGAGAACGGATTTTTTTTGTACAAATAATATTTTATTCTAATAAGTATGTTTATGTTACCCAGTATATTATTCTCTGACAAAGAAAAACTTATAAATATAAACTTATAAACTTATATATGCTTCAACGAAAAAACAGTTTCTTGACCCAAGATTCTTTGGTAATTTTGTATTTTACTTGAACCATTCAAATGATCTTTCTGCGGATATAGAAACATGTGATATTCTTCATTCAAAGATATTCGTGTACATATATTCGCTAGTATGCTTTGCTGGTCACATATACGCGTCCTTAAAAATGAATTACTACTAAAACGTAATACGTGTATCGCACTAATTCACTGTACAAATAAAGCAGGTCATAAAAAGTTACGCAGATTGAAGATCTTCATAACATAACGTGTAACGCCCAGAAAATTTACACTCACGTTTACAGCTATCGACTTTGACAGAAGTCGGTTCATGTCGGTCACGCCCAAACCATTCAATTCAAATTTTATTTACACATGAGCCTTATAGAACAATTACGATACTAATATTTAATATAACAACTCTGTCACCACAGATAAGCACCGACCATCACGGGTAAGGAAGAATTACACCAAAAAAGATGGCAAATTATCAAGTTTATTTTTAAACACAAATGACACGTCATCATCAAATAATTTCCTGACATAATATACGTCTGGAATAATCGCAACTGCGCTGTTTACGTTGGCGTTGTAGCTCGAGCACGTGGCCGTCATGGTTGACTGCCCTATGAAGAATGTTTCATTCAGAATACTTGACGTAACCAATTTACAACAGACACACAATGTCACAATATGTACATATAATGGAATAAAATTATTCAATAAAATTAACAATAAAAACAAAACAGTATGTCTTGTTAAAGTATGGGTTGAATCTGGTTGACACAAAACGGGAAAACTAAAGCGGAAGTCACCCAATTTTGGTGCAACGTAGTAGTCCAAATATAGATCGAAGGCTGCAATGTAGTACGCATGCGTACAATGTAATGTCGAGGAATTTCACCCCTGAGAGGGAAAGTGATCCGTGACGATGCCCTCTTCTGCAGCATGGGGTTTGCGAACTTGTCTGCAAATCTCACGAACCATCGCAAAATCGATATAGTGTTGGCGTATCACGAGGTTTTATTACTGCAGTCGCAGTAAATGTTAAGCGTAGTACTGGTTTTGCGTAAAAGGAAACCGAAACATTGCTCGGTTAAGGTCAATGTACATATTCCTGCAATAGGTACATTATAACGAAATGTCTTGATTGCATACCATGCGATATATATGTATCTATGAAATGGTGCAATGAACTTGGTGAATAAACATAAATCTTATTACTTACACTGAGAGAAAAGAAATGTAAAATCAAATCAATGTATTTCTTTGAACATATTTCTTTCAAGGATTGTTTGAAACAAATAAGTATTTTTAAATTCCTTTTTTCTACTTTGCATTCACAATGCACACATTGTAACACTGTTTTCGGTGTTACAATTAGCAAATTGTAACACCGTTTTTAGTAACTTTTTTCTAAGATTGGTGACATTGATATCAAATGCATGTCAAGCGAAAATACACATAACCACAAAAGTAAGCACAAACTGATTTTTTAGAATCGCACAAACTGCGAAGTATGTATATTTTTATACATACTTAAACATGCGTGTTGCATCCTAGGTTTCGTACTACTAGTATATGATGGTATATAATAATTATCAATAATTACTTTTTCACAGATGTTCGAATTTAAGTGACAGATGACAGTGTTACCAACGGTTGCACCCATAAATACTCTAGATTGGAATTTTACCTAATATACTTCTAAATTTTTATAAAATTAATGACGCAAAGTAGAAAAAATAGTATATTACACTCGTTTTATAAGACATATTGGCGCATTCGTTCATTTGGGAACTCATGCGCCAATTTGACGTCTTATAAAACTTGTATAATAATATACTATTTTTACACCAAATGGTTTCATTCAAATTTTTTCTCTCTGTATAGCACAGTTGCTGGACACTTTACTGCGGAAACTGAAGCATCATTGCCCAATCTTTATTTTTTTTTAATTCTGATTAGGTAAATTGGGATCCAGAGTAGCTGTGACTTCATAAAATTGGAGTATCAGAGAAAGTTTTGACGCTTCAATGTACCAATGATCAGATATTTCTCAACGTAGCCAGAAAGATAAGAAATTACGTATTTTATCATCGATCGGCATCTGAAGTCATCGGTGGCTATAGGTTACTGCGACGTAGCCTCAAATTCCTGAACATTCCTTTTGTTGACGTAACTCCGGCGTGAACTCTAATACATCCCCTCTAATGGCTCCTAAGATAATATACTAATGAACGCGTTCCTGGATTTCAACACGATGTACAATACAGTGTTCGGAAATTAATTCCTGGAACAACATCCTATACAAGAATACAGTTTTATTTATTAATTATCTTTAGTACACTAATATAAAGTATCAATCTCATACAATGCTTTGGTTTGATCCAAGTAAGTCTAAATATTACCCTAAATATATTTGAGGCCAAATAAACTATTTATTTGTATAATTTGTTTGATATTTTTTGTCCAAAATAAAAAAACTGTTAAAAATCGTATTCGTCGTAAAATCAAGAGCAAAGTGAAATGTTATTAATACATCCATGACTTATAAGATGTAAATAAATTATGGCATCGAATAATAATTGTCCTTCGAAATGACCGTGGCAGTAAACATGTTTATGAATAGGTGCAAACCTACTTTTTTACAGCTACTGCAAAACTGGCACGTTCCGTCTCCGTTTCATATCCTTTCCGTTCCGTTTATGTAAAATATTATTAGCTGCAAATGAATGGACGTATGCGCACTTTCCGTTCCGTTTACATATTGTTTCCAATATAACAAAGCGTATATGTATGTAAAAGATAGGGAACGGAGACGAAAGTGGACATCAACCTTAAATTTACCATGTAAATTTTCTGTCAACCGCAAGTCAACTATACACCAGTTTATTGAACTATAACTTTTTTATGATCATCAGATTAGAACAACAGCTATACAGCGCTATACTACCTCGCGAACGGTTAAAATTGCATCATAAATCGAACCAGTTTATAACAAAACGCAAAATTGTAAATTACACAATGGAAATAATTGATAAGCAGAAAGTTTTCACCAATACATGATATGATTTTACCATGTTTACTATGGACGTACATACTTATTAAAATAGGTGATAGAGAACATGAACATGAACATGCCTATGTATGTATGTATGTATGTATGTATGTATAATATATGTATGTTTACGTAATAATATGAGTCCCGCCAAACATATTGACCCCAATACGTTTGGTCCAATCAAAAGTTAGTACAAAGTTAAATTAGATTATAACTTACTTATGAATAAATAACTAGCTGGAATTATTCCATGTAATTATGAAACAGGACGAATATGTCCTGTTATATAGGTAGATATACATTATGTAATATGTCACATACATTATGCAAGAGTCTCGCAAAAAAAACGACCAATTAAGTGCTTAAAATTGATATTTAAATAAATGTTAATAAATAAAAAAAAACTAAAAACTTGCTCTATGTATGTATGTTTATATCATGTGTTCACATACATACACAATCATATATATACATACATAAATGTTCCAGAAATCTTTGCAATGGACGCAGAGGATCTCAAAACGCGTATTTCAGAGGAAATCTCTAAAAAAAAAAATCTTGTTTTATTTAATTACAATACTTTGCTTCTAGGGTACTAGTCAGAAAGTTATATAGGTTTCCGCCACCTCCGCCAAAATGGTCAATCATGTTCCATTCGTTCATAAGTTAAATATTATTAAATTTATTTAGAAAAAGAGGCCATCTAGCTTTAATCTGTACCCAAGTTTACCTCCTCATACGAGAAACATAAAAAACATTTTTTATGCTCGCCTTTGGTCATACTGGAATTGATGAGCCTCGTTCTTTCTTTCCATCTGATCTTTATTAGGTTGGATGAGCTGATTCAGGAAGCCATTCATCTCCATTACGAAAGAATCCTGACCGGAATGTTTACGTTGTATAATTGAATTTTGACTAGGGTTTTTATTATTATATATACATAATATTTTCAAGACAACGTACAATTGTTTCATTAGAATTTTTTCGGTTTCTTGAATAACGAATCTACAGATGTAGATTATTCATTATTTTAGTGATGAACATAATCATGTTGTAAATATACTGCGTGTAATGTCACGTTGCCAACAGCACCTGCAGAATTCAAAATAAACAAGTAAAACTGGCATATTACATACCACGAGTATAAGGAGAAGAATTACTTATTTAACATAAAATTTAACGATTATTTAACGGAAGTTTACGTCAGGATCTACCATAGAATTCATTTAAGAAAATAAATATGAAAATAATCAAAACGTACATTTTAACACTAACACATTGCCAAATAAAAGTCAAAATCGCACTCTAATAAGTACCCTGATAATGTTAGCTGTCAATCTGAAACTTGTCAACGCAAGAGTCGTGAATCTATCCTGAACTTCGATAGAAAAAATCTCCCCACTCTTGAAGAACGCAATATCGGTGCATTTACATTTTTATTCTCCGGGTCCATACAAAATTTACATGAAATATGTCTCAAGTCTTCCACGGACATGACAAACCAGTGGGATGTGGGATATTACCTATGGGACAGGTGTGTGTACTGAAGGTTGAAATTGAACTGTGTGAACTTTCGATATTTGCTTTTGTGACGAGAACTGTGTACAAAAGGGACCTAAAAAGTAAGGAACAGTAGTAAGATGTCTTTGAAACGCTAAGTAATACTCCAATTACCAATTACTAACAATTACCACAATCTGCGTTACGGTAATCAGCATGTAATCTGAATGCATGAATGGACAAACGTGCAAATCGTAAAACCATAGAAAACAGAACGCACAAATAAAGTATGTAACAGGGATTATCGTAAAATAATGGCGAAAAACACAATGGCCTATAAAATTGTTTTTGATATTTAAATTTCACTTGTGCAAAAGCAAACGTTACAATTAGTTCGAGTAATATTCAGTGTTTACGTAATGAATGAACAGCACTTTATAAATCACACTTAAACATAGCAATTGTAAAAACGAAAAAAAAAACATGACGCACGTAATTATTTGGTAAACAAGTTTTAAGCGAGATTTTCGTTCGCGTTATTTTTGCGCCAAGGCCAAGGTTTTTATCGCTGTTTTCGTAGAGCGTCAATTGTTTCTTTCACTCTACTTTTTATGACGCCTCGTATGTGAAAACTGAAGGTACAAACTGGTACCGTATTTATGGCGTTTTAGCCAATTCTGTATTTATAAACAGTAATTATTACAGCAATTAGGGAAAAGAATAATATTATGGTAAGAAAAAACGCCTCAAATTAAAAAATGACCCTTTCATACAGTACGGTTTAGTCCGTCCGGTTATTCAAAAGACCGGCTCAGCTGAAAGAAGAGCTCAAATTCAGAAAGAACTCATTGAATCCGGTTATGAATCTTCTATTTAATCAACACACTTAACCGGGTGTTTTCTGCAAAACAATTGAGAGATTGCCAAGACTCATAAGCGACATAAGTAAATCTGTAAGGAACAGCAAAAGTAAATTGAAACGCTTCTCGGGACAACAACAAAGAGATAAACAAGAGCGAAAGCAGTCTTGTTAAAACACAAACTGGGATTATCTTTTCCTAAAAATAAAATCAGCAAACAACGCTTTCAAACGTGTTGAACAATGTCAGGATCGCGTATTAATTTAAAAGTATGAAGCTGTTATTTCGTTTCAACTCGCAAATTATCCGAATGAAAAATACTGGGAAATTTTAAAACTCTGCATAGTCCCGCATCAGATATAATAAATGTAAACACGCATCTGGGGTAAATCTCTATATATATGCTCCATGTTGTCCATATTTTGTTTTATTTGTTAAGTAAAAAAAAGATATATGGACATTACATTTAGTGTGGAAAATATTACTGCGGGTTATACTGATTAAAGTACAATCGTGTGCAAACGAAAGTTTGGCTCCATAAGCAGCGAATTTTTTCCTACATATGTCGTCGCGCGTCGTTCTAAAGTAGAAATATCTGGGGTGGCCCTCACCCAACTTTCCGACTACAATGTTGACATTTAAACGAATGTCCGTAAGATAATAATACTACTATTAGATCATAACACAAGGCACCTTTCGATACAAATAACCATAATATTATACTGTCACGTATCTGTATTTTTCTGCGAGATGTTTATTTATTCTTCGATCGCGAGCCGAAAACATGTGGCTGCATAAATGCTGACACATACAGTGAGCCATCCGTGAGCCCTTCATTACGACACAAACCGAAGGCGCCCGATAGGTATAAACTCTTATAGTGCCTAAACCGCTCATCCCATTGATCTGTAAATTTGTATACATATTTAATGTCACTGCAAGATGAGATGGTGTCACTTTGGTCAAAATCGGATGAATACCTAAGAAAACGTATTTGACAACTGCCACTTCCGGTTGTCAGATTGTCACCAAAAACAATCCAGTTCGTCCCCCGGTAATTCTAAATACGTATACCAAATTTCAGCCCGATCCGTTGTTCCGTTTGGGCGCTATCGTGTTCACGGACATACGTACACACATACACACATACACACATACACACATACACACATACACACATACACACATACACACATACACACATACATTTTCCAGAAATCATTGCAATGGATTCAGGGGACCCCAAAACGCGTATTTCCGCAAAAATCTCAAATTTTTTTTTCCGTCGATTACAATACTTTCCTTCTAGGAGTCGGAAAGTAAAAATTATTTGCATGTTCACGCTTACAATTTAAACTATACGAGAATATAGCCCTAAAAGAGATAATTTTACTGGCATAGAACTGAAAGGAAATCAGACTCAAATAAAACTCTAACGTAATCAACTGCTAAATTGCTTCATTAATTATAGCTCACTTACGAGTAACTGGATAAGTAGAACGAGGGTCTTCCTTACCTGAAAATAAAACACAACATAAGTAAATTACAAAAATAATAAAAAATAATTGGGGTGGCGCTCACCCAACTTTACGACTACATAATTGGCACACTGAAGTGTCTGAACAGTTTTGTAATTATTCAATTTTGTTAAAACAGAGCCACTCTGGACCTTATCTAACGTCAGTTTCTGACATTTAATGTCGTGGCATGCCAGTGGCACTGACGTTTGTCAAAATTTGACAACTCGCAATACAGCGACGAAGGCTGTCCATCCATCCCACTGGTCTGTAATTTGGTGTACATATTTAATGTCATTGGAGAATGAACAGATATCAGTTAGGTCAAAATCGGATTAATCTCAAAGAGGACGCATATAACAGTTGCCACGTTGTCAAATTGTTACCAATAACAATCCAGTTCGTCCACCGGCAATTCTAAATGCGTATGCAAAATTTCAGAGCGATCCGTAGTTCCGTTTGGGCGCTATCGTGTTCACAGACATACCGTACACATCATTTTCCGTCGATTACAATACTTTCCTTCTAGGGTACTAGTCGGAAAGTAAAAATACACTAACTACCTACCACATATTTTTAATGATAAAGTATGGAACACAGATGCTTTATTACTACAGAAAATAATTAAAATTAGGAGCTTAAAAAATCGATAGATGATTTATACTTCATGAATATTATTACGTTACCTTTTGGCTATAAACATTATTTACCGAGTTTTTTATAACATTATTTTATATCCCCATTATGCAAACATGGACAACAGGTTTAGATATGAACGAGTATAATACGTTATGCAATGAATATGAGACCCTGTTATATTAAAACTAGCTGATAAATTGCTCTCTTGCAGTTTTATTAAAAACATGTAATTTAAAACATCTAACCATGTGATTATAAACGCTTATAGCGCCTAAACTGCTGATCCCAATGGTCTGTAAATTATTATACATACTTAAAGTTACTGGAGGATGTGCAGGTTGGATGTGCATTTGGTCAAAATCGGCTGAATACCTAAGGAAACGCATTTAACATTTGCCATTTCCGGTTGTCAGATTGTGACCAAAAACAATCCAGTTCGTCCCCTGACAATTCTAAATAAATATGTATACCAAATTTTAGCCAGCTTCGTCGTACCGCTTGGCTGATATCGTGTTCACAGACAAACATACATTTTCCAAAAATCATCGCAATTGATTCAGAGGACCCCAAAACGCGTATTTCTGAAATCTCGATTTTTGTTTCGTCGATTCAGTCCATTTGTGAGCCGTGAGCAGAGCAAAGTGTGTGTAGTTAAGGGTCAACATCCAGACTAAATTTAGGTAAATGCAACTTACTATTTCTTGTTCTATTATTACCAACTGACATTGTGTGTGACATACATTCCAGTGTCAGTTAATGACCGGCGCTCTATTCACATCTGGTGCTATTTTTCACCGAGTGATGAGGAGAGATGGAAGTTTTCTGTAGCATAGCAAACAGCGTAAGACCGAAAGTTTTCCTCCTAAAACATAAATCTCTTCTTATCACTCGGTGAAAAATTGCACCAGATGTCAACAGAGCGCGAGGAAACCATTTTTTTTTTCACAAGTAAAAATGCTACAAATGTCAGTTAAGCAGCAATACTTATGACAAAATCAAGACGAAATCATAAACAAAGAAAAAAGTTTTAAATTAAATGTCAAAGTTTAATCTGATGCCAGAATATCCCATAAGAACTTTATTATTCATAACTTTATATGCATAATGTCTTCTTACCGAACATAATTTATTTTTCTTCATTAACATTTTAAGCCAAATTTACTGGACAACACGCACATTAAATTTGAAAGTATGTACGCCATTTACGAAAGAGGCAAACATCCTAAAAATAGAAACCAAAATATAGCAATGATAAAGCCAAATCAGCACATTATGTCTCTGTTTATATATAAAGCGGATTTATAAATAAAATGGTGACCGGTCACCAGAAGCATGGCCGCCAATCAATAAATTTATATCGGATCAAATATAAAAAGTATATATTTATGTGTTCCATTTTTTTAATGATATGCGACGTGTAGGACGTGTGGACAGTTTTTATATATTTTTAGAAGGCGTCTAACAAAAATAACAGATCCCACACTATTTTTAAGTTATTTATCTATAACTAACACCACACTTTGATATACATAAATAAAAATAATGACTATACGCATTGTAAAAGAAAAATAAGCACCTATCATTAGTAATATGTAATTAACAGTCGCAGAAATAGCGCAAAAGTATGATGTGAAAAAACTACGTTTATACTTTGTTTACAACGTTTTTTGCGCACTAAAGATTGTTATGGAACGAACGCTATCGTCGATAACAGGATATCAAGAGATATATATGGTAGGTGTATTATTTTGCGTTATTGAAGATAACCGAATTATTGTTGTACGTCAACAATAACAGCATTGTTACACAATACGATAAGTACAATCACAATATTATTTGGAGAATATTTTAGTCCAACATATTTCACATTCTTCTACACTGTTTACTAGTTATTCATTAAGTGATTACTCAGCAAACAATGTGAATATTAACTACACAATAAGTCTAGAATATCTGCAGTAATATATAATATATAATACACAATATATAAAAAACTTTGTTATGCACGCGATCGTATTAGCTTCAATAACGTTAGTCATTTTATTTGAAGAATCATTACAAATACGATATTTTATCTACCGTAAATATTGGAGAGCTTGAACCAATAATTCCTATAAGGAGGACAAGCAACTACTATTATAATATGTACGTATAGAATCTACGCAATGAAAACATTATTCAACTGAGTTGATAAATTTAGAAGTACGTTTCATTTTGAATGAATATAGATAACCATTATCTGAAGATTTTACGTGTATATTTGAGGGAAAGAAATGTTATTAAGGGGGGAAAAATAGACACAGATCATCGTTATTATTTTTTTATATTTAGATTGGAAGTTATCTGCACCTGTGAATGATTTTAATGAACTTGATGACTGATATGCAATAAGTTTGTTTTTAATGTACTGAAGTAAATAGAAAACAGAATTTACATGCAACGTTTTCCGGATGTTCCAAAACGGCGTAAGTTTACGACGTTTTGGACTCTCAAATCTTTCAAGAAATTGAATTTATACACACAATTAATAGAGTTACAGCTTGGGGCGGTTTTGTGTGACAGCAATAATAAATAAAATTGGCTTATTAAACCCCAGCAGAAGGATAGTCTAAGATTTTAGTTGTTGGTAAGTTACTGAAATAATTATAGATATAAATTTAATTATATTAAATTTAATTATAGATATAAATTTAATCAGACATAATTTCGATGGATACATCCCCCCAAAAGGGTATTTTCCTGGAACCCTTAACTTATCCATCCAGTTATGTATAAACAGACCCACACTAATGACTGTTTACTTGATACTAGCAATGCGACTACATAACTAAGCATACAATTTCCGCGAAAACCTCTTTCATTTTACATTTTTTTTACAGATTTTACACGTAAACTAGAACTTTTAATGAATTCATATAATTTTTAATTAAAGGCATTCTGACAGCCGATGTTTTCATGACAATTCAGCACATCCTTGACTTGACGAATATTTTGCTGGGCGCGCTCCATAAATTATACGAGGGCTTCTATCTTAAATGTTTTGAACAAAGAATTGTTAAAACATTATTTTTCTTATATTTAGTTTAACTTGTACGTCTACGGTTATGAACGTAAAAATAATAATACGAATAGAACATTGTTTATTCAATATTTCAAAGTTAATAACAAGTAACTTCTTCGCTTCAAACATCTGCTTATGGCATCTAACTATATTAGATTAGAATATGATAGATTTGTTTTGAAGCTGTCCAGTGTCCACTGATGGAAATGACTTTCTTACAACGCAATATGATAATGTAATTAGTTAACGTAATCAAACGTAATCAATTAAAATGGCACTGAAATTAGGGGAGGCCACAATGAGTAAAATGTTTTAAATAAAACTTTTCTGTTTTTAATACTTGTGGTATTTTTTCCAGTTGTTCATTCATTATAACATAATGTTCTCCACTCAGCCTACGTTGCATAAAAACATTTATAACACATAAAAACATTGGTGCCTGTGGCCTTTCCAAAAATTGTTTCCTACTAATGAATGACTATATATTGTGTGTTCAGAAATAACATTATTGTTAAAGAAGAACCCAGTAGATTAGTTATATAATTCATTTTTCCAATAATCTTGCAGTTTTTAAATTCTATTTTTTTTGTTCTCTAAAACATCTTTACTATTGATGAAAATTGTTAATTTTTACATATATTATGCAGAAAATAATATCAATTAGGTACGTGTATAAAAGGAACAGTTGTGGATTTGAATTATTAGCCTTATTGAACATGGGACTAACTTAATACTAATACGAATTTCACCAAGCACTAGCTTATGCTTACTGTATGAATAGGCGAATGTATTAACACTTCGAACGTGTCAATTTGCAACATAAACACATTTCTATTGAACTGTTTACAAACCGTAACTTCGGATCCAAGCAATATATTCCACGTTCTGAAAGACTGTTCGGAGTTATGAAACCACATCTATAGACGTATATATCCTGAAGATATTGCTTAAGTTTTCATCACGTTTTCCATCGATCTGGATGATGTAATTAGGAAAATTCTATAGCATGCTGCATGACGCGAGTTCTATATACTTTCATATGAATGTCGGACTATGTAGTTTACATTTCAGATGCCTATACGAAGGAACAGGTCACATAAATAAGAGCCAGGCCATAGGAGCTTTATTTGTTGAAACAGTGCTTGTTAACTGAGGTAATAAGATCAGTGACGATGATCTAAAGAAACTACACAGTACCCGAAAATACTAAACTAAAAAATTAATATTGGTCAGAATATACAGGGTTTAAGTTACTACCAGTACAGGTGAACTGCGTGTCCTATACATTTTTTTAAACGTCAGCAAGAAAGTTATAAGTAACTAAGGAACTAAAAATATGCCTTTTGAAACGAAAATATGCTCTAAAAACTGATAATATTTTGTAACTATTGCAAATCAAATAATATTTTGTACTATAGTAGAATACAATTATTCAAGAAAATAATACTACTACTCTCTACTCTAGATCTGAGAACAATGTCTAATGCAAACATTAGCTGCCATGAAAAACAGGTTAAATAAAAATGCCAGCTTATTTTTTATTCTTTTTTTTTATTAATTAATCTTATTTTATTTAACCAGATTGTCCTGTAATCAACGTCATGGTCCAGACAGTAAAAAAATTAACAATTTACAATATGCAAATTTAACACAAGGCGAGTATTTTGTTTACAAAGTGCCATACAAATTTAAAATATTCATACTAATTATAATTTGGGAAGGTCGCCGTCTACTCAGACGGTCTCAAAAACACAGGGTCTGTTGTTAACATATACCTATTATGTATGTAGAATATGTAGATTATAAAACTACATACATACATACATACATACAGTATGACTGATGGGAGAATACATAATTCATTACGTTATGTTCCAATGACCGATAATGTGAACGCGTAGAAGTTGAAGGCTTTATGTATATGGTGTGTATCAATAGTATTGAAACTATTTCACTATGTTGTACAAAAGTTAATGAAATAAAAAAATAAAATAGGAATTCGTTTATTTTTAACGAGTGATCTTCGTCGTTCTTGAACTATGAATTGTAAAGGCCACAAAATATTCGCCCACATACATGTTCTGTTTGTTTTATAGTCGTCATAAATAGATGTCAAAAGCACTGTCTTATATTCAGATATTTTCGTCATTCACTTCTTCTATTGCCTCAGAACCATATTACGTACTAAAATATTCACCATAGTCTTAGTAATATTAATATAAATAACATTTGTTCTCGAGTATTTGCTCTACGTGTATGCTGTCTTTATACTAGAGATGTGTAAAAAAATAACAATTACTTCAAAACTGACTACAAAACTTCATCACAAATAGCATGACCGTCTGTTATAATATTTTATTCATGACACATGTAGATTGTTTTTTTAGAAGAGTACTACTATACATATCTAATGAATTACATATGTAAAGTAGCAGCAAAGGTCATCTGTTTTCAGTTGGACCGGATGTAACCAAAATGTGTTCTGTTTGTAGTACTTAATCGTTATCAAAAGAATGCCAAGCGTCCTGGTAAAAAAATACTAATACCCCATTAAAACAATAACGATGTTACGTAATCATTTCTTAATATGTATATATTATACATTAGAGCTGTTTATATTAGAGTATACGATATTTTAATAGCCTAATAGATAAAGAATTTAATTTTCTACAAAGATTTAAGAAACTTTATTTATTAAATTCATACATAAAATGGGAGAATTCTTTTAATTTTGTTAGTATAACATGGAATTTTATCACTATAACATTTAATGTTCGTGTTATTGTTATTACTTGTACATTTGACTTAATACAGATAAGAGTAATTTATTATGATAGCAAATATTTATTTAAAAAATAAACTGTCTGGGACGCCATTCTTTTGTTTGGTAGATAATATGAACGAAAAAATGCTATAATTTTAATTTCATTATCCTCATCACTTGTAAACGGACATTGAAGATTTCTTTTGGTTCAACTGGTCCAAAAAAGCAAAAAAGTGTTTTCAATGTTTTAAAATAGGACATAAAAAAATAAAGGAATTCCGCCATTTTATATATGATTTTGGTAAATTCCCTAATATATCTCAAAAACTTCAAGGGATAGGTTTACACAGAGAGAACTCTATTCTCGGATATCAAGAAAAATTATTCTTGCGTATATAGTGTAGCATGAAGAAGATTTTTTTGCTATCCAAATAATATTTTATTGTAATAAGAATTTCAGTATATGTTAGTTATTTCAACGGCTAGTTATTCTTCCGGTTTAAGAGTTTAGTATGTTTATGTTGAGTATATTTTGCGATGACGAAGAAAATGTTATTCTTACACATAAAAAGAGTAAGACGTTCATTTTACAACAACAATATTTTGTTTGGTGAAAAATATATATCCTTCAACGAACAGTTTCTTGGGCCAAAAGTATACGTATTATCGCTTAAAACAGACGGAATTCCTTTCAAGCAGTTCCTTTATACTTAAAACAAGAAAACGTAATACTTGGAACATCAACAAAATCATATTCTTACTCTAGGAATTTTGTACTTTACTTGAACCAACCAAATGATCTTTCTGCGGTTTTAGAAACCAAGGATATTCTTCACTCAAAGATATTCTTTTTGTATCAAATACATTTTCCCTCTGTGTAGAGACGTTTCTGAAACATTTGTAGAAAATCAAATTCTCTCTAATTATGAGGAGTTCCATTGAGAATTTTGCAACTCCATATGGTGAAACGGTAATTCAATTCTTAATACAGGTTACTTGCTGTATTAAGACAGATCGATAAATCGAACGACCGACGTTCCATTCGATAATATCTGATGAGTAACTGTACCAATTTTTAACTTTCTACCGTGGCTAAGAAATGCGGTTTCTCTATTTAAAATAACAACGTTGTCTTCTGTTGGTTGACCGGAAGTGGCAACCATCTCAAAAATATTTTAGATAAAATAAACAGTACGAACAACCTCCACATATAATGATAATATTTTAAATTATGATATGTTGTCAGTCAACAATATTCAAGTAAAAATAATATTAAACCAACAAAATATGAATTGTATCATTAATATTAATTAATAGCGAATGGCGTTCTGAAAATTATGCATACGAGCAAATATATAGATAGCATTATCAACTTGTTTCAGTCATGAGTTGCATCATGAGTTGATAACACCACAATTAATATTGCTGAATTCATGGTCAGCTGCTCTTTTTTGCAACTTCTGTACAAAATAACTAACCGATAACAATAATTAATAAAAATTATATTTAAGCCGTTATCGAAAACTGTTCTATTTACCCTTCAATTTAAAATCATTTATTTTTCTCACGATTCTGTCATTAATATCAATATTACAATCACTGTATTTCTACCACACATCATAACTAAGTTGAATAATGTCAATAAAATCATGATCGATATTGTATGACGCAAAAAGAAATTCATACTTTCGTCAAAGCCATATAGATTTGATTAAACTTTCCACTTAACAGTCCTCTGGTTCAACTTTATATATCGCAAAGGAGAACTTAAGTTTAACCCATAATATTCAGGTACAGAGAATCGCAATATTGCTATTAATCGATAACTTCAACTTAAATTCAAGGATTATGCGCTTAAATATGTCAAGGCCACAACAAAACAAACTACATACGTATAAATGAATACGTTAAAAATAGTAATACGTAATACAAACCAAGCAATTCAAATAAAAGAAATGATAACAGGATATTATATCATTTCCTTTGACATCCTTATCTAGAGAGCAACGACTCCTACATAATTCCAAGGTAACCAAGTCGAAAGTTCCAATATTTCCAGACAATACACGAACAATGTTACATTCACTACACAGTTATAGCTTTTATTCAACAACTAGTAAAGAAATTCTTGCAAATAATTTGTCTATGCAACTTTATTGTTACCTACTTGTAATGTTTACTATATAAAGAATACTTGCAACGTATTCTTTATACAAATTTGATTACAAAGTTTAAATGATCGCAGACACGATCTCTTGTGGTCAATAAACTTTTAACATATTAGTCATGCGAGTGACCGAAGAATTAAGTTAGCTAGATGGTTCTCTTCCAACACTCGTGAAAGTTGCTTGCAATCTGATACGAATTCAGAAACAAGTTTGTTTGCAGTCAAATTAATTTAAAACTTAAAACAAGAAATTTTTATTACTTACGGATTATTTATTACAATTTGATGATAACTGCTTACCTGAAACAAAAAAATACCATTTTAACAGCCAGTTTTATCAAAAATTTCATTTTAATGAAGAGTGTGATGTCTACGTAATAATAACACGTGGCATCATAAATATGCAAATATTCTCGTTGTATAACATCGTTGAGCTTTGGCGTTGACAAATTTAATGGACACAAGGTTCTACCTACCCCTTTATAAAGGGTTAGTGATGTGAGTCACCGTGTTCAATAATTACGTTATGTTCATAAAAATAAAAAAGTTTTATGCAATAGTTGCTGCTAGCAGCAAATGTTTAGACACAATTTAGTCGGAAAGTTAGGTGCGGGCCACTTCAAATTTTTTGACAGAGAGGTATTAAAATTCAACATAATACCGACGCACACAATACTTTTATAGTTCTCGGCAAACATCTGAACCTTAATTAAGTTTTTTTATCCAACAGACCGCAGATTTCCATTATTTGCGACGGCCCGGAGCATTCATTTCATAAAATAAAACTTCATTATTTCAGTTCAGCATAGCGTATCCACGTGTTGATATTGAAACTTACCAATATTACCGCCGGAATTGTAGATATAAACAGAATCCTTACTCATTTCCGTTGTTATAATGGTTATAAGACTTATAAGTTATCCAGTCTACTCGAGCGAAGAAAAAGTGGACTTTTTAATCGTTTTCAAAACCAAACGATGACTTTTTGCCTTCTAGAGTCATTATTTGAAACTGTTGTCTTGACAAAACGGTTGACTGAATGAAACGCTAAGCAATTTGGTCCCATCTCACAGTAGACATAACAGGAGATCGATCATTCTTGTAACTGATATATCCCTCGGAGAAATTGGAATTGATAGCGTTACCGTCTAAACATCGATTTTAGATTAAATGGCTTTTCGTAAATCTAACAGGTTGGCTGATATGCGAGACCTATATAGATTAATATTAGCATAAAATCGTTAAGAGGGTTGCAGAATTGTTCTTATTGGGTTTGGTGGCTTGAATTTTAAACCATTTTGATCGGTTTACAAATTATCAACTTGCCATATATATATGAAGGGTAGTATTTTTGGTGACCCTGTTTTCATATTTTCATAATTCCGAATACATGAGGTCAATTCTTGCTATGTGTGAAAGAAATACTGTAAAAGGTATAGTGTAATATGTGTAAAAAGAAGTACATCGCGATGTACATCGCGGCCTAGCTAGGTATATCCTCGCTGATAGATATTTTTCGTTCAGTGCGATCTGCACACAAGAGAACCTTGAAACTGTTTGTACTTCAGTTGCCAAAACTGTATCATTAGTTAATTCTTACGAGTACGTTGAGTGGTATTCAGACAATGTTTACAGTTTTGCTAATTTTAATGGGTTATTATGTTTGTTGTATTAAGACTGTTGGTGCTAACATTTTTGTACTTAGACTCTTGACCAATCCCGGCGAAGTGTATGAAAAATAAGCAGATATCATTAGAAAGTATATAAAACACAATCGATTTCAACAATTATTTAATAATAATAACACAATAATAACCATTGATTGTTTATTTTAGGTTTTCTGGAAAAATAGATTTAAATTTAGCGGGTAGTTTATCAAAATTGCTAAATACTTCATTTTATAACAGACGCCCTTTGAAAATTGTAATTCATAACTTTATGCGGGCAAGTTTGATACCTGGAAATAATCGATAGCAAGTTCACAACTCAACAAAGCTGAAAGTTCCTGAACAACTCAAGACCCTTTTGCATTTTTCGTTTGTCGACGTCCAATTTCCGTCCTCTGTAGTAACCAATAATAATAATAATATTACAAAAAAAACTTGAGGACAGTCAGTCACAAAACTAAAAGCGAGGGATATCATCTCAGCATATTTGAAGCCTAAGGCCTAACTAAGTACACTCATTAATTTTCAGGGGTTTGTCACACCTTAAAAACATTGAATGGGGTGTAACCCGACTTGAGAATGTAAAGGGGGACATTTTCATCAAAATAATAACCCAAATCTCCGTGGAAATGACGCAGTCCTTAATCAAGCTTAATGTAATCGTCCAGTTTTAAGGTCTACAATGGTTGTTGTGATGGATTGAAAGTCAACTTAAAAGCACGTGTGGGCTAATATTTCTTGATATTTTCTGGTCAATGCAAAAACATGATTGGTTTAATATTGGGCTAATACGATTTTGCCAACTTCAAATTACGATTGGGCAAATATATGGCTGGTTATAACAATTTCTATATTTCTGTCAACTTAAAAACATGATTGCGCCAATATAAGTTGAATGTGATCAAAATCGTGCCAAAACAAAAACATTGGTCCAAAACAGGCCCAACCATTGTGCGCCATATTGTAGATTTAATCCTGTAAACACCCTTTTATTATTACGGTGAATTTCCACTCGTACAATTCCCAAGGTTCTCTTCAGTTAATGTGAACTACGCTGTTTGGACATTATTTTAAAAGGAAAGTATCAAAAGTTAAAAGAGATCTATGGACCCACGTAAAAAGGTTTGTTGACATGCAAACGCGCATGTCAACAAATCGAAATATCTGCCCTAAGCCCAAGTATGATATCACAGAAACAGCATAAATACATTATTTACAGTTTTAATAATCTTTACAAGGCAAGTAGCAGTGCCATATTGTAGATGACACAACTCATGAATTAATAAATAGTAGCGACTACTCAAATATTATTGAAATGACCACCGTCGTTGGATATAACGTGAAACGCAAGAGGCTATATTTAGGCGAACGCGAGGAGAGATCTTTGGTACGCAGTACCTTTTAATTTTCAAGACCTTGACCTAAAGAAACTTCAAACCAAACCGGAACGACCTCCAAGTCAACAAAACAGGATATAGATAATTGCCAAATTTATCAACAAACGCTGTTCGAAACAGAAAAAATACTAACAACATTACGATTGAATATTTTTAAATATTACGATCAAAGTTGTGTGTCGCACCTTGAATAGAACGGTGAAACATCAATTATAGAAGAAAAAACGCTAGAAGAAAAGAAAGCTTCTCTATATACCAGGACGTAGCAAATGCTTTTCATAGAATTTGGCTCAAGGGGTTGTTATATCAATCTTCGACAGATACTTTCGTGTTAAACAGGATAATGAGTATTCAACACCCAAAGCATTAAAGCTGGAGTACAACAAGGTAGCGTGTTTGGTCCGATGTTATATCTGCTACATGCCCTAGTCACACTAGGCTGTTTTACTAGCGTGCTCTTTGCTACTGGCTGCTTACAGCATAGTGTCACCACTCAGCAGCGCTGTTTTACCAGTTGGCGAGTGAGTTTAGTTAGCAGCAGCCAGCCCACCAGCGCTTGTTTAACCTTTTCGTTTTCAGCAACCAGCATGAATGTCAACTCAGGAAATTATGTATTTTTGAAATGTTTTTTATAAATATTATGCGAGGTAATATTCTCCCAATATATAATAAGGGCTTTAAGCGATACAGTTGTTAAAATACTGATCACATATTGAATAATTGCCGGCTGAAAAATGTGGGGTGGTCAGACTACGCTGTTTTAGCTTTTGCTGCTTGCTGTATTATTATATTAGTATATTATTAGCAGCTGTTAACCAGCATAGTGTGGCCACTCAGCAGCCGCTATTTTTGCGTACCGGCGGATGGTTTTGGCTGTTGCTTGTAAAGTTGAACATGTTGAACTTGCTGCTATTTAGAGCTTGCGTTGCTAACTCAGGACAAATGTGGGTATTGTAAAAAATACCAACCATCGATTATAATAAATAATTTAAAGCAACAATTCATTACTTTTGTTAAATGTATAACTAATAATAGAAAATTATAAATATGTTATTTATAATTTTTATCTACCTATACTAATTACGAACTTTCAAGTGTAGGGCGCGTTCAGCGGAATCGCCCATTTTCGCCGACATTTGCGATCGAGTAGCTGCAAAATTGGGCTTTTCGATATAACTTTTGACGCTCGAATTGAAAAAAAGACACAATTCCGCGTGGACTGCGCGATATTTTGTAAATTAAATGCGTCAATTTTGAAAAAAGATCACGTTTTTGCACCTCTTCGGGTGAAGGCGAACCTCGAGAAAATGTCACGTGACGTCTAGAAATTCCGACAAGCGGATCGATGAACGTCAAAAATTTACATTTTTTATCCGTTCCTGCCGACCTTATAAAAGCCGCTCGCTCTCATGTCTTACGATAAGATCCCTCTAAATACCCTTCGCAAAGAGTTTTGAGCAAAAAAACGGCCTTAAAAACAATTTTCGATCCAAAAAAATCGATTTTTGTCGACCCGTGTTTTGCTGCTATTACCACAGTAACGTCAAACCCGAAACGCCCCCTGCCGGACATTCATAACAACAATAACAGATAGCAGATAACCTAAAATGTATCCTAAAATGTCCATATTGCGAATGTGGACAGGTGGGAAGCCTTAACCACATATTTCTAGAATGCCCAATAACTAAAATCGAAAATTTTGACTTATACACAGAGCTAGTTTTAGATACTATATTCAAATATTTCTTCAAAATTGGATAACCTGGACTATGCTTATTTATGCATACAATGCAAATATTATGTAATATTTATGAGTTACTGTGACGTGTTGAGCTTTATGTGAAGTAGAAATGCATGTATACTTATATATTTTGTAAAATACATATATCGGATTTTAATTATATAATATACAATTCAATATACAATTATTAAATTGTATATTATACATATTTTAATTAATAAATTGGACGGAAAACTGAATTACTTTTGTGTTTGACGTTAATATAAATAAAACATAAATATAAAGTAAAAACTAAATTACGGATGAAAGCAATAATTAACCCGAAAGAGATTTTTTTTATGATAATATATAATTTAAGTAATAATAATTGAAATAATGATTTAATTAATAATTAAATTGACTTTTCAACTAAATACTTGTAAAATATAGAATTTCTAACTGTATTGTCATCGTGGCCTTGCTTATGTTATTTACACTCGTGTACAGTGCTTTTAAAATGTATGTAGGGTCAACGCAGGTAGTCAATAAAACCCCACAAATCAGCATTGGTATCATATATGAAATATTTTATGGTTACGACGCCTTCACCTGACAAAAGACAATACATTATCTCACTGTTGTATGTACCTACCTGGTGACATATAAAATACACCAGAAATAGTTGACCTTGTAGTTTGAGACTTGCTAGTAGTAGTCACCAGCGGCAGCAGTACTTTTGCTGGTAAACAGCGTAATGTGACCACAAAATAACCGCTGGCTGGCTGCTGTGGCTGCTAGCAGCTCCCACAACCCGATTACCTCATCGTTGCTATTTGCCGATGATACTGCTGTAATGATAAAATTCTTGAAAAAGCAACAATGAAATTGCAGACTGCTGTCAACGAGATTAATTTTTCGATGCAACAATGGCTAATTGCATTGAAGGATGAAACTGTAAGCTTTGTAATAATCGATAAATTCCAGGAAACAGTGGGTTCAACGCACGTAAGCTACGTTAGAGAAAAACACCGGAAATATTCCTTGAAAGTAACCTTGAAACCCGAGAAATGACGTTTTAAACTGATAATAATGTTATTTTTATTCAACTAACAACGAATTAACTAACTCGAGTGTATTCTGTAACCACAAATGCCAAAATTCACTTTAGTAATGAAACTAACTCTGTGTATAAGTCAAATTTTTCGATTTTAGTTATTGGGCATTCTAGAAATATGTGATTAAGGCTTCCCACCTGTCCACATTGGCAATATGGACATTTTAGGATACATTTTAGGTTATCTGCTATTTGTTACTGTTGTTACGAATGTCCGGCAGGGGGCGTTTCGGGTTTGACGTTACTGTGGTAATAGCAGCAAAACACGGGTCGACAAAAATCAATTTTTTGGATCGAAAATTGTTTTTAAGGCCGTTTTTTTGCTCAAAACTCTTTGCGAAGGGTATTTAGAGGGATCTTATCGTAAGACATGAGAGCGAGCGGCTTTTATAAGGTCGGCAGGAACGGATAAAAAATGTAAATTTTTGACGTTCATCGATCCTCTTGTCGGAATTTCTAGACGTCACGTGACATTTTCTCGAGGTTCGCCTTCACCCGAAGAGGTGCAAAAACGTGATTTTTTTTCAAAATTGACGCATTTAATTTACAAAATATCGCGCAGTCCACGCGGAATTGTGTCCTTTTTTCAATTCGAGCGTCAAAAGTAATATCGAAAAGCCCAATTTTGCAGCTACTCGATCGCAAATGTCGGCGAAAATGGGCGATTCCGCTGAACGCGCCCTAGACTTAAAAGTTCGTAATTAGTATAGGTAGACAAACCTGAAGGAAGTTCTTATATACTTTCAAATTTCAGAGCCTCCTGAAACGAGCAAAATTCAAGTTCATTAACCGAACCTTACATAATCATAAGCGTAGAGGGGGCACTCAGCATCTCCAATGATATTATCACACGTAATATAAACAGAATACCACCAAGCGAGTCGTCTATTTTATACTGACCGAATTTTCCTCGCCAGAAAGGCAAGTGTGATATGCGTGAAATGAGGGTATTGCCCTATTCGTTGCATGTTAATATATACGTAACCAAGGTTACTGAACACCATTCGACTGCCGCGCCGCTACGTCCTCGTAGAATACAGACAAAAAATACTAAACTACAAGACAATAATGACGAGAACTATTTTTAGAAAGGCCGACGTAGTTTGAAATGAAAACAGAAAGAAAACAGAATTTTGAGAACATGTTTTTAGATTTCCAAATCAATAATCAACACATCAACAATGCACTAAAACTTAAAAATTGAGAACATGGATGTTAAAATTGCTATTCAAATTGTGCCTTTAATATAATGTGAATTAGCAGAGGCAAAACCTTAGCAACCAATCAAACATTAATTTGTGGTAACTGGTACCTGCCGCTGTTGAAAATCTATCATAACTTCATAGATATTAGACTTTTTATGTCACAATATAACCTTAAAATAGAACAAAAGAAAATATTTCAAGGAACAAAACCGGGGCAACTCTTACTTTCATTAAATAAATATATTATAGACGTTTAACACACTCTGTCCGATAATAAATATCGGTGTGACCTCTACCAATTTATCAACGAGTTTACATAATTTCCATTCCCTATATTATAACCAATATTGGCAGCATATTCACACAACCATGTATGTAATATATTTCTAAATCATTCTTGACTAATGAACCCATACTGCGATTAAATGTTTCTTTTATATTCCTCTTTTACTTTCCGACTGGTACCCTAGAAGGAAAAATATTGGGTGGAAAAGTTACATCACAATAAGCCATGGTACCTCACTAACATTACCGTTCCGAGAAAACTCTAAAGCACCGTCAAAATCGGGGCTTACCCTAAATCCATGGAGAATTAAATTACTGTATAACATACGTGTACATCTAGGACAGAAAAGTGCACTATGGTCCAAACATCTTAAATTACTTTCGAGAAAACTTTTCGCCGACCGAAAGAATTTCTTTAAGGTGGAGACAGACAACAAACATCAGACAAACTGTTCGCGAATAATGTTCTGCGGACAGTTCGTTGGTATACATATTTAAAATTACTAGGGGACGAACTGGTTTGTTTTTTGTGATAATCTGACAACCGGAAGTGTCAAATGTTACATGCGCCTTCTTAGGAATTCATCCGATTTTTACCTGACTGATACCAGCTCATCCTCCAGTGAGTTAAGTATGTACCCAAAATGTACAGATCAATTTTCCCTTTTGCTCTGAAATAACTCAAACGTTCTGAGTAAACCAGGTGACATTAATGAGTTCATTAATATAATTAACACTTGAGTAATGTGTTTCATAATTAATACTGTCCTCCAGTAAGCCACTTGTAGCTTGAAGGCTTAAGATTAATTTACAATCGAAAATTTGAAGCTACTAATTATAACAAACTCTCAGCAACCCAATAATAGTAAACAGCAAAATTGACGTTACTATAAAGCAGTGGTTCATTTGATAACGATTTTATTTCCAGAAAAATACTTTACTTATCAGTATATTTGTTAATATGGTACTAATAATCCGCATATAATAACTTTATCTAAGTAAATAGAGCCCCGTTGAAATGATTAGAATGTGACAATGTAACAGAATCAACAAGGTTTGTTATCTGCTCGTTCATAAAACATTACGTAGTAATGTTATAGAGAGTGAATTTTATGTATAGATTTGATATATTGAGTAAGGGCAGCTATGATATCTTGTCTCGATAAATAAGATTTTTTAACTACAATTTCTATAATTAGCATTGTGCTAAAATTTGTGTAGGATTTGTATTTTGGATTATATGGTGAAACGTAAAAGTCTAAAGAAAATAATAAATAAGGAGTTACAAAAGCATGGTGTATACAAAATGTATGTAGCTAAGCAAATATGGTAATAAAAGTATGTACACATACGAAAGTACAAATAAAGAAGTGGATGGATGCAATGTACTGCACTCTACATACTATATGTTTACAGTGGCTCTGTTAGCTGATAGCAAATATACATACGTGCTAGAATAAGTCTACATGGCAGTTTTGTTATATCCCAAGAAAAACAAAAACAGCAGTTCCATTAAGATTCAAATTTAGTTTGTTTTCTAAAAGAAAAAATCTAACCTATACTTATAACTACACACATAAAACTGGACAAATTTTGATGATTCATTCAGCAAATTATAGACAACTTTCTTCAAACTTCTTCAAAATTCTTCCTAGCTAATACAATTTTAAAAGAAGTATTTATACAACTCTTTTTGATCTGTAATAGAAATCATATCTTTGTGTGTCTAATAAATGTGTCTAATACTAATTATAATTAGCAGCGTTTTACGTTACATGGTGTAGGTACACTGTGTTGTACAATATACTGTAAAGTGTACACTAATAGGATGCAGTTGTAATTTTTACGTATCAGGTTATGTTTGTTGTATTAACGGACTGTTAGTGATACTATATTTGTAGTGGCCTCTGAAGCTATCCCAGCGAAGAGTATTAAAATAAACTGACGATATTATTAGAAAGTATATAAACACAATCGTTTTCCACAGTTATTTAATAATATTAACACAAAATAAACAAAAAAAAATCATTTTTACTTAATAACAAAACCGATGTGCCATTATAACCAAGGAGGAGAAGCCTTATCTTTGTATTATTTCAACAGTACAGTCTTTAGATGAACACAGGACTACCTGTTTCGTACTAAGGGAGTATCCAAACAATAGGAAAGAACCGGTGACAATAAATGTCAAGATACCTAGTCCAATAACAAGAAATGAATCCTAACCGTTTTACTGGCCAATACAGCCAAATAGAAAATAAAAACCAAAACATTATACAATGTATTGCAAATTACATTTTTATCCTACACAAAATTGTGTTACAAAACAGTGAGTTCAATATTGTCTATAATTCTGTCATCGTAAACAACACTGAACACATCTGTTTGACAATACACAACACTGTTTAGTATTAAAATTCTTCAACGTCTTGTGAATTTACACAATAAACTAAATTCATTACTCATCTCCAGCTCAGAGTACTATAATGTAATTCTACTGCAAATTGCAAAAATATGATAAAGACATAAATTCCTTTAAGTTTAACGCTTCAAATTCATATATCCATTAAAGTTATGATGATTCAGAACACGATATACCAATGTTTAAATTAGGTATGGTAACATGACCCTAAGACACCAGCAATAAGAACATCATTTCTACTACTTCAGCGCAGAACACGACGCACAAAATGACACGTACACAATTCTGCTTACTCACACAGAATCACTTAAATTCTATGTAAGTATAAAGATAGAAACAATAGCAACGCGACTGACAGAGATAGACAACCACGAAGAAGACTTAACAAGTAGCGGAAGTGACAGAAAAAAAGGAGAATAATCTTTTTATTAACGCTGAAAATATAAACTACCACATTAGACTGCTAATGAATGTCCGTAAAATTCACCAGAGCACATCGTGGAAACGAATGAATGCAGGGACCCTACAGAATAACCTTATAAAATTCGAGGAAAAAAATTCTTGTAAAACAGCTGCCCATAGTTTGGGGTGACTTTAGGGTGGTGGAACAAAATTATCTCTGGGTGGGGAGGGGCGGAGAATAAGGGATCTAGCCCATATGCCTGGAGGCCCTTTTTAAGTTAACACCATTATTTGGTTTAGGCCATTTCGATACATCGCTTATAACGTGTTTGAATGTAAAAAGGACAAGACGATTTCGATGTTTCTGCGAATTAAAATTAAATTTTCAAGAGTAGGTATTTAAATATGCTAAAAATATCAAATGTGACTTATTTATACCAACGTTCTATTTCGAATTAGTGTTTTCATGATCTTCGCACTTTCTATTACATACAAAAAAAACATAAACACAATTATCATAGGTATGATATGAATAACTTATGTTAATCCAATTTATTTATAGCCCCAATTGTTCTCTGCAATAATAAACGAACGCATTCCCTATAATAGTACAAAGCACATTTCTGTTGTGATTATATTACGTCATAGTAGTTCTATTGACATTTTTGATGGTGCAAATCCAGTCTAGACACCAAATCACATATTTACCTGCTTGTCACAAACACAGACCGTAAACAGGTTGTTTATGAATGAAATAGCAAAAATTCAATGACGGTATCACAACGTTTCCGACTTTTGGTATTCTATTATTTAATGTTATTACAAGGCCACTTCAATATATGTAGATCTCTAATGGTTTTGGCATTATGTCACCTTCACCTTTTCAAGTAAAAAGTCAACGGTCAGCAGAATTTTTACAATAATTAACCATGCAAGACAATAGTATCTTTCATGCCTGGTATAAAAATAATATTGGCATATCTGTATTTCAGGCATTATTGTGTTTTTAATTCATATTCTGCGACAAGATTTTCAGAATATTACGCGAAGTAATGTATGTATAGAGGAAAAGCATACAGTACGGACGAAAAAGCGGAGAGAAAACTAAAAATTAACAATTTTAATAGCAGGATTTGAAAATGACTGGCTGTCATCGCTCATTAAAACCACTTTTGTCCCAAGAAACGATGTGGTTGGACAAAAACTGCAAAAAACAGAATCAATACTCTTTTATACATATATACTTCTGACTCTTTAATATGTTCAATTTCAAAAAGCAACACTCACAGTTACTCGCTCTTATAAGGATAACGCATTTGATGAAAACGTTAACAGTCTTTTGCTGCACACATCTGTTGATGTTACTGGCTAAGACATTATCTTACATAATGAACAATATGAATATGAGAGCTAGGAAAATTGATTTATGCAATTTGTGTTGTCAGTACTCTAAAATGTACTACATATTTTATGGACCACCTGTAAAGAGAAAAATAATTTTAAGATAACTACTTTCTACATGTAAGAAAATTTAATTTATCTTTCTTCTACCTATACTAATTGCGAACTTTCAAGTGTAGGGCGCGTTCAGCGGAATCGCCCATTTTGGCCGACATTTGCGATCGAGTAGCTGCAAAATTGGGCTTTTCGATATTACTTTTGACGCTCGAATTGAAAAAAGGACACAATTCCGCGTGGACTGCGCGATATTTTGTAAATTAAATGCGTCAATTTTGAAAAACAAAAATCACGTTTTTGCACCTCTTCGGGTGAAGGCGAACCTCGAGAAAATGTCACGTGACGTCTAGAAATTCCGACAAGCGGATCGATGAACGTCAAAAATTTTCATTTTTTATCCGTTCCTGCCGACCTTATAAAAGCCGCTCGCTCTCATGTCTTACGATAAGATCCCTCTAAATACCCTTCGCAAAGAGTTTTGAGCAAAAAAACGGCCTTAAAAACAATTTTCGATCCAAAAAATCGATTTTTGTCGACCCGTGTTTTGCTGCTATTACCACAGTAACGTCAAACCCGAAACGCCCCCTGCCGGACATTCGTAACAACAGTAACAGATTGCAGATAACCTAAAATGTATCCTAAAATGTCCATATTGCGAATGTGGACAGGTGGGAAGCCTTAACCACATATTTCTAGACTGCCCAATAACTAAAATCGAAAATTTTGACTTATACACAGAGCTAGTATTTCATACTATCTTTAAGAAAATGCACCATCTCTCGCAATATTGGAACAGCCTGTATATGACTGTTTAAAACTCAATATTAGTAATTTAATAGTTAATGCTAATAAATATGCTAATAAATATATCGATCAAGTGCAATGGTGCATTTCAAACTACTGCTGGCATTTCTAATGTCTTCACAATGGTCAGTAGCATTCTAAACGTTGTAAAGATGCTCCAGATGCTTCAGACAAATAGAAGAACCGTTGTCTTAAATTTAGATAACAGCGCTAAAGATGATAAGGAAGTGCTTTGAGCAGGTGATTGTATATTAATGAATATTATCGATATTCATAGGTTTTCATAACAACAGCATCGCCTGTTAACTTCTCTAATTTCTTGAAGATCTGCTTGAAAGAAACAATAATATTCGTACAGTTTACATCACACATGGGAAGATGCACGCACCAATGGAGGAAATAACATTGGAAACGCAGATGACGTTGGTTTCTGTCAAAAACATTACGTTAAGAAATTGTTTTGAGCAGGTATATACCATAGAACTTCACCGCTGCCTATTCAAACAACAATATCTAGACATCAGCAAAGACCAGATGCTTCAGTAATAGTATATTTTAATTAACTAGCTCTGTGTATATGTCAAAATTTTCGATTTTAGTTATTGGGCATTCTAGAAATATGTGGTTAAGGCTTCCCACCTGTCCACATTCGCAATATGGACATTTTAGGATACATTTTAGGTTATCTGCTATCTGTTACTGTTGTTACGAATGTGCGGCAGGGGGCGTTTCGGGTTTGACGTTACTGTGGTAATAGCAGCAAAACACGGGTCGACAAAAATCGATTTTTTGGATCGAAAATTGTTTTTAAGGCCGTTTTTTTGCTCAAAACTCTTTGCGAAGGGTATTTAGAGGGATCTTATCGTAAGACATGAGAGCGAGCGGCTTTTATAAGGTCGGCAGGAACGGATAAAAAATGTAAATTTTTGACGTTCATCAATCCGCTTGTCGGAATTTCTAGACGTCACGTGACATTTTCTCGAGGTTCGC
Source organism: Aphodius granarius (assembly GCA_963971325.1). Classification (NCBI taxonomy): domain Eukaryota; kingdom Metazoa; phylum Arthropoda; class Insecta; order Coleoptera; family Scarabaeidae; genus Aphodius; species Aphodius granarius. The sequence continues at coordinate 19,916,263 of OZ020226.1, forward strand.
CTTCACCCGAAGAGGTGCAAAAACGTGATTTTTGTTTTTCAAAATTGACGCATTTAATTTACAAAATATCGCGCAGTCCACGCGGAATTGTGTCCTTTTTTCAATTCGAGCGTCAAAAGTAATATCGAAAAGCCCAATTTTGCAGCTACTCGATCGCAAATGTTGGCGAAAATGGGTGATTCCGCTGAACACTTGAAAGTTCGTAATTAGTATAGGTAGATAATTTCTTGAAGTTGTATTTGAGAATAAATACAGCTGGATCTGTATCACACATCAGTTGATGCCAGATTCTACCAAAAGCATCACTTGCAATTGGGCGTTCTGACTGACGTTAGAGTGTTTCATTTCGTGTCTGCCTACCTCATATAGATCTGTAGCATTTCTGATGATGAGTGCATAATTATGAAAGAGTTGATTGCCATTAATTCTCTGGAGATTGGGAAAGAGTTTCCCCAGACTGGTTAAGCCCTGGACGCGGTAGATAAGCAAAAGACCCGTGATCTCCTTGAGATCTGGAAAGGAGAGGTTTTTGAAGTGCGTCACGTTTGTCTTGTCGAACAACACAATCTGAAGATAACCATTGATAACACTACAATTCTTCAACTTTTCGAAATTATCTATGTTGACGCGCACATCGACATCGTGGCACGCATCTCTATTCACTGAAACCGCACTCAGCGGATAGCACAACACCACCAACAGCACCATGCACAGCCCCGCGGACAGCAGACCGTTCGTCGGCGTATTAGAAGCCATCAGGTTAGACCGGTGGTCGGATATGGCGAGCGCATGCCTCACGTTCGGCGACCTATACGCAACTGAAAACTGAACTCGCTCGCCCGCGTTCAAAGTTGAATGTTTGGGTTCCTCCACTACTACTCGAGGACCGAGTACGTTCGTTCTACGACGTTTCGGTCGCTTTTTGGCGTCTACGACCGACAATACGTGAGGGCCATCCTTGCGCTCTGGATGTCTGCTATCCTACGTAAACTATTGTGAGCATCGGTAGTTGTTCTCGCTCTCCCCGCACCGAATTAGTTGGGTTCGGAGTGGGTTCGGAGATAGAAGATACTAGAATTTCTGTGCCGGCTGTCGCCGATGCGTGCGTAGTGCGTAGCGTTTGTGTTGCATGCCGATTGTATAGCACCTTGCCGTCCGGCGGTTGGTCTAGTCTGGCTAGTCACTCAAGTCACTGGTTTATGGTGTTACGTAGTGCGTTAAGTTGTAGTAAATAATGGCGGGAACGCAGGGTGGCACAAAAATTAGGTGACCAGAATTCGTTTGAATAAAAACGTTGAGCATAATTTGCTAAATAGATAATTTATTATTATTTTGCGGTTTTAGAGCATGATTAAATAGTTCCTTTTACGGGCATAAAACGGATTTTGAGAAGACATTTTTTTGTTCCCAAGTCATATAATCAACAAAGCGCTACAATAAACATTCAAAATAATAATAACAATTTCGTTTCCTATTCAAACAAAAAAGCTTTATTTGTTCAAATATGACACAACACGGTTATTCTATTTTTTCTACATATACTAATTACGAACTTTCAAGTGTAGGGCGCGTTCAGCGGAATCGCCCATTTTCGCCGACATTTGCGATCGAGTAGCTGCAAAATTGGGCTTTCCGATATTACTTTTGACGCTCGAATTGAAAAAAGGACACAATTCCGCGTGGACTGCGCGATATTTTGTAAATTAAATGCGTCAATTTTTAAAAAAAATCACGTTTTTGCGCCTCTTCGGGTGAAGGCGAACCTCGAGAAAATGTCACGTGACGTCTAGAAATTCCGACAAGCGGATCGATGAACGTCAAAAATTTACATTTTTTATCCGTTCCTGCCGACGTTATAAAAGCCGCTCGCTCTCATGTCTTACGATAAGATCCCTCTAAATACCCTTCGCAAAGAGTTTTTAGCAAAAAAACGGCCTTAAAAACAATTTTTGATCCAAAAAATCGATTTTTGTCGACCCGTGTTTTGCTGCTATTACCACAGTAACGTCAAACCCGAAACGCCCCCTGCCGGACATTCGTAACAACAGTAACAGATAGCAGATAACCTAAAATGTATCCTAAAATGTCCATATTGCGAATGTGGACAGGTGGGAAGCCTTAACCACATATTTCTAGAATGCCCAATAACTAAAGTCGAAAATTTTGACATATACACAGAGCTAGTTTTTACTAATCTTAAATAGAAATAACTCTTTACTATCAAAACACCCAAACGACCTGTTAAAAAACTCACCTGCTATTGTTGTCACCTGTTAATTTTTTAACTACTTGCTTGAACTACTTCCTACTATTATTGAACGAGGTGAATGTTCTACAAGGTATTTATGAGACAGTGCCAACTAAATTTAAGTTATGCCATTTGGTCTTAATTAATTGTCACAAAATTGTATAGGTTCTGAGATTATCATCACGAAACAAGGATATTACAAACAAATTATCAATCTTCACGCATTATATTCTCTTCCTGCATTTGCATTACTCCAGTACTGTTTGGCATCTGTACAAGTTTATTTGATAATAGACGCTTTTGACGTACACAAAAATAGATTCCTTTGCTATTCAATGTTTATATCAGATTATTAATTTAAAATATGTTAGAATTCTTTTGTGGTGGCATTCTAACATTGTTCGACTATGTAGTTCTCTATATGTATAGATTCCTGCGTTAATTTTTAGAATATCAGACAATAATTATAATTCTATAAATAATATATAGGGTGTCACACAAAAATATCTGGGGTAGAGTAGTTTCAAACTAAGAAGAGCACAGTTGTATATGCAACCAATCATACCCAGTGTATGGTTTATAAATTGCCTATGTATATTTGGTTGCATATACAACTGTGCTCTTCTTAGTTTGAAACATCTATAGCCCTCACCCTACTTTCCGACTAAAGCACTTTTGCAGTTATTTAATTTAGTAAAGCCAGAGCCATCTCTGGACGCTACCTAACGACAGTTTCAGTCGTCAGTACATATTGTAACGTCAGATTGTCACCAAAAACACTCTAGTTCGTCGTAGACCTGTCACAACACTTTGATGACTTGATCTATGAAAAGTGATGTTAGGTCAACAAAAATATGTGATCCTTGTTCTGGTTGTTGGACCCTTGTTCCCTAGTGTAAAACTCATCTCCATTACAGCCAAGAAATCCCTAGATTTGTCATCAAAAATAATTTTCAAAACGTTTTAGCTGGGACAAAGACAAAAACATACAACTTCTTCAATTAGCAAATAATAATCACAACAATAACTCATGATCACCAACGACATTAAATGGTTGTACGTCAATGCTGGGCTTCCTTTGTAGCATAACAAATTAATATTATTCTCTTGTCGTATTCACTCACGTATATCCAGTGGCCAACAGCTATTAATTATTGTCCACCGTCTCCATTGTATCGTCATTAGACGGTGGACATGGAGAAATTCTGATTTGCGAAGTTTGTTATTCATGGTAGAACTGCAATGTTTTGATTAGCTATGCAACTCTGTCCATTCTAATGACTTTATTTTACTTTGTCGTTCTAGCATTGTACTTGGTATTGTCCACAGAGAATACATTATATCAATTTTTAATTACTTAATCATTTTTAGTGTTCTAATACTTCTAATACTGAGTATTGCTAAATAAACAGTTATATTACGCATATAATAAGTAGAATGGACAGCAAAGACAAAAATAACAAAATAAGATACAATTTTGTGATCTGGAAATTCACAATTTTCGAATTCATTATAAAAGTTTTGCCTCTAAGTTGTAAAGAGTTTACCAATAACGCCGACAACTTGAGTACGTAACTGTACCCAAGCACTTCAAGTAACTTTCAAATTAATGCTAGGGGCACACTTGCAATAGTCTGTTGCGCAACAGTTTGGTTGAATGTTTGTCTTATATGAAGTGCTACAACAGTTGTAGTTGAAATTTCACACAAAATTCACTTACCTCAACCAGATCCGGCATGTCTCTAACAATCAACGCAAAATTCCAAAACAGGTTCTTTCCAAGGATCAACCTCAAGTTGGGAAATAGCTTCCCTAAGCTTTGCAACCCGAACACCCTGTGAACAAGAAGTACGCCAGTAATTTCCTTCAGCTCGGGAAAAGACAGGTCTTCAAAGTCTTCCATGGTGGTCCTCTCAAAGAGCACAAGTTGGAGGTCACCGGCAATCACACTGCAACCTCTCAAGTTCTTAAAGTTTGTCAAAGGAGCGCGCACATCAACATCCCGGCATGTTTTCGCAGATATTGGATGAACCAACACGAACACTACAATGCAGGCCATCCAGAGTCTTGCACAATCTCGAGAACGAGATATCCCGATCGGCGGCATCATATTTGAATGCTTGGTAATGGAGAACATACAGCAAACATCTTACTCGTTCAAGGAGATGAGAAGAAGTGATGATATGGTTTTAAGCGAGCCAATCAAGAGACCATACATAAATGGTTGATGATTAGTCGAGTGGGTTTTTTAATTCAGGTGGCCCATAATAAACGCAAAGTAGAATATAGAGCATTTTTCATCCCTTCGTTGTTCTTGGATTTGTACAATCTCTGTTCTATCATGTAGTAAAAATCTTAATATATTTTCCACGAGGCATTCTATCCAGGCTTATCAATTTCAAACAATACAAAATTCTTTTATTTTTTATTCGAGTTAAGCAGACTGAAAAATATAATTTTACTTAAATAAAATTTATTTTCAGAATTGAGATTCTGTTTTCATTTGGATGAAGTTAGTTTGTTAATGGATAATCATGTTTCAAAGGTGTGCAATCATATCTGATATATAAGTCAAAATATAGATCTTGGATTTTTTGTTCTAATTACTAAGGATTATAACCCTTACAAGTGATGTATTTAATTACTACATATATACAATCTGTATTCGAATTTAATATTCTTCTCATAGTTAAATTACTTCAATTATATCGCTTTTTTTTCGTTGGGCAGTGTCCTTAACTCTATTAACCCTTATTAACGTGACGTGAGAAGATAAACAGGAACATATTAACTTTTGTACGCGGTAACGAAACGTAATTGCAGGTCAATTGCTATTGATTGGGATAAATGGTTTTACTTAATTAATAGGTGGAGTTTAGGTACGTGAAGGAGGACAGAGGTGACACAGCCAGACTTAATATTTTGTTTCCAAGACAACATTAACTCAGCTACGGCATTTATCAAACACAATGGGCGCGTTCAGCGTACTCAACGGTTACGTATCTAGCCAGGCAAAGCGCGTTGCCAATTGTCAAAATATTCCTAGAATGTTTGATATGAAAATTCCCCAAATCTCGCTAACTGAAGTATGACTAGAGTTATAAGTAAGAAGTGCATCGTGTATTCATGTTTTATTATTGATTGTCTATATCGTAGGTATGATCGACTAGGTTATTAGTGTTAGTAGAAGTGGAAGAAATATGTATAGTCATAGCGTGCATAATGGGTTGTCTACTTTAAGTTACGGGTTCTACTACTTTTGATCAGCCAGGTATAAGAATTTGGTGTGTACCTAATTCGCCGAACAAAACAGCTAGAATGTAGTAACAATTATGGCCTCATTTTTTTATATGTAATAGGCAATAAGTTCACAATTACTACACATATAACAAAAAAAATTGAAATTCCCGCCTATAGAAAAAAAGTTTATTGTTTTATTATATACATAATCTGTATCTGTTCATCTCTTCACTCTTTCACAGACTAAGGTCAATCTCTGCGTCAAAACGAACTGTGAAACCGTGTGTGGTGTGTTCATTTAGCTGCGTTTTATTTTTCACATACCTGCTTCATGTATTTTGATTGTTGATAGCAGATACCGAACATTATCAAGTTTAGTACCTAGCCAACCGACATAACCAACAGATATCGCATTTCAGAGTAAAATATAATTAACGTCCAGTGATAACATAACCTCAAACCGTGTCGTAATGGATTTGCAGCTATCATACGCAATTGTTGTAGGTGAGTAATTGGGGTCATATTTTGGTAATGTCAATCAAGGAATAAAGCAGCAGCAATGCCAACTATTGGCTTTCTACAAAACTATACTGTAAATTACAGTTTTCTGTAGTTTCGGCTTACTGCTAAAATACAGGATTTGCCAAAAGTACGAGCACAAATCTATACATCCATGACGGTGCTTTCTACTGACAAAACTGCAATAGTTACTGCTTTTGGCGTAATTTTTGTGCCAGTGAGAGCGCTGTCAAGAACTAGTTCAATGTCCTGTAAAGTTGTGCGTCAGATATGTCAAACTTTGTCATTCAAGTCATAGATTCAATCATGGTGTACAGAACTTGTCACTTGATTCTTTTATTCACGTTCTGCGCACTGCTACTAACATAATTCTGTGTTAATTGCAAAAAATGGGGCAACAAAATCAACTTATGTGACACATGAGCATGTGTCATGTGTCACATAAGTTGATTTTGTACAGGACTTTACCTGTAGATGAATAAACCAGCCCTACATGACACAAATCTGTCAATGGTCGCGTTCAGCAGAGAAAACTGTTTACATTAATTGCAAACGCAATCAGTTTACAAATATGTTTGTAATTGGCGCTATGGCAAACGGCTTACAATACTGCATTTGCAACGGAATAATTTTACTTAGAATAAAATGGCTATTGTTGAACACGTTTATAGTTATAGTTTGTTGCGCGTTCACCAGAACTGTTGCTAAACGTTTACTCAACGTTTGCATTTTTTTTTACTGCTGTAACAAACCTAAAGTTCTTTTTCAGTCAGCGATACTTGTTCCCAAGATAAGACCCTGGATAAAACTGGAGTTCGCCTGTTTGAAAAAGTCACCGCATCGTTCCCAAACGCTAGCATTGAGGAGAGCTTGATAATCCCAGACGAAGTCGATGAAATAAGGTCGACACTTCTTCGTTTATGCGCAAAAAACATCGATCTTGTAGTAACCGCCGGCGGTACAGGCGTTGCAAAACGTGACGTAACGCCGGAAGCCACAAGAACAGTACTAGACAGGGAAATACCCGGAATTTCGCAAGCTATGCTTGTTAAAAGTTTGCCCATCACCGACATGGCCATGATCTCACGTGCTGTTGCTGGCATTAGAGGTAGCACGTTAATCATCAACCTCCCAGGTAGTGTTAAAGGATCTTCAGAATGCTTTGATTTTGTCAAATCCGTAATTCCTCATACAATCCAACTTATTCGAAATGACAAAGAAGAGATTGTCAAGCAACACGAAAAGATGCAAACGCGTTCAGATGATGGTGGTGACCAAAGTCCCAAAGCATCAAAAAGCAAGGTAAATAATCAGTAGTTTTTTTAACAACAATTATTGCCACGAGTCTAATGAACAATACAAACTCAAGAGTAGCGGTAGTAACCACCTTCAGTATAAGACAAAACAATATATCCCAGTTTATGGTCCTAAGCCCCTTCGACATAGCGGAAGAATCAATTTAGACAAATTTAGGTCCGTACTGACCAAGTAGCATCCAGAGAAAGGGAATCTCCATACCAGATGGTATCCATGAACGAAGCCAATAACCTCATAACAGAAGTATGCAAAGCAATCAAAGACACCGAAGTAATCAGGATTGAAGACTCCTTGGATCGTGTTCTGGCAGAGGATGTACAATCAGAACAACCTCATCCACCATTCAGATCTTCACAGAAGGACGGTTATGCTGTGTTGCATCAGGATGGAGCGAGAGACAGAACTGTTGTCACTTACGTTGGCGCGGGAGATGAAGTACACTCAGGATTGAAGGGTGAAGTAACAATTTTAATGATGATGGCTTCTAGGGTAATAGAGTGTCCATGAAGACTGGAGACGCCGTTAGGATTAGTACTGGTGCTATGGTACCAGAAGGCACCACTGCTGTTGTTCAAGTTGAAGATACTGAATTGGTAGAAGTTGATGAAAAGGGTGAGGAAAAGAAGATACGTATTAAAGTTACCCCAGCAGAAGGATTGGATATTAGGTTTGTAGAAGGACTAATGATTCAATCTTTCAAATCTGACATGTTTTGGTTACAAAATCTTACTTCTACTATCGAGCAGGGCCAAGTTAGGCTGCTTGGAATTGCTTAAGTTACTCTGCCCTAACGTCCCGAAATCCCAACAAACAGAACAAAATCGCAACAAACAGAGAACAAATGCGCAACAAACAGAGAACAAATGCGCAACAAACAGAATTAACCTTCCCCAAGCAGTTCCAGGCTACTCTATACTTTTTTAAAATGATTTTTGTTATAAAATAAAAGAACCAAGAGGATATACCAACATCACAATTATTTCAGAGAAATTGGATCAGATATCAAAGCTGAGGAAGTTGTATTCAAAAAAGGAGATGTACTATCACCAGCGCACATCGGCGTCTTGGCTTCCTTCGGCAAAATGACCATCAAAGTGTACAGGTATAGTTATTCAGACCATTTGGTATATCTTTTCTTTAATGTATCTATTATGTTCATGTACAGACAAGCTTCAATAGGAATAATATCAACAGGAAAAGAATTGTGTCCTTACAACACAAAAGTCGTTAGCGCAGGTCATATAAGAGACAGCAATAAGTTAACTTTAATAAATCTTCTGCATAAGTATGGGTTTGAAGCAGCAGATCTTGGAATCATCACGGATCATCCGGATGACTTGAAAGCGGCCTTTGAGAAGGCTTTTACTGATCATGATGTGGTCATAACCTCTGGTGGTGTTTCCATGGGCGAGTTTGATTATGTGAAAGATGTCCTCAAGCAGGATTTCAACGCTCAGATACATTTTGGACGCATCAACATGAAACCAGGGTTAGTTTGCTCGAAAATCTTACGCAAAAAGCCCAATTGACAATTATTTTTAGGAAACCAACGACGTTTGCTTCATGTTTGTACAATAACAAGATGAAATACGTGTTTGGATTACCGGGAAATCCAGTATCTGCCACAGTGACATGTTTTCTTTTCGTCGTTCCAGCTGTACATTTCTTGCAATCCAGGCAATTCAATTTCTTAGAATGCTCAGCAAACTTTGTACGTATTTTTGGGATAATATACATACCAGATGTGTTGTAAGTTGTTATACAACTTCATATATTTTGTATGTGTTTTAGAATGAGGAAATCAAGCTTGATCCAAGACCAGAATACATGAGGGTTACTCTGTCTAAAAACGGGAAGAAAATTGTGGCGCATAGAACGGGGAATCAAGTGAGCAGTAAACTAAATAGTTGCGCTGGCGCGCATGCGTTAGCAGTGCTTCCAGGCAAGAGTGATACCAAAACAAAAATTACTATTGGAGAAGATATACAAATTATTTTATTGGAACCTTATGTTGTAGGCTTGTAATAATTTGAATATAGTATGGCTGTAATTTTGCTACATATCATGTCATAATAGATATAATAGAAAATAAAATGAGTAAAATATATTATTACTTCTGTAGGGCGCTTGTATGATGCTCAAAGTAGTGCATTTTCCATCCTAGATTTCTTGAAAATAGGCAGTTCTACTTATAGTAGAAAATAGGAAACTTTTAAGCATTTTTTGCTATGAATTAACTCATAGCAAAAAAATGCTTAAAAGTAACAATTTTTCTTAGCTTTAGCACTTAGATCACATCTATATCAATAATATATCAACATTTCACTAAAATAATAAAGTAACTAGATAAACTGTAATGTTAAAAAAAAACAAATGGATATTAAAAATAAAAAAAATGTCCGAGCTAGGATTTGAACTCAGACCTTTGTATTCGAACGTAAACTCTTACCTGTACTTTTTGCCATGGAATGGTTAAATTTACAATTTAATAAGAAGGAACATTTTTATTCAAGTAACAAATATATATATATTATATTTCAGTAGTATAAATATGTTGTAATCAACAAATAAATACCTTTTCCCTATAAATCACAGCATAGGCTCATCTATTCTTTCACATGTAGGTGCACCTCAACCTGTTGATCCAGACCGATATAAGAATCGGACATTAAATACAAACAATACTTATAAGTCCCTAAAACAAAACGACACAAATAACAATCATCAAAACGTAACATCAAAACAACAAACCTAATTTCGACGGCGTCGATATTCTCACAGAAACGTTACTCTTACTAGTAACGTTAAATCTCTTGACGGTAAACAATTCGTCGTCTTCATACTCGCCGAGGAACACAAACCAACCTTCATCTTTCTTCTTAGGAAACCTAGGAGAGTGCAAAACGCTTTTATCGTTAGTGCCCTTCCGGAAAATTTGCAATCCAAACTCGTATTCGTTATCGGGAAGGACATCGACACTTCCAGGATTATCCTTAATTTGAACCTTATCACCCGTTTCTACGTTCACCACGTTTAAGTTGGTCTCAATCCATGGAATGACGGATAGATTTTTGAGGATTTCGTGCGCCTTTTTTGTACCGAAAACGTTGATGAGGCATTCTTCTAGGTGTCGGTTGTGCTTAATTTGTGCGTATTTTAGGCCTCCTAAGGAGTCTGCTGAGCAGTTATTGAGGGAAGCATGTTTGCTTATTTCGTTGGATAGGGATGGTAGAGTTGGTTTGGATATTGACGGTAGGGTTAGAATGTCGGGTTCGTAAACCCATCGGCCTTGTATGATCATCTGCATTATATGGATGATTTTTATCGAGCAACTTAACCAGCCGTTGTTTGATGCTATGTCAATCATTGCCTAAAAATGTCAATAATTATTTTATTAGTGATATAAAAGAAAAATACAAAAATATTGATATACATTTTCAGTTTATAACTTCGAAGCAATCTTAACAATAATTATTGCCAATGATCAAGAACAATGCAAAATAAAAATCAATCTAACAGAATACAAAACGTATATTTTACTATTATTTTATAAATTGAAATTATACAGTAATAAATTTACCTGTAATATCCTAAGTGCTTGATCGAGAACAGATTTTAAATCAACTATGTACTCTTGATTAGGAAGCTCAAAGTTATTTATGTACATATGTATAAGTAGTAGCACCTTCAAATGTGGGGAATCGTAAGACAGTCCGTTCAGTTTAAATGCCAAAATTTTAACTAATTCCCTGGAATAAATAACAAAGAAAACAAATAAATAAAATAAAAGAAATGGCTAAAATTATATACAGTGTCTCACGGAACTGGTCCATTAGAAACTTCTGATGTTCTGCTTATTCAATACTGAATGTTTGAAATAATTAATTTTAAAACTTTTCCGAGAAGTTCTACAAGGGTTGCTTCCATTATACCATAATAAACGTCTTTTTCATGCCTTTTCTTTTGGTATTCCATCTACTTGGAATTAAATTTTCAAATGAAAACGATCTTCCTATTTAAGATTATTATTATTATTATTATTATTATTATTTAACATAAGATAGTTGATTTAGAATGGAGACTTCCGTGGTCCGAATCACAAAGTTCTAGATTTGCACAGGTAGTCAAACAACTATTAGTTGGGAGGGTGATTGGGGGTAGCTGTGATTGGCTGTGGTGGTCATAAAAGTGCTTTACAGCTATGATGCAAATGCTGATGATAGTTGATCTCGACTTCCGGTGACCGCAAAATGCAATTGAGATGAAAGTATGTATTTAGTTTCAAAGTTAAACTTGTATAGAATGTGATTCCAAAGTGTCAGACAGATCAAATAAGCAGAACATCATAAATACTCACATATTTATTTTATCCTCATTATGTCTAACAGGAAACAAAGAATATTCCTCGGCGTGACACATAATCGAAAACAGCTCCAGAATGCTGCTATCATACTTCATGGTATTTTGAAAGTGTAACATCGTTTTATGCGACAGGTAGTAATAAGAAGAGACTTGACCGAAAAACGTTGCCTCGTAATAAATCCCGGTATCCTTAAAATAATTTTCCACAAAATTCACAACGCCTTCCGTACAATTTCTACAAACTAACCTGTAAAGTAACACCCACGCAATTGCTATTCACCAAAACGTCGATAACTGCATCAACCAAATCGCTCAAATACTGATTAACCTGTCTCGGATCGACATTATCCAAGTTATAATAAGACGGGTTCTCAAGCAGTCGTCTGAAGAAATACGTCCAAGTCAGGTACTCCATTAGATGCATTTTTGTGGGCACCGTCTCCGCGGCAACTTCTGCGTTTACATGGTCGGCTAATACCTGCAAAAGATTTGATTCTACGGGGAACGGTTCGTAGAGGAATTTCTTGTAGAAGTTTTTCTTGATGTCATGCACAAATACGCATGCTACACCGCTATTGTCAAATTGGGGACGCCCCGCTCTACCCATCATCTGTAGAACATCCGTTATTGGCATGTCCACGTAACGTTTTATCGATCCATCAAAATATTCCGTACCTAAAAAATGTTGTTATGTTGTTTGTGTGATTTTTTAAAATTATTTACCGAAAGAATCATCAAAACATACCTTTAATAACAACCAAATGTGCCGGAAAATTAACACCCCAAGCTAAAGTTGCAGTCGCAATCAAAACTTGTATCTTCTGATTGACAAACAATTCCTCGACGGTCTTCCTGTCGCGTTCCTGCAACCCGGCGTGATGGATTCCAATTCCAAAAGCAAGGAATTGCTTGAGGTCCACGTCGATAATATTAGATATAATGAGAGATATCGTATCTTCGTCGCAGTGCAGCCATTGTTTTGGATCGGAGTCGGTCACCAAATATGTTATGAGATCGAAAGCAGTCAACCGCGTCTGCTTACGTGACGAACAAAATACCAGCGCTGGACTGTCCGGGGCGTGCTGTCTTATCGCTTGGTACGTCGGCCTATTCATGGAAATCATCCGGGGGCAATAATGTTTCCCGGGAAATCCAGAGATGTGCACTTCTAATGGAACTGGACGGACCGACGGTCTAAAGTTGTATAAACCCATCTGAAAAAGTGTAATATAAACTAGAGAATGAATTAAAAAAAAAAACCTCTTTTTTGCAGTTTTTGAAGTATCTAATCTACAATTTTCAAGAGAGATGGATCCATTTATAAACCATACATTCATATATTTGGTTGCATTCTTAGTTTACAACTAAGAAACGAAGTAAAGCACAGTGACATATGCAACCAATTATACCCAATGTATGGTTTATAATTGACCCGTGTATATTTGGTTGCATACACAACTGTGCTCTTCTTGGTTTGAAACTTCTATACCTTACCTCTCCAATACCTAACCAAGTGGCCAAATCTTTCGCGTTGGCCATGGCCGTAGAGAGTCCGATGATTCTCATCCTGCGTCCGGTACGGTCCGAGATGAAATTCGTACGTGAGACAATAACTTCGAGTACGGGTCCGCGGTCCTCTCCCAGTAGATGGATCTCGTCGATGATCATCAGGCCGACTTCGCGGATGAAATTCCGATTCTGCCAACCTCTGCTCATGCCGTCCCACTTCTCGGGCGTCGTAATTATGACGTCGGCCGCAGCGATCACGTGAGGGCTTGGCGTAACGTCACCTGTCATCTCGACGACGTTTTTCTTCAATTTTTCGCCGAATTTCTTCCTCCAGTCGTCGACCCTCTCGCGAACCAATGCTTTCATTGGCGCTATGTAAACGATCTAGAATTTTTTAAGAGGTTAACTGGTAATATTTTTGTAATTTGCCTGACAGCTGTCAAATAATAAGTTAGAGTAGTTTTGAACTAAGAAGAGCACCATGACATATGCAACCAATTATACCCAGTGTATTGTTTATAAATTGACCGCGTATATTTGGTTGCATATACAACTGTGCTCTTCTTAGTTTGAAGTTTTGATGTTTTTAACCTAATTTTTAACATTTTTAATCAATGTGAAGAACTACCTTTAACTCAGGATTATTGTTGAATAACCTAAAGATGCAAATCTCGGCGGCAATTGTTTTGCCTGATCCAGTGGGAGCTCCAAGTAGGATGTTGTTGTCGGTGTGGTATAAACAATGGAAGATCTGGGTTTGAACGGGATTAAAGTGTGTGAAAGGATAAAGGGATTCGTATTTTGGATTATTGAGACATTTCACTTCCAGCGGTTGCAGTTCTAGCAGGTTTGTGTGTGGCGTGTAGCTTTCAGGAAGTTTCAGGTCCAAGAACGACAACGGATGCGTGTAGACGGCGTCTAAAAGAAATATTAACAAATAACTCCAGATTTTCATTTATTAGGAAGGGTAAAGAAAAACTTACGCATCCATCTGTCACTGCTGATCCTCACCAAATACTGTGACGGTCTCGGCTCAATCAGAGGTATCGTAAACACCAATTCAATTGTCTCCTCCTTAATGCAGGCGGCCTTCGTAATCGTACAACTCTCCATGTGATAGATAGTATCATTGTCTGGATCCTCAACCCAAATCCAGAAACTCTCCAACACTTTCCCGTGGTAAGTATTGCTCCATTTGAACGTAGGTTTGATAAACAACTTAACCCTGATTACACCCCTGGTGATAGGCTGCAAAATTGACTCGACCTCGACCGAGGGAAAAGCATCAGCACAATGCTTAACTTTACTAGCGGCTTTTGAATTTCTGACCATTTGTCCAACTTGTTTCTCATCCATATCCCTGATTTTATCAATGGTTACGTTGAACTGTTCAATGTTGGCTATAATCGGTCCTTCCAGGTATTTAAATTGACGTAGAGGGGTCTGATAGGGCCAGATTTGTTGTTCGAACATTTGGGCTACTAAGAGGCAACGTCCTGCGAGAATTGCTTTGTTTTGATGGATCGCGATGTCAAAAAGTGATCTGGCTATTCTAGCTGCACTCTAAAAGTATTTTTGTAGTAATATTTTGAAATAGTTCTGTGTTAATGATTTTTTTTATTACTTGCGTGATATATTCCATATCAGAGCCTAATGATAATGATTTTATGTATCCTCGGGATAGGTATGTCTGCATGAGGATGTTTACTTTTCCGTGGACGTTTTCCGGACCCCCCAGGACAGGAAATTCGCAGTAAGTGTCCATTAGGTTGTCTAAGTCTTCCAATTCTTCTTGACGAACCTAACGGTGTTTATATAAGGTAATATTAACTCAAACTATATAAAAAGCTGAACACAATTTAGTTTAAAACAAATTTTGTAAACATAACAGTTATTATGTAGACAACATGCTGTTTTATTGCATCTGGTTTGTTGTAATAACATTATTTCTAGTAATAAACTAAAAAATTCCTGACCTATGACAAGTTTATTACTTGGGGACCTATCTTTTGTTTTTACTAACAAATTCCAAAACTGACTAAAAAGACAGGTCATTTTTTCAAAAATAATGATTAAAAAATAAATAAAACAACACAAATGCAACAAATATTAAAAACAAAAGAACCTAACGGTGTTTATATAAGGTAATATTAACTCAAACTATATAAAAAGCTGAACACAATTTAGTTTAAAACAAATTTTGTAAACATAACAGTTATTATGTAGACAACATGCTGTTTTATTGCATCTGGTTTGTTGTAATAACATTATTTCTAGTAATAAACTAAAAAATTCCTGACCTATGACAAGTTTATTACTTGGGGACCTATCTTTTGTTTTTACTAACAAATTCCAAAACTGACTAAAAAGACAGGTCATTTTTTCAAAAATAATGATTAAAAAATAAATAAAACAACACAAATGCAACAAATATTAAAAACAAAAGAACCTAACGGTGTTTATATAAGGTAATATTAACTCAAACTATATAAAAAGCTGAACACAATTTAGTTTAAAACAAATTTTGTAAACATAACAGTTATTATGTAGACAACATGCTGTTTTATTGCATCTGGTTTGTTGTAATAACATTATTTCTAGTAATAAACTAAAAAATTCCTGACCTAAGACAAGTTTATTACTTGGGGACTTGTTTTTACTAACAAATTCCAAAACTGACTAAAAAGACAGGTCATTTTTTCAAAAATAATGATTAAAAAATAAATAAAACAACACAAATACAACGAATATTAAAAACAAAAGAACCTAACGGTGTTTATATAAGGTAATATTAACTCAAACTATATAAAAAGCTGAACAAAATTTAGTTTAAAACAAATTTTTTAAACATAACAGTTATTATGTAGACAACATGCTGTTTTATTGCATCTGGTTTGTTGTAATAACATTATTTCTAGTAATAAACTAAAAAATTCCTGACCTAAGACAAGTTTATTACTTGGGGACCTATCTTTTGTTTTTACTAACAAATTCCAAAACTGACTAAAAAGACAGGTCGTTTTTTAAAAAATAATCATTAAAAAATAAATAAAACAACACAAATACAACAAATATTAAAAACAAACGAATTACCTGTATTTGTTGAAATTCTGAAGCCAAGCACATCATCCCAATAATATCAGCCTCAGTCATCGTGGGATTCATCTCATCGTTAAATATTTCCATAGTGTCAAAATTGATATAGTAATAACTAGCTGTTCTACCTAAATTTGTAGCCATAAGATCGCCGTTTTTCGGATCGTATCGAATCATGTGGGCTTTATCTAAGAGTTTGGCGGCTTTGTGGGCATAAGTAAGCATTGCACCACGCAAATCTGGATCATTCTTTAAAAAAAAATCATTATATCAAATGAAGATACATACAAGACAGAATAACTCACTTCTAAATCTGAATATGTTAAACCGTAAACTTGTGGATTGATTCTCATTCTCCGATACAAATAAGTGAAGGTCATCCATTCTACTGCTTCTTGGATGTTTGATATACTTCCCAAGACAATCTAAACAAAAAAAAATTAAAGTAGAATAGTTTAATACAACTTCCATAAGGAAAAATATACCTCAGCGTTTAAGTTGTCTGTTAGAGCATTGAGTAACTTGCTTTCAATAGGAATTTGGTTGGTCATTGAGCTTAAATAAAAGTTCATTTTGTCGTGAGTTGTAATAATGATACCTGTTCCGGAGGTGTCAAATTGTGGGCGACCGGCTCTGCCAAAAATTTGCATGACATCCAGAATGTCCAGGTCAACAAAAGTACCTTTCTTGGAGTCATACAACTTTGTTCCCTGCAATAAAATTATATGAGCATGTATGAAATGAATAAGGATGAGCCAATTATCAGATTTAAATTTTTCTTAACATACTAACCTTTATAACTACAGCATGTGCAGGTAAATTTACACCCCATGCTAATGTTGCTGTACAAACTAATACTTTTATAGCTCCATACATGAATAATTTTTCAACTTCGTTTCTATCTTTTCTAAGCATACCTGCAACAAATTTACATGTTCACATATAAATTTGGTGTATAATAATAATATACCAGCATGATGTGTTCCCAAACCATACGGCAACAAATTCTCCAAAGATTTATTTCTGATATTCGACAAAGCCCTCTTGGATTTCATGCTACTATCCGGTTCAAATAACTTCAACATATTCCTCTTTCCAGCCGTTTCTTTCAAAAATAAAGCAGTTTTATTTGTCTGATTCCTAGCATGCACAAAAACCATCACCTACAATTAAACCTCAAATAAAAAAAATTCTCGTAACTATAACATTAACCAACTTGATGTCCACCCCTTAAAAATTCAACGACTTTCGTGAAACAAGTCTCATCGGTATCCGTGTTGACTTGCATCTGTTTCGTAGCTTTAATTCCGATAAATGTCTGGGTCAGAGGAACCGAACGATACCTAAGATCGAAATAGAACAATCCCACTTCGGGGTTGACCCTAAGAAAATGCGCAACGTCTAGATAATTCGGCAGCGTAGCTGATAAGCCCACAATACGGATCATATTCTGCGAGTTAACCACTTGGCGTAACGTTCTAGCAACCAGGGCTTCAATTACCGGCCCTCGATCGCTATTCAACAAGTGAACCTCGTCCAGGATTAACAACTTTAATAACGATGTTAATTCCGCATCAGCTAGAAACAATTGCTTATGTAAACATAACATGAAACGCTTTCAAAATAACATAAAATGTCACTTTGCCAGAAGTTGTTTTAGAGTAGTTTCAAACTAAGAAGAGCACAGGTGTATATGCAACCAATCATACTCAGTGTATGGTTTATAAATTGCCTGTGTATATTTGGTTGCATATACAACTGTGCTCTTCTTAGTTTGAAACTACTCTACTTGGGGACCTATCTTTTGTTTTTACTAACAAATTCCAAAACTGACTAAAAAGACAGGTCATTTTTTCAAAAATAATGATTAAAAAATAAATAAAACAACACAAATACAACAAATATTAAAAACAAAAGAACCTAACGGTGTTTATATAAGGTAATATTAACTCAAACTATATAAAAAGCTGAACACAATTTAGTTTAAAACAAATGTTGTAAACATAACAGTTATTATGTAGACAACATGCTGTTTTATTGCATCTGGTTTGTTGTAATAACATTATTTCTAGTAATAAACTAAAAAATTCCTGATCTAAGAGAAGTTTATTACTTGGGGACCTATCTTTTGTTTTTACTAACAAATTCCAAAACTGACTAAAAAGACAGGTCATTTTTTCAAAAATAATGATTAAAAAATAAATAAAACAACACAAATACAACAAATATTAAAAACAAAAGAACCTAACGGTGTTTATATAAGGTAATATTAACTCAAACTATATAAAAAGCTGAACACAATTTAGTTTAAAACAAATGTTGTAAACATAACAGTTATTATGTAGACAACATGCTGTTTTATTGCATCTGGTTTGTTGTAATAACATTATTTCTAGTAATAAACTAAAAAATTCCTGACCTAAGAGAAGTTTATTACTTGGGGAACTATCTTTTGTTTTTACTAACAAATTCCAAAACTGACTAAAAAGACAGGTCATTTTTTCAAAAATAATCATTAAAAAATAAATAAAACAACACAAATACAACAAATATTAAAAACAAAAGAACCTAACGGTGTTTATATAAGGTAATATTAACTCAAACTATATAAAAAGCTGAACACAATTTAGTTTAAAACAAATTTTGTAAACATAACGGTTATTATGTAGACAACATGCTGTTTTATTGCATCTGGTTTGTTGTAATTACATTATTTCTAGTAATAAACTAAAAAATTCCTGACCTAAGACAAGTTTATTATAGATGTTTCAAACTAAGAAGAGCACAGGTGTATAGCTTACTTGTTCCCTTTCTTGTGATGACATCCCATTTTTCTGGCGTTGTAATTAACATTTGGGTTTCCGCTATTTCTTTTCTAGTTAACTGCATGTCTCCTGTTAATTCTTTTACTTGGATTCCTAACGGCATCAATTTTTTACTGAAGTTTTCCGTCATTTCAGCGGCTAGAGCTTTCATGGGACACACATACACTATCTAAAAGTAATAATTAGCTATTTTATTATTAATTTAAAGACCAATTTTGCATATTATTTATATAAAACAATTCCAAATGTGTACCTTAAATCTATCGAGTCGAACAACGTCATTCTCCAAGAAGTTTTTAATCTGTTGAACAATTGTCAACAAGGCAACATTTGTTTTACCAGCACCAGTCGGAGCACAGATGAGCATGTTTTCGTGCGTATGGTAGGCGACAGGATACACTTCCGATTGTATGTGATTAAAAGATTCGATATCTTTAAACACCATTTTACCGATTTTGTCCATTGTCGAAACCATAATCGGTTCCGCTAACTTCAACGGTTCCGTAGATTTTTTAGGTGGTAATGTTACCTCATCGTACGTATTTGTACTCTTTTTAACGGCATCATGAGGAATATTTGTCAGCTGACCACAGACCATCGCTAGAAATTTCAATAAATAACTCCAAACAAAATAGCAAAACTAAGATTATGTACATACTTTTAACGTGAACTTCTTTTTGTGAGTCGTGGACATGCGGGTATTGTTCGTGTTTTAAGGCAGCTGCAGAACGTGTTAGTTTTGGTAAATGTTCACTAAAAATATCAAAAAAGATAGAAACTTAAATAGTTACTTAATTATTGTACAAACTTACACTTGTTGGTCAGTGTAGTCCCAACCGTTTGTATCATCTGGGTATTCCACGTAGTCTTTGTTCTTCTGTCGATCCTTTTCAGCTTTTTTCTCCAATTTCCGCATTTGTTTTTTATCCCATTTCTCACTTTCTAATTGGACTGTTACTTGAGTCGTAATGGTCGGCATTGTACTTTTTGGTTTTGGATGAAAGTTTTCATTTGAAGGTTTTTTTGTAGTTGTTGTTTCTTTAAATAAAAATCGAGCGGTGAAAAAGCTAGGTTGAACTTTTAGATAAAATTTTTATTAAGCAGTGTACTTACTTGATAAATCCAATCCGCATTCAACAATTTTCTTCCTATTATCCAACATGTTTGAGATCAACTCAAATGATTCAAAACCCAGCATTTCGAAAAGCTCATTCTGCAATTCATTATCAGGTCTATTTGAAGCTAAAATTTGGAACATTGATTTGCAAAATTCCTCACTGGAAAAGCCAGGCAAACTTCCTTGATAACAATCGTAAGCCTTCTCCAACCAATTCATGTTATTGTCAGTCTTTTGATCTTTGTAGGTCATACTAAAGGAACAATTAGCTTTCGGCTGTTCTTCCTCAACTTTTGCCATCTCAACAAAGAAATATTCCTCAATATTTGTCGGTTTAACATCGCTAAGCTTCTTTACAGTGCATTCGTAACTATTCCATTCTGCTCTGGATGTTTTTCCCAACACAAAATCCATTAATTTCTTCGGAAGTTCTTCTTTTAATTTTGATGATAAATTGACTAATTCTTGTAAGGTGGTAAATGGACACTGCCCGAAAACTTGCTTAATTTTTGGATCATTTACCTTAAGAATCTTTTCCTTATTAGTAGTTAGTAAAAACATTGTAGCAATTGATACGGGGTCATTTTGAAATGGATCTACGTATTTCTCTAAAGTTATCGATATCCGATCCAGTAATTCTAACCCGTAGAAGTTTACGTCGTCCATTAAGAAACCCTTCAAACATTCCACCATGTATCTAAAATAAATAATAATAAGCAGCGGATTTATTAATTGTTTAAACATCTATGCTTACTTTGCTTTAGTGTTAACCATAATAACACTGTCATCATCTTCACTATCAAATAATTCGTAACAGAATCTCCTTCTCTTATTCTGTACCATTTTATCTGCATCCCCCATTATTTATTTAATTATTATTCTGTTATCTTTTTTGCAATATGTTGTAATCTAATAACTTAAATTACCTATCACTTGCAAACTTCTATCACGAAGTATCGCCGTACAATAATACTAAGCAATTAACTAATTTCTACGTTATTAATTAGTTTACTTATTAATTAATGCACGAAAATGTTCCGAAAGACAAGTCTAACCTAAAAAAACTGACCACAAGTCACCAACTGTTGGCATCCACGAACCGTTTGATCAGCTGATGCAAGTGTTGGCCTGCCTGAGTCTGCTGTCAGTTCTGACTTCTGTCACACGCTGAGGTTATTGTTGTGTTGACATGCGTATGCCGTAGCGCAAGATGAAAATTATGGTGAAAATCAAAGTTTGGAAATTATTGCTGATTTTATTTCAGCTTCTCCACGACTCCAGGGGTTTCAGCCACTGGGTTGTCACTGAGAATGGACGCATTCAAGCCCGCGTAAAGTCTATATCTATCTTTTTCAGGTTATATCTTAAGTTGATTGTTTTTCAGATGGAATCTTCATTTTATCTCAGGAGGCCGTACGATTTATTTGCTCTCCTGGATCAGGAGACGAGAAAGAACGAGATCAACTTGCTTTACAAAGATTTAGTCAACAGAAAGACAATTATTGACCAAAAATGGGCTGGCTTGGAAGGAGCTTCTGATGTAGAGACTCGTGTCTATAGTCAAGATCCTGATTGTTTGAAAGCAGGCACTTTACTTAGTGAAATTAATCTGTACACTACTATCTTTACAAATGGTAGTCATCGTGGTTTCAGCATTGAATTGGATTACGACCAAGATGAAGAATTGAATGATACTGTACCTGATTGCACAAAATATAGTGACGTCGGTTATAGTATGTTCACTTATGAGCATTTGCAGCCAATGATTGAAAGGAAAAATTTGAGTATTCCTGCTATTCCCGTTGCTGATGCAGATGCTGAAGTTTCTTTACAATTTGCTGAACAGATTGCTTTGGCTTTGCGAAAGAATTCCACCTCGTGGATTCATTATAACTTAGCAGCCATGTATTGGAGAATGGAAGGAGAAGGCTATCCTGCTGTTGAATGTATTCGTCGTGCGTTATATTATGTACCTTAGTAAGTATAGTAAATAGTAGTGATTGTTGACAAGAATCTAATGAACAGTATGAAATGAAGTGGTTAAAACCTCCATAAATGTTGTTCAAAATATTATGAAGTCAAAGGAACAATTTATGAAAGAAAGGATATTGATAAACATTTTCAAAAGGGTCTAACTTAAAAAATAATTAAACAATTTTAATGAAATAACCATAATTGTTGCCAAGTGTCTAGTGAATAATATGAAATCATGAGTAGTGGTTGATATCACCGTAAATGTCAGACATAATAATATGAAGTCAAGGGAATGATTTATAAAGGCAAAGATATTAATAAACATTCCAAATAATTGTGTAATCTAAAAAAAAACTATCCAGTCTGTCGAGTGAACAATGCAAAGTAAAGAGTAGTTGTTGAAATAACTATAAATATCAGAGAGAACAATATGAAGTCATGGGGGAAATTTATGAAGGCAAAGATATAGGTAAACTTTTATAGTAATATAGTAACAGTCTTAATGAAACTAACCAAAATTATTGCCAAAAGTCTAATGAACAATATGAAATCAAGAGCAGTGGTTGAAACTATCATAAATGTCAATATATTAAGGAAACAATTTATTAAGATATTTTTCGAAAGTTTATCTAACTTTCAAAATAATTATGCAATCTTAATGTAAATCATAATAATTATTGCCAAGAGTCCAATGAACAATATAAAGTCACGGGTAGTGGTTGAAACCACCACAAATGTCAGACAAGACAATATCAAGTCAAGGAAACAATTTATGAAGGAAAAAATATTTATCAACAATTTTAAAGAGTTTATAACTTTAAAAAATAATTATGCAGTCTTAAAAAACTAACAATAATTATTGCCAAGAGTCTAATGAACAATATAAAGTCAAGGGTAGTGGTTGCTACCAACAAATGTCAGACAAGACAATATAAAGTCAACGAAACAATTTATGAAGGCAAAAATATTTATCAAATTTTTCAATAGTTTATAAGTTTCAAACTAATTATGCAGTCTTAACAAAACTAACAATGATTACTGTCAAGAGTCTAATGAACAATATAAAGTCAAGGGTAGTAGCTGAAACCACCACAAATGTCAGACAAGACAATATAAAGCCAGAGAAACAATTTATGAAGGCAAAAATATTTATCAAATTTTTCAAGAGTTTATAACTTTTAAATTAATTATGCAGTCTTAACAAAACTAATAATGATTACTGTCAAGAGTCTAATGAACAATATAAAGTCAAGGGTAGTAGCTGAAACCACCACAAATGTCAGACAAGACAATATAAAGCCAGAGAAACAATTTATGAAGGCAAAAATATTTATCAAATTTTTCAAGAGTTTATAACTTTCAAACTAATTATGCAGTCTTAACAAAACTAACAATGATTACTGTCAAGAGTCTAATGAACAATATAAAGTCAAGGGTAGTAGCTGAAACCACCACAAATGTCAGACAAGACAATATAAAGCCAGAGAAACAATTTTTGAAGGCAAAAATATTTATCAAATTTTTCAAGAGTTTATAACTTTCAAACTAATTATGCAGTCTTAACAAAACTAACAATGATTACTGTCAAGAGTCTAATGAACAATATAAAGTCAAGGGTAGTAGCTGAAACCACCACAAATGTCAGACAAGACAATATAAAGCCAGAGAAACAATTTATGAAGGCAAAAATATTTATCAAATTTTTCAAGAGTTTATAACTTTTAAATTAATTATGCAGTCTTAACAAAACTAATAATGATTACTGTCAAGAGTCTAATGAACAATATAAAGTCAAGGGTAGTAGCTGAAACCACCACAAATGTCAGACAAGACAATATAAAGCCAGAGAAACAATTTTTGAAGGCAAAAATATTTATCAAATTTTTCAAGAGTTTATAACTTTCAAACTAATTATGCAGTCTTAACAAAACTAACAATGATTACTGTCAAGAGTCTAATGAACAATATAAAGTCAAGGGTAGTAGCTGAAACCACCACAAATGTCAGACAAGACAATATAAAGCCAGAGAAACAATTTATGAAGGCAAAAATATTTATCAAATTTTTCAAGAGTTTATAACTTTTAAATTAATTATGCAGTCTTAACAAAACTAATAATGATTACTGTCAAGAGTCTAATGAACAATATAAAGTCAAGGGTAGTAGCTGAAACCACCACAAATGTCAGACATGACAATATAAAGCCAGAGAAACAATTTATGAAGGCAAAAATATTTATCAAATTTTTCAAGAGTTTATAACTTTCAAACTAATTATGCAGTCTTAACAAAACGAACAATGATTACTGTCAAGAGTCTAATGAACAATATAAAGTCAAGGGTAGTAGCTGAAACCACCACAAATGTCAGACATGACAATATAAAGCCAGAGAAACAATTTATGAAGGCAAAAATATTTATCAAATTTTTCAAGAGTTTATAACTTTCAAACTAATTATGCAGTCTTAACAAAACGAACAATGATTACTGTCAAGAGTCTAATGAACAATATAAAGTCAAGGGTAGTAGCTGAAACCACCACAAATGTCAGACATGACAATATAAAGCCAGAGAAACAATTTATGAAGGCAAAAATATTTATCAAATTTTTCAAGAGTTTATAACTTTCAAACTAATTATGCAGTCTTAACAAAACGAACAATGATTACTGTCAAGAGTCTAATGAACAATATAAAGTCAAGGGTAGTAGCTGAAACCACCACAAATGTCAGACATGACAATATAAAGCCAGAGAAACAATTTATGAAGGCAAAAATATTTATCAAATTTTTCAAGAGTTTATAACTTTCAAACTAATTATGCAGTCTTAACAAAACGAACAATGATTACTGTCAAGAGTCTAATGAACAATATAAAGTCAAGGGTAGTAGCTGAAACCACCACAAATGTCAGACATGACAATATAAAGCCAGAGAAACAATTTATGAAGGCAAAAATATTTATCAAATTTTTCAAGAGTTTATAACTTTCAAACTAATTATGCAGTCTTAACAAAACGAACAATGATTACTGTCAAGAGTCTAATGAACAATATAAAGTCAAGGGTAGTAGCTGAAACCACCACAAATGTCAGACATGACAATATAAAGCCAGAGAAACAATTTATGAAGGCAAAAATATTTATCAAATTTTTCAAGAGTTTATAACTTTCAAACTAATTATGCAGTCTTAACAAAACGAACAATGATTACTGTCAAGAGTCTAATGAACAATATAAAGTCAAGGGTAGTAGCTGAAACCACCACAAATGTCAGACATGACAATATAAAGCCAGAGAAACAATTTATGAAGGCAAAAATATTTATCAAATTTTTCAAGAGTTTATAACTTTCAAACTAATTATGCAGTCTTAACAAAACGAACAATGATTACTGTCAAGAGTCTAATGAACAATATAAAGTCAAGGGTAGTAGCTGAAACCACCACAAATGTCAGACATGACAATATAAAGCCAGAGAAACAATTTATGAAGGCAAAAATATTTATCAAATTTTTCAAGAGTTTATAACTTTCAAACTAATTATGCAGTCTTAACAAAACTAACAATGATTACTGTCAAGAGTCTAATGAACAATATAAAGTCAAGGGTAGTAGCTGAAACCACCACAAATGTTAGACAAGACAATATAAAGCCAGAGAAACAATTTATGAAGGCAAAAATATTTATCAAAATTTTTCAAGAGTTTATAACTTTCAAACTAATTATGCAGTCTTAACAAAACTAACAATGATTACCGTCAAGAGTCTAATGAACAATATAAAGTCAAGGGTAGTAGCTGAAACCACCACAAATGTCAGACAAGACAATATAAAGCCAGAGAAACAATTCATGAAGGCAAAAATATTTATCAATTTTTTCAAGAGTTTATAACTTTCAAACTAATTATGCAGTCTTAACAAAACTAACGATGATTACTGTCAAGAGTCTAATGAACAATATAAAGTCAAGGGTAGTAGCTGAAACCACCACAAATGTCAGACAAGACAATATAAAGTAGAGGGGACAATTTATGAAGGCATAAGTTCAAAATATAGGGAATAATTTGCAAAATAGTATTACAATGGTCCCTGGGGAGGTAAATTATGCATCAATTATTCTTTTGCTAAGTTCAGCTACTTTTAGGTATAGTGTCTTATACTTAACTAACCTTACATTGAACTTAACTAAACTCATTGGATTTTTTTTCCAGTGAGTACCGTGATATACCTTTGTTAACATTGGCAGGCATATTTCACATAACTAAGTACTCGAAAGAAGCTGCTCTCATCCTTCACGCTGCTATAGACCATGCCCCATATGAGCCCATGAATTACTTAGCACTGGGACATGTGTATACCATGCTTGCTGACTACAATCGTTCCATCCTGTGTTACGACAATGTTTTAAAGTTGAAACCCGATTACCAAGATGTCATCACTGTACGTCATGCTACTCTGTGCCGACAAAAGTTAGAATCTGGCTTGATGGCCTTACATGAGTGAGTACAGTTAATTAAAACATTAATAAAAACAACTAGAATTACATGAAAACTAAGATTATTAAAACTGAAACTGTAATTTATGTTTTATCACAATTTTTTGGTAAATATTATTTACTTATATTGTATAGGTCTCTGCAAGATATTTTAACTGAATTACACGACTACCATAGTCAACAGCAGCAGTGGTTGCGTCTGCAGGAGCGTCTGATTTGGGAGCAGGCTCCCATAGAAATGCAACTAGGAAGGTACAGTGTCGATAAAGTAAATGACATTTTGTCGAAGAAGGGCCAACGCTGCATTCAAAGGACGTCCGAGGATCATAAATCGACGATAAGCTGCGATCTGATGGAGAACCAGATGGCGACGACGATGCAATTTGATATTAACATGAATTTTCGGCGTCTCTTGCGTAATGTTGAGAACGAAGCGAAGAAAATCAACGATCAAATGGCGAAGAATAAAGCTAGTTATCCAAAAGGTGCGCCGAAACGAGACAGGAATAAAATGGAGAGTAAGAAAGCGGCCATTTTGCAGACTACGTCGACCCACAAGAACGATTTGCAGCCTCCGATGCCGTCTTTGACGCATCCGTTGTTTCCAACAACCACGTCCACGTTGAATAATCTATATTTTGATATGCCCGGTTGGCCGTCGAAAGAAGAATGCGCCACTTGGAACTTGAATCTCGAACAGAGGGATGACTTAACTTTACCTGTTTTTCTCCCACCTGAGAATAAGGGGTACCAGTACGTATACAATTTTTATTAAAAAATTCTTATAAAGTTTTAACTCCAAATTTACATTCTATTGGTATTTGTTATATGTATGTGTCTTTGTAGAATACGCAAGATGTTATCCGAATACATAGGTATATCGGAAAATAAGGATCACGATTTGCCATGGTATCCTCCGATCTGTAAACATCCAGATATGGAGGAGGACGAATCATACCTGCCTTCGTCCATTAGACGGGTTATCGATCGTCCATTACGGAGTCATCCGATCTTACAGAAGCAACTTTTAAGTTATATAAACCAGGGGAGTAGCGAGGAGGCTGAAATTGGACAAAGGATCATTTCTGCAATGAATAAGGTATATACCTATAACGATATTTATCTCACTGTTGTGGGTTATAGATAACTGGTTAGTTGAGTTTCCATGACATTTTTTTGTGTTAAATTTTGTCAGGTGCCATTCTTTGACAGATAAAATAGTATGTTATCGATCCAGTAACTCACCATGATCAATCTTAGTCAATCTTAGATATACAGATAATCT
The DNA here is from genome assembly GCA_963971325.1 of Aphodius granarius. NCBI lineage: Eukaryota > Metazoa > Arthropoda > Insecta > Coleoptera > Scarabaeidae > Aphodius > Aphodius granarius. The sequence continues at coordinate 19,944,249 of OZ020226.1, forward strand.
TAGGTTGTCTCAGACAATCTCAAACAATCTCAGTCTATTTTAGACAACCTTAGACAATTTCAGATAATCCCAAACAATCTCATACAATTCAGATGATCTTAAATAATCTGAGGTAATCTCAGACAATCCCAGACAATGTTAGACAACCACAACACTCTCAGACAATCTCAGATAATCTTAACCAATCTCAGACAATCCAGTACAATCTTAGGCGATCCCAGATAATCTTGGACAATCTCAGACAATCTTAGACCAACTCAAACAATTTTAAGCAATCTTATACAACCTTAGACAATCTAATACAGTTTCAGGCAATCTGAGGTATTCATAGACAATCTCAGACAATCCCAGACTATCTTAGACCATCTCAAACAATCTTAAGCAATCTTATACAACCTTAGACAATCTAATACAGTCCCAAGCTATCTCATGTGTTCATAGACAATTTCAGGCAATTCAAAACAATCCCTGACACTCTCAGACAATCTTAGACAGTCTCAAATAATCTTAGGCAATCTCAGACAATCCCAGACAATGTTAGACAATCCACGACACTCTCAGACAATCTCAGATAATCTTAACCAATCTCAGACAATCCAGTACAATCTCAGGCGATCCCAGATAATCTTGGACAATCTCAGACAATCTTAGACCAACTCAAACAATTTTAAGCAATCTTATACAACCTTAGACAATCTAATACAGTTTCAGGCAATCTCAGGTATTCATAGACAATCTCAGACAATCCCAGACAATCTTAGACCATCTCAAACAATCTTAAGCAATCTTATACAACCTTAGACAATCTAATACAGTCTCAGGCTATCTCATGTGTTCATAGACAATTTCAGGCAATTCAAAACAATCCCTGACACTCTCAGACAATCTTAGACAGTCTCAAATAATCTTAGGCAATCTCAGACAAGCTTAGACAATCCAATACAATCTCAATAATAAAAATGATCAAAATTTGATTATTTCTTGTAGAAGTCCGGTCCTTCTTGGGTGCTGTCAACCCTAGCTAGTCTCTATTGGCGTGTCCGTGCAAACACCAAGAATGCCCTGAGCTGTCTCGACCTGCCCTTCGACACGGTCCCCAAGGAGCATACTGACGTCATCCTGGTATCCATGGGGTCAATATTCCACCAGCTGGGGCTCATTGAAGATGCCATTAAATTCGCCAGTCTTGCGTTTAAAGTCAACTATGTGGAGCCCAGTACAAACTTCCTGCTTGCTCTGCTGCACTACACCAACAATAATCCCATCCTTGCAATGTACTACATGAAGAATGTGCTGCGAGTGGACCCGCAGTACTACGACGGAGAGGCTGAGCGCCTGTTGAAGACGTGGGCTTGCAGGATCAAAATGGGGGCATATGAAGACCAAAAACACCCTGTGGAAAGACAGCACGAGGAAATATGCAAGAAGGGAGATACAATTAGTGGAGAGGGCGTTATCTGCAGCCCTAACGGCGATCAGTGTAAGACAGCTTCGATTCAGTGTGTACGAACGACTGCTATTAACGATATCGAAGGTATATAAAATTTTTCTCTGGTATCATATACGCATTTTATATGTTTTCTAATAGTTTATAATGAAATAGAAAAACAAAAAAAATACTATTTAATTGAGTTTATTGAATATTTTAGGTTTACCTTAGGTAATGTCTTGTATTATTTTATTGTCTAGCACATTGCACCAAGCATAAGGTGCCTGTTGGTCAGTCTTTGATATCCTTGCTGGCATCGGAGGGTTCCGGATCTAGCATCAGACCGGGGGCACCTGAGATGACGCACCTGGAAAATATTATGAGTCAGCCACAGCAGGCTTTCCACATGCGCATTACCCTGGGTGATGAGCAGGCCAGTGTTAACACTTTAGGTGACTTTTACGGTAGGCTCATTTTTATTCTATTCTATTTCGCATCGTATGTTAAAACATAAGAAAATTTAAGTAACAACAAAACTGGAACTCTAAAATTTTTTTTAGATTAATTTTTAATTTTAGAGTAAGCAACCAACAATTTTTTCCATGGCAAATTGACCACTTTTTATTGAACATACCATACTTTGTCTTTGCAAATTTCATTTATTTGTATATATTAATTAGTATATATTATATAGAGTTATTAAATTTGTTTTTTATTGTTCTTCTAGTGTCTGTGTCGTTAACAGATGATCCCGTACCTGAACCTATGCTGTATGTGTACGATAAATCAGGAAAATATCCACTATCACACAAGGCTTGTCAGCGCATAAGACAAGCTGACTGGTTACATTTTAGCTCCATGTGGCAATCATTGGCATCCAGAAATATCGAGTAAGTCAATTTTGTATTGCTTCAGGTTACTAAAATAAGTTTAATTCTTTTCTACTATTGTAAAAAATATATATGTATACCTTTACATATGTTTATAATATACCTATATTTATAATAGTACATTATGGGACAAGCATATAATGACGGCCTTAAATTTACTTACTATACTTACATGGTTGTTCCATAAACTTTGTACCTGCATTTTATGACGACCATAATTAGTTATGACCGCATTCAATCATTACCTATTGATTTATAAAGATATCATTCAGTGAATAAAAAGGCTTGTTATTATTGTCAACTCAGTACTATACAAACATTTTAGGAACCAAATATCTACCCTTGTTAAATTTTAGTTTATGTCACAGTGATGTTTTCTTTATACAGTACAACTTCGATAGATCGGACACTCTCTAGTACGGACACTCCAGTAATCCGAACGCTCTTGTCAACCGGACATTTTAGAAATTTTACTTCCCTAGTTCGGACACAAAATATAATTTGCAGTTAAAACTAGGTAGAAAATACCAAAATATTGTTTAACATTAATGTCTTACTGTAAAGCAACCGGATCACATAAATTGCCACTTAATATTAGCAATAGCTGCAAATCTAGAAGCTTTTAAATGCAGAATGAGCTCAATACCAGTTGTGTACAAGGCGTCTGATAAAGGACGGATGAGTAGAACATTGCTTACTGAATGTTTCGAAAAATATTTTAAGCCTGAGATTAAGACATTTTTAACAGGGGTTAACAGGCCCCAAAAAGCTCTAATGTCGATGCTGCCAACTCGTTTTCTTTGGGCATCAGGTGGTCTGCAGAAAACAATTTTCCCATGGAAATCCTGCTTCTCAAAAGGCCCAGAGAAAACTTTACTAATGTAGCTGTATCCAAAAGAATATAAACAAAGATTGACACATTTTTAAAAAATAACTGAAATCTTTTGCTTATTTTATCCATTTATGTTCGGAATTTAGTTTTTAATTTTATGTTTTGGTTATATGTGACCTCGGATGCGAAAAGGGACCTATCGTGCGAAAATAACGTGCAGCATAACGGTACATATCGGAAGAGACCTTACGTGCGAAAATATTATGCAAGATAACGTTACGACAGGTCCCTTTTTGCGTCCGGGCTCACATATATTCAAATATTCCCAGTTGTTTTCATCTTCATCATAAAAAATGACCCTTTCCAACAAAAGAAAAAAACCTCCAGTGATCCGGATACCTCAATAGTCCGGACATGGTCAGGAACGATATATGTCCGGATTAGCGAAGTTATACTGTACTTACCAATATAATATTGATTAATATGGATTTTTTATACAGTATATCACCTTATTTGAAACCGCTGCACAAGTCTATAAAGGAGCACGTTAAGCCCCGTTGTTCCACAGCCATTCCGTCTTCTTCCGCCACATTGGATCATCTCACCGCTATGGTACTCAGGAACAGGTTGCCCAGCGTTCCGGAATCTTCCCTTTCGGATTGGCTGGGCCTAATGGCTGGCGACCAGCATGCATCGATAAGAGAACTTGGCACAAAGATTAGTATCGCTCTACAAGAGGTAATTGTAACCAAAACCAAAAAAAAAACCTATATTTTAGTCAGAATGAAAACCTAAACTGAATTTTATTTTAAAACAAATTTATTTACATTGATTTGAATTCATTTTAATGTATGTATATAAATTTGTTATAATATAATGTTTTTTTTTTATTTTCTAGAATACAACTTCGTGGATTTTAGCTACGGCTGCTGCCTTGTATTGGAGAGTTGTTGGAAACACTGAAGAGGCAATTACTTGTCTCAGGCAAGCGTTGACTTATGTGCCGAGTGATATGAAGGATATTCCTTTGATCAGTTTGGCCAATATTCTTCACAGGTAAAAATGTTCACTTAATTACAGTCTGACATTCTGTCCAATTCTGTATCAAAGTTAGAGTGGCTTTGAACTAAGAAGAGCATTGTGACATATGCAACCAATTATACTCAGCGTATGGTTTATAAATTGATAGCGTATATTTGGTTGCATATACAACTGTGCTGTACTTAGTTTAAAACATCTATGCTGGTCTTGAAAATGCAGGCAATTGGTGTTGGAGAGTCAGCAAATGTCATGGATTAGGGACATTCAGTCCAATTCTGTGTGAAAGTATTCAGTTCATAAAGCAAAGTTAGTTCAAAACCACTCTACCTGATCTAAGTTGTCATTTATGTCAAATTTACGTAAAATATAATTCTTGTTTTTGTGTTCAGGGTGGGCTTCCATGGTGACGCACTGGAAGTATCGTACATTGCGCTGGAAAGTAAACCAGAATTTCCAGTGAATCACTTTACAGTAGGAAATATTCATACTTCTGTGGTAAGTAATCTCTATCTATTGTCTATGTATTTGTTATATATTTGTTTACAGGGTGACTTGGAAAAAGCGATAGGATTTTATAGGCATGCCTTAGCGTTGGACCCAAATTTTGAGCCGGCTAGAAACAGGCTGCAAGCAATCCTTTGTACTTTCCTCTTCGATGAGAGTGGATCATTGCGAGATATAACAGAGATGTCCGATAATTAGTCGTTGTAACACCGTTACTGAAATTTTGACGGACCTGCACAAGATGGTTATCGTAATTTTGTGTAAATTATGTTCAAAATAATTTGTGATATATCTAATTTATTGTAATTCCCTGTTAATAACTAAGATTAACCATTATTACTATGTTTCTTATGTTGTAAGCGCAAACGTGACTTTCGCGAAGTACCGTTATGACAATGTGTTCCTTCGAATGTGTTAAGTTGTTCCTTTTTATATTTTTATATGTTACCGGTTTCTGCAAGACAAATAATATATTGTTTATTAAGTTGATTATATTGGAATTGTATGTGGTGTATATTAAATTCCTTACGTGTCTGACCAAATGAAATATAAATGTACCTTTTCTGTCACTTGATATGACTGATTTGTAGATGTTTGTGTAGGGAAAGTACATGTGGACACCTGTGAAAATATATTTTAAATTCGAATAAAATACTCTGCAGGAAAAGTTGTTTTATTGTGATGCCTATTTAACGACGAAGCATTGCTTATTGCATTAGTAGCGGTATTATTCAACGGATGATTAGTAGTGTAGATAGTGTAGTTAATTGGCATTTCATCGGAAAGTAGGGTGGGGGCTACACCAGATATATTTGTAGAGTAGTTTCAAACTAAGAAGAGCACAGTTGTATATGCAACCAATCGTACCCAGTGCATGGTTTATAAATTGCCTGTGTATATTTGGTTGCATATACAACTGTGCTCTTCTTAGTTTGAAACATCTATAGATCAGTGTAAGTTCTAAAATGTATTAGTCTGTTACTCGTATAATACACTTTTTAATATCTCACTTACTGAAACTAATTTAAATATAAATACATGCATACATAGAAATGCACTTGCCAATCATGCGTAGTCCTATTGTGATTATTTATACGCACTAAAACAGTAAAAAAAATACAAGGCAGCAGTACTAAGCAAATAAGACAATGGTTGATTGCTTCCTGTTCTGTTCAGGTCTATAGTTCTCTGTATGTTGGTCACGTTTTTAAGTTGCCTGTTTCATTTTATCATTTTCTCTTGATGTTAGAAACCAACATTAATAGTTTCTAAAATTTTGAAGTGAATAAATAAACTAATTGTGAGAACGTGTTTTAATTTTTTTCTTGGTAAGTGTTTTTGAATTACTTAATACTAAAAACAAAAGATATAGATTATTTAGTAAAACGTTCCGTTGCTTTCTTTGCTGTCAGTTATTAAACGAAAACAAAACACAAAATTGAACATAATATAACTGAAACCTTAACACAATTTAACAAGCCAAGCCATCGTCAATAAAAAGGCCATAACATCTATTTTCAAACAACTTCTTTCAAAGGACTTGTATCTGCACATAAATCTTAAAAGAAGCACGATAAACAAGTTCGACAGTGCTTTTATTTTATTATTAGAATTGGCGTATGTTAGTTTAGGTTATTTTGTTACAATTTTGCGTCAGAAGATGGCAGATTCCATTATTTTGTTTGCGGCAGGTATTTATATATTACCATCCATTAGAAATATGTTTGTGCTAGAATTTGAACTGTTTAGAATTATTTTACCGATAAAATGTTTTGTCAATAGAATCGCATTGTGTCTTCGGTTGATATTACCACTTTGTAAGCTAATGGTTCATATCTTTCGTCGTCGAGTCCTTCATAATTATAGAGGAAGCGCTTATAAACTTATGTAATGTTGCAAATTATTCATACGCTGTTCCATAATGAGCAAGCGCACTTTAAATTGCTAATGACCAATTTTGCTGGTTTGATTTGTTTAATGATCTAAATATTAAACCACTGTCAACTCTTCCTTGCAACTCTTCCTTGGTTGCTACTTAAAAAAGAAGCTTTCTATTGTATTTTACTATTATTGCTTTTGCTGAGTCGTCAACTTTCTAGCAACAATACAGTATTAAATTTAGAACGTTTTTTATTCAAACTTCCATAAACAAATTCTCTACAAATGTTCAGGTTATTTTTGCATGATATCCTACTGTTTTGGTGGAGCGAACGTTGCCTCGGGATACAGCCGCTCTCAGTGGATACACGGTTTTACTATAACTGGAATGTTACCTGTTGATCCTGCCGAGGTCGGACGATGTCTGTTTGTTTACCGTTTGCAGAATTATAATCGTGGAATTAAAACTTTTCTCGACTACTTGACGATTTAGGTTCTTCAAAACTTAGTACATACTACTACAATAATATATCCTACTACTTATTCCAAAATCTGTAAGAATTTATTATATGTTATTGACAAATCCCTATAAAGAAAATTATCAACTGACACAAGTCACGTATTTTCTTAAAAATATAATTATTTACCGAATTATAAAATAAATATAATTATTTACCTGGAAAGCGCCAGGAAACACACTTGCCAAACTTTTCTATGAAAAAGAATCCCAAACCTATCTTTGGAGAAAAGAGTCTCAAGAATTTGTGTGTTTGAGGGTCTAAGAAGTGGTTTTTTTCGACCACACCTCGAAAACGAGCGTATGAATTTGTATTGTGTTTAGCATATTCAATGAAAAAAGTCGGAAAGCACCAATAACCGCATTTTTCTATGGAATACAAACAAGAAAACATTTTCTATGGGACAGGGTGCAAAACTTTTATATACTTGGGTAATTCACTTACCTTCTAATAATCATTTCGAGATATTCACCCACCGAGACATTATAAAGTTAGTTAGCAAGAGTGAAACAGTAAATACGATGTAGTAACATCCCGATGGAAGCCAGGTGGCCCTCACCCTACTTTCCAACTAAATCTTTGGCACAATGAAATGCCTAAACACTTTTGTAATTATTTAATTTAGTAAAGCCAGAGCCATCTCTGGACGCTACCTAACGACAGTTTCAGTGACAGAATTACATTTGTCATCCTGACATTTAATGTCATGTCATGTCAGTGGCATTGACGTTTGTCAAAATCTGACAATTTGCAATACAGAGACGAAGGTTGTGGATTCTGTCAAACTGCTTCTAGAAACCCTTATAGCGCCTAAACCGTTCATATCAGTTTGGCCAAAATCGGATAAATCCCTAAGAAGACGTTTGTAACAATTGCCTACAATACTTTTCTTCTAGGTCTAGGGTACTAGTCAAAAAGTAAAAAGTGTAGCAACTCGAAGATCTGAGCTAAGCATTTAGATTTGTTCCCATAAAGTAGAAAATATGCTTGAATATGAACAATTTAATACACATCAAACTGATTGCAAAGCAATAATTAAAGCAATAATAATTATTATTTCTTACCTTTTTACAAGGTCGGTTACAAGTTCACAAACAACCTTTTGTCGTTGCCCTCGACGATACAACCTCAACGTGTAAATATCCCTCAATGTTACTCTCATACCTACTTATTTGCAGTTTCCGACTAGTACCTTAGAAGGAAAGTATTGTAATCGATGGAAATACGCGTTTTGAGATACCCTAAATACATTGCCATGATTTCTGGAAAATGTCGGTATGACCGTTTGTATGTGTTTAGAATAAACTCACACATTACACTTTAATCATTTGATTATTTTTTTTTCAATAGCAGAAACAATTAAATTAAATTAATTAAGCAATTAAATTAAAATAACACAAAAAAAATAATTGATGTCTACTATCAAAACTAAAATAAGTGGCCCATCACAAACATTCCTATCGACGCGTCGGTATGTTATTGTGTAAAGTGTGTAAACAAACTTGTTATTTAAAATTAAAAAATAAATATGCATCTGGTGTGGCCCCCTGCCCCCACCCTACTTTCCGACTACTATTGTTCAATTTCGTAAAACCACAACCACTTTAGACTAGAGATGAGCTTATTAGTTCTTTTTAATGAACTAGTTCTTCCGGATTAGTTCACAAAAAGGAACTAGTTCAAAGAACTAGTTCTGAAGAACTAGGTACTTTGATCCTGAGACATACTACTTCGATAAACATGTCTTTGTGTGTTCTAGCACGTTTATATCTCGTTTCAAACGAAACTAGGATCTAGTTTGGACAGAATCGATGTCTGCCTTCCCACTTTGTCTTTTTCTTGAAGAATCGTTATTTTGTTTTGAAAATAAATAATTATTTATAATTATATTGATCGAAGAATCGTTGTCTTTTTTTTTAGGTATATTTCTGAAATATTTATTTAATAAGGCATAAAAGACATATTGCTGCACGTATTTTAGCCTTATTCATACTGCAATTTTAGGTGGAATTGGGGTATTATTTATAAATTATAGAATAACATATACTGGCGAAACTACTATTAACAGTGTAATCCATTATCCAATAGGAAAAAAACTATGCACTAATTATATTTTTGACATCCGCCGTTAGGTAAAGAAACAACTGGCGGGCAGGGTGCTATGTCGCTCGTTTGATGTCGCCATAACTCGTTCACTGAATGGGATATGTTTCACCAAAGCAGGACTTTCGAACTAGATTTCATGTCCCTACAAAGTCGTTCACTGAATGAGATATGCATAGAGATATGTTTTAGCAAAGCAGGTCTTTTGCGAACTAGTTCTTTTTATTTTAAAGAACTAGTTCTTTTGTTCTAAGCCGGGAGCCATTCTCTCGGACTAGTTCGTTCACGAACTACCCACCTCTACTTTAGACCCCAACCTAACGTCAGTCACAGAAAAACACAATGTCATGTCAAGTCAGTGACACTGACGTTTGACAAAATCTGACAATTCTCAACAGAACGACGAAGGCTGTCTATTGGTATTCTGTGACACTCCTTGTGCTGTAAACATTATCGCGTGAGCGAAAATAAATATTGAAATGCTGCTGCGTACATAAAAACTCTTTATTTTCATGTTTAATATAATTAAAAGATATTAAACGCGGAGTTCTGCATTTACAATAAACTTTTTAATAGTTAATACCTACAATTAAATAATAAGGCCATAAGGAAGTATTTTGTATGATGTTGGCAAGTTGTTGAATATTTTTAATGTTTAATTACTCCACGATGTAGATTCGCTACTGCATTTCCCCATAATTGGATGGCATATCGCAACCTGAAATACATACGCATAATACGATATAATCCCCGCTTCCGTGGAGATCAATTCGGATATGGTTCGAAGGGCAAACGTAAAAGATGATATTCTTGCACACATATCGTTTGTGTTCTCTCCAGTTCAGCTGTGAGTCTTGCACCACACCCAAGACTTTTGTGGAACGGTCAGTTGCATATTTTTCTGATCTATATCAATGTCATTTTCTGGTTTTAAGGTAAAGTTTATAATCTTACTTTTATCTACATTTAATTTCAAATTGTTTTCCTGGAGAAAATTTTCAAGATATTGAAGGCTCGTAGTTATTTCATGCTTCATAGGCTCGTTATTCCCTGCTTTGATTATTACTGAAGTGTCATCGGCGTACATTTCTAGTTCATATGGAAGTAAACTGTGGAAGTCATTGGCATAAATGATGTATAAAATGCATCTCATTACCGACCCTTATGGAACTCTTCCTTTTATCAGCTGCCATTCAGACGCTAACTCTTAGTAGGATGATCCCCAGCGACACTCTGATGTCAATGCTCAGGTACGATTTCAGAAGATGCAGCACTGCACCCAGAATCCCAATGCTTCCGACTTATTAATGAATGTCTTATGATGTACACTATCGAAAACCTTTGAAAGGTCAAGGAAAACTGTCGCCTTCTGCTTGTTGTTTACAGCTTCATAAATTTTGTTTACTGTTGTATAAGGCCCGTATAGTGGATCTACCTGGCATGTAAGCAATCTGGGACACACATATCAAGTTATATTTTTCTATAAAACTTATGATTCTCGTAACCATGTGGTCTCAAAAACTTTCGCCACTGTTGAAATTATGCGATCGGTGTGTAGTTTGTAATTTGTGGTCTTATTTCATTCTTATGTATTGGCTTTATTGAGTTGTTCTGGAAAGGTTATTATAGCAGTCATTTATAATCTTGGAGAGTGATTCACATAACTCATTCGTACAAGGTTTGAATAGATTTCTTGGTATTCCATTTGGACCTGTTGTAGTAGTCGATTTTAGCGAATGGGTTATATTAAAGATCTCTTTTGGAATTGTTTCCGAGAGGATCATTGAATTCTTTCCACGTAAATCCCGAAAACAATTTTCCATCGAGTATAATACTTCTTATTGGTAACTAGTAGGAAAGTAAAACACCTTTTTTAATTTTTTTACAAATAACAATTTTTATTTATAAAAATTATTGGGCATATTAATATGGATGACAAATAATAACAACTTCAAGTTTTTTTTTGGGACACATTTGAAAAACACTTTTTCGTTGATTTTTTCTTGTGTAGAACACGTAACTTATGGGCAAGGTCACGACAATTCTACACCTATTGTTCCGGTATGCTAAAAAAAAAAGCAAATAAATTTTATGCTGTTTTAATTTCGCATTCAAGTTGTCAATTAAATATTTGTAAGCGACACCAGGACTTGTATTCACAAGCAAAAATAGATGTCCAATGGCGTAATTAAATAAACAAAGTAACATTTTTTTATATACATTTTCGGTTTGTATTTAAAGTTAGTATTTAAGTATGTAGTTTACTTTTTACTATCTTAGATTTTATGACTATCACACCATTTTTTATTTGCGTCGCCAATAGCAATATCAAATAATGACTTAAACTAGCCTTCAGTGGTTTTATCTCTTGATAATTCTTTGAAATATAAACAAACAATGTTATTTTATATATTACATATTTATGATATTACAAAATTATAAATTACTGGTCTGACAAATAAACTCTTTCGTAATTCTTAACCCCATGTTGCTATATCTTGTAGAACTATTATTATTTAGTTTTCTCCATCATTCTTAGTTATTATTTTTAATTGACATGTTTCTTCTATTTTTTTGTTGCTGTTATATATACACTAAAATACAGTAAAATAATACTTTATTACAAATGAATTACCGACTGTAAACATAAACATCGGTTTCCTGAAATCTTACGTAAGTTATGGTGTCTAAATGGCTAAGTATTTTATATTGTTTACAACAGTCGTCGTTTAATTGAAACAAGTAACGTTCGGGGATGTTAATTGTTGAAACCTGCTTGAGACGTTCTTTTTGTTTGGCAGTGTAGATCATAACAGAGGCAAGCATTACGCATCGCCCAGACTCTGTCTGGTCACGATCAAATTCACAACTTGTTGCAGTGCGGACAGCATGGAGTTCGATAAATTCAAACACGACAACTTCAGAGGGTCGGCAGTGGATATCACCTTCACCAAGTTGGGTTACAAAGCATACAATGGAAAATTAGGTGAGTCTTGTTATTTTGATTTTTATAAGGTAGTTATCTAATCTATTCGTCAAGAATGATATAAGTATTTACAACATTTGTGCATTTAATTTAGTGATTTTAGTGTATCAGTTTAACAACGTAGTATTTTTCTGTTATTATTATTATTGTATGTGCTACAAAGTTTTCAAGAAATGGAAAATTTCCTCTAGCTCTCTAGAAATGAAATAAAAACTTATAGTATACATATTTAAAATTACCGAAAAACGAACTGGATTTTTTTCTTGTGATGATCTGACCACCGAAAGTAGCAAATCAGTTGCATTCTCTTAGAGATAGAAGCGATTTTGACCAAACTGATACCAGTTCATCCTCCACTGACTTTAAACATGCATGCCAATGTTGAGATGAATGGGATAAGCAGTTTATGCGCTATCAACGTTTATAGAGGCAGTGTGACAGAAACACAGCTTTCGTCACCGTGGTTCCGAATTGGCCGATTTTGATAAACATTAGGGGCCACTGACGTGACATTAAATGTTATTTTATGACGTTAGGTTGGGTTCAGAGGGGCTGTGGCTTCACGAATTTAAATAATTGCAAAAGTGTGTACCCACCGCTATGTGTCGTCGATGTAGTCGGAAAATAGTGGCCGCAGACGGGTTTTTTATACTATTCCATAAGAAGGTAACAATTTTTTGTTCCGTCTGACCACTAAAAACACCTTATAACCTTTTGAACTGTCATTATATGCTAATATGTTCGTGAGGTCTGTCGCTATGCGTAATATATTGCCCACATTATTCTAGGAAAATGCATCCAACTTTTACTTTTAAGATTTGACGTAAATAAAGTGGGGTTGTCAGGTTGTCTATTCTGGCCGTGAATTCTTGCTACACCGTTGCCTTGAACGTGTTTGTTAAACATTAAACTGTTATAATATGAAAATTTAGTATTAAATTTCCGCGTTGTAATACAATTTAATTAAGGTTGTAGTCGAAAAATGTGTGTTTTTTTTTGTAAATATGTCTTTAAGAAATTGTTAAGAAGTAAAATTTTCAGGCTCATTATTTATAAAATGTTAATTTTTTCGTACTTTTCCAAAAGGGTTACTTACCACATGCCTTCGACCGAAATGCCGGAGATCTGGCCGGAGGAATCTTTCCTTCTTTCCTTCTAGGGTACTAGTCGGAAAGTAAAAATGAGAAATTATCTAACTAAAATATTATCTCGTAAAATATGTGTTTATGTGAATCTAAACTTATAGTATCAATAAAACGTTTACTGCAATAATTTTTTTAATAATTCATAATTAACGTTGTTTTGTTATTAGACATTTAATTCTGTTATTGGCCCATAAATCAATAAACTGTTCAATACTTAAAAATAGAAAAAAAATTGAATAAATAACACTATTTACTAATTTTTTTCCTATTTGTACACAAATTACCCAGTATTTCAATGTTTATCAATTTAATTCGATGATTTCTCATAATTAAGTGTATTATAAACATCTGTAATGCATGTAATAACACAAACGATTATATATGGTGTCTCACACAACTGGTCAAGTAAAACGATTCATCGATTTTCATAAGATTTTTCTATAGGTATCTAAATGTCACCAACTTTGAGTTATTTTAGTTTTTGTATAATTTTTGTGTTTTTTTAGGTAAAGGTTAAAATTGAGTATGTATATCTCGGTTATTATTAAAGCTGACTTTTTCATATATGGTTCATTTATATTTACCTAATCTACAGATCCAAAATTTACAAATCTACTATTACTTTTTGATATGACAAAAACGCACCATTGGAAAGAAAATTGATTTTCCTATCAATCGGTACTATCTTTTCTAATTCATGAGGTATCGGTAAGTTTTTCAGAAAAATATTGAAATTTAACTGACCCGGGCGACTGATTTAGTTTTGTAATGCATCATTTAACGAAACTGATAACAATAACTTATCCAATCAGCGATATTCTGAACTCATTTATTATTGATGATAAATATTACAAAATTTTGAAATGACATGAATGATGACCAGGATATAACCAGGATAACCAGGAATGACAAAGATTATTACGCCATAATGGAAGCAGCTGTTGTAGAACTTTTATTATTTAGTCTTCTCCATCATTCTTAACGTTATTATTTTCCACCAGTCATTTTTTACATGGTGCAAAAATTCATCTTGCAAAACAGCCTATATATGACATAAATATAATACAAATATCAGTAAGTCTGGGTACTATTCATACAAATACAAACGTTTTGTCTGCCATCATTTAACATCGAAGAGAAAGACTGCAGTAAGGTGGAAAGCGAAAACACGTGTTGTAAATACGTTAAATTGAAATAATCGACGATATAAAGTCCAATAATACGCGTGCTAAGAATATTGACAATTATTTCGAATATAAAAGATAAAACAGTTTGATTTTATAGTGATTGGAAAGGTATTTATTTCAGATGACACTCCTATTTTCATCATTGTTTGTTACATTATACCAAGTTTCTGGATATTACCAAACAAAGGCACGGGTGAAAAATTGCAGCAAATTATAGTGATATTATGGTGATATTGTCACTGATTTGTTTTTAACTATAAAGCATTACCATATCAAGTCATTACCTACTAGGTAATAACCGATTTTTTAGATCTATCATCAGATAGAAAAGAATGTAATAGCAGAATTATAAATAACAGTCGTATATTAAAAAAATATAATAACCGTTTTCTGGGTAAAAGTACCCAACAGAACTAACCTGTATTACCTACACTATAAAGCTTTTGTGCTTTCATCCAATACGAGAAACATGAACTAAGACATATTAAAAATAAATAAGAAATATAACTTTCCAACTACATAGTTGGCACAATGAATTGTCTAAACACGTTTGCAATTATTCAATTTTGTGAAGTCATACCCACTCTGGCACCTACCTAATTTCAGTTTCTATGACATAATGACATTTGTCATACTGGCATTTAATGTCATGTCATGTCAGTGGAAACGGACATTTGTCAAAATCTGATAATTTGCAACACACCGACGAGGCTGTGGATTCTGCCACACTGCTTCTATAAACTCTTATAGCGCATAAACTGCTCACCTAAATGATCTGTAATTTGGTAAATATATTTAACGTCACTGGAGGATGTCCAGGTATCAGTTTGGTCAAAATCGAATGAAGATTCGTCTTTTGGAAGAAACTCATTAGTGAAAACCAAAATTAGCTATCGTCGTTTGTTTTTTAGTTATAACAGAAAACCGGGTTTTCTCTTTTCAGCGATATACATATAAAATACCGGTCCAAAATATTCCAAAAGTATTTGTTTTATAGCACGAAATAATAGTATGTATCTGAGATTTTATTGATTCGAATGTTGTTCCAATTCATTTGCATCAGTTTTAATGCCGCGTGTGATATTAAATTATAATATTGAATCGTTAATTGTGTCTGAAAAGTGCAAATCAGTAAATTAATACTATGAAAAATATGGTTTGGTGGAAAGGTTTATTCAAAGTATTAACAATTATGATACAGCATCCGAAACATAAAAGCCGAACGTTGTGATATGGAAGATAAATATTTCGCCTATTACTGACGATTCCGGCGAAGAAGAACAACCTGAACAAGCCTGATGAGTCTACAATAATATTTTATTGTGCCTGGCTTTGACTGGGACCTTAATTATATATAATCCAACCGTAATAAAATAACAATAGCAAGTTTTGTCTGGCACCATTTAACATCGATCTTTCTTTGACTTGAAGAAGTAAATTCGTTCCATTCATATCATAGTGCACGAATCGGCAAAAGAAGTGAAATTGATTAGTAATTTTTAAATAAGTACTCAAATAAAACAGAAAGTATTCTTCTTGTAATTATTGGAATTTATTGTAGGTCCAAAATTGATATTGGATGAACAGAATGGAACTTTTTACGGAGGAAATCTAACCGGCATATTGGGCAGTAGTGGAGCCGGCAAAAGCACCTTATTGAACATTTTAGCTGGATACATGTTAGTTAAATGCAACTTGTGACTTAACGATCTTAATTATATTAAAATTGCCAATGTTTCAGAGATTTGGAAGTATCGGGTAATATTTACATAAATGGACAACCTAGAGAAATAGAATCATTTAAAAAGATATCAACGTACATCATGCAAGAGGATTTGCTCCAGTCTTACTTGACGGTCAGAGAATACATTATGTTTGCCATTAAATTAAAAACGAGCCAATCTCTCAGTACGGCCGAAAAGGAAGCCATCGTAAGTACAATAATAACGTTTTCTTTTGGTGAAACAAGTGCTACAAGTGCAAAGTGCAATATTCCATTGGGAATACCCTGGATTACCTTACAATCGTGACAAATTTGCACTACACTCCGACAGCCCAGCTTCCCAAAAGAAAATGCGACAAACGTCACGATTTGATTTTGCATGGTGTGCTAAATGTGTTATAGGTAAGCAGAGTTACGGATACATTAGGTATGGCCAATTTTCTGGATACTCGGTCCGAAAATCTCTCGGGTGGACAGAGGAAAAGGCTCTCAATAGCAATTGAATTGGTAAATAACCCAACTGTGATATTCTTGGATGAACCAACTACGTGAGTAGCTAACAGATAATTTAATGAAACTTGGCTATAATATAAGTTACTCTTGAGATAAAACCTCATTTTTGCCTTCCCACTAGTATCCTAGAAGGAAAATACGCATTTTGGATCTGTTAAATTTGATGTACATATTTAGAATTACCAGGAGACGAACTGAATTGTTTTTGGTGACAATCTGACAATCTGACAAATGTTACATGCGTCTTCTCAGGGATTCATCCGATGGAGACCAAAATCAAACCAGCTCATCCCCCAGTGACTCATAACTCAAGTTTGACTCATAACAATGTGTAATAATTGATTATCAGTATTTAAAGTTTTAGAATTATTTTGATTTCAATTTGATTTATTTACACATATTTCATTAAAGAGAAGAATATATGTTGAAAACAAATAAGTATTTTTACTTTCCGACTAGTACCCTAGAAGGAGAGTATTGTGTAATCGACGGAAAACAAATGTCGAGATTTCAGTAGAAATACGCGTTTTGGGGTCCCCTAAATCGATTGCAATGATTTCTGCAAAATGTAGGTGTGTGTCTGTGAACACGATGACACCCAAACGAAACAATGGATCGTGCTGAAATTTTGCATACATATTTAGAATTGCCAGGGGGCGAATTGGATTGTTTTTAGTGACAATCTGACAACCGGAAGTGGCAAATGTTAAATGCATCTTCTGAGAGATTAATCCGATTTTGACCTAACTGATACATGTTCATCCACCAGCGACTTTGACTTTGACTTGTCGTTCACAATTGAATGAACAACATATAATTCAAATGCTTCCCATTAATCCCACTGTTCTGCACTACAACTTGATGTAAACTTACTCACTTGTTGTTACATAAATTTACTGAAAAAACTATTTGATTATATTAAAATTTGTATGTTTAAATTAACGTTCGATTTTATTTTAAGTAAATTACTAAATTGTAAAACAGCTAAAAATAGAACGTAGAGTTGCTGAAGGACAAAATTCGTTTCTTCTAAAAATATTATGTTATTAAATTTAAACTTTTCGCAAAAGCTTTCATTTTAGTAAATCTTACCAAATAAATAATTTATTTGCAGCAACCAAACCTTTGTCGGCCACTATTCAATACATCGATCCTCCTCTGACTTCAAGCAAATTTATTTCATTATTTTCTTTTTTCTGTTATATTTACGATAGCAGTATTTGTGATAATTTAACTTTATATCAGCAATTTTTTACAGTTATTTATCGCACGTTTTTAAAACAGTGATCCGGTAATTGAACGAGATTAAATATTACGAAAGCATTTTTATATCTTAAATTTCTCATATTAGTGCAATACATATTATTCTAACAAAAAATGATAAGATAACGCCAAGAAATTGCGATATCAAGACAAGTGCGTGGTATATTTTCATTATATCGAACAAAGCAAGACCAGAAGTTTGGATATAATGTTGCAGCGCAAACTGATTCGAAAATTAAAATTTATTCGTCGATTTGATTTTATTTTTATAAATCAAATATGTAGGTAACATTACACGTTTCGCAAAGCAAATAATTATAGTGGATTGTGAATTTTAATTAATTATGCATTTGAAAAGTGTACCGCAAATGAAACAACGCTTTCTAATGTTAATATAGCCAGAAATTGAACACGAAAACGTGGAAAGTATTACATAATTAATAATTTTTGCAAATTTATAGGGGATTAGATCAAGTCGCAGTAAAACAATGTGTGGAACTGTTGAAGTCATTGGCCCGACAAGGAAAAACTGTGATATGTACAATCCATCAACCTTCAGACTCTGTGTTCGCATTATTTGATCACGTGAGTTTACAAGACAATTAGTTATAAGGGCTCCATCTTTTGACAAACTGCTAATGACAACAAACAATTCTACAAGTTCTATGCATAAATTCGCCAGCACTAGTTGATCGATTGAACAGAAATTTAAAAAAATGCCGAGCAATTTGAAAAACAAAAGTTGACAATCGCTAAAAACTGAAGATGGCATTATAAAAATAGCAAAATTAGCCTGAAACAGAGCATCAATATTATGTATATTGACAATTTCCTAACTGTTTCAGGTGTATTTCATAGACAGTGGCCAATGCATCTACAACAACACAGTTGATGAACTACTTCCGTATTTATCCTTTGCTGGGTTCAATTGTCCAACCACTTATAATCCCGCTGATTACAGTAATATACAAATCATATCTTATTGGTGGAATAGATTAATGGCAATTATAACGTTTCAGTTATTGAGTTAATGCAACTACAACCGGAAAATGTTGACCATTTAGCGAAACACGCGAAAGCAAATAGATATCCTAGAAAAAATACCAAAGATTATCGAATAAGAACGTCCAACAGTATTGAAAATAAATGTGTGACAATAGGTTTCTGGATGCAACTGTTAATTTTATTTGAGAGAAGCATGCTTCAGATTATCAGAAACAGAACATCATTATTTATGATGTTTTTTCATCACATTATCAGTGGGATAGTAGTTGGTATTGTATTTTTTGGAATAGGGAAGAACGCCTCTTTAATCTACCTCAACTTTAAATTCTGTATGGTCGTACTTATTTATATAGTATATTCATACGCAATCGTCCCATCTTTAACATGTAAGTATCCCCAACCCTGTCGTTTACAAACGTTAATTTGTTCTTTTTTAGTTCCATCAGAAGTCAAATTAGTTAAACGAGAATACTTTAATGGTTGGTATAGTATCAAAGCATACTTTTTAGTGCGAGTTCTTATAC
Organism: Aphodius granarius; assembly: GCA_963971325.1. Taxonomy (NCBI): domain Eukaryota; kingdom Metazoa; phylum Arthropoda; class Insecta; order Coleoptera; family Scarabaeidae; genus Aphodius; species Aphodius granarius. The sequence continues at coordinate 19,963,790 of OZ020226.1, forward strand.
CTACATTGATAATGGTATGTGATCGACTCTGATAAAGCTATATTGGTTTAAAACCACGTTTTTTTTTTTTTCAGATTGTAACTATCAATATTTTTGCGGTTATCGCGTACACAATGGCGGATCAACCAATGGAGTTTAAGAGATATTTTTTATTCGTTATACCAGTAATCTTGGTAGGGTTAAACTCAACTTCATTTGGTTTGGCCATAGGATCGATTTTCAACCCAAAGGTATGTAAAACATCTGTATGTAAACCATGTGTAGGTAGAGTAGTTTTAAACTAAGTAGAGCACAGTGACATATGCAACCAATTATACCCAGCGTATGGTTTATAATTGAGCCGCGTATATTCGGTTGCATACCCAACTGTGCTCTTCTTGGTTTGAATCATCTATAAGTTAGACATGATTCAAACTAATGATGTTACTTTTTGTACCAGGTGTTTTTCTATAAACTTTAGGAAACATTAGGACATGAAGTTTAGCACTTTCCAATAGTTTACGCTTTAAAAATATATAAAATAAACGATTTTTTTAAATTTTTAGAATGGCGCGGCAATAACTCCAGCTACGTTAGCTCCATTGGTAATCCTTAGCATCTACGGAATGGGTTTTGGCAAATATATTGATCCAATTATGAAGATACTGATCAATGTGGCATATTTTCGTTTTGGCATTGTCGCAGTATGCGGTATTATGTTTGAAGGTCGAGATGATCTGGAATGCGACGAAGTGTATTGCCATTACAAGGACACTGATCTCTTTTTGAAAGATATGGGGATGTATGGAAGCTCGTACATAGTTCAAATTGTCGCCCTCGTCGGCTTTGCGGTGGTGCACGTTTTGGCGGGATATTTTCTTCTCAAAGTGAAATTCTCGTCTAACTTCATGGAAAGGATAAAAAAGATGCGCTCATATTTGTGAGCTTGTGATATTATGGTATAGGAAGTGGTGACGTAAAATATTATTTTTTATAAACTTGTTAGAAAAATACGTAATAAAAAAATGATAAAAATGGTTTTAATGGACAATTTTGTTTTTTCAAAAACCCTGGATGACAAAAACAATGATTGGCTTTGTTTTGTGACTCAAATTTTAGTGTTTTTACCGAGTTATAGATGTTTCAAACTAAGAAGAGCACAGTTGTATATGCAACCAAATATACACAGGCAATTTATAAACCATACACTGGGTATGATTGGTTGCATATACAACTGTGCTCTTCTTAGTTTGAAACTACTCTACTACCCAAAAAAAACCTGGTTTAATATGCGATTAAAGCTAGTATAATGATAATAATATAATACAATTGTTTTTGTTGATTTTCGCCTTCAAATACATAGTTAAAATATAAAAATAATAAAATCATAAAATGCAGATACAATATTTATGTATCTCATACATAAACATAAAGAATAATCAAAAGCCAATGCTAGAAAAAAAGAAGTGTTACAAATATTAAAAAAACCAAATGTAAAGAGTTAATTTCAATTTATTTAATACAGTTTACAAATATCCTAACTACTTATTTTTTTTTTGTTTTTTCTGGGCCTTCTTAATTTTATCTTTCAAAGCCGTGATATCGACATCAATCCTTGGTTTCTTTGGCTGTGGTGCCACATCAAGCTCTTCCGGGGGTACGAATGCTTGTTGTCGTTTCTCCTCTCGTTTCTTGGCTGCCTCAACATGCTTCTCATCCTTTTCTTGCCTGGCTTTTGTCCTCTTCTGTTCCTTATTCAAGAAATATTCACCGGAAGCAATCTGCTTATCAATTTTACTTTCCGTCGGCGCGGGAGGGAACGGAGTATACGGTTTCTTTTCCTTCTTGTTCTTCGGTTGTTTCCGCTTAGTGATGTTTTTATTGATAAATTTCGGAAGGAACCGTTCCCAGTTTTCATTGCGTAACTTTGGATCTTTTGCCAATTCACGTTTAATCATCAATGCTTTAATATTATAGATCGGATGAACATTTTTCATCGTATCCTCGACCACTTTCCGTACCTGTTGTAGTCCTTTGTATGGACCTAAGGCTGAAACGGTTTGTCCTTGTACAAGTACGTAGCAATCTGTTAATAACTCAATTGATTTTAACGTGCATCCGTTTGGTCCGATTAATCTTTGCCTGCGCTTAACGAATTTTTCACGATTTCTCGTAAGGCTACTTATTTTTATTATGTCACAGCTTATTCCATCTTCAAGGACACGCTTTGCTTGTTCGTAAGGTACGCTACGTGCCATTAATTTAATCATATCTCTAGCTTTGATGATTATATATGGATCCCAGGTTTTACGTGTCGTAAGTACTTTCATGCTGCCTTCAATCAAATTTAATTCGGCTTTTATATGATGCTGGGCTAAGGTTTTCTGAACCAAGGGCCATACTTGCTTCAAATACTGCTCTCTGTACTGCGGAAATAAGGTAGCAAACGAGCTTTCTTCTATCAGTCCATGACGATTATCTTCTGGTTTAAAGTCTGGGATTTTTAAAGCCCATGCATTGTCAACGGGACCTGTAGCTACATGTTTATTATCTGATTCGACCATCTCAAACACTATTTTGGAGTATTTTTCAACATATAACATACACGTGCACGGAACGTGCTCGGTGGCTCACAGAAATAAACAACTGTCAGTTTGGCTGTCAGTGGTCAGCAGTGCTGCCACGCTGAGGTCTCTTGAATTCGGTAGAAGGTACCCTAAAAAATCGGTAGATGTCGCCAAAATTCGGTAGATTAAAACAAAACGCATTTTGAAGAGTTTTAAAGCTTTTTATTACAAAAATAACAAATACAAGAGAAAATAATTTGTAAATAAAAATAGTATTCCACAAAAACAGATATGTATTAATATTTTGAAATTCAGAAATTGATTTAGCCACTTTAGCACCAAAATGCACATCTGTAACGTCCAAGAAATGTCTTCTGTTCCTGAAATGAATATTTTCTGTTGAAGTTGTTTGTATATAATTTCGTTTTAAAAAGCAATCATAGAATGTTTTCAAAACATTTGATATTATTTCAGTATATCACATGACTTCTAGGACTTTCTGACTGCATTTCTTTATTTAAATTCTGGAAAATAGGTACAGTACAATCTAAAAATTGCATAAATAATGTTGTAATGGGATCATTTAATTTCTGTAATATGTTAAATGTGGCTAAAACATCATTTTGTGCAACTGCATCAGTGAAGTATAATTTAAGTAAATAAGAAATTAGAATTTGCATTAAAAATCCATTTCCTACAAATTCGGTAGAAAATAATAACGATTTGGTAGATCGGTAGATAAAGGTTGAAATCGGTAGATTTACCGAAAAATCGGTAGAAGTGGCAGCACTGGTGGTCAGTCAGTGTTATACGGTGTTATTTAGTTGGCAAGGCTGAGCTGACGTTCCCGTACTTTCCACGAAGACGAAGAGTTACAAAAACAATGCTATTGTTCTTCGTATCCGTGTTAATTAATAGGGAAAAGTTGATTAACCAACACTATATAAAGAAATGTACTCACGAACTCTAGCGGCAAGTTGCCGAAGTTCCATGATGTGCATTGCAGACAGAATTTTTATTTAAATTTCAAACTTGGTTTTGTCGACGTTTTGTCTTTAAAGAATTGTTTTTATTCATAACGCGCCCCAATTTATAATAAAACAGAGAAAGCTAAACCCGTGCTAAAACATGCCCTATTTTTCTCATGAAATGAAATAATGAAGTGTCATGTTTTTGTGTCTTATATCAGCGGATAAATCTTAATGTTTTGAAGTTTCTCGAAAAGTTCTACAAGGGCTGCTTCCATTAAGGATGTACCAAGACGTTGCCACAATTTTCTAACACTACACTATTAATAAATGAGTTTAAAATATCAAAATATAGGTACATAAAAATAATATCCATTTAACCATTCAAATATATTTTCTATTCTCAGTTGGATACATACATACATGAAGATTAACAGAACATATAAAGCAATACATTAAGTAAATAAGAAAATAAATACGATCCTAAGATATATCACCGTGACGCACTGACGTGCGATTTAACAAATCTAACAATAACTCTTAAAGCCCTAAACGTCCTATTAGGAGAAAGTCGCTGTCTCAATAAATAGAAACAAATCAGCCTAAAGGAGATGTACATTGTGAACAATGCGGCCATGTCTACCCAGGCAGAACGATCGGGGAATCCCATCATTTTCAGAAAACCATCCGTGTCAGAGAAGATGCAGAATTCCTCTTCTTCTGGGCAAGGTAATTTATCCCTACCACGAAATATCGCCGTTATTGAGCCTTCCAACGCGTAACGGAGATAGCTAAAATGCATAACTATTTGCATTAGAAGCGGTATTCCAATATTACCATAACCCATTCCATATACTGCCAATAACATAAACGGTACAGATATCACCGGACCAACAAACATACTATTCTGTAAGAAAAAAAAATCCAAAAATTAGTTTTGTATAAATTTACCCGTAAACCTAATGTTAATACTTACAACAACTGTTAAGAACGAAGAAACAATCAGTCCAAGACTCTCGGAAACAAACGCGGTCAAAATTGATATAGCAAAGAACGTTAACATTCTATCAATTTCTAATGGTTGTCCAGATAAAAAGTACACTGAAACCAGGAAGAGATGGTTCAACACTATAGTTATTGGCATAGTGGAGACCGTCAAAGCGAGAAAATACGCCTTTAGACTGTACCACCTATTGAAGTATTCTCGCTTTAGAAACTGAATTTCGGTTGGAACTGAAAGAAATATTTGTTATCAATTATGATAAAAGATAGATTTGACACAATTCTCTAATTGTGTGTTGGAACGTTTATAAAATTCGTAGGAGTTAAATTAGTATTATTTTACTTACATTGTAACAGTACTGGCATCAGGGGAATATAGAGAAAGAATATCATGCAACAGTAGAACAATCCAAAGTTATATATAGTTTGGGACCCATCATTTCCGATATTATAAAAGAGACATCCCACAAAAATACCAATTCCTAAATGGATAAAGGTTTTCAGAAGTAAATAATACTAAAACAAAAAAAAAATAGTTATCCATATGTTTACATTTCCTTTCGTCGACCTTTCGTAGATATGATCTCATTTCAAAGGACAGAGAAGAATGCAGAATCAAGTTGTATTTTCCAAAAAATATATTGCTTTTCTTTTAACTAAAAACATCTTTAAGTAGGAGATAAAAATGAAGAGGGCGCGGTAAGGGATAACCAGTGCTGCCACTTCTACCAATTTTTCGGTAGATCTACCGATTTCAACCTTTATCTACCGATCTACCGAATCGTTATTATTTTCTACCGAATTTGTAGGAAATGGATTTTTAATGCAAATTCTAATTTCTTATTTACTTAAATTATACTTCACTGATGCAGTTGCACAAAATGATGTTTTAGCCACATTTAACATATTACAGAAATTAAATGATCCCATTACAACATTATTTATGCAATTTTTAGATTGTACTGTACCTATTTTCCAGAATTTAAATAAAGAAATGCACTCAGAAAGTCCTAGAAGTCATGTGATATACTGAAATAATATCAAATGTTTTGAAAACGTTCTATGATTGCCTTTTAAAACGAAATTATATACAAACAACTTCAACAGAAAATATTCATTTCAGAAACAGAAGACATTTCTTGGACGTTACAGATGTGCATTTTGGTGCTAAAGTGGCTAAATCAATTTCGGAATTTCAAAATATTTCATACATAAATACATATCTGTTTTTGTGGAATACTATTTTTATTTACAAATTATTTTCTCTTGTATTTGTTATTTTTGTAATAAAAAGCTTTAAAACGCTTCAAAATGCGTTTTGTTTTAATCTACCGAATTTTGGCGACATCTACCGATTTTTTAGGGTACCTTCTACCGAATTCAAAAGACCTCAGCGTGGCAGCACTGGGGATAACACACAATAATAACAATAAAGGAAAGTTGTAGATTCTTACCTTATCTCTATACATTTGCAACCACATTCTGAGAAGTAGAGTCACAAACTGGCTGCCGAAGTTTGATTCATGTTTTACAAAACTATCATCCAGGAAAGCAGATATAGGTGGTGCTGGTTCGTCTTGTTTAGTATTTGGATACGTTATAGAAGGCAAGTTATTGGCAGCGCAAGACAATTTGTCTGAGTGATCACCGTATTCGCCGCTACACACTTCTATAACTAAAACAGAGATTTAAATTAATGAATACAACATCCCAGATGTGTTATGTTACACTCCGAGCATCCGAGAATATTAATAAATTGGGTTGTTTAATATCCATTGTTGTTCACATATATGTTAATTTCACTTACTAAAATCTGCGGGATTGTAGTGTTTTGGACAAACCAATCCAATATTTTCCAAATACGGAACAACATTCGGACCATATCCTTGATAAGCGCAAAATCCATTTGCCAGTATATATGTGTTATCAAATAGAGCGAATAATCTGGCACTAGGCGTGTGCACTGAGCATATAATTGTTCTTCCTCCTTCTGATAATGCCTTTAGAAGAGCTATGCACTGAGAGCTCGAGAGATCATCTAACCCTCTACAAATATTAAAATATTTGCCTATTTTATAGTTTATTTTATTTTTAACATACGTGGTAGGTTCATCAAGAAATACAACTGGTGGATTATTCACCAATTCCAGGGCAATTGATAACCTCTTCTTCTCACCTCCAGATAACTTTCCGGTGATTGTATCTTTGGTTTTGGTTAGTCTTAGCATGTCTAGAATTTCAAATATCTGGAAATTACAAAATACAAAAGTTAAGTAATAAATTATATATGTTTTTTGCTCAAAATACGATCGGCGTTTACGAGATTTCAGTTATTAAGAAGAATAGAAAAGAATTTTATGTAACAATCTTATTAAAAACTAGGCAAACCTTTTAACAATAAAATCTTGTGCATTTGAACCTGTTACACAACTAATTTTAACGCAAAAGTCAAAGTGTTTTAATTCAGCATTTATATGTGACTGTGATTTGCCATTTTAATGTAGGAAATAATTTTAAACAGTCACGATAATATGATCTGAATACGATTTTGATATAATGCAACATGTTATTCTAAAACGAAAAAAAGTAAAAAGAAGAATCTATTAAAATGTTATGCTTCATCACACAGGTGTGGAAATTATCTTGTTTTTTCTTGTAGCTGCGCCGTGATTATATAATTCATTTTTAAACAACATTTCCAATTAACATTTTTTAGATTGAAAGCTACATTACTCGTAAGAACGTTTAATTCATTCTAATCAAGCAAAACAATTTTAAGATTTTTAGTATGTATTAATTAAAGCCAACGTTAAAAAATCTTCGTAATAAACTTATAATGATTTGCAATAAGTACGTGATGTTAAATATTAATAAACCAAACTTAAAGATAAAAAATAATGTTAGCCAGTAATTTCGGCAATTACTCACCGTGTGTTCTTTTTGTTCTTTGGTAAATGAATTGCACAATTTGAGATCGCTGGATAAGGTCATCAGTTCCTGAACCGTCAACCAAGGTTGCAGCATATCTTCTTGCATAATGTATCTTGAGATTCGCCTGAATTGTTTGGTATTTCTTGGTTTTCCGTTAACTAATATGGTGCCACTCGCCCCATAATGTCTAAAACAATTTCAATAAAGTTTATTTGTTTTAAGAGGCATTTAGTAATTTGCTTAAAATGTATAATTAATCCCACATGTCGTCAATTATTTTTTTTATTTAAAAAATTCAAATGTAAAAACTTAACCGCAACAACATTTTTTTTTTAATTATGAATGTATAGTGTGTATCGTATCGTTTATGAGAGGCCGTACCTACCGCACGTGTAAGCAATATAGGCGTATATACAGGGTGTAACAGGTTTGAGTGCGCAAATTTTGGGAGATGATAGGTTCTGGCTAGCTGATAACAAAGTTCTTATATCAATTTTTTCTATTCTTCTTAATAACTGAAATATCGAAGGTTAAGTTAAGGAAAATATTGTTTGAGTATCGCATGTGGTTAATGGCTATAGCGATTAAAATAGATTTTAAATGATTTTGGAACAGTTATTGATAACCTGCATACCTCTGAAACAATCCCACAGCTAGCAGTAGGAAGAAAACACCGCTTGTATTCCAACCCATGCTGACCAAAAAAAAAAGCTGTAAAATCTTTATGAAATACATTTCATATGTGATTTATTACTTTGTTTTTGTATTTTCTTGCTATGTAACGTTTAAATGACACGAAGTTGACCATTGTAGTCCATAACTTTGTCCTTTGATATATCAGTTATTATAAAGAATTGAATAATTTTTTATAAGAATTTTCATGCTCAGTAAAGCCTGTTACACCTGTATACAATAACGTGTATCGTAATTAATATTAGTAAAAAATAATTGCCACTATTATTCTATTAAGGAAACTATTACTATGATAATAGCCAGCCTATAAAATAAACTGTCATTATTAATTACGATATGTAAATTATGATAAGGTGACGCGAATTACGTATCAGTGTTATTTTCAGACAGCCCCATCAACTGAAAAGAGCTGTGTAGGAATTAATACAAACTTTACTACAATTTTTACTTTCCGACTAGTAGCCTACAAGGAAAGTATTGTAGGTGACGGAAAAATCGGAATTTCACTGGAAATACGCATTTCGAGGTCTCCTGAATCGATTGCAATGATTTTGTGGAAAATGTATGTATGAGTGTATGTACGATTGTGAACATGATAGCACACACATGGAACAACGTAACAGGCTGAACATTGGTATATGTATTTGCCTGGGGACGGCAAATGCGTTTTCTTAGGGATTTATAGGTAGTCAATAAAACACCAGGTAGATGATAAAGCAGCAGGTTGTCAATAAAATAGCAGGCAGTCTCAATTATAAACTTGCCTTTGGTCAGGTAGTCAATAAAACACCAGGTAGTTGATAAAACAGCAGGTAGTCAATAAAACAGCAATTATAAACAATTATAAAAAGGAATGTTGTCTTTTATTACTAGAGAGAATTTAATTACCTAAAACCAGCTGCTATAAAACAGCAGGTAGTTGATAAAACAGCAGACAGTCTCAATTATAAACTTGCCTTAGGTCAGGAATGTTGTCTTATATTACTAGAGAGAACCTAGTTCTCAAAACCCAGCTGCTATAAAACAGCAGGTAGTCGGTAGAACAACAGGTAGGTCATAAAACAGCACGCAGTCACAATTATAAACTTGTCTTAGGTCAGGTGTCTTCTATTACTAAAAAGCACCTAGTTGTCAAAAACTAGCTGCTATAAAACAGCAGGTAGTCAATAGAACAGCAGGTAGTTAATAAAACAGTAGTTAGTCTATAAAACAGCAGTTAGTCAATAAAACAGCAAGTAGTTAATAAAACAGCAGACAGCTTCAATTATAAACTCGTCTTAGGTCAGAAATGTTGTCTTTTACTACTAGAAAGAATTTAATTATCCAAAACCAGCTGCTATAATACAGCACGTATACAATAAAACAGCAGGTAGCTAATACAACAACAGGTAGTCTCAATTATAAACTTGTCTGGCTTTTTTAACTCATAACAACTCATTCTCTAGTGACGTTAAATATGTATACCAATTTTTGTCGCTATGGCTGTAAATTGCAAATGTTGATAAGCGTCAGTGGGCGACATTTAATGTTATTCTATGATTGCCATTAGGTTGGGGCCCAGATTGGCTGTGGCTTCACGACACTAAAGTATTATAGAGGTTTCGACGTTTTAATGTGTAAAAGTAGTCGGAAAGTTGGGTGGGGACTACCTTAGATATTTAAAATTCCAAAATAAATTAATAAGAAAAAACCACTCCTATCTCAACGTTTGTGTCTCAATATTTATCAAATATACATCTTAACAGCGAACCTTTGAACTTGTTCGTTGGCTAATATATGTGATTTTTTAAGAAGGAATTTGTGTTATCAGACGATTGTGGATAATAGCAGACTCAGACGATGTGAGTGACCTATAATGGTGCGGTCGTTGGGTAAAATTGTGTCATACTGTTGCATTTATTTTTCAGGCAACACAGAAGGGGCAAAAATGTTGATTATACTTTGGTAACAAAAGTGTGTTATCAAAGAATAAGGCCACCACAGTGAAATCTGAAGATGGTATAGAGAAAACTGTAATGCTGGTACAGTTTCGGAGCTGCATATTAATATAAATATCAGGAGTGGCCCTCACCCAACTTTCCGACTATATCTTTTGCACAATGAAGTGTCTAAACACAATTATTCAATTTTGTGAAGCCATACCCACTCTGGCACTACCTAATTAACGTCAGTTTCTATGACATAATGACATTTGTCGTAATGACATTTAATGTCATGTTATGTCAATGGCACTGACGTTTGTCAAAATGTGACAGTTTACAACACAGCGACAAAGGCTGTGGATTCTGTCAACTTTCTTTTATAAAATAATGATTATTCTTAAACCGTTCATCCCACTGGTCTACAAATTTGTATGCATATTTAAGGTCAGTGGAATCAACAGTAGACCTTGTAATAGCAAAAAAATCTAATGAGAGTACAATTAGTATATTTTATGTTAATATAAGATGTTTAAGAAACGTAACAAATCATGTTGAAGTCATTTTATCTGATTTTAATTTTACGTGTGAAGAAAAAATTGCTTGGAAAATAATTAATAGAGTCTCATACAACCTAATATATTGAACAACAATTTTATAGACAGTCAAGAAAATTGTTACAAGTTTTGAAGGTAATGCGGACCTTGCAAGTTGACTTGCCACTTCTTAGATTTATGTCAAAAGTAAAGAAAATTTTGTTAGAAAATTGTTTTTATACGATACAGGAATTTCTTTCTTTTTGATTGAGTAAACAAACATTAGTGACTACCTTATTATTATCAATATTGTTGTTTTGTTTTAGTTTTTATTGAGATATTTTTTTATGTTTTATAACTCAAGGTGACTAGAATAGTTTGTAGTATCTTAGTTAACATTCATAAATGCTGTTTTTTGTTTACCTCAATGTGAATAATTAATTAATTTCCTATATAATATGTATTTTTTAAACTTAAGAGAAGAGATATTATATATATAATTTTTTTAGCAAACTTTATAACATAAACATGAAATCTTGATATACTAGACCTTTTTTATTGAACATATGATATAAGATGACATTGAAGCAAAATCTTGGCCATCGCCCAGGTCATCTGGTGTCTGTATATATGCAGCAACTGGGACATGGGTTCAGTGACTTCGCTTGCGCTAGGTTAGTATCGAACTGTTCGGTACGCCTTTTGTATTTGCAGGATTTGCAGCAACAATAGCCAACAAGCCAACAATAGAGTGAAAGCATCAATCACAACTAAAAGAATATCTTTTCATCTCAATTTTACGATCCTATATACCTATATTGCGCGTGCAATCTCTCCGCCAGTAATTTTCTCGTTGTTAATTTGTTCTGAAGCGAAATGTCAGTCGCAATCAGCAATTACTACATCGTATCTCGGGAGCTACATTGTTGGCCTGCTTTTTTTTACTAATCAACCGTAGAATTTCAAAATGTAGAATAGAGAGCGTAATTCAGAAAATCGCAAGGAGCGATGAAGAAAATGTCAGGTACGAATGGTAAAGAAATCTAGCGTCTGGGCTGATGCGAAGAGTTTGTTTACAACAAAAGGAATAAATTATTAATATATAAACCCATTTAACATATTCTATAATTTACTAAACGTTTGAATTCCTGCTTCTGTATTTTTAGACCACCTCCTTTGATTAAGAAATGCTCGACAACAATGTCATAAATTATAAATATAAGTAGTGTGTCTACCGTAAAGACGTAAATGCGTAAACGAATAACGATTCAGAATGTGCATGTAATTACGTGATTGTTAACTGCTAAACAACACGGCCATCGTGTTATTTTGTTTCTGTTTTTAAGTTATTTTCCTAGCATATAATTAACACACACTTAAAAGAAATTGTTATTTTGCTTGTTAGCAGCATGACTAATAATTTTTATCATTGTGTAGCAAAAAAAATAAAAATAACAAAACTAGGATGCTTTCTGTACCTGGAAGAATTACGTTAGGCTATTTAATTACTGGTTATCTCCTTAAACCAATATGTCAAATCTGCAATATCTTAGAAATGCACTCTGTGGAAATGCAATATAAATAAAGCTTACTCAGTGATCAATAATTATGCAATTAAAATGAGCCAATAAAATGAATAAATAACATCCTCCGATAAAACAGAAATTATGTAGCTGCATATCAAAATAAATAGAGCAAATTTGCCAATAAGAAAAAAATATGTGCATGAAAGGCGACTGCTTTTTTGCATCTGATTTGCAGCACTTTCAGTTTGATTTCTAGCTACCGCTGGACTTTTAAAAATTAAAATATAAGTTGCATAATAATAAAAGTGATAGTTAGTGCGTCATTTTGAACTATTTTTACTTACTTATAGCCGGCGAGTACATTCAGCAAGGTGCTTTTGCCTGCACCTGATGGACCCAAAATGGCAGTTAGTTGTCCTGATTTGAAATGGCCACTAACTTTCCTCAGAATCACTTTGCTTCCTGAAACAAACGCGATCGTGATATCAAAGCAAATAAATAATGGGCATTTTTCTAATATTAACAATTTACAAAGTTACTATTTGACCCATCAAAGTATATGAGCAAAGAAGTCGGTTTGGAAATAAAATTAATTTATTCTATAATATTTATCTCCATCGATGTGATGACCATTCAAGGCTAAACACACAAGTACAAATTAGATCAGTTCTGACGGGATTGTCGCGCAAAAAACGAAAAATTTTCCATGATGAAAAAGGAAGTGTTATTAAGTTGTCTCGTGCATTTTGCAATAAATAACAGTGACATAACATCTTAAGGTTACACTATATTTTAGCAAAATTCATTCATTATGATACAAACAAAAAAAATTATTTGTTCGAGATTATATTTGCCTTGCATAACTAGAAACTGAAAGTGGATTTTTGTAACAGGTCTAGATTTACAGATACAGCGATACTAAAAAAACTGAGAAAACTGCAATAAAATCAGTTAACAATTTATATAAATTCAAAGATTATGCAAAAGTGCTGTTTTCAAGCTGTATTTTGATGAATCGATAAGAAGCCACCATTCAGAAGGATCGTGGGGAATATCAAACTCGTTCATAAGGCCCTCAACATCCTCAAGATCCTTCCAGTTTAAAATATGCTTTACAAGGCTCGTTAGGCTTTGTAAATGTAGACACTGTCACACCTCGTGCGAAAAGATTCCATTTTTGTAGCCTAGAAACCAATAACTCGGCTGTTCTTTTGATAAACATAAGTCTTTAATCATATCATTCAGTTCGCACTGGTTTATAAGGTGACGTGTGTCTAAAACTTCAAATGGTGAATCTTCACGACTTGCCTGATTTGATAGAGTGATTTCAGACACTCTGTCCAATCAGGAAAGTTTCTTCAACCAGGCGAAATTTCTTCTGTCAAAAATCGAAGATGATGAAGTGGATGGCGCACTTGAGAGAGGATGGTTCTCTCCATGGGCAATAGGTCGCGATGCCGATGGCAAATTTGGATATTTTATTTTATGTTTATTCTTTTTCGAATATCCGGAGGCGTTTATCGTGCAAAAATAGCAATCATCTACATAATTGGAAGGATCTCGTCACAACAAGGGAACTCTAACGGCATTTTCTTTTGCTTCCCTTTCATCCACTTTAAAAGTCCGATCTAACAGGAAATACAGCATACATTAGGTGTCCATGGTCCAGATCTCCAATTCTAAATCCAAAATAGCAGCAGTAAGTTGCTTTTATCTCTTTATCTCACTACATAACAACTGCACATGTAACAAAACTTATTTGGTGAATTTTTACAACATCTTCTTTGATTACTTCCCATATTTTAATGCATATTTAAGTAATAATTTTGTTAATTAGTAGAGAGAGGGTATGTTTACATACAGAAACTGTTTAAATTTCAAATAAATTTAAAGAAGAACTAAGGTTTAGATGTTTTACCATTAACGAAAAATATTTGATAATACCTATGTACCAATAAACTGTATTCGAATCAAAGATAAAAATAAATTGCAAAAATGACATGATACTTTTTAAAGCCAAAATAATGATATACTGAACGTGACCAGAATGTCATTTCAAAACGATTCTCATTGTAATGATAAATTACAATTACAAAATACGCTTTAATGAAAGGACCCATTGTTCTGCGTTTCCTGTCCAACAGTACTCATACCCATTTATAATTCTGTTTCTAAAATCTTTCCTCAATTCTAAATAATCCAATGACCGCACACCAGCACGCCAATTCCCAACAATCTCTAATGCTGCGTAAAGTATTCCATTTTTTAGTTATTTGTTAATACGCGGTTGTAATAATTATAGTGAATGCTTTGCGTAGGTACCTACTATAAGGCAATTACAAAATTTATGTAATGCAGCAACTGTAAAACGTACGCCTGGTGTGGCAAGAGAAAAATTATAGAACCTTTCATATTGAAGAAAAACAGAGTAGTGGCAAAATAAGCAATATTTAATAAGCATGACATATCACACGTTTAACACCATAATAGATTAATAATAATAATTATTTACTTGCAAATTGGATAATTCACAATTTTCCTGTCGGAAACGTAAACGCATACATATAGACACGTTTGAATCGTTAAATTTTGTCGTGCCATTTTATACAGTAGAGTTGCAAATATAAAAGATAAATCATAAAAACACGGATACCATATACAATATGGAGCATGATGAACAAATTCGAAGTTATAAATCAGCGAGCAGACTAATTACAATAATTGCAGAAGAAATTACTTGATGAATGCTTGCAGAAGTTTCTATAAAATATTTTGTTTGCTATATGACGTTATGTTTAGATATCCGAAAAAATAACATGAGCATCAGTGCAGATGTGTATTATTAATAATATTAGATTTTATACGTATGTATATCTACTGTAAGAATTGCTGCAGCCACCACAGTACAGACTGCATTTAGACCACTAAAATTCTGTTCGCTGTGTAAGTTTAACATGTAATATTTCATTTCTTTGAGTGCCCGTGCATGCACATGACTACAAATTACTGTAGTACGTATTGGTTTAAGAAAAAACAGTGACAAGTACTAGAACGCAAGTGCAATTTGATTCAATTAGATGAAGACTTAAATGGTATATGGTCGTGAATCATTCGTTTGTTTAATCTAAGTTAGAGGTCACTTGTAAAGTGCTTGTTTAAATTAGGAATGGTATCCGAATAAAACATTCATGAAATAAATTGCTCTGTTAGTTTATGTAGTGATGATACACACACACACAGGAAATTGAATGAAACGAATTTGCTTCAAGTCAAAGAAAGATCGATTTTAAATAGTGTTTGTATGAACGTTAAGTTAACTTAAATTCAATAACATAATATTTTCGAACAAAATGAACATTTTGTTTCAAGAATTCTACGTTCTTTTTAAATAAAAAAAACCTGTGAATTAATCATTAATTAATATTTTATTATGTTTGGATTATAATCATGGGACCTTGATTATATAATCCAAACATAGTTTAGTCGAAAACCACAATAAAAGATTATGGTGGACTCATTGGGTTATTTTACTCCACGGTAATCTTTAGTAAAGACTACAGACTTATTCCCAAATGAAGAGTAACCAGAATACCGATCGCGTTCTGTAGCTCAGCTTATATAAACCCCAAAAAAGGCCAACGCGTGGGTAGATACTGTCAGCGCCATCTCCCCGCCGGTAGACATAGCAATAATTTTTAATGAAACCACTTTTTTATTCAAACACAATCTTTTTACTCAAATCTATTATCTTTCCCTTCCAAATAGAATATTTACTTACTTCAAGGCTGCTTTTTATTTAAAAAATAAAACCAGATTTATTTCATTCAAACGTATTTCTGGAATTAAACCCAAACAATTTCTATATTACGGAAATCTTTTTACTTCAAATAAAATATTTCTTTCAGTCCATGCAACTCACTTTTTTAAATTTAAAAATACTTAACTGTTTCTAAAATATATTCTTTCCTTAAAAGAAATATGTTCAAAGAAATACATTTATTTGATTTTACTTTTCTTTTCTTTCAGTGTTTACCATTTACGAATCGCTGCGGTATTTTTATTATGTCGCCGTTTGTTGTCGATAGATTTTATGTGTCAATACAATGGTGCTTTTTTTCTATCTTTTTTTACGTTTAGTTACAGTTCGATGATTTTTTATTGGCAGGTTTATTATTTGATAACTTATTATTGGCAGGTGCAGAATTAAGAAAAATGTACACACAATATACGGTATAAGGTTAGCAAAGTAATTATAGTATTAAAAAAAAGGTTAGAAGAATCAGAAATTTCAATTGTACACAGATAGGAGAAGGTCCTATGTCCTTACATACCACCACGTTCATATTTAAAATTTGTTAAAAACTAATTCATTTTCGAGTTATATGCAAATTTAATTAGCGGCCAGACATACCACAAAAAGAAATAAAGCTATTCTGTCGCGGAACAAAGGTCACAAAACAATAATTACTTGTTATATGCCCATAACTATTTAATTTATTGACGTCATTTATGAAAAAGTGAAGTTACCTCTACACCATATCAAGAAAATGATTTTTTGGTCCTTCAAACGCTGATTAGTCTACCTTGAATTAAAAATTAAATGCGCTTGTCTATGTAACTAGGAAACATTTGATTAAAATAAAATAGAACTAATACTGAGTACGTCATGAATATAAGTATGTTGTGTACGTTTTCGGTCAAGGATTTTATTTTTTCCAAGATATAACGGGAGAAAAACAAATTTAAAAAAGGACATGATCATTTATTAAACAGTCTGAGGTGTTCACGTAACTGTTGTTTTATAATTTCATTTATCACAGTTAAAACAATTTATTCAGGATTATTCATTTTATTTTTTCTATTAATAATGTCCACCAAACAATTTATATTTGAATATTTGAATATTTATTTAACCCCTCCAAAATACAACTTAACATATTGAATTTGATATAAAGATTTGAGATAAAACTTTCATCTGCAAGAATGACTTAAATAATAACTTAACAAACGACTATCCCATATGCCTGTTTTAATGTCACATGCATAGATACACCTAGTTTTAAGATTTAAGATAAAACTTTCATCTCTAAGAATGACTTAATGACCCTCATGTGCGTCGTTTTTCATTACCTACATTATTTATTACAAATCTACTAACATAATATGATGACATTTCTAACAACTTAAGAAGAACACACATTTTTCTATACACCTTTGTTTTGGTACTTTCGCACTAGAAACAACAATACCACTAATGATTGATCGAAAAAAAAAAAAAAACGATTGTCTTGAAAATACACTTCCTGTTATCGATCAAATCAAATGACTGTGAAATTTGCATTTCCCGGGCAGATTTTTTACATTATATAGTTGTGTATCAAACTCTGTTAGACTCCACATAAAACATATCTGCAAAGCGTATAATTAAACTGTTTTTTTTTATCATAAAAAGTAGAAGTTGACGCAATTGGTACTTTTACGTCACAAAGCACCAGTTTGCACGGCAAGCGAAGAATGTTTTAATTTTCGAGGCGAGGAATGATTTCTTGTAATATAGCAAACGATGATTTGATGATCGAAACAAACAACGAAATTTATTGCTGATATTAATAATTTATTACGTCTAGAACATAAAATAGAGTTTTATTCAAAAATGTGTTTAATTAAAAGAAATTGTGCAAAATTTATCGACTTTATCAGATACTATACACCTAGAAATACATTTTTCTGGATAGAAAAACAGAAATTGACTTGAAAAACAGACAATTATGAAATTACATATTATTTAAATACCATATAGTTACCATAGTAATTTGGATTTTCCAAATGCTCTCAATTATCTCACTGATTTTAATTATATATCCAACAAATGTACAGCAATGACCAGCTTTAAATAGACATTGTATTGTGGAAACGAGTGGTCTTGAAACTGTATTTTGCAAAACCCCAGGGTATCGAGTCAAAATAAAACTTAAAAAAATATAATTATAAAAATATAGTCAAGCACTCACACTAGCGTTTTCTTATCTCTTAATTTTCCCTTCTTTATCTTTAATTCTGATACTACATTTCTGATTGAAACCCACTGAAAACTGGTTTCGCTAAATATCGTTATTATTATGTTATGTTACGTATTGCAATTTTTTGTAATTTAATAAATCGCTGCTAATAGTAGAATTACCATAATTTATTATAGAGTTGTACTCATGTTCATGATTTTTTTGCTAGACATATTTACATACAAAATAACCATTACTCAAACAAACAAAACTGGGGTTTTGGGAAAAAAATATTTAGGTACCCTGAAGCAATTTTACCTCGGAAAATATAAGAATGAATATTACACAAGTGAACTCACTCAAGTTCTTTTAACACTTTGAGAATACATAGTATTATTTCAACAGAACCGCACCATTAAACGCTAGTTTAGTATAAATTCTAGAATACTTTCATCACATGCACAATTTCATCAAACTTATCACTGTTGGGATAGATAAAAAGTAACAACTTTTCCAACAAAGTTGAGCAATTTTGTATATAAACGATTATGTAAAAATATAATAAGTAGGTAGATAGGTATTACTATATTATTAATATTGATAATATTTTATAATAGAAAACTTAATGTAAATATATGTATAGGTACATTACATAAAAAATATATATGTATATTGTGAATCACGAATTTTATTATTGTTATACTTTTTACTGCTTGTAAGTATCTGTGCTCAGATAAAACAACATATCAACTATATTTGAATGCCTAGCATATCATTCTCTAATATTAGTAAGTAGAAGAAGTAGTAAATGTTTTTCAATATTATCTTTTCAATTGTTCTTAATGAAGCAAAAAATGGTCGAATTGAACAATTAAAGTATAGTATTAAAGAACGGCAATATTTGATTTGAATGAATTAAATTAAATATAAATACATTTGTTAAATTTCACGAACCGGTCATTTATCTCCTCATGCTATTAAATATTATTATATAAAATAAAAACAGATGAGTAACTATATCCAGTGTTATAGTTACTCATCTGTTTTGATAAATGTTATGTAGATGTGGGTGCGTATTATTTATGTGTGTCAATATACGTCATTAAACCAGATTGTTTTGCAGATTGCTCGCAGAAAGTTCAATAAACGTTGTAGAACGTCATGTACGTAAGTACAAGATAAATAACGTACGCCTCCGTATATGTATCAAAACAGCGAATGATTTGATTGATAACTTTATCGACTATTTGGTGGGAAACATGTATAGCAATAGCAAGCGGTAATTTTTATCTGTATAAAAAAACTCGCTGTTTGACTTGACAAAATGAAGGGTTTCGGTTTGACATTACATATTGTAAGATTCAAGAATTTTACTATGTGAATTTTATTGCAATTTTGTTATGTTTTGACAAAATGAAACGTTTGGCACTACTGTATGAGGTGCTTTTGAAGAAAAAGAAACCGCTGCTTGTAACATGAAATTTATGCATAGGTTTTTAACATGATGAACTGATTAACATTTTCCGAAAACGTCCCATAAATGAATGAGCAAGGAGCATGAAATGTTAAATATGCAAATATCTACCTTAATATGTGACATTTTCGCCATTAGTTATCACGGTCATGCGTAATTTTTAAAACCATTTAATCAACCTCAAATTTGCTCCCCATACACGACATTATACGTCACATTATGGCCCATATAAGAAACCGCTCCATATTCTTCAGCTGGTATAAATGAAAGGCGGTCGGTAACAGATAACAGATGGTCATAACATATTTTTTTGTAATCGTTTAGTTATTAGAAATCAGTTGATGTTTGGACATCTATAAAGATAACAAAACATTTGTCTACAGCAACACCTGAACAATTTTGAAGTTAAAAAAATGTGCATTATGATTTGGATTAGGAAAATGTGTCAATCTGATTTTGAAAAGGTGCCAATCTTATGTACTATGTACTATGGAATGTATCCGGATGCTGTTCTATGGGTCAAAAGACAACTTAATTTAAAAAGATATATCGACTTGTTATTGCTGATTAAAGAGTTTTGTTTATTACACCGATATTTTTTACACTGGTAGGTACATGACGGCGTAATTTACTATTTGAAATTAATGTCTTCGATTGGCGTCAATAATTAACAAAAATCTGCTGTAATATTTTCTGGTGGCGACCAATAATGAACATGGATTATGTAATCTCGCCGAAAAAAAAACCGTGCTAAGGAAGATAGTGGCATATTTGACGCTATCTTGCTCATTACTCATTCTATCATAGGCCGATTTTGGCCAAATATAATAATGTAGATTCAAACATATTTTTCCGCCTAAAAGTGGCGGTCAAAATGTATTAGCAGTCGGTAAGCAAGCGTAAATCTACAACCCTGATGAGGTGTTTCTATAACATCCGGGGTGGCCCCCATCAAACTTCGTTGACACATTAAAGTGTCTAAGCAAATTTGCAATTATTAAATTTCGTGAAGTCACAGCCACTCTGGACCCCAACTTAACGTCTGCCATAGAATGAGATTTAATGTCATGTTATGACTTGGCCACCGACGTTTATAAAAACATTATAAAATTTGCAACCACAGCGACGAAGGCTGTGGATTCTGTCGAACTGGTTCTACAAATGCTTATAGCGTCTAAACCGCTCATCCTATTGATCTGAAAATTGGTGCACATGTTTAAAGTCACAAGAGGATGATTTGGCATCAATGTGGTCAAAATCGGAAGACATCCTAAGATAATGCATGTAACAATTGACATTTCCAGTTCGTGCCCTGGTAATTCTAAATATGTACATATTGTACATATACCAAATTTCAGCCTGAAACGTTGTACCGTTTGAACGCTATCGTGTTCACAGACATACACACATACACACATACATACATAGATTTTCTGGAAATCATTCAACTCAACGTAATACCAAAAGTCTAGATTTGAGTGACACAGCGTTCAAGGCATTAATAATTCAGAAAGAGATAAGATAAAAATGTGTTGAACCCATTCACATTTACAACAGACGACAGTAGGTCTGTTATACCACAAGCAAAAACTGTTCCAAGAAAAAAAAAAGCAACACTTTTACAGCTGGGTCAACACATTGGATGGTTTCAGATCGACATTTTCTTTGCGCCAGAACTCCAGAACAGATCTATATGCATGTTACTACAATAAGTAACTCACCATTTCTACCCTGCGGTACGCGGAACGAGACATCCTGAAAAAGTATATCCACGGCCGGTCTTTCAGGAAAATTTCTGAAAGCTTCACGTGTTCCTTCGTTCATTTTCAGGTACGTTCAGCTAAGTTTAGTTGAAAACTTCAGGAACTCCGTGAGCCACTGAGCACATGTCTTGCTCTACACTGGTTATAAATAGACCAACACCACAATTTACAGCGGTTCTGAACGCATTGATGCCGCAAGTCGAACAGCTGGGTTTGTGTTTATAAACGAAGTGGCTCCCCACCACCTAGCAGAATGAACTTGCCGACTGACGTAGCAGAGGAGCTTGAGCTAGGTCGGGTGGCGTCCCGACCAGGGTTTCCACTTTTCAGACATTCCTTGTTTAATAGAATTTTCCTGTTGGTATTTTACTTGAGTGTCGGAGAAATACTTTTTCAAAAACAATGCGTTTGAGGGTAGGTACTTAGAACTTATTGCGTTAGTACTTCTAGCCTTAGAATTTCGTAAGGAGTCAAAAATGTATAAAAATATCGGAGAGAATGGCGTGTGTAGCTGTCTTCGTAGATGTCTTACTGTTACATCCTGAAGATGCCTCTTGCAACAGAGTGCGAAACGTCGACTACTTTATCGTCGTTGACGCGGTTTTCTCCCGGAAATCTAGAACTTAGTGATTCGGACCGCCGAAGTCTCCAATCAGATTAAGATTTTGTTTATCTGTATTTTAATTAGACAGATATTTTTCAACATTAACGGTATTATAAAAATTCATATACAAATCTTTAAAGGTACTTTACTCAAGATGAAGTAGAAAACAACATTATTCACGGTTATATTCTTATATTACACATTGTGTTCAGGTTTTATCCACACCACAAAATTCCTGGTATATATACTTATCTAACAAAATATAAGTATTAAATGAAACACTTCACTTCATCAACAGCATTATCTACATATCACCAGTTTGTCAGTGTTATTTTTGCCATGGTCTGAGTTGCAGCTAAAACCGAATCGCTCTAGTGAAGATAAATAAAAAGCAAGACATGATAATAATGAAATGTGCTCTGGGTCTGCTTATTTTATTCGTTAGCTTCATTAATGTCTCCCGTGGAATTTCACAGAAAAATGGTAATCCTATTGTCGATATGCCTTTGGGGAAAGTACAGGGCAGTACTATGACAACAAGATTCGGTGCGGCAATTTCCGCATATCGTGGCATACCTTATGCTCTTCCACCAATAAATGACCTCAGATTTCAGGTAAAGTACTAAGAAGTAAAGACCATAAAAGGTTTTACTTTATTATTGTAGCCTCCAAAAGCAGTCCAACCATGGGAAGGAATTTATAATGCCACCGAAAACCCACCCAGCTGTCCTCAATTTGGAGTTGTAGATAGTTCAGAAAACTGCCTATATCTAAATATTTACCACCGAGATACAGTAGAAAAATGTAATTCTAGTAAGCCAGTGATGGTGTTCTTCCATCCTGGTGGATTTTATGAAGGAACGATTTCCAGCGATGTATTTGGGCCTCAGTACTTACTAGATGAAGATATCGTATTGGTGATTCCAGCTTATAGACTCGGAATATTAGGTTTTTTGAGCACTGGCACAAAAGACGCTCCAGGAAATAATGGACTGAAAGATCAAGTGTTAGCGTTGAAATGGGTACAAGAGAACATAGCATCCTTTTGCGGTGACCCAAATCAAGTCACTATAACTGGATATAGTGCTGGAGGCCTAAGTGTAACTGTGCACTTGGTATCTCCCATGTCGAGAGGCAAACAGAAGAGGAACGAACCAAAACATATATTCTAAGTTATAAAACTAAAAATGTTGTAGGTTTATTTCATAAGGCTATCTCTATGAGTGGATCAAGTTTTGGAAACTTACCCATACCTTCAGATCAGTTAAACTTAGCTGAAAAGCAAGCTGCTTTAGTTGGTTGTCCCACTAACACTCCGGAGGATATTATCTCCTGCTTGAAAACAAAAGACGCCCAAGAATTTGGCGACAGTTTCATGGGTTTTAAGGAATTTCTTTATGATCCCATATGGATATGGTCCCCAGTAACAGAACCAGATTTCGGACAAGAACGGTTTTTGGTTGAACATCCAATCACATCAGTTCTGAATGATCGGTTTGCAAAAGTACCAATTATCATAGGCATAACAACGGACGAATTTGGAGGAAGATCTTTCAGTAGGACTTTAATTATCTTACATTATTAACTTACTTACAACAAACTTAATTTTCTCCTTAGGTGTTATTGAAAATGCAGCTTTGGAGGAATTTGATATTGACTATAAACGAGTTTGGCCTATTATAGTCAATTATGAAAGAAACACAACGTTATCCAGGGAGATCAGTGAAGGTCTTCGAGGTTTCTATTTCCCTGATGATATAATTGACGAAACTAAGAGGCAAAACATCGCTAATTTATATACTGATGGTATAACCGGCTTTGGGACTAATAGGGGCGCCAAAATCTTGTCTGAACACAACCAAGGAAATGTATATTACTATAGATTTAGTTATGTTGGTCGCTACACACATTTCTATGTCCCAGGAACAAACAACACAGTACCTTACGGTAATTTGCATGACAAAAAAAATATACTTTTGCCAACGCATATAATTTTTGATTGATTTATAGGCGCCTATCATCATGATGACTTACTATATCTGTTTTACATCTCAGTGATGACTCCAATGTTCGATGCGTTACCGGAGAGCGCTGTCGTTAACCATTTAACGAAATTATGGGGAAACTTTGTAAAAACGGGAAAACCCACTTCGTCTGACGTTTGGCCAATATTTTCTATGGATTCTCAACATTTCTTGGATGTATCAAGCAATCTTACAGTGCAGGATCACCTCTTTGAAGAAAGATATACAGCATGGGAAAAAGTTTTACCACTATCACTTTATTCGTAAAATTGGATACGAAACTATAAAACGTTTATAAAAATAAGAAATATAATCGTAGCTTTGATGAGATATTCTTTCTTTGATGAGTACTTTAGAAGGAAAGTATCATATAAGTTTGTGAACACGATAGCGCCCAAACGATACAACGGATCGGACTGATATTTGGTATATCTATTTAGAATTACCAGTGGACGAAATTATTACATATATTAGATATAAGAAATATTACAAAATTATTGAATATCTGGGAATATGTTTGATAAGTTCAAATCATTGATTAAAAATGTGCCCTCTCAAAATAAAATTTGTTTAGAGATTCATGAAGGTATGACCTGTGCTAACGGCAACTCGTCAGCAATTCTATTGTTAGTTGAAACATTAAGGCATGAAATTTCGCACTTTTCAATAGTTTAAGATTTAATTTATATGTGCACGGCTACCTTTATTGGTTTAAAACTGTGTTTAAACTCTGGTCAACCAACTCGTCAGTTATAAAGCAACATTAGCGGTATCTTTAGCCCAATAGCGGTACTACTCAGTTTGCTATATTCAGCTTAGCAAGAAATTTTCCACGCACTGCGTTTAAAGATATGCATAACTTATAGGATATGAAATAATTAATTTTATCATTATATTTGTTTAGAATGTTTAGATAATTTTTTTTTAAATTTTTAATACTTTTATTCATGTAACCAGTTTACAAGAAAATGAACATGAAATGTCATACACACGCAAAGAGGCAGTACTTACAATACTAAAAGGAGTTACAAAACTCTTCAACACAAATATGTTCGAACACAAGACTTGGTACTGAGATATTATATTAGCATTTAACTTTTATCATTTTAATTTGTAAAAACCCAACCGGTTTAGAAAAGTACAAACAGAACTTAAAAAACTCAAAACTAAATACATATGTCAATTGTAATAAAACACATATATCTTGTATAACTACCTATATCCTGTTCGAAACGATATCGATTAGCAAAAGGATTAACTCGAAACTGTATGTAACGATCAATTTTTCGTCAAAATACGAAATGTAGGTCACAATTTTAATGGAAACTGGTACTTTATACAAATCTTGGTACGGTTAATTTATTACTAATTACGAGCCTATGGTAGATTTTGCAATCAAGTGCATTGATATAATTAGTCTCTCGAGCGGTATACTATACATATTGCTGTAATGATTAAATTAAGGCTAAAATGTGAAACTGCACAGTTATACTCCACGACTTTTTCATTTTATTGAAAATAATATGTCATAATAGTAATTGTCTGCTATACATATGATTTTAGATTAACGACAACTTATTTATTATTTAGAATTCACATTAAGGAAAACTGTACGGTGTTTAGGAGAGTTGAGAATCAGGGGAGGAGTAATAAGACTGATAAGAGAGGGCTTTCTATCATCCTGCGAAGTCCCTATTAGAAATGAGTTCGAGCTAGAATCTAGATAGACCATTGAGCGGAGGGAACCCTTTCAAGAAAATGCTGTATGCAACATAACGCCTCCAATCAGGAATGCCGCCTTACTTGATGGTGTACATTGTAAATGTTTTGGGCGAAAACCATATGTTAGATCAGCAGTGGAGGAAATTTAAGGAGAATTTAATATGTAATAAAAATTAGAATATGTAATATAAAATATATAGCATTAGATAGAATGGTCAGTATGAGCAAAATCTACGCTCTAAATTTCATATAAATTAAACGAACATGGTTTGATCCTCAACACCACACGGATGGGCAAATGCATCCGCATATTCAGCATACCGACACTTTTCATGCATCCAAACTTCGAATCAAATGCTTAATTAAATCATTAGTATAAAAAAATCATCCTTTCACCATCACATAAAAGATAATTCTGTAGCCTAAAATTCAACCTTCAAAATCAGAATTTCATGAAAGTGATTTTTACGAAACGTTCAGTACTTCTATACAATGTGAACATTGCAAACTTGTGCATTGCAAAAGTTAATATTAATAACCTTATTAGAGAACATCTCCTTGACTTTTGTGTGTATGCACGTTTCGAAAAAGTTACTGGAACATCTACTGTTACTTACTGTTATTGTTATTATTCGGTGATGTTATTTTGCAGCGGAGAATACTGGCTCGTAATTTATTAATTTCGAAACGGTTTGCGAGTACGCAGTTTCGAAAATATCAATTACCCATTACACTAATCGATATTTCGTGCTTGCGTACCGAATCGGTGATGTGAACATTTATAATTGCTGAATAATCAATCGCCTGATTGCCAATGTCAACATCCAGAATATAATTTAATGATATAGATCTACCGAAATATTCATGGGATGAGTTTTTATGACATACAGTGTGTCACGTTCATCCAAGACTGAAAAAAAATATTGTTCTTTATAAAAGTTTGCGGTACACTGCGAGAAAAGAAATGTAAAATCAAAAATGTATTCCTTTGACCATATTTCTTTCAAGGAAAGAATATACGTTTGAAACAAATAAGTATTTTTAAATTTAAAAAAAGTGAGCTGCATGGGCTGAAAGAAATATTTTATTTGAAGTAAAAAGAAATAGTTTTCACTGAAAAAACGATTCTTTTACATCAAATGGTTTCTGTAATGTAGAAAATGTTTGGGTTTAATTGCAGAAATACGTTTGAATGAGATAAATCTGGTTTTATTTGGAATAACGATCGGCCTTGAAATAAGTAAATATTCTATTTGGAAGAGAAAGATAATAGATTTGAGTAAAAGAATTATGTGTTTGAATAAAAAAGTGGTTTCATTAAAAATTATTGCTATGTCTACTGGCGAGGAGATGGTGGTGCTGACAGGCTCCATTTTTTTGAACTTTATATAAGCTGATCTATAGAATACGAGCAGTATTCTGGTTACTGTTCATTTGGGAATAAGAATAAGTCTGTAGTGTTTACTAAAGATTACCGTGGAGTAAAATAATCTAATAAGTCTACCATAATCTTTTATTGTGGTTTTCGACTAAACTATGTTTGGATTATATAATCAAGGTTCCATGATTATAGTCCAAACATAATAAAATATTAATTAATGATTAATTCACGGTCGCAATATTTATTTAATTTGAAAGTACACTTTACTGAAACTAAAGTACTATTTGATTATGTTAAAATTTGTAGTTCTTGAATCAAAACGTTCATTTCGTTTGAAAATATTATGTTATTGAATTGAAGTTAACTAACGTTCATACAAATACGATAGCTTTGAATTTAATAAATTTTACTAAAGAAATAAAGTATGCACATTGTAGTGCTGTTAGTTACCACTGTTCGAAAGTGTCCCAATGTTAAGGCAGTTTTGAACAGTTGCAATTCATTTTTTTTATATCAAAATCTTTCAGACTTAATGAACATATATAATATCTAAGTGTGATGTGCAGACATAAATAAAATTCGTGCATTCTTCAGTTAAGGACTCTTGAAGACAATTTCTGTGAATTCCAGTCTCCTCATACGTCAAGACACAGTATAGTGTTTATTCAGGATGCACCAAAAGAGCGCTTAAAGCTTCTTCGAAATAATGTAAAAATGGTAGATGACCTCTGTCTACACATACCTAAGTAATATACCTTGACTTTCTTGTCTTTTTAGGTGAACAAACAACATTGCCTACAGCAAAATAAAGTAAAACCAAGGGCATTTAATGACCAGACCATGCAATAATAGTAACTAGCTCAACAAGCTGCATTACTAAGTAAGTAACAGAACCATTAATACAACAAATTTATGTGAAACCATATGATTTCAAATAGGAATAACTTCATCACATACATACAGACATTTTCCAGAAATTATTGCAATGAATTCAGGGGATCTACCGTTTTAGAGTACTAGTCGGAAAGTAAAAATATAGTTTTTTAGAGCAATGTTTCAATTTAACTCTACCAATTTATTCTATCGACTTATCTACTGGAATGATCTAAAAATCTATTGTGTAACTTCTGACTGATACGTAAGCTGGTATATTGAGTTCGAGGGAGTTGTGACGAATTCGCGACAATCGTTGAATGGTGGGGTGCCAGCCAAAGAGAAAGGTCTCCTGGTCTGCTTTACTGGACACGAACAGAACGCAGGTGAGAGGGAAACTGATATAGTTTTTTTTTCTTCCACTTCAACTGCCCGTTCCACCGTTCGCAAATTTTTAACCAAAGTCCAGTTGCCGAAGTCAGTCCCGTCCACTGTGCCGTGCAGGTTGCAATCCCAACTGTAAAATGTGTTAAATTCTGTGCCAGTGCATCTTCGAAGACGCGTCTCCAGTATATACAGTGTGATTCTATTGATATGGTATCTATATTTGTTTGTGATTCCGGTGCATAATTTTTTTTTCGGATAAAGTTCTAATTTTATATGATATGAATAGTGATGATACGAACGAGTAATGTAGAATTTAAAAAAAAAACTTTATTGGATATTTTTTATGTTTATATTTATTGGATACATTCAGTTTGAAATTACTGAATAAGATTGAAACAAAGTGGGTATTAGAATATTTATATTAGAAACACCAAGATAATGTATGCAATTTATTGCAACAATCCAATCACCGTTAGCTTTGTTAGTTGGTTTTTGTTTAATATCTCGACTATAAGCAGCCTTTTGGTATTTACGTTCACTTTCAGTTTAATAATAATTAATCACTAGAAGTATTCTCCTATACCCGTTCGCATCTTACGATTCGTTCTGTATATAACACATAAAAAATCCATAGCAAACATACATAGTTTATCTTCCAAGATTTTGTAATGGTAACACATATACAGATAATCAATGTGGTCAGGAAAGTAGACTTTAAAATCTTATATCTACCATATACCGAACAACTCAAAATGTTATTTGACATATTGCTTAGTATTAGAACTCAAGCCAAAATTTAATATCATTTGCATCAATTATGTTTCAAATTTTCTTGATTTTTCAGTTTAGTGACGTGAATAACGTGGATTTTTCAGATTATAATGAAAATTTTAAGTGATTTGTTCTCCATTATCAAAAAATTGTCGATTTTACAGTTCATTAGTTTCATCAAATAACATTAGCATATAAATTGTTTGAAAACATAACAAAAGGCGTTTATTACCTGTTCAGCCTTGAAATAGTCTCACAAAGTGCAGATTTAGTCTTGGAATAGGTACATTGAAGTCCTGTGAATCTCTGGATCTAATCTAGATCATTTGATCCTCTCTTCTTTACCTACAACAAAAGAACGAAACACAGCGTTGTTAATCTCAGGGAAAAGAACTCAACCATCCAGAAGTAGAACCCTTAAGCCAATACGTCCAACTTCCTCCTAGAAATAAAATTAGTAAATATTAACTTCAATTATTAGTATTCGATACTTTCCTTACGCCATCTCAAAAATACGTACTCAATAAATATCTAGATTCTAGATTAAACAAACAATACGTACCACAGATCTGTTATAAACACTATTATCACTAACACTCTTCAAATTTTGCTGACGATATTCTCTACCTACAGAAGTCTGTATTTAGAGTCGTCACAAAGACCGATACCTAGAGAAATGCAAAGATCCTACCTTATAGTGTCTTCTCACTTCCAACGATGGATGTCATCCATGGGACCTACCTTGCACACGATGTCTTCACCCTAGCAAAATACCAAGCAAAATATCAGTAAAAGGGAATGCAAAAAATCAGTTAGTTAGTCAAAATCACAGATCAGTTTATTACTTTTGTTCTATATGATTGTTTATATTTGGATACATAGAAAGACAGCAATATCAATACGGTCATACGATTTTAGATTAAGAAAATTTCCATCATTAAAAAGTAAAATCTAGGTAAATCGATAATTAAATATTCTCCCATTAATTCGAAATTCGTAGTATTTGATAAGACCTGGGGAATATGGGACACCTTCTACACGTGATTGGGAGAAGCAATTTTTCAAATTTCCAAACTGTAGGCTCGTTAAAATGCTAATTGTGGTCAATTTGACTGTCTCCGTTACTTTATTCGATAGATCTGCGAAAGGTATTTCACAAACTTTCACTTTTAACCGTTTCCAATTTTTGTTGATTTACTGTGATCGTGTTTTAGTTTGTCTTGTTGGTTATTAAACCGTTAATTGATTTCTATCGTGTTATTTATAAGATACCGTGGTATATGTTGTCATTGTGTGGGAACACCAAGAACTTCCAACACTTTAAATAGATGCGTAAAGTGTAGGTTTGATTATTGTCGATGTCTAATTTCTAACACCAAGGATACGTAACATTTATTGTTTTTGTACCAAGCAGTATATATTTGTGTACAAGCAATATATTTTTCTAAGGTACACCCGATCGTATTGAAATTTGGTATACATATTTAGAATTACCAGGGGACGAAATGGATTGTTTCTGGTGACAATCTGGGTACCAGAAGTGGCAAATGTTACATACGTTTTCTTATGCTTATTCAACCAATCTTTACCAAATTGATACCCACTCATCCTGTGGTGGGTTTAAATACGTGTACCAGTATACAGATCAGAGGTATGAATGGTTTAGGCGCTATAAGTTTTCATAGAAGCAGTCTGGTGGAATCTACAATGTTTGTCGCTATGGTTGCTAATCGGAAAATTTTGATAAACGTTAGTGGCTGCTGATATAGCATGACATTTAAGAGAAATACTTTCCTGGTTTCTAAATAATATTAATGTCTCCTAAAGTAAACTATAAATTACTTAATATAATCCCAACTTTCTCCTAATCAGAAAATAGTTAGATATTAATATTATGTTAGTATAAAATTATGAATATTGTGAAACATTTTATCCCGATGGTAATCAATATTATTACAAGATGTACACCACACGACAAAATTAATTGAAAGTCTAGAAACACAGTTACATAAAATGTATCCAAGATAAGACTTTACGTATGACATTTATTGTGTGTATCAATTAATGGACGGATGCTAGAGCCTTTTACCATACCATACAAGAATATAATAGAACATATTAAAAAGGTCCAAACTATAACTATCATCATATTAATTTTCCTTGTTCAAAATTTACATACAATGACGATCTATCTATTCTATTTACAATTCAACAGCACATCAAATGCTAGATATTGTTTTGCAATTCGAAAATTACACGTGAACTTTGTATAAGTACAAGTTGGCTGATTTTTGTCGACGCAGTTACCAAAGAAATCTTGAAAGATAAACTCGTTAGCTTTTCTCTACTTACCGGATAATATTAATTGTTATTTCGTCCGATACCAACAGGATTGAGTCTAAGGTTGAACTATATTAGTTGAAATCGAGTACATTTTTGTGATAGTTTGTGAGAAAAGTACTGGATGTGGATAAAATAGTGCAAGATGAAGGTTGTCAGCATTATTTTACTGACACTCTTGGTGTTAAGTG
The DNA here is from genome assembly GCA_963971325.1 of Aphodius granarius. Classification (NCBI taxonomy): domain Eukaryota; kingdom Metazoa; phylum Arthropoda; class Insecta; order Coleoptera; family Scarabaeidae; genus Aphodius; species Aphodius granarius. The sequence continues at coordinate 19,995,440 of OZ020226.1, forward strand.
CCCATGCCCAAAGAACTAGACAACAATCGGTGAGTATATCTCTCTATTCGCTAACTATATTAATAACACAAATTTCCCACTTTCTGATACAACAAAAAAATTATTTGTTCAAGTTTAAAAATACAAAAAAAAGTTGTTGATTCGTAATATTTTGAACAATCTGTTATGAGAATGAATGCACAGAATGGTAATTCAAGCAAAATATATGACTTAAAATGTTAAAATAAAATGGATCGTAGACCTATCACAACACTTTGATGACTTGATGTATGAAAAGTGATGTTAGGTCAACAAAAATATATAATAAATATAAGATTCAATAATTTTTTTACATAATTTCGAGTTCAAATCACTCAATACTTCCCATTTATATAACCCAGTCCCAGATTATAGCTGGAATGCCTAACTATTGCACAATTAATGCGTTATACTATAATAAGGCAAATCAAAACGTTCAAGCGTAGAAAATAGCCGGTCCCGATACGTTTCGTTTTACTTTTACTTTCTTTGCACGGCCTGGGGAATTATCCGACCAAATATTAGCATAATTATTCAAACAGTTGCTCTGTTTTTGCATCATACACGTCAGAATGGTTCATTTGTTTATTTGATTTTGTGAGCGGGATTGATTAGATATTGCCTTCACTTTTTCGTTAATTAACCATTTGTGGTTTGCCAAGTATAGGTGTTGTTGGCTGTTAGGTGATTTTATTGTTGTTATTTTTGATTGGTAACTTCCGTCAAGCCTCTACTGTCAGTTTGAAGTTAGTTGAATAGCAAAAGATTATTTTTGTTCTAGCAGCAATCAAAAGAAGTACATAAATTCTTCTGCTATTTTTGACTGAACAAAGCTATTCCGAAATTCTGTTTGTTTGAATTACTATATTTGTATTTTGGACCACTTGTATGCATTCGAAATTAAAAGAAAGAATATACTTATACAAGAAAGTAGTCTTTGCGTTCACCAGTCTGAGATAGGATTATCTCTAAATGCATTTCCGAATGAAAGTTTGTTTTTGCCATCCTGTTACCGTATCGTGGACTTTCTTTCCCAAGGTTAACTGCGAACTCATAAATTTGTTAAATGGCGCCGATAATTAAATAAAAAGATTCACTAATTTATACGTTTTTTATGACATTTAGTAGCATTTAACTATTTATGTGACATTAGTAAATCAGAACTATTTTCGGAGACTTTTACCGGAAAGGTCAAGTTTCTAATTTGTAACACAGCATCCCGAAAATTTACGAACTTTCATTTTAAATATGCACACGTCCGTTTGGAGATTCGAGTTTATATTCAGCGATGAAAGTGACCATAATCAGATCCCGTTTATTATTCACTCCACAATACACAACGAAACTGGTTCTTCGGAGCAATTATAAGTAACATCTGTTGCAACATCTTCAACAAGCACCCAGAAAATTGCAAAAGCGTCCACGCTTTTTTTATGAATAGTAAGCAATTTACGTTGGCATTTTGCCGCTAATACGGTCGGTTAATTCAATTTTTTCTATTTAGAATTACTGCTGTGTAGCTCAACAATGAAGTCATTAATTTGCAAATTGTATTCATTTACAATAGAATTTTATATTAATCGATTGTAAACAATTTTGACATTTGTTGTATTTACAACAATATGGTACAATGGCCAAATAATTCACATACAAAAGAAAGCATTCTTTCTATTTAGATGGAAAGGTCAAACCACAATACTATTATATATTTTTTAAATAAGCATTAAACTAGCATTAAATGCAGTGTGACGGCTATGTTTTATATATTTTTTACAAAGAATTTTGTCGAATGTTGTCCTTCATATTCCAACATAAGAAAGTAATTATTGCACTACAAAAAGAGATTATCCGAAATAGGTAAATCTATTTTTTCTACTTTGCATTCACAATGCACACATTGTAACACTGTTTTCGGAGTTACAATTAGCAAATTGTAACACCGTTTTTAGTAACTTTTTTCTAAGATTGGTGACATTGATATCAAATGCATGTCAAACGAAAATACACATAACCACAAAAGTAAGCACAAACTGATTTTTTAGAATCACACAAACTGCGAAGTATGTATATTTTTATACATATTTAAACATGCGTGTTGCATCCTAGGTTTCGTACTACTAGTATATGATGGTATATAATAATTATCAATAATTACTTTTTCACAGATATTTGAATTTAAGTGACAGATGACAGTGTTACCAACGGTTGCACCCATAAATACTCTAGATTGGAATTTTACCTAATATACTTCTAAATTTTTATAAAATTAATGACGCAAAGTAGAAAAAATAGTATATTACACTCGTTTTATAAGACATATTGGCGCATTCGTTCATTTGGGGCACTCGTCGCTGTCGCTCCTCGTGCCCCAAACAACTCATGCGCCAATTTGACGTCTTATAAAACTTGTATAATAATATACTATTAATTGCAAGTAATGCGAGAACTATTTATGACACACCCATTACTTCATCCAGTAGTTAACATTCGTCCAAATAAATCACGCTGCTTCCTTCTTACACAGAGAAAACTCTATTCTTGGATATCAAGAACAATTATTCTTGCGTATATAGTGTAGCATGAAGAGGATTTTTTTCTATACAAATAATATTTTATTCTAATAAGAATTTCATTTTTTTTTTAATTTTATGTAGAAATAAAACTGTGCTATCAAAAAAATAATTCAAATTAAATAATCATGAATCTTTATATTTTTAGCATATCTATAATCTTCTCTAGGTTTATTTCTTCGTTAAATTTTTATCCGATATTGCAAAACTGGCGGAATAATGCAATAACATATATTAAATATCCAACAATGATATTATACTGTGTGGAAATAAGTGAGAAACTATAATTAGAAAGGGACTGTAGTAGACTGTGAACAGAACTGATTGCAATTTGACCTTAACAGACCAAACACGTAACCGGAGTGTGTTACTTCTAATATGTATGTATATCTACGTTTAACCGATACTAAATTGATACTTTTATGTAAAATGCCGGTCGGGATTTTGTTTGGTATGAGTTGACATCTCCAATCTCAATAAACGCTTTCCTTGGAGCAAATTTCACGCTTATCCGGTTTAAAAGTTAATGAGATTTTGTGCAGCCGATCAGAGATTAGATCCGTGAAGAATTGCCGTTGACGGAATTGCGAAAACAGGGAAAAAACTAGAAGGAAGTTGAACCTATTTAGAATTGTCTCATTCATGTTTAGCTAAGTGCATCATTCTAAACATCCCAGGGTACAATTGGAAGAGAATGGTATGCTTGCAAATAAAGGAGTACGATTGCTAATCACAGCATTTAATAAAATTACCACTTGAGAGCTTACAATAGTCAAGAATGCTGATAACTTTCTAATCATGAGATAATTTCGTCCCTTATCTACTGAAGCTTTTGAGATATTTGGAAATTTAACAAAATCATATATAAAATGGCAGAATTTGTTCACTGACTTAAGTTGAGTATAATGATTGCAATGAACGGAAGGAAACTTTCCGTTTTGATATAGCATGTCAGTTGCTATCAAATCACATATAAAAATGTCGGTAACTGCGTTACATCCGCTATAGTTTTCAAATAATTGTTGAACAATCGAGTTTCTCCTCACAGACCGTAACGAAAATTACAAGTTTTCGTACGAGACTGATTTCTATTGGATAAATTCTATTTTCTAGTCGAAATGTGTAATCGTCTGTTGTATAGACAACGATTATGAACATTTTACGTATTAAGGTTATCCTAATTATTTTAATTTGCCTTCCTGATCGCACAATATACATTTAGCTGACCAAATGAATCAATTAATTGGCTAAATTCTGTATTTACGCCAGAAAATGTCAAGTTCACACTGCTTTATATCTTTTCAACGATTAATTAGGTCATATTTAATGCTTTTTTCATTGTTAATATTGCATTCATGTGATAGTAAATCCGGGTCAAATATAATGATGAAATAATGCAACTAATACAATGACAATAAAAGTGATTTTTTTGTGGATTTATTAGTTGTTAGGTAATAGATTTTCAAAAAGGTAAATGTCAATGCGATGCAAAAAAATATGCTATGGAGCATCGTAATATATGATTTAAAAGGAATGGGTATGTTTTGTGTCACAATTCCATGTGGGAGGGAAGGTGTTGTTACGGCTGCTCGATACCTTTTGTAGATGAGTAGGTGCATAATAGCTTTATATCCATTTATACCATAGAAATGAATAATGAAAAATGAATAAAATACAATAGATAACAAAGATTATAGAATTCTAGACAAACTTAATATTTTTACTTAATTGTACAGATACAAGAAATAAAAATGTACTTCCTTCAACGATTCTCAAATGTGACTAAAGAATGTAGATGATGAATACGTAATATGATCATTATGGATAAAAGAACATAATTTTTTTTTGTGTAAAGGCCACTCAAATAACCGTTATAATTGCCTAGGCGAAGAAATGGAAAGTGATGATCGTTCTACATACGTTACTATTAGAGTAGATGAACGTCCTTGTGAGACATGGATTATAACTGCTGCAGTAAAAAGCGCACATCGCTCATTCGAAAAATGTTTAAATCACCGCAGTTGTTCCAGTTAATAATTATAATAACGTTCTTCTTAAATGTCAGCAAACCGGTCTTCAGCAACGAATATTGAAGGTCCTACCTACGTCCTACATATCTACATGTCTCGTGGATTACTGAAGTGAACCATATTTTTTCTTTACTTGGTTGTTTATAATTTGTTATAAATTTTAAGTATCTCAACGGATCCGGTATTTGTTTCTTTTTGTTTCCAAGTATGACCTTTATGGCAACATTTTACCCATGAGGAAGTATTTTGTGCCGCTTTTTTTGTTTTTGTTTTTACTCTTTAATGTCCAACATGATAAATTTCCGGATTTTATTCCCGATTATTAGATATAATTGTTAGATTTTGATGTGCGTAAATAACGACTCATATTTTTAATGATCAAAGCAAAAGCAGTGATAAACTTTATAAAGTCTATATAAATATCACTTATGTCTTTTGAAGTAGCTGCTGCGGGCGTGACCAGCACAAGCCAAACCTGCAGTTATTTTATTGGTTAGGTTCAACTAAAAATTCTGCCAAATCATATTAATTGAGTCGCCTTCAAATTCTCTACTACACTACTATGCAGGAAGAAGACAATAAACACAAATGTTACATGCATTTCCTTAGAAATTCAACCAATTTTCACAAAACTGATACTAGCTCATCCTTCAGTGGCTTTAAGTACGCATACCTTTTGGAGATCAGTGGGATGAACGGTTTAGGGCGGGCTCTATACAGCTTTGTAGAACCTTTCTGATAGAATCCATAGTCTTAGTAACGGTGGTTACAAAATGGCAAGTTTTGATATTAATGTATGCGATTGGACTATGTTCAAATATCACCTAAAGAAAGCGACCATTCTTTCATGGAAAGGAAGAACGGAGCGGAAATTGTACCGTGGAATGGAAATCTTACAACAAAGTAACTGCACGCTGTAATAATAATTATTATTTAACTTTATATGCATGCATCAAACAGCGCAAAACGGAAGAATAATATGCATTAATAACTTTAGAAAATAGGAAAGTGCAGCGAGGCGCATTTTACAACATTACGATAGTTACACGCTGAAAAGTGGGCACAATGCCTTGCAAATTCTATTTTTAGAGAAATTATTACTTACATAGAAAAGCAAAAAGTAAAAAAAAAACACAAAAACTAGTTGCGTCATTCTAACTAATAAAGCAGGTCGAAGAAAGTAAATCGTAAAGACATCCGTGATAAAAATTAGAAGAAATTGACTTAAAGTTCCCTTCCATAAATAAATATTTGTGTAAATTTGCGAATCCGTGTTAAATAGGAGAAACAACTTTAATTATACGTTAATTACAAAAAATTGCCAATCGAGAATGATGAGTAAAAGCTACATCTGAACCAGTCGTAATTCTACGGTGTAATTTCTTCCTTATACGATTGGTGATTATAGGTGCATCTCCTCTTCAGTACATAAATATTTTTATCCGAGGCACCATTAACCTTTTCCCATAATCTTGGGTCAGTGACGCAGTAAATGAAAGCGTAAATTAACCATATCTTCCAGAATAGCGTAACTTAATTTCATGCCTGCAATAACATAGAGATTTGTTTACGAAATCTACTTAAAATTTTAGTCATATGGGATTTACGTGTCAATATTGTTTGTTTGTTACCAATGTAAAAAAAAAAACGAGTACCACGCCCAACTGTTTATGGCTCGTTCACATTTCAACCAAGGATTGCAACCAGTTTTACACGATTTATGAGGCGATTTTATGTGATCCACATCGATAAAATTATTTCATAAAGGTCACGGCCGATTTCAATTTGTTAACATTTTGGCTGTGCAAAAAAATAAACCTAATTGAGATAAAATAAATTACAAAATACACTGGGTTGGATCCAGTCAAGCAAAAGGGACCGCAAGATTTCAGAAGTAGATAGGTCTTGTTCAAATAAAAAAATATCAAAATTCTGTATTTGTGGAATTAATGTTTTTAACATTCTTGATTTGTTATACAAACGTTATTTGGTTAATGTGCCTATTTAATTAATTGTGTCGTTATAAACTTGGAGCCTTGCAGAAGGGTTCGAACTGACACCAGAACCTACCTACGGGCTATGTGCCACACCGTATTATGTCAAACATAAATCAGATAAATTTAGATTGGAGACTTCCGCGGTCCGAATCACTAAGGTCTAGATTTCCGGGAGGAAACCGCGTTAATGACGATAAAGTCATCAACGTTTTGCACACATGTTGCAGCAGGCTTCTTCAGGACGTAACAGTAAGGGAGCTACGAAGAGAATTTCTTCTCTTCTCTTCGTAGCTCTGTTACTGCTACGTTCTGAAGATGCCTCTTGCAACAGAGTGCGAACCGTTGACAACTTTATCGTCATTGACGTGGTTTCCTGCTAGAATTTAAATCGGGTTTTACCAAATTAAGCGTCAGCTACTCTTATACTTCAATAAAAAAGGTATATTAACAAGAATACAAGGTATTTGTTTATTGGTTATGTAAATAAAAACTTAATTAAGACACTTAATTCAGTATTAAGCAAACTCTCGGATAAGGTCCGAATTAAAGTGTTTAGCTTCGCCTGGCAAGTACTCCATCACGTTCTTTAGGTCTTCTACTGGTGGGTGGGCGTGTTAAAGACGACTCATGGCACGTTTTACCATGCCATGCCATCTTTTGACCGTTGTACGAACTAAACCCGAATTGATATTGGCATAGATCCTTTTGATTGTACTGAGGGTAGCCTGTAGAACCTATTCACACAAAACCTCAAAAAAAAACATAAAAATGGCACCTTTTGAATTACAACTCTTGAATTATACAATTCTTCGGTTTAAATAATAGTTTAGACAATCGAAAGTGGCAAATTGAAATAGTTTTGGCAAAACTGATACTACCTCTTCCTCCAGGGACGTATCAATGAGGTACTCGGAAAATTGGGTTGAGCGCACTCCAGCATTTATTCTTTATACCAAATCATTCGATCTAATCTATATCCGTATTAGCAGTAATGAACAAGGTTGCGATATATTATAATGGTCAAGCTTAACCATGAAATGAAAGAATCAAAACGTCAAAGGAAGGTTAACTAATTAGTTGACGACTAATCATCATAACCAAGTACCTATAGGAAAAAGAAACCAAACCAGGTATAAATGAGATCGGTTTTGTGGTGGACGCAGCAGATTTTCACATATGTGTTGTTATTTTGAAGCTCTCAAGTTAGCGATATACCGTATAGTTCCCTCTACTGGTCTAGTTAACCCATAAATGCCATATTAATTTTAATCCTTTCACTGCTTATTGCATAAATACGAACGTAACGCACGCGGCTTGTAATAAATGACAAAAGAAAATCTACGTGAAATAAACAAAGCAATTTATTATTAATGTTAAATTTGAACTAACAAAACTTTGAATGGAGGAAATAGTGGACTAATTGCTTGATACGTAACATAATGTTTGAATAATTGTAGACTTTCCATGCGCATTTGATATGACAATGTTTCTAATGGTTGTACATCTCATTAAAGTAATAAACGTTCTGTCGGTGAACGACTTTTTTTCGAACAAAAAAAGAAGGATCACATTCACATTTACAAACTATTAATCATGATTCACTGCAAAGTTGTAACCTAACAGTATCATAAAAATGCATTTACATACGTCTTTAAAGTCTAGTGTAGTTATAACAGTCAGTAGATATTATAGTAACCAAATTATTTTCCGTCAGTTTTTATTATTTAATTTATATAATAACTCTCACCTTGAGAAACAATATTCTAATCCGAGGTATCGGAAAGCAAACAGATTACAAGTTAATAAATAATAGTCTAGTTTTTGCTCTGCAAAATACCTGATTAAAAACAGTGACGCTGAATTAGAAAATCGACATTCCGAAGAATATTATTTTAACTGTTCAAAATGATGATATAATTTAGGTATGTTACGTGATTTTTATACATCACGAAAATGTAATTAAACCATAACTTAACCACTCTAGGCCAGCAAAAACTCTCTTTAATTAATTTTTTTGCCAATACGTTACCCACTTTGAAATACTATCGAAAAAAAAAGAGGATGGTTAAATTTTGTTGCTTGAAAATCTTGAAACATTTTGTAAACTTGAATAAAGAATAAAGAACGAAAATAGTTTAGATTTATTTTTAAGCTGTATTTTGATGAATCTATAAAAACCTACCATTCAGAAGGATCGTGGAGTATATCATACTCGTTTATAAGACCCTCAACATCGTGACATAAACGTAAAGATCCTTCCATTTTAAAATATGCTTTAAAAGGCTCGTTACGGTTTGTAAATGAAGACACTGTCACACCTCGTGCGAAAAGATTTGATTCCTGTAGCCTAGAACCTAATAACTTGATGGCAAATTTGGATATTTTATTTTATGCTTATCCTTCTTCGAATGAATATCCGGAGGCGCTTATTGTGCAAAAATTGCAATCATCTGTATGATTGGAAGGATCGCCAAAACATGGGAACTGCAAACGGCATTTTCTTTTGCTTTCCTTTCATCCACTTTAAAAGTTCGATCTAACAGGAAATACAGCATATATTACACAACAAAACTTATTTGGTGAATTTTGTAAGAACTATGTAAGACCAAATTCTGTTTTATCGTGCATACGTTGTGGCGTTGTTATGGTATGAAAGTATTCAACTTAACTTGAAACTACTCTACGTTTGGAGTGATATTTTAAACGTTTGGAGTGATATTTTAATATTCTCTGTGCGTTTACGTTAGATTAGCTGTTTGTTCGTGTTTCAGGTACGCCAGAATGAGGTCAGAACATTGGATAAGCGAAAAACATTAAAAAAGAAACACTTTCACTATTATACATGAGACATAACTGTTACATTTTATCAGTAATAGACCGTCGCCACACCACCAACTCTATAAGCCTTTAGATTTTATGCACCTGAGGCATTATTACGCTAGACGGAGAACCATTATCTGGCCACTTTTCACGCCTCTGAGCAAGTAATGGTTGTTAATACGTATATAGGTTTTAAACATTTTTGCCTGTCATTATTAGGCATTTTTATACCGGATTTTTATATCCGGTATTAGAGGTGTTATAAAAGATTGATCAATTTTTAAGATTGCATGACAATATATTGCACACGACTGCATTCTAAACTTGTTATCTAAGGTTTAGAGTGTTTAGACCATGTCTCTATAATTATATAAAATTGTAAACCTTGTTTTACAATTTTATATAATTATAGCTAAATAATAGTTAATTGCCAGAGTACTCAACACGAATTATCCCTATTGATTGTTCTTCGTTACTAAATAAGTCAATGCAACAAAATCAATGTCAGGAAATTACCCGCAAGTAATTGCTTCCTGTAGCTATTTACTGTATAGCAAGATCAAGTATTTCCTCCACTTATTGTCAGTAATTGTGCTATATTGAAATTATATTAGTTCATGGGGTGTTATCTTCTTTATTCGACCACGACTTTCTGAGAAAGTTTATGAATCTTATAGTTGCATAAAGAATTCACTAAGTTATTTGTGTAAAAGTACCGTAAAATATTTAAAACGATGCGTCAAAATGAACTTTCAACGGTAAAGTGGTTTGCGATATCGACCGTCTGTATCAAATATTAGTAATTTTACAGCCTAATTATGATTACCTAGAGAAGTGAAAGTCGGAGCATCCTAAACATACCGAAGCGTGCATTTAATAATATATAGGAACACGAAGCTTTAAATAAGGTCGAATCAGCAACAGTAACATTCTGTTTACAGATCATAAATTATAGAAAGTATGTATTTCAGTGGGTGAGAAATATTTACTATTTATATGTATTACTGTATGAAACAAACCAAACAAAACATGCATATTTATTCCAATAATAAGAAAATATCTAGGGTGGTCCACATACAATTTTCCGGTAGTGGCCGAGAGTGCAGACAAAGCTTAGGTTGCCGCAAATAAATTATATCTTTGATAAGATTTACTAAATTCAAAAACGACCAAAAACGAATGTCCGTAAGATAATAATAATACTATATCGGGATTATAACAATACAAGGCACATCACGATACAAATAACTAGAATATACTGTGACGTATCCGTGCGTTTTCCTACGAGGTTTATTTCTCTACTTCTTGTTTATTTATTCTTCAATCGCGGGCCGGGCGATAATATTCAAACAATAATGTGTGGGCTAACGCGGTATGATGCCGTCAGTTCTCCGTTACGTCACAAACCAAAGCCTTATAGCGCCTAAACCGCTCATCCCATTGATCTGTAAATTTGTATACTTATTTCAAATCACTGCTGGATGAGATAGCATCAGTTCGGATGAATCCCTAAGAAAACGTATGTGACATTTGCCACTTCCGGTTGTCAGATTGTGACCAAAAACAATCCAGTTCGTCTCCCGGTAATTCTAAATATGTATACCAAATTTCAGCCCGATCCGTTGTTCCGTCTGGGCGCAATCGTGTTCATACATTTCCAGAAATCATTGCAATCGCTTCAGGGGGGACCAAAACGCGTATTTCCGCCGAAATCTCAAATTTTTTTTCGTCGATTACAATGCTTTCCTTCTAGGGTACTAATCGGAAAGTAAAAACCGCTTTTTCGGCGAAAACTATTTCTTTTACTTAATAAATATCTTAATTAATTTTAGATTTCTTTTCTTTCTGTCTAATTGGTAATATTTGCAACATTCCTCAACAAAAAAAAACATGACAACGAGTCACTAAAACATATCGATCTCATTTGAAAACCCCTTTATGTTACCACCATTTTGCTTTTGCATGGTCATTCGTAACCTTGGACAAAGAACAACGCATATACGTACCATGAGGTCAACTTAAAAACCCTTATTGAATGTTTCTGAACGTTCTAACAATTAAAGTGAAAGGCTTTAACCAGGTACGGAAATTCTGTGGTCCATTAAATAATAACGTACCACATTTTTATCACGCTCGATAGCTTCTAACCGCAGTTATCCAGGTTACATAAAAATATTGCTGTGAACTTCGGAAAAACGCATTCTGTGTACTTTAGTGTCGAGTGTCTTCGGGGTGAGCGGGAAATTTACGTTACGTAACATCAAAATTTAAAATTTGTCGTTATTCAACCACTTTCTATTATACAAGATGAATGCACTAAGAGTAACAAAACGCCTCCGTTCAAAATTGTAGTATCCAGTGCAGTTTTACTTTCTCTTATCTCGGTCTACACGGGCGTTGGCTCTACACGACACGAAATGTGCTGAAATATATACCCATTCATGTTCCGATTTTTTATTATCAGATCAGAGAATGGATATCCTTGTAAATTCATGCGGTGATTGTACCAGATTAAGCTAGATTCCAAATGTACCAGTACTCATTAAATTATTATAGATTGCGATATTTCTTTGGTTTCAGAATTCCGAATCGGACGAGAATTCTTCACAGCAAAGGTCCAGAACAAGAGGTCGAGTAAAATTTACCTTGCCCATTGATGTAGACGAAGAACTAGCTAGTATTCCATCAAGAGCCATACGCCCAGAAGCTAAACCATCCACAATTAGCAGAAAGCCGAGTCCAGTACCTTCTATAAGGACTGGACCTTCGTTAATTTCATCGTTACCATCCGCACCATACGAAGTCCAAGAAATACTCGATGACATCCCGAATAAAAATATACGCAAAATTCACAAATCTCGAATTATCACCGAAACAAGATTTGAGGCGTCAAATGCTCCGAAGAAACCGATCTATGATCCATTGCCATCCCCACAGGACGAGATTCTTCCAGAAGATATATTGGCAACCTTCACACCCCAAATTTCAAAAGCGACCACTGACGGAACGACGAAAACAACAGATCAAAAATCACCGAATAAAGAAAATGAAGATGTCAGAAATAATTTAAAACAGGAAAGCGTGAAAGAAGAAAGGATATCTTTAAGCGAAGAGACTCTTACCTTGGCCACGGAAGAGCTTAATGAAGATCGTATGAGTTCTTCTCAAGTTCCAGAAGTGACGACTTCCGCCGAGCAAGTTTCTTCCACTGAGAACGAGGTTAAAAAGCAAGAATTTATCCCTTCCACTACTTCCGCCGCTGATGTTAAGAAAACAAGAACATCTAGAACTAGAACTGGGCCAGTAACAGAAGAAACCAGCACGCCTGGTAGGGTCTCAAGAACTAGAGGAAGGCGTCCTGGCCAAACAGTAGCTTCCACGGAAACTCCTCCGACGGTTCAAAGGGTTAGATCACGAGTAAGGACTGAAACATCGTCAGAAGCACCTAGCAGAGCAACTAGAGTTAGAACTGCTAGAAGACGATTGGAGAGTAGTGAAGACAGGAAAGGACCATCCGTTTTTTCAGAAGACCCACACGATACACCAAAGTCAAGAACTGGAAGAAAAGTCACGTACACTCCTGCAGAAAACGAACCAGTTCAAGATAACGCCTACACTGTTAGACCGCGACGGGGACCAATCAAAGAGAAATTACAACAAGCAGAAGCTCCAACACAAGAAAATGTTGATATTTCAAGGAATTCTAGGGGAAGGGGTAATTTTAAAAGTAGAACTCAAAGCGGAGAAGTTTCGGAGGTGAAAAGAAGAAACTCGCTGAGAGGAAGATCTCTAGAAGAAAATGTACCGTCCTCCGCGGAAAATTCACCGGTCTCATTGGAGAGAAGCGCTCCTAGATCGGACCACCGGCGAAATAGAAGAATAGAAAGCCGATCTGAAGACACCACCAAAAATAAACCAAAATCTGATCCTTTATCCACAACAACGCAGACGACAATACCAGTATCATCAAGGCGAAATAATCCAAGAAGGCAATTTGCTTCAAGATCCGAAGCAACGTCGTCAAGTGAAATTCAGAAAGATGCTCGTCGCCGTACGAACAAAAAATCAGAAACCGACAGTTTGGATAAACCAGAGAAACCCATAGAATCTACCACCGAGAGAAAAGTACTGTTCAAATCTAGGCAGAGGTCGCGTTTTGTCCCGCCGATAATCGACGAGCAAAAATTGGAAGTTTTGCCTTTGTTTGAAAGCGAAGCAAAAACTGTAGCACCAACTATCAAACGTCCTAGAAGACCGATTCACAGAGAAATCATGACAGCTGCCGGAAGTCACGACCACGAAATAAAGGCACATGGTAGCAATGAAATCCAAACTGGTTTCAAACCAAGTGCGGAAAGAACAGTTGAAGTGCGGACTTCAAAACCACTAATCAAGGAATCGGTCGAAACAAAAGTAACTGAGGTTGTATCCACGAGAAGGGTAGTGCGTCCAATTGTAAGAAAAATAAAAAATAAAAGCAAAGCACCAGTGGATAAGAATAAGGAGGAATTGGCGAAAACTGCATCGTCGCGGGGTAGCAAAAAAGCAGAACTGACAAAGACATTGGCCAAATCAGAGGAGGATGTTGACGATAGTGATAATTACCCAGAAGCATTCAAAGCTATCATCAAGGCAAAGGAAGGAAAGGTAAATTTTAATGCGATTGTTATTTTCAACAATAGATGACATTAACAATGAACTTATCTAGGGTTCAAGGCCGACCAGCGAAGACACGATCCACAAGAACGATGAGAAAGTCGTGACAGCTGTGAGGAGCACCAGCACAACTACCACGAACGCACCTTCTACGGAATCCCTGCAACCTGTCGCAGTGAAAGTAAATTTTTATCGCCTTTTTTCGACTTTTACAACTTAAACTAATCATATCAATTTATAGAGTAACGAAGAAGACAACACCATTCTCCAATCTTCGACTTCGCAACCATCTAGAGGTACACGAAGACGGTTCTCTCTGACCACAAAACATCCAGATAATCAAGGTGAATCAGCGACAACAAGAAAACCAAAACGATATAAAAAAACGAAAGTAATTCGATCGACAGTATCTCCTGCACATATTTCGGTGGTTACCGAAGTATCGCAGGCCGTACGTAAGCAGCCTAGATACCACGCTAGGTTTACTGCTTCTTCTACTACAGAAGGCAACATCGAAGTATTAGAGAAGGAAGTGGTTACTAGCACTGCTAGGACAAGTCATCATACTCCAAAGACGCCTAGAGGATTGTACAGTAGCAGAAAGGGCATAGGAAAGAAGCGAACTGAAAACATTGATGACCAACAGGTAAATATTTAAAATCTATTATCACGCTTTACCGAGTTGGTACTAACGATCTGTGAAAGCCCTTGGTTCGAATCCAAGTTGTGGCTGCCAATTTTTAATTTTATGATAAAGTAATTGAATTTTGAAGAAATGTGAGCATATTCGTCCAGTTATATCTTTTGAATTCGTTTGTTTAGCAACAACAGTTGCCACCTGGTGGTAAAAAGCAAAACCGATACAGCGCAAGATATAGGAGTGATCTCTTCAGCAGATCAGGTTCTACTAGGTCGACCAATGCTCCTGCTTACATTCCAACGGTACCAATGGTAACAAGGGGCTATGTAAGTTTTGTAAATTTTACTAAATCATGACAATGAAATTGATGATTTTCTTTTTCTTCCAATGAATTATTCAATAAATAAAATAGTACACCGACTGACATGACTGACTTACACAACACGCGGACTTTTACAAAGGGACAATAAATTTTAATTTTACCTTTTTGTGTGTATCTTTGTGCAAAATTTAATTGTATATTCTTCTCAAAGGACTATGACTGGTCAGAGGCGCATCAGTGGTCTTTCAATCGATTAAACTGAAGGACACGTCGCCGCACTCTTCAGCCTTCGATTTTATTGCTTCTACCTCTGTACATCTACTACCCGCTTTTTAGCAACCGCTTCACACTTACAATTTTCTTTGTTTTTCTACATATAAAAACCGAGGTGTAGGATATTTTTTTACATATTTTTTGTTTATCGTTAAATTCGTAGGTTAAGTTACACACACATTTGTAAAGATACAGATATTTATACTAAACACACTGGCTTTAGCGAGTTTTTTGCTACTCCGCTGTGTTTAGCACTCCCTCTTGTTGGTGCTTATGGTAATTATGGCATTTTTCTCTCTATAATTTTGTTTAGATGGTAGTTTTTTAATGGTGATACTTAAATTTGCTTAAATTCTTTGACATTCTTATAGGAAATAACGATACATGAAAGTATCTTCCTGTTTTGCTTCATATTTTAAGCTTCATAGATGTATAGCATTTTATATGTGCCTTTTTTGACCACTTCTACGTCTTGGTTCTAAAAGAACAAATTCAATATGATTTCCGATTAATTCAATTGACTTTGGCGGTTATAATTATAAACCAAGGCACAGAAATATCATCAATCTTATAATGATAAATAAAACGTCCAAGGGGGTAAGTAGCAATATGTAAAAATGTTAAAAGTATAAGGGTTTATTGGAGTTAACACCCTAAGAGAGTAATTCTTGACTTCCGGGTGGAAACCGTATTGTGCCAACATTAACACTACGAGAGTTAAAAAGCAAATTTACTTTTATTTGCTTTCTAGATAACCATGTTGTTAAGTAGACAATAACACTTAAGTTTTCCAATGTGGAATTGAAACTGCTTGGAAAATCCATCGTAAAAAATAAGCTTCATATTTATATACCCTAAAATAATAAATTATTACTTATTTACACAGATTGAAGAATCGTGACAATTTACTTTATTTTTTTGCCAAAAGTATAAGAACGATCTAATTTACTTATTTATTAAGACTAAAAATTGCGTTGATTGCCTGTAATATAAATTATTTCTAAAAAACATACATTTACTTCTTTATTTTTACTAAACAGTTCTGTTACTGGAGTATGAAATTTTATTTGTGTACCGTTACTTCTCAATAAATATGTCAAAGTATTGCAAAGTCTGTGATATTTTATAACTTAATTAACATTGGTGTAAACAAAAACTACCAGGAACGGGTATTTTACAAAAAAAAGACATATCATATTCTTTATTGGTGGCTAACAAATTTGCCATAATTCCATATATAAATCGTATTATCCAACATTTTAAAGTAATTAATAATAATTTAACGATGCGAGCTTTGAGAACTCGGCATTCAGAAGCCAGTAACAATAGTATAAATATGAAATGCACTGAATAACAATAATACTCTTATTAATATTAATAACTACATTGTAAGTTAAGTTAAGATGTATAGGAGGTGTACTATTTTATTTTATTATTATTTCACATTTATTTGCACAAATAAACTAAGGCAATCCTTTGTTGTAACTTTTATTTATACTATCTCTTTACTTACCTTTTTTTACATTTCGACTGTATATACACTGCTATTACGCGATTAACAAAATAACTCGTATCAAGGAGAAAATCTACAATGAGAGTGTGTAAAAACGATTTCGAACAATCGAACAATGGTTTTGCAGGTTAAGCAGGGGATCGAAGACGGAAAGGAAATAATAACAATTGACGAACCGGTAAATACGATACCCTCGGATAGTTTGATCAACGGAGAATTGTTAACCCCCTCAAATATCCCTGCAAAACTACTTCCCGCATCACTGGTAAAGACATTGTAAATTTATTGTTTTAAAATACAAGTTAAGATGTACATTTCTAAAGGTGACCACGGGATCCTCGACGCCAGCGCCATCTGCCGAAAAGCAACCTGTATCGATAATAGAAAGAATTATTTATTCTATCACTGCGATATCGTCCACAGTAGCACCTGAAAAACTACCCGACCAGACGTTAGACGGGCCCACTAAAGCGTCCGCTATCTTTAAAATACCGAACAAAAAAGACGACATTGACGCGACGAACGAAATACAGACTGTGACCACAGAAAAACCGACAACAATTATCGAGAGAATTCTGACCTCTATTTCGGCTATTCAGGCGTCAACGCAGTCGCCAAAAGTAGTAGGTATCTCCACTATCTCTTCAACTGTTAGCACCCCCTCTTCTACCACTATAGACACTTTAGGGGTAATTGAGGATCTTTCTGACGAACAGAGAGATCAACAACGTACCATATCGAAACTGTTAGCTCTGTTAAAATCAATTTCACCAACACCTAGAAATGACTTAGTAGTAGTCACACCGAAAACCACATTCGCAACAAGCACGATTCCTTCTACTCTTAATCCTGACGTTGAGGTCTTTAATGTTGGGGGAAATTCTTTAGAAAACGAACCTATTTCAACCTTGCCAAGTTCATCTGAATTACCCAAAAACGCTCCCTTAGAAACTCAAAGTACCATGTTGTTGCAATCAACTACAACTCAAGTACCGGAGACTACTTTAGGTAATTCAGATGCACCCTCTTCATCCACTGATTCACTGCTAACTGAAGCTACAACCAACCAAAATCAAGCTTCAGAAACAATTTTACCGAGTACGGAAGCTTTAAACAACCAACTCCAAGACGAGCCCACAGAAACAACAACAGCTTCCATTTTATTAAATACGATCGATACCTCAAACACAGCTATCGGAAATAGTGCAGGTTCCACGATACCTACATCTACTACTCAAAACACACAGTTTACCTTTGATACAATCAATCCAACCACTGGTTTACCTACCACGAGATTTGATCAACTTGCTAAAGTTTTGAATGGTAGATTTACGGAAGCCATATCTATTTCCGATTTTCTAGCTACACTGGATTCTTTGAATACCGTTAGTCCAACTAGTGTAGCTAGCCTGATTGAGGCGATTACTAAGGTTCCCATGTCAGCTCGAGTCCAATCTGAAACTACAGAGTCCACTAGAACTGTAGACCCTACAACCCAAACCATAGAACTAAGCCCCCAATCCTCAGAATCTACTTCTGAAAATACAGAATCTACGTCTGAAAGTATGTCAGCTGGAGTACAACTTGAAACTACAGAGTCCACTAAAACTGTAGACCCTACAACGCAAAGTACAGAAGTAAGCCCCCAATCCTCAGAATCTACCTTTGAAAATACAGAATCTACTTCTATAAGTATGTCAGCTGGAGTTCAAGCTGAAACTACGGAGTCCACAAAAACAGTAGACCCGACAACACAAACCACTCCAGAAGTAAGCCCCCAATCCTCAGACTCTCCTTCTGAAAATACAGAATCTACTTCTGAAAGTATATCAGCTAGAGTCCAAGCTGAAAGTACAGAGTCCACTAAAACTGTAGACCCTACAACGCAAATCACAGAACTAAACCCCCAATCCTCAGAATCTACCCCTGAAAATACAGAATCTACTTCTCAAAGTATGCCATCCACTACTGAGATATCTGATATAACCGAAGGTGTAAGTCAAACTATGGATACCAATCCTCAAATGACCCAAACCGCATTTATAAATCCCGAAATGACAGAATCTACTCCTCAAATGGCAGATTCTACTCCTAGCTCTGACGATAGTTCAACTATGACGGTAACAATTTCTGAAGTTCCAAGTACTCCCGATACCCCAATTACTGAAATGACTTTAAATTCTTCAAAATCCGACTCCATGACTGACGTAACTGATACTACTACTGAAGCAGCTGCTAAACAGTCTGAAAGCACAACCATGTCTTCTACTACAATCCTGGAATTGATTGCCAGGTTATTGGAATCGACTGGTACTACACCAAACACCATAGCTTCAACATTTACTGTTGAAAAGACCACTATCAGGCCATCAACTGATTCAAGTCTCTCGACTCTTGCGAATTTCGAAGTAAGTCCAGGAAGTGTTACGGTGTTCTCTGCTAACGATGTGACTAGCATGTTTAACCCCAGCGACGACAACACAACAGTTGCAATCTTAAGTCGCACATTTTCAAGTTTATCTAATCAAGCAAACAATTCCACTTCTAATGAGACGAATGTAACAATGTCTAATGGGCCAATGAACGAAACTCTAAGCATGTCTTCTGTCTCGGCTGATAATACTACTAATTCCATGGACTCTAATATGTCATCAAATTCCTCCAGCATGGCTGTAGGAAATAACAATAATACGTCTTCTGAGAGGTCTGGTAGATTGCTGGCAGTCGACCCAGTACCACTCCAGAACGACATCGAAACGACTACAGTGCCAGCTAAAGACTACTTTATCTTTGCCATTCTACCAAATAACACGATAGTGCGAAAGAGGCCGAGCATGTATCCAAATAAAAAAACGCCGTTTATCATTGTCGGAGTGTATCCTAACAATACAATAGTCCAGAAATTCCCGAACGGCACCCTCATTCCTGAGGAACCTGTCATCCAAGTAAGTGGCTTCGACACAAGCGCGAACCCCGAATCCCCACAACCGGAAATAACCAGTAACCAGTTAACACAGGATAGCACGAGAATGGACGATAACAATCGAACACTAGAAACGGTATTCATCAACAGTAACTCTTTACTCTGGTGGTTGGTTTCGCTTCAGCTGCTTATTCTATTCATCCATTTTAGTAGGTCACCTGAATCACTGCACGTAATTAATAGGTGGTGGTCATGAATGTTTTGTACATACCATTCCATATTATACATTGATTATGGGCCACAAAATTGTACCAATTGGCTCTAATCGGTACATAAGCCGGGATGTAGATTTTGCTCTAACCAAGATCCGCAATGCAATACTTTGTAATCGGATCTTATCGTAGCTGGAAGACAAAATTCACTTAGACTGAATACCGCACTGTCCAGAGCTTGATTTTGGGTTAGTTTGACTTTTTCTAAGTCGGGCTTTCTAATTAAATTGTTTGCTGAGAAAAGTTTTAAAGTCCGCTCTAAGCCACTCTATGGTATCGTTCTGTTATCCTTCTTAATTCTTGATTTCCGGAAGGAAACTACGTAGCTTACAGTACAAGTGTCAACGTTTCACACTCTGTCACAACAAAGAGATATTTCATTCAAACGTATATAATTAATATAATTAATCTGCAATTAAACACAAACAATTTCTACATTAAGGAAATCATGGAAAACCATTTGGTGTAAAAGAATATATTCTTTCCTTTAAAGAAATATGTTCAAAGAAATACATTTATTTGATTTTACATTTCTTTTTTCTCAGTGTTCCTTCTCGGAAATCACGAATTAATTAAATTTCCAATCTATATATATTATAGGATCATCACATTTTTGTTTTAATATAACAGAACAAAATATGATAGAGGTGGTAGGAACAGGGCATCAATGGATCATTTCTCGAAGATAATATTTTACAATTCGTATTTTACTTTACAGTGACTTTAGTGAATTCAAACAAGATTTCAGAACGTATAAATATATATTTACTTTTCTGCGAGAATGATCCAAAACTGTTTGCTTGCTCAATATCTCCTCAATATTTGCAAGCAAGCATTTAATGAATAATTGAACATATCCACTATCATCATGTTGCTCAAACATAACTTGTGCCAGTGCAAAAATATATTATCTAGCAATATAAATAAAATTTATATATAATTGATTTTCTTTGCAACTTAAACACTGGTAAGTAATTCAAATTAATCTGGTAAGTACAATTCTTTCTTCAATTGATACATCCTATGTACCAAACACCAAAAACAATAAGAAAATTTTGCGGCCCTAAATATTACTTACATATATACATAATTAAAATATCTAACCTACTAAATCAGGTGACTACAAAACTTCTCTGAGCTATGGAAAATATGCACTGCAAAACGATCATGTTCATTCATTGTTCATTTATTTCTCTCAAAGTACACCTCATAATTGCCACTAACCCTAAAAAAAAATGCAAGGGCGATGAAACGTTATCTTCAATGTACCATATCAATGTTTTTGCAATTGTAGACACCTGCAAGAGATCTACCAACAACACAGGCTAATATAGAAACGTCCACCAATCAACCGTCATCATCAGCAATGCCCGATGTGGTAACAGTAGCACCTAATGTCAACGAAACTCAGAATTCAACGCTTGAAATATTGGAGGAGCCTGTAAGTATACCAATCAATCACACATTTATACAATACTTTGTTACTCCAGTAACCACATTTTCTTTAGAAGACTTCTAGGTACAGACTGAAACGCAAAAAAATCATAGTCAAACGCAAATTTATTGGTAGACGAAAAGTTATAAAGGCAAGACACTCTTATTATTGACTAAAACTGACTGACGCAACTAAACAATCATTCCAATTGATGGTCCGATAAGAACTGCAGGATAAAGTCTCAAGGGATAGCATTTACAACAAAATGTTGGATAAACGTTGCACTTTTGTAATCAACATTTTTACTTTCCGACTACTCCCTAGAAGGAAAGTATCGTAATCGATGGAAACAACAAATTTTGACGCAAAAGCCCAGTCAGCTTATGTTAATTTTTTTAATCTCGACACTCAACTCATATCTTGCAGTAATTATTGGCCATCCTATAACTTTATAACACACATATACCATTATGTTAACTTTTTCTGTTATTTTCGTTGTCATAAATTATTAGCATCTTAATATGAATCGTTAGGTACAAGCGAATGGAACAAATACGGAAGAAGTAAATATCGAAGAAAATACCATTAGCAACAACGGAAATAACAGACCTGAAAAAATCCAGAAGTTACCAACAGTTAGTGCTGATAAAGGAACAACAATGGTTCCAACAACAGAGCGAGTGTTGACTACCATGGGAAGAAACAATGAAAATACTGAAACAACACCGGAAAA
This sequence comes from Aphodius granarius, assembly GCA_963971325.1. Classification (NCBI taxonomy): domain Eukaryota; kingdom Metazoa; phylum Arthropoda; class Insecta; order Coleoptera; family Scarabaeidae; genus Aphodius; species Aphodius granarius. The sequence goes on from OZ020226.1 coordinate 20,017,642, forward strand.
TCAATTTGAGTCACTGGAAGACTTTAGTACTATAATACCAGACATTAATTCAATTGAAGGACAGTTAGAAGTTATCAACGGAAGAGGCAGACAATTTCCTACTCAAAGATATACGAATACACCAACTACAGTAATTCCGCCATTCGAAAATATCCAGTTAACCATCAGACCAACCACGCCATATTTGATCCAAAGAATTTTGGGTAATGTGACAACAGCTGGTGTTAGAATTGGTGAAGAGAGTGTTAATTTGGTTTCTGGAACAACACCTACAGTTATGACAACACCTGAATTTGTGATGAGTACCAGAGTAAGAACTACAACATTACCAAGTACCACGCCAGAGAAAACAACTAGTACCACCGAAGCAAGTACTACTTTAAGAACTACTCCACAACCAACTACTCCACAGCCAACTACTCCACAACCAACTACTCCACTGCCAACTACTCCACAACCAACTACTCCACTGCCAACTACTCCACAACCAACTACTCCACAACCAACTACTCCACAGCCAACGACACCACAGCCACCTACCACTCAAAGAACTACTACTCAACCAACAACAACAAGAAGAACCACCACCACTACGTTGGCTGCAACAACTACCGAAACATCAACACCCCAACCACCATCAACCACGATGCAAACAACAACAATTAGAAGCCGAGGTGGGGCAAGGTTTAAAATTACAACGCCGTTTGATTCATACGTTAGAACAGTGACAGTAACACCGTCAACAATTCTTACTGAAGAACCCGAAACAGAAACACCAACCACCGTCTTCGCAACGAGGAGATACACCGTTACACCAACAACTGTCACGCAGCCAACGAAAATAGCAACGTTTTCGCCAACAGCTAATCCAACCGATCAGCCGTTCTTCTTCCGTCAAACTACAACATACGAGACCCCAACTGTTTTTCCGGTGTATACTTCAAACCCATTGTTTGGCGAAACCACAATTGAGAATTCTACGCCGTCGCTTAGAACTTCAAGGCCTATAACTAAAACTCCAACAACTCTTCCGCCAGATGTAATATCAACACTGGAAGATTTACAGAGACTTGCTGAAGTCAGAGTTAAAGAGAATTTTGGTGAATTAAGTACTACTAATGATTTTGTTAAGTCAACCACTCCCAGTCCAACAACATTGCAGACAACGCTTAAGAGCGTTAATGCGAAGGTTAGAAAGTTGACTGAGCAACAAAAGAAAGATTTTGAAGAGTTAGCAAGACTTGAAAAGGAGCAAGCTGCTATTTTGCAACAATTGGCATTCTTAACCAGATTGGTAAGTTGTTAAAGACATTCTTTAAAACATTGTTAACGTGATATTTTTTAGAATTTAGGTGGATCAACTCCAAAACCAACCAGAAGTCCAAATCCGAGTAATTTAGCCAGCAGAGTATTAGAATTCGCTGCTGAACGAGATCAGAAAACAACAACTCCAAATTCGCTGGATTTACTTAGTGGTTTAACTTCAGGTAAAACGCCACCTGGAAGCAAAGACGTTTCACTTGATGAGCTACTTCAACAATTGCAACCTAAACCCAACAAGGAGAAGGCAACTACTCAAGACCCCTTGCAATTATTAAGTGGATTAACGAACACTAAAGATGCTAAATTTCAAAATGGGGACAAAGAGGTCTCCTTGGAAGAACTTCTAAAACAACTAAACGTGGATCCGGAGCTAGTAACGCAGACCTCATTGACGTCAACATACGGCCAATCTACAGATGCGATATTAGCTGCTCTGCTTAAAGAGCAAGGCATTGGACCGAGTACTCCAAAAGCTTTGGGCGATCAGTTAAAAACAACGGTATGTTTACTGGCCAATAGTTCTGATTTTTATTGCATTGTTTGTTATGTTTTAGACCCCCGTATCTTCAACCACCAAACGACGAACTACTAAGAAAAAAATAGTGACTACTACTCCAAGGCCTGGTCCAATCATGCAGGGATTGAATTGGTTGCTAAACATGTGGGCTCCTACCCCGGCACCTACTAGAAGACCTACACCAAGAAAGAAGAAGGTTACCACTACTTCCAGACCGAATAAGATCGAGGAAGACGTGGATGTCTTCTCGAGTCAACCAACAGAGATAACTCCCGTGGTAGTGACAGCTCCATCTAGCAGAGGTGGTCGCGGCGGAAACAAGTTAAAGAGACCGTTACATGCTCTATCAGAGGAAGAACTATCTTCGTTAATTTCACAATTAGAAGATGCCCAGAAGGACCCAAGAAAAGCGAAAGATATCGACTTATCCGCGTTCGAACTAAATCAGTCAACACAAAAACCAACAACGTTGATTTCTAATAATGCTGTTCAAATCACCAACTCCGGAAAGGTTGGAAGCAGTCCAAAACTTCAAGTTGCCTCCTCAAGTGACTCCGAAGTCATCTACAGTAGGAAGTCTACCACACCTCTCCCTGCTAGCGTCAGCAATAACATATTTGAGGAGGAAGAGGTTACTAAGCCGCCAAGAAGGACGACATTACCACCGGTGAGATTAAACCCAATCCCTGGTATTGACAATGAGGGTGATACGCAAGTGAGAGGACAGTTGCTAAGTGCCGCTGTAAACGTCACTAGGGCGATATCACAATTCCTAGGGTCAGCTATTCAGGTATTAGTCGCATTTTAATGTTATTTCGTAGTGATTTATGCCCAACATGACATTCTAGGATGCTGCGTATCAACTGACGCATATATTTTCGAATACGTCTAATGTTAGCCAGTACATACGTGATAGTAACATCTTACCAGTACTTCTGGTAAACACCACACAAACCACCGGTCTTTAGACCCTTGTATGTTTAGGGAAGACGGTAAAAATTTTTATTTGTGCTCTAATAACAGTTCATAACAGGCTAATAAACAGCCCTTGAATTGTGCTTTTTATACATTAACTAGTCAACATCGTGGACGCTTGCATAATTCTATCAACATCCTTAATGACTGGATTGTTCTGCTAACACATAAAATGAAATGTTTAATTGATACGCTTGAAAATTTTTAATTCAAATGAGGACAGGATTTATTTTTACTTTCTCACTTGGTCCCTAGAAGGAAGAAAGTATTGTAATAGACAAAAAAATGGGATTTAAGCAAAAATGCGCGTTTTCAGGTCTCCTGAAACTATTGCAGTGATTTTTGGAAAATCATGATGAAATTTGTTATACAGGGTGTAACAGTTGTGAGTGCACAAACTTTGGGAGATGATAGGTTCTGGCTCGCTGATAACGAAGGTCCTATATCAATTTTTTATCAACACTCAAGCCTTTTACACCATGTACATGTTAATATCAAACTAGAATCTACCCCAGAATCTACAAACTTTTGTGGCTACGGTTGCGAACTGAAAAAAATTAATAAACGTCAGTGGACGCTGACGTTACATAGCATATTATGTTCTATGAGTGACATTAGGTTGAAATTCAGAGTGGCTTTAGCATCGCGATTCTGAATTATGCAGAAAGTCTCTATCTATATTTTGTTACTTAAGTTGCATAAGTGATGTAAAATCTTTAAGGAATCTCAAGAAGATCATTAGCATAACTGACCAAGAAACGCACACGAACACTCCTTTTGTTTAACGGAGCGTGTATTAGCTGAGCCTAGATTGTAGTTTAGATATATATCTGTCATGTAACTATTTTATTGACTAATTATAAGATACTATAAATACCTAAGTTCAGGAGATCGCGCCCGGTAGAAAAATCGAATATAAACTGCATTCCTTGCGTGCTTTGTCGCGCGAAAAATGTATAATTATTCAAATTATGACGTCTATAATACTACCGGCCGATAGATTTAACCTTGTGCGTGGGTGTGGAATGAAATTTCATTCTCTTCTTGTATGATAAGTGGAATAATAACTTAATTATGGGGTTTGTTGATTGTCCGTTTTAGATTTTTTGTTTTGACACAACTTTATGTCCCTCTTTTAGCACGATATTAAAGCGCCATCCACTATATAAAGCGCCATCTATATCTCTCTTTTTATAATATTTTTGGCATCAAATCTATTTTTAGTTAATACCAACCGATAATCCGTCATATATCATAAACATAAGCCTACAAATAACCTACTATTAAAAGTTCAATCGCATTGATTAAACTAGATCACTTATATAAATCATAATTAATAGGTTTCCCACACGGATATCTGTAATATAGATCTACAGATTCATGTTGTGCATATTAATTAACTCTATTATTGTCCGCAATTTATTTTTTTTCATAGACCGGCGCTAATAAATTGTCATGAAACCAGGTGACAGGTCAACCTCCAGTAAACAAATGAGTGTCGATTACGACTAATGGGTTTTTCTGTGTCCTAGGGGGCAGCACAGTCCTTCCAGTCGTTCATCGGATCCGGATCGCGACAGGTTGGAAACTACTTCGCCAGCTCGAGTTCGTCGAATGGCTGAAAAGGTTGGATCAAAAATTGAATCCAAACCTACAAGTGTTAACCAACATCTAATTAATAAATTGTTCTATTTATTACTATGATTTGCGTAGCAAATAACAATGGACAAAAACAGTACCGACACTGTCGGAATTTCCTATTCTTTGAGATCCTGGATAGTCATATAGTAAAATACAATTAACTGTAAGGTGCTATTGTTGTTTATTTTAAAATAATGCTCAATGTACTCCCTAGACTATAACCGAAAGTTATTCTTGTCGCTTTTTATCTTTTCAAAAAACTTAGAAAGTGATAACAAAATGTAGTTATGATTTAGGGAGTGAAATGCCACCCGCATTACCTAGCTCGTAGTAAACAAATCTTTCTAATATTATAATTGTTGCTGTTATAATAATCAGTGCAGAGATGTAGTTCTGGTACTTAGATAGTGTTTTCCATTTTTTACCGATGTGTTACGAAACAAATATGTTTATTTAGAATAGATGTGTATATTTGTATAAATTATTTGTATAATTATAAATATAAAAGCTTGCATTTTGTACATAGTTAATAAATGATTTGTAGTAAACCTTCTTGTATTGTTTTATTTTATTACAGAATACCAAAGAAATATCAACTTATCTAAGTATGTTACCAAAGTTATGTAATACTGACATTACATATTCAACAACCATTAAACAGATAATTAATCAGATAATAAGACTAGTAAATGTGTACAGTTTTGACTGAAACCCCTGAATTTTTTACATTTTATAACTCACAGATACTTTTTTGTGACAAACTGCCAATGCGATGTCCAATTTTTATGAGTAACATTTGCCTCCTTGAAGCAGCATGTATAAGTATTGGCCTCGTGCTTGTTTTTCCTCGATGGCAACACCTGTAGCCCTGTTATACATGATATAAAATGTATAAATATTATTCTGTAATGTTAGAAGCAGTATGTAAACTTGACGTTACTCTGTAAGGACAGTTAAAGACCTATATATAATACCTATTTCGTAAATGAGGTTGCTGTGGTCTGAAAATGACCTTGCGCATCTATTTCGGGCAATTAATTTCAGGAATATGAAAAGTGTCATTCAAATCACGCCATTCAAATGGGTTCTTCGTTATGTGGTTCCTAATGAAAAATATACGTTATACTTATTAATTAGTATATTAAAGAAGTATGTACCTTTCCATAATATTTAAAAAATTTCCCCATCGTTCAGTTCTTGTAGGAATAGATGATTGTATAGGTATTATACGTTGATCCACTACGGTCTTGTAACATGAACTGTTAGCAACATTTACATTACAACCACGATACACTTATACACGGTATAACGGAGGACAGCTTTTGGCTACGTCATTCGTCTGAGATCGGTCAATGCGGCTAGTTGATACGAGATGGCGCCAAAAGGACCGCTAGTATTTACACACAATCATTCAAGTAGAGTTTAATATAAATGATTTTTTTTTCATTTTGATACATATTCAGCAAATATTTTACATGCGATGTAACCCAAACTCTAAATTAAACATTCTTTATTTTTTTCTGAATTCTGTTTTATATACAAACACAGAATAGAATGTAAGTATATTACGATGATGAATAGTTATCGTTTGCATCACCCTGTTAATCACAACATGATTATTTTCCTCCTTACGTGACATAGGAGTAAAAAACTGACGATGGCTCACTTACCTATTATTTTTTGCTTCAATTTGAAGTTCTAATTTCTCTATGATGATTCGTGCAGGTCTTTACGGCACAACTCGACATTGTAAAGTAATACAAATTAAAGATACCTGCTAAAAATCTGCCAGCGCATCTAGGTTCGGCAAACAACTTAATTTGAATTTTAAAACAGCGCGCATGTGCCGTGACGTCACTCAGATGAGAGCGCAGTAGGAACGCTTTTAAGCAACCTGTCCGTTATACCGTGTATAAGTGTATCGTGATTACAACAAAGTTTTTGTAGATTTTATATACAGTGAGTTCAGACAGGGTTTACAGAAATAGCGATAGAGAATACCAAATTCACAACATTAAGTTAATACACTGTCATAGTAGGAATTTAACGATGGCATTGCCTAAGATTTATCAGAGAATAGAATGATAAGATTTCTTATGAGCCGACAGGCGATTCTGACGTTCAAAGATCGAAGATTTTCACAGCATTCCACAGTGAGCAATAAATATAAACGCGGTCGGAGTGTGGTAGCTTCAGTCAATTTTTATAATATATTAATTTAGTTACTGTTTACCTATATATTCAAGTTTTATTTCCAGACAAATTGGTAGGTACTACAATGTATATTCATGACATGTTATTGTGGTATGTTGTACAATTTCTTCGCCTGGAAACGGCCATCGACCAGGGTCCTTCAGCCCTGTTTACCTATTTAGCAAGTACTGTTACTCATAATTATTTACTGTTTTATAAATAAAATATCTAAAACTCTTCTTAATAACTGAAATATCAAAGTTTAAAGGTAAGGACAATATTGTTTGAATATCGCATATGGGTAATGGCTATAGCGATTGAAATTGATTTTAAATAATTTTGGAACAGTTATTGATAGATAACCTGTCTACCTCTGAACTAGAGGTAGGTAGTTCGTGAACGAACTAGTTCGAGAGAATGGCTCCCGGCTTAGAACAAAAGAACTAGTTCTTTAAAATAAAAAGAACTAGTTCGCAAAAGACCTGCTTTGCCAAAACATATCTCTATGCATATCTCATTCAGTGAACGACTTGTAGGGACATGAAATCTAGTTCGAAAGTCCTGCTTTGGTGAAACATATCCCATTCAGTGAACGAGTTGTGGCGACATCAAACGAGCGACAAAGCACCCCGCCCGCCAGTTGTTTCTTTACCTAACGGCGGATGTCAAAAATATAATTAGAGTATAGTTTTTTTCCTATTGGATAATGGATTACACTGTTAATAGTAGTTTCGCCAGTATATGTTATACTATAATTTATAAATAATACCCCAATTCCACCTAAAATTGCAGTATGAATAAGGCTAAAATACGTGCAGCAATATGTCTTTTATGCCTTATTAAATAAATATTTAAGAAATATACCTAAATAAAATAAGACAACGATTCTTCGATCAATATAATTATAAATAATTATTTATTTTCAAAACAAAATAACGATTCTTCAAGAAAAAGACAAAGTGGGAAGGTAGACATCGATTCTGTCCAAACTAGATCCTAGTTTCGTTTGGAACGAGATATACGCGTGCTAGAACACATGAAGACACGTATATCGAAGTAGTATGTCTCAGGATCAAAGTAGTTCTTCAGAACTAGTTCTTTGAACTAGTTCCTTTTTGTGAACTAATCCGGAAGAACTAGTTCATTAAAAAGAACTAATAAGCCCATCTCTACTCTGAACCAATCCTACAGCCAGCTGTAGGAAGAAAACACCGCTTGTATTCCAAAAAGGGGAAACCATGTTGACCCAAAAAACTGTAAAATCTTTGTGAAATACATTTCATATGTTATTTCTTACTTCGTTTTTGTATTTTATTGCTATATAACGTTTAGTCCATTTATATGACACGAAGTTGACCATTGTAGTCCGTAACTTTGTCCTTTGATATGTCAGTTATTATAAAGAATTGAATATTTTTTATAATATAATTTTCACTAGCTCAAAATCTATTATCTCTTAGGGATTGAGCACTCAAACCTGTTACACTCTGCATATACATATGTAGTTTCAAAATCATAATATAGGTACGTAAGTGAGTACCAGTTAGTTAGTTTCAAGATTGTGTACATATAGATTGCGCCTTTTGATAGTAAATTTTATTTTTGCTGATAAAATTATCAAACTACATATTGACCTATGGTCTTTATTGCCCAATTATCGTACTAGATGATTCTTGTAATGATTGAGGACAATTTACCGTGCATTTGAGTAGTAGCCAAGACAACACAATAAACGATATTAAATAATTTTAAAAATATTTGGATATGCAAATCAATTCATATCTCAATCAAATCGAATAATTTATACGAAATTTTTCTATTTTAAAAGTAAACTTTAGTCCATAGTTCTTTTGGTCCATCAATTTTGCTCCTGCACAGCACTGGTGCAGCTCAATACACTTGAGTTGTGACGTTGAGTTGGGCATGACTTGAGTTGTCCAGCATTTGTGATAAAATTGCACCCCCACCTTCCCAAAGAAAAAGATTTAGTAAGTCCAAGCACTCCAAAGGTGCGCATTTTGTTTACTAATTAGTGGGACAATCACGGGTCTATGGGTCGAGGGGGCTGCCTTCAGAATATGCTTATTATGATATGAAGGCAGCTTTTCTAGAACCTCCCCCAAAAAATCCATTTAAACAAGAGAAATTTACGACTAATAACACTAGTCAACAAAATAATAAAAAAAAATGTACATTAGATGCCACTATTTTTTTCTTAGATACCATGGCCCGCTAAACTCAAAAATCGCATTAAAATTTTTTTGAATGGATACGTTTTCGAGTTATGAATTTTTCTTTTTTTTGTTAATTTTTTTGGAGGTAGTTCGACTATTTGGAGCATATCTCGAGTTCGGAACATCAAATCTTGTCGTTCGGTACATCAAATTAAAGCCAATTGAATCACCAATAAATGCTATTAATATTGTTTTACAATTGCTTTAGTGGTTTCAGTGCAATTGACCATAATTTGAAATTTTTTAGTATAAATGAAAATCGAACATTGATTTAACCGCCAGGGAAAGGTAGAAATAGTAAAAATATGCTCAGTTTCTTATTTTTTACGTAGAGTTTGCCCTTTTACGAAGAGAACAAGGTATTTACGATGAAAATCTATGAAAAAATACCGAAGTTATGATCAATTATGACCAATGGGTACGAAACTACCAAAATTCGGCCTTTTCTCTATTTTGTATTTTTCGTCATTTATAGCAGTTTAAATGCATAGTAGAGGTCGGATCCATTCGGAAGACGAGTACGTCACGTGATTCGCATCAAGATGCGCATCTTTTAGTCAACGTTTCGCACTCTGTTGCAAGAGGCCTCTTCAGGACGGAGAGAATGAACGTGTGTGGAAGGGTGAGGGTATTTATCGTCGCTCAAAACACGTAGTGGCATATCTCACCAAAAAATGATATTCAGATATGTCAGTACGTGTTTCGATCGACGTTATATGTACCTGGCGCAGGTGCCTGCGCAGGTAGTCAAACAACTATTGGTTGGGAGGGCGGTTTCGGGTAGCTGTGTTGGCTGTGGTGGTCGTAAAAGTGGTTTCCAGCTATGATGCAAATGCCAACCGTCATCTCGATTGAGATTGGGAGGATCTTTAAAGATTCCGATCGCTTCGCGGATTCTACGAGGATAATAACGTGATTCCCGGGAGATGATTTTTGTTTGGTCGAGAAGAATTGTTGTGTCTGTGCTCAGCAAGCGCTGAACTGGTGATCTGGCGCAGCCTTGTACAACGTTCATGTTCTGAAACCCCAACGCTGACAGAGCGCTTTATCTCATCAATGTAGACACTGCCACAAGCACATGGGATACGGTATACACCTGGAGCTAGCAGTTGAGAAGATTTCATCCTGAGAATCTTGGTGACGTCAGTGACGAGCATGGTGAGAGGTTTCACTAGGAAATGAAGACTTTTGAGCGGCGCTACCAGGGATTTTGGATTGAAAAAATGATGGGCAACTATATCTGGTTCCTCATAAGAAAAACAGATTTCGACAAGAATATAAGGCGAAGTAGCAATCAAACTCACTTCTAATCTCCTTTATATTGAAAACATCACATTAAAACTAAGCACAATGAATTAAACTTGTAAACAGAGAAAAAGTAGAATTTTGGTAGTTTGGTACCTATCAATCTTAAATGACCGTAACTTCGCTATTTTTGCATAGATTTTAATCGTAAATACCTTGTTCTCTTCGTAAAAGTTCAAACTCTACGCAAATAATATTAAACTAACTATATTTCCACGATTTCTACTTTTCACAGGTGATAGAGTAAATGTTCCATTTTCATTTTGGCCAATTTTTTATAATATCGTGGCCTATTGCGCTAAAACTACTGAAGCGATTGAAAAACTATATGAGTGACAATTGTTGGTGATACAATTAGCTTCAATTTTATGTGCCGGGCGACCAGATTGGACGTTCCTAACTCGAGATATGCTCCAAATAGTCGAAAAAACAAAAAAAAGAAAAAAAATTGTAACTCGAAAACGTATCCATTAAAAAAAATTTTTATGCGATTTTTGAGTTTAGAGGGCCTTAGTATAAATAAAAAAATAGTCGCATCCAATGTACATTTTTACTGTTGACTAGTGTAATCTACAGGATATTTTGAGCCCAGAATTTTTACGACGAGTTGTTAATCCAAATGCAGTGCGTTTGATAGAGAAGAGTCTGCAATATATTATAATATATTGCTTGAATTTGAAGGATTGGCAGTGACTATCCCAAGTTTACTGGACGCGTCTACCGCCGACCGAAGTGGCAGGAGTGAGGAGCTTGGTTGTGTCTTTCACCGTCTTGGCCGTCAAGTAGGCCACCGCCACATTAAGGCGAAGCAGTTACAAGAGTGCGGTACGATCCATGGCAGAGATTTCGATAAAACTACAAGAAGCTATATGAGCGCGCACAACACCGACCATTTATTATTTATTCGCGAATACGTTTTTAATTCGTGAGTGGATAACTGGAGCATTTCCGTAGAGCAGTGAAAAGAACTGAGCGTGCTTTTCAAAATATGGTGCTGATAAAAAGTCACTCAGCAGACATGGATGACTCGGTAAGTTGAATTATACTGCTTACTAGCTATTAAGTTTCTTATTAGTTGGCTCAATGTGTAATATTGTGAAAGACATGAAGTGATTTAGAAGAAACTTTATATAGATGACTTAGTATAATTCAATAAACCATGTTTTTTTTTTACTGCAATACATATTGCGTTATTTATCTAAAAAAGTATATCTTTTATTTTGACTATCAAGTCTATTTTTATCCTTGATACTGTAAATTATGGTTATTTTCCAGAATTTTGTTATTCCCCCATTTTTTCATGCGATGATCGTCTATGTTTGACATTTAGTTCCATAATGGTTTCCGTATTGACTCAGATGGTACATTTGTTTAGCTTTATTATAATTATAAAATGTATACATACTGTTATTACGTCATAATGGTTAAGTCTTTTTTATTTTCCTTGTTATAATATACATATTCAATAAATTAGGTTAAAGACATTGGCAAAAATTAATATCTTAAAAATTTGACCCGTATGATAAATTTATTTTTGCCAAATGACTTCTGTTTCATCTTTTAATTAATCCCATTTGTAATTTGCGATAAATAATAGATATTGCAGTATCTTGTTTATTACAGAAATGTTTAACATGATTGATTAGTACTTAATGTGTAATGTTTCAAAAAATAACAAATGATTTATTTTACATTTAAGGCTTTAAGCAAGATGTTCAACAGTAAACATAATTTTTCCATTTACAATACTGATGTATTTCAAGATTCATACTACACAGTAAACCGAAAGATCATCATACAATAATCATAACAATAAGAACAATAACAACAACAATAAGAACATAGTTCCTCAATATGAGCATAAATGACAACTGATATAATATAGGTACCTATACTCAGCAACACTGTATGTATACAATGCTCTTTATGTCTTCTGAAAGCTTGTTATACACTGTGGAGTAAACTAAACCATCCATCCATAAATTAAAATAACAGTACAGTATCTGATTAAATACCAATAATGGGTATAATGACTGGAAGAGTTTTATGAAGATATGTTTTCTTATGCTCAGATATAAGGGCTCATTTGACAATTTTCTTTGATTTCGATTGTCATCCTTGAATGGGTTTATAACACCCTACACGTCAATTTATTCTGCAATGAATTTCTTGTTTGTTGGCAGTTATTGTTCAAGATTTATTATTCACTCATTAATAAGTATTGAGACAAATCTTTGTTCATTTGATAAGTTTGCTCATTGCAATTTAAACATCTTTCCTTGTTCTGCAAGTAATCAGGATTGATTCCTGATATTCAGGAATCAATCCTGATTACTTGCAGAATAATGATAATTCATAATAATGATAGGTTCTGGCTAGCTGATAACAAAGTTCATATATCATTTTTTTTTGTATTCTTGTTGAAATATCGAAGGTTAAGGACAATATTGTTTGAGTATTGCATGTGGTTAATGGCTATAGCGATTAAAATGGATTTTAAATTTACTGTTTTATTAGTAGAACATCTAAAACTATGAGTGCACAGATTTTGGGAGATGATAAATTCTGGCTCGCTGATAACAAAGTTCCTATATCAATTTTTTCTATTCTTCTTAATAACTGAAATATCAAAGTTTAAGTTAAGTACAATATTGTTTGAGTATCGCATATGGGTAATGGCTATACCGATTGAAATAGATTTTAAATAATTTTGGAACAGTTATTGATAGATAACCTGTATACCTCTGAACCAATCCTACAGCCAGCTGTAGAAAGAAAACACCGCTTGTATTCCAAAAAGGGGAAACCATGTTGACCCAAAAAACTGTAAAATCTTTGTGAAGTACATTTCATATGTTATTTAAGGAAGAATTTTAAGTAAGGAAACACCGCTTGTATTCCATAATTAAAAAAATAATTAAAACCGCGTATTGAGTTTTATCAATCTAGGTAGATTCGCTGCTTTGTATTAATAGTTACGTTCAATAGCAGTAATAAAATCATAGCGAGATCACGTGTAAGAGACTGGCTCTTTGCGGCCTTGTCTCTGTAGACAATCGAATGATTGTAGTTACATAAGAATTAGAGTGCTCGTAAATGACACCCGCGCCTTGTGACTTGTTGTGTAAAAAAGGTGTATTATATAAAACAAAGCACCTTTTGGCAACTGCACACAATGTGTCTATTAATCAAATTGATTATTGACTGTAGAAAAAAATAAATCTCTGTTGAAAATATTAACATAAATTAATAGAGCATTCGCGTCGTCACAAAGCATTGGTTCTAAAAATAATAAAAAACCGCAAATTATGGATCGGATAAATACTGGTTACAATCAGCAAAATGAGGTGCGCAATTGATCTGGTAATCCCAAATTACCTTGAGGTAAAGAGAACAAAATTTACTCGGGATTATTTTTTTATCTTTATGCGATGATAAATAATTAAAAGTGGTCACGCTTGACAAAAATTCGGACTGGCGGGAACTGAGAATTCCACATCACCGTCGCGTCGTGAAACTGGACGGCCTTGGGGAATCCCCAACGCAGTAGCCGCTGAAATAACTCTGAATTTAAAAAAAAAACTTGATATTTCTACTTGATAAACCTACAACAGACAACTTTATACAAAATTAATTTGTTTATTATGTAATATTATCAGTATGAGTAGAAAAGCTAACCGCAGATAGAAAAATAGACCAGATTATACATTTCTCCATATATGGTATAAAATGTGTATGAATGATGTGCGTAGATGCTAATAGTATGACGTGAATACATGTGTTAAGTCAACCAAACCTAAAATCTTGTAGATAGTTTCTATCAATACTGTGACTTGTTCAAATAGTGAAATAGTGTCATCCATATGTAAGTTCTTGTAATATTTATTTCGGTACTTAACTTAAAAATTTTGATTTTTATATCATCAAACTGTGCGTAAAAATGTTGTAAATTGTTTGCCATTACAATATAGCCCTTGAACCTTGTTATCAGATATCAAAAACCTTTTAAACACATTTGTTTTTCTACTTTGCATTCACAATGCACACATTGTAACACTGTTTTCGGTGTTACAATTAGCAAATTGTAACACCGTTTTTAGTAACTTTTTTCTAAGATTGGTGACATTGATATCAAATGCATGTCAAACGAAAATACACATAGCCACAAAAGTAAGCACAAACTGATTTTTTAGAATCGCACAAACTGCGAAGTATGTATATTTTTATACATATTTAAACATGCGTGTTGCATCCTAGGTTTCGTACTACTAGTATATGATGGTATATAATAATTATCAATAATTACTTTTTCACAGATATTTGAATTTAAGTGACAGATGACAGTGTTACCAACGGTTGCACCCATAAATACTCTAGATTGGAATTTTACCTAATATACTTCTAAATTTTTATAAAATTAATGACGCAAAGTAGAAAAAATAGTATATTACACTCGTTTTATAAGACATATTGGCGCATTCGTTCATTTGGGGCACTCGTCGCTGGCGCTCCTCGTGCCCCAAACAACTCATGCGCCAATTTGACGTCTTATAAAACTTGTACAATAATATACTATTTACAGCGAATAGTAGTTGATACATAGGTCGAAGGAGTTTCGAGACCGGTTTTTTTCTTTTAATGGATTCCAATTCTTTAAGTTCACCGATGCTTCATCGGCAAATAGATACACACACCAGACGCGCTTCTTAGAAATTTTACAGTTGGTAACCCAAAAAGGTACGCTGCCACCTTTATATGGCTTAATGGTCAGTCACGATTGAAATTTTTGCGATAACTTCTCTGCTAATCGAATGTAACTGAGCTATAAAACAGTGAGATCGCAATGTTGGTAACTCCTACATACACCGTGCGTCTTTTATTATTTGATGAATCCATCAGGGTAGATCATGATATATATTTAAGACCACTATTCATTTTCTATCCTGTATTGGGAGTTCTAATGACCTTCTTACTTTTTCTTCTTTTCTTGACTAAGTATATGAGAAACCATATATCAAATATCCGATTTTAAATGTTTAATGGAACAACAAAATATGATAACAAAATGGTAATATAAAGATAGCCACGTCAAATATGTTCTGATATATCAAAAAAAAATACTAAATGAGAGAGGTAGGAAAAATATGGATGGTTTTTGGCGCGCGCTGTACATTAGTATGGTAAGAACATAATTACGGTTACATAAAAAGAACCCATACATTATTGTACGTACCTACTTGTACGCTGAGCGACAGTTTGGGAAAATCCAGCCAAGATGAAGGTCGTTTAAGAGATACAATCCAACATGACGCGCTGTAATTTCAACAAATTTCTCACTATTTTTTCAGCCTCTATACCCCAGCCCGATCATGAATCATACATTTAGCATTTATACCTAGCAAAGTGTATTTCAAAACTTTGCATACAATTATACAGTGCTTAGACGTTTTTCGGGAACAAAGTTATAACCAAAAAATAACACAAATGGTTGATATTTTATCATGACATGGAACAAAAAATATTCAAAATATCGCTGATTCTACTGATAACAGTCAAAAGTGATCATAACATTTCATAACATCAAAAGTTAAAAAGTAAAATTTAGCATGACGAACGACCAGAGGCAACTTTCTCCTCCAGTTCGAAGAAGCGTGAGCCTCCAAATTCCTTTGGAATGCGTGTCTCCGACCCGTGATTATTATAAAACAGTTATTTTTTGGCGGCGATGTTGTATAACCAATCCGACGAGAAATTGAAGGATTTTCCAAGAAAACATTTTTCGATATCGCCAGTTTTTGCGACACGCTACCTTGTAGAAAGTTCGTTCATTACGTAAAAGATGCATTTCCCTCAATTGTCGCACTTAATTCTCTACGGAGAAAGTTTCGAAATGCACCAATCTACTTATAATATAAAACTGCAATCTTTCCATTTTATGAACGGACATAACCTTTACAGTTCTAGCGACATCTGTGACTCAAATTAAGCAATACGTCTCGGGAAACCCAAAATTTAAAAAGGTAATGTTTACAGCCGTTGTTATAATCTTGTCGATAATTAAATCTACGAGACCGCGAACGCGTAGTGAACTAACTGGCTACGTCATCGTATATACTTACGAATCAATTTTATTGCAAATTTTACGTCATTATAAAAACCATTGTTCGGATAAGGTTGAAGAAAAAAGTTAGTAGCACATAGTTCACTGTTTGAATCGGTAATATTTGTATAGGTAAGGTTAGGTGTTTGGATATCAAGGTGAAGCGAAAAGAGAGGCCAAAGAGTTCATTGTCCACAGAAAGCACGCGGAACTTTAAAACATTTTTGAGTTAGTTCTCCGCGCGATTTTGAAAGAACCGGTGTTTTCCGAACAACCGCCTAAAGATGTAATATATTGTTTATGGTACTTACTAACATTAAGGGAAATCAAAATGAATGGTGAGTTACAATACGTTTTAATTGTAATTTTTTTCTTAAATTTCATTAATTTACAAATTTATAATTATAGATTTTACTGCAATGTCGCAACGCGATTAAAAACTTTAAACAGAATCCGCTTCCGCATTTTTTCCTTTTGGTTATGTCATCGGTAGATTAAATCAACATTTCAAATATACCTTAAGTGATGAAGATTTCTTTGGCAAATAACAGTGATTCATGTGATTATAATAATTACTTATAATAATAATCATTACTGTATTCTCGAATCAGAATGGTTCATTTAAATTACTTGTGGTTTTGGAACGTTTACGCATGTATTTACGCTTTTCATGAAATATACACAACCTATATTTAGATTGGAGCGGTGCTTTTGTAAATTTCCCCACGCTTTTGTCATACTTCCCAGAATTTTTTGTTTCTTTTATCTATATACGAAAGAATTAAATGCTTCTTGAATGCGTACATTAATAATTATAGTAATTTGATCGTTTTAAATCAGTGTTAGTTCTGAAGAGAATCTCTTGTCTTCTCTTCTCGTCGTAGCTCTCTTACTGTTACATCCTGAAGATGCCTTCAAAGTATTTGTTTATTGGTTATGTAAATAAAGGCTTATTTAAGGCACTTAATTCAATATTAAGCAAACTCTCGGATAAGGTTCGAATTAAAGTGTTTAGCTTCACCTGGCAAGTTCTTTAGGTCTTCTAGCTTATCTCTTTGTATATGCGGTGCTTTGATGAATACTGTCAACTGGTCAGTCAAAGTCATATCGACTTTCGGTGACCGGAAGTGCCAGTTGAGATGAATATTTAATAATATATAAATAAAAGATCATAGATAATAAAAGATCGGATCATAAACATACTAATGCCCCTAATGGATAACACTATAGATTTTTCTGTATGCGTTTATAGAATCTTGAGCAACAGCTAAAATAAAACTGCCTTTATGACATCGTTGACCTCTAGAGCCAGCGTGAAAATGACAAATAGTGATAATAGTATAGTATCATCAGGTCAGAGGGTATCAACCTTTAATCTAAATACAGAATTAAAATCGCTAAGCTTAAACAAACTTTTACATTTACAGCTTGAGAAAGTTTATACTGGTGTAGAGACAAAAAACCAAATAATTAAGATTTAAAAGTATAATATTTCTGTTTCTTTTTTTTGCAGATGCCTCAAATTGTTCCATCAGCCGGTTTTACACCGCCCTGTGATTACAATAACTTCGCTGATTTTGATTTGTCATTGCTACCTGGCGGAGACTTGCCCCTTTCACCTTCCACACTTTTATATTCCCCTCCTTCGGTAACGTTGGATGAAAAACCAAAACTCTACACGTCGTTCTATCCGGCTTCTCCCGAACAGGAGAAAACTGATATAGATTTAGGGCCTGACTTTAATAAACTTTTGCCCGAGTCACCGTCACCAAATTGTGGAATTTACCTTGAGGTTCCGTCTTCAAAAAATTACCACGCAAATTCCCCAATCGGTGCTTTGTCACCATATTCGCCCCTATTATCGCCGAATTATCAAGAGCAATCGATATATGCTAATTCGCCCGATGCATCCACTTATCAATCCCCATATTCCAAATCTCCCAGGGAGGACTACCAATTCATAAAGAAGGAATACCACAGTTCACCAATTTATCATCCCGGATTAATCCAAATCAAGGAAGAAGTATACTTGTCCCCATCGTCGTCCCCAAATCAAGTAGAAACTCCAGATGTTTTCCAGCTCTTGCAAAATAGTTTACTGGAGAAACAAGTAAAACAAGAGAGCACAGTTGACTTCGGCCATTTACTACAAGCTTACAGTCCAGTTGAACAGCAAATTGTACCACAAGCGTCCCCGCAAGACCATCAATTATTACGCGAAGTCTTGAGGGACACCAGCTTCCAGAAGAAATATAACATCAAACCTTTCGACTTTGTGTTCATGTCCCAAGACACCAAGATGGAAGATGCATCGCAAAAAGACTTGATCAGCTGCAATGACAATTTGATGGAACCAGTTCTCCTGAAGGCGATGGAACAAGAACGGAAAGCAGCGGACAGTACGTGTGCAGCCCTCAACATCTCCGGAGGTATGTCGAATCCAATTAATTTACCGATATCTCAATTCGGTATTGCATAATTCAAATGAAAAGCACAGGAATCTGTTGTTAAAACTGTGCGGAATCCGTTACTTGCGAGGGCATTATTATGAAACAAAACTCAAACGAGTTTATTCTACCGTGAAAGCAGGCAATCGTATTTTGCTCCAAATGCATTTCAAGAGCCGACTTCTTTTAGCTTCCAGCTACAGAGGTGTAAACAAAATGGAGATGTAGGCATTTGGAATAGAAATATTATCCGTTGATGACACACTAATTAGTAACGTTTAAACGAAACTGGAAATAAAATATTGCTCCTTAACGTATGGATTAATTTAATTAATAGCTTATCTTATTATCAGAAAATAGTGTTCCTAGAAAGGTTTGCACTGCATTAAATAAAAAATTCATCGTTTACGATATTTTTTAATCTATTTACTTTCTAACTAGTAACTTAGTATGTATGTATGTATGTATATATAATCATTAATATTGTGTATCTAAAGATAGACAGTGCGATTTAAAAACGAAAAGCTCGGTTAATAGTTGAGTCCAAAATAGTGATTCAGTAATTGTTTTGGAAAGTTTTTCTCATTGACGTAAATTGAAAGCTATTTTAGACTTTAGAATCATCATCTCTGACATTACATCGAAGAAAAATAAGATGAGGCAGAAATGTTGGATCTTAAAGAATGTTCATAATTGCTCTGTTGATTAGTTAATAATATAAATCGAAACAATAACAAATCAGGCCTGTAAGGAAACTCTCTGGCGCGTGTATATTTTTACACCAGGAGCAGTATGGCCACACCCAAGCCTCCTAGAAGCATAGCCTTGCTCAGAAATTTCAAGTAGCCATAGTTGTTTAGATCGAATGTCTTTGGAAGCTGCTTGGAAAATACGCTCTCCTACACATTGATTGTTTACAAGATATGTGACGTCAGATGTTGCGTCTGTTACACTACTGTTCTCAAAAGGCGTGGCTTGTATCTATTTTAAGCCACCAAGGGCATAAGCTTTTTTGCAATATTGCTCAGCTGCTATATTATTATAGTCTTGACCACACCTTTAATAGAAACAAAATTAACATCATTTTCCTTTTGTTGTTTAGATATATCCAAGTGGACATCAGATAACGTCTTGGCATGGTTGCAATGGACCAGCGACGAGCTCAGCCTGCCCTTGCTGGACCAGGAGCAATGGAAAATCGACGGTCAGACGTTGATCAACTTAACGGAAGACGAATTCACGAAGAGATCACCCCAGGTCGGTGTAATCTACAACAAAATCTAGACCTTTTTTTTAATTGTTCGCAGCACACGATTTCTACCTATTAGAAAAATTAGAAAACCGCTTCAGTTAGTGCAAACCGGTGCTTTCTTAATAATTGCGTCTATCGCTAATTCTGCTACCATTTAAGAACCGACCGCGGTCAGTCAATCCACTCACCGTTATTTTGCCCGTAAACGGTCGCGTTCAACAGTTTTCCTTCTTATTCGATCAGTAAGTGTCCAACGAACTATATTGGAAACTATTAAGTGTATTGTATATTACTGTCCCTACTAATGTCTGACGTCAATAGAAAAATTTCATCAACGCTTTCTCTTAACATGCAGCATAGGTTTTCGGTGTTACAATTAGCAAATTGTAACACCGTTTTTTAGTAACTTTTTTCTAAGATTGGTGACATTGATATCAAATGCATGTCAAACGAAAACACACATAACCACAAAAGTAAGCACAAACTGATTTTTTAGAATCGCACAAACTGCGAAGTATGTATATTTTTATACATATTTAAACATGCGTGTTGCATCCTAGGTTTCGTACTACTAGTATATGATGGTATATAATAATTATCAATAATTACTTTTTCACAGATATTTGAATTTAAGTGACAGATGACAGTGTTACCAACGGTTTCACCCATAAATACTCTAGATTGGAATTTTACCTAATATACTTCTAAATTTTTATAAAATTAATGACGCAAAGTAGAAAAAATAGTATATTACACTCATTTTATAAGACATATTGGCGCATTCGTTCATTTGGGGCACTCTCGCTGGCGCTCCTCGTGCCCCAAACAACTCATGCGCCAATTTGACGTCTTATAAAACTTGTATAATAATATACTATTCTTTCATTTCTTGTAAAATAAAATACGAAGAGGTAATAGTAAGAATTGATATCCCTACGACTTCTACAATTTGATTAATATCTAGAGTAATGAAGGTATTATAGCGTATGAAACTTTTATTGGGCAATGCAATGTGGCGTCCATATAGGAAGAAAGCAATTGCATACGAAAAGAAAGAGTTAAGACACCTTAGAATACGTTTTGTCCGAAGAGAAAGTGACCCACTTGTCCGACGAAGACAAAAATACACAAGAATGTGTTTTCACGTACACTTCTTGTAAGTTGAACGCATACGATTATTATACGTGCTAACTGTTGAAACTAAAACATCGTTTTGCCTTTTAAATAGCTCCAGAAGAAAGTGCGGAACACATTTAAAAATAACGCTTACCGAGCATACCTAACTACATATCGCTATATTAATTGGACGCTTATTACGTCAAGACAACCGCAAAATTGAATGCGGTGATTCAGATGTTGTACCGTGAGAAACAATATGATGTCAGTGGGTTTTGCAAAACTATATTTTTCATACTTTTCCCGTGTACCGGCGACCTTGGCGTTGTCATAACGCAATGAAAACGGCCACGCTTCGACGATCTCTTCCTATGAATCTGAAATTAGGTTAAGGGCCATTTTGCAAGAGCTATAATGCCCCGCATGTCAGTTCTAACGTGAGTTATAACTGCAATTACTTCTCCAAGCCGTAGAATGTACTCAAGGACTTTATTATTTATAACTGTATCTATAGTTTCTTTTCATTTACAGGGTGGCAATATACTTTATGCCAAGCTGGAGGTATGGAAAGCCGCTTACATGGAGGACGAATCCATGCAATGGCAACCGGAAACCGCCTCCAGCAATGCTTCCAGTGGTGGTGATATATCCGATGGTAATTATTTAAAAACTATTCTAACATAAGAACGAATGCTACCTATACATTATTACTATTATCTACTTAGTAGAATTAGTATTTTCTACTAGCTCTGTGTATATGTCAAAATTTTCGATTTTAGTTATTGGGCATTCTAGAAATATGTGGTTAAGGCTTCCCACCTGTCCACATTCGCAATATGGACATTTTAGGATACATTTTAGGTTATCTGCTATCTGTTACTGTTGTTACGAATGTCCGGCAGGGGGCGTTTCGGGTTTGACGTTACTCTGGTAATAGCAGCAAAACACGGGTCGACAAAAATCGATTTTTTGGATCGAAAATTGTTTTTAAGGCCGTTTTTTTTGCTCAAAACTCTTAGCGAAGGGTATTTAGAGTGATCTCATCGTAAGACATGAGAGCGAGCGGCTTTTATAAGGTCGGCAGGAACGGATAAAAAAATGTAAATTTTTGACGTTCATCGATCCGCTTGTCGGAATTTCTAGACGTCACGTGACATTTTCTCGAGGTTCGCCTTCACCCGAAGAGGTGCAAAAACGTGATTTTTTTCAAAATTGACGCATTTAATTTACAATATATCGCGCAGTCCACGCGGAATTGTGTCCTTTTTTCAATTCGAGCGTCAAAAGTAATATCGAAAAGCCCAATTTTGCAGCTACTCGATCGCAAATGTCGGCGAAAATGGGCGATTCCGCTGAACGCGCCCTACACTTGAAAGTTCGTAATTAGTATAGGTAGATGGGTCAAGCGGATAATGAAAGACATTAGCTGAAAATCCTCGTCCCAACGCCTTTCGGAAGAGACGTAAAGCCGTGGGTCCCGGCAGCCAGTATGATAGTATGGGCAAAGTGTATTTTAGGGCGTATTATCGTATTATCGTACAAAAGATACTCGACGAAATTGTAAAGGTGCAATTAACATAATTTAGATAAATAAAACATTAAGAACTGTGGCATTTCGAAGTAATAAACGAGACTGCTGATCACGCCGAGTCTCATTCGTACAGAAGAAAACCTATCAAGGCCGACAACTTTTAAACGAATGCCAACCTTATAAATTACCGTGTAAAATAGCTCGTATCGCATGGTTAACAACAACCACCGTTCCTTGCTTTGAATTTATTCGATAGGTTTTAACATGGGTGATTACTTAGGTGTAGGAGGTCAAAATGGCGGGAACAACCGCAACTCCCTAACATGGTAGCATTTTGGCCGAGCGCGGTCTAAGGCTTTAATTACTGGTCAAAATTCTAATTCATCAAATCTCTTCCAATTTATTCGAAGGTAAAACTAACTGGGTTCTTTTTCTTGAACCTTGTGAACACATTTTCTGACTACTAACTGACGCGTTTAAGTATTTAACATTTAATAAGGGCTGATAAAGCAAGACTACTCAAATGAAACGAAACACTTATCAAAATAATAACATCTATTAACAATAATAATCAACAATCCCGTTTGATAGGTTACATAGAAAAATGAATGAAGCTTTGAACATATTGACGTTTAAATTAAACCTAGGAGTTGATTTAGACAGACACACTTTTAGCAGAAATATGAATAATTTAATTTACAATGAAATGCGAGACGAGTTGAAAAGACTTACCAGGGATAAACTTAAGCGCCTAAGAACGCTCCACAAAAACGTGTACTTTACATGACGGTGGTTGAAATGAGAAGAGACAAAGATCTGTTCGTTTGCATCCCTTGACCCCAAAGGAAGCCGGAAGCATTTCTTCTTAGCCAATGGCAACACTTCAAATTTAAACTTATAAACACGCGGTCAAATCCTAAACCAGACGTTCAACTGAACACCAAAACTTCGATATTCTCGAACATTCTACCCTGTGTACATCGCGCTTAATTTGATCATATCTTAATAAATAAATAATGGGGTTCCGACCCATTACATAGGTACTTACGACATTTGATGCAAAACTAAAATTACAGAAGTAAGGTAATCAAATTTTCTTCTATTTCAGACGAGGAAGATGAAAGTTCTTCCCAAACAGCGGATACGAAACCAACTACGTCACGGGCATCGGGTGGATCTCATATTCACTTATGGCAATTCTTAAAAGAGTTGCTGGCGTCACCTCAAGTACACGGTTCGTGTATTCGATGGTTGGATCGCAACAGTGGCGTATTTAAGATCGAAGATTCGGTCAAAGTGGCCAAACTGTGGGGCAAGAGGAAAAATAGGCCCGCAATGAACTACGATAAGTTGAGCAGGTCAATAAGGCAGTACTACAAGAAGGGCATCATGAAGAAGACGGAACGGTCGCAGAGATTGGTTTACCAGTTCTGCCACCCGTATTGTCTCTAAACTTGCAATTCGCGAAAAAACATGTATAAATTTGTAAATATTAAATTATTGGGGTATGTTTTTTTGGGGTTAAGGTGTTCTTGGGTAATTTGGGTTAGACATTTTGAAGTCATCAAAATGTGCATGATACAGCGTCATAGGGTATTACTATGATTGCTTCTATCATTAGCCAGTTAGGCATACGATGTAAATAATTAGATTTGTAGTTGAATGGAAGGTAATTTCCAATTGATTTCACTAAAATTGTTAATTAATTAAAATAATTTACCGAACGGCAGATGGCGCCGCAAAATTCCACCTGGAGCTCTACTGGAGTTCGGTGATTCGATTTTTGACGGCAAAGTCGAAAATTCGGTGATTCTTGGTCCCATATATCTATGATATATTATTTCATGTAAGTTCTATGAACGATATTATTATAAGAGTAGTGTGTATTATACCTAGGTATAGTGTGCAAATGCAGATACTCAAAAAGACAGCTGTAGTAAACAGCTGTGTTTATTAGATTTAAATTTTTATATTAACAATAACTAGATTAAATTATCTTATTTATTTTTGTAAATTTCGAAATATTCGTTGTACACGAGATGTGTTAAAGGTCGCAAAATTTGCCAAAACATGTGTACATACTTATATTATATGTATGTATGTATATATTAACTTTCTTAATGTATTGCATATTTATCTATTTATTTATTTATAACGATTAACACATATAGCTTTAATTAGCCAATAGCAGAGATTATATGTATGAATATAATTTATTAATACAATGTTACAAAGTTGTACGTTTATTTTATGCAATAAATATAAGTCGCACGGATTACGTAAGCCTCCACTTAATTTAAACCTTTCACGTTTCTTTGTTGTTAAATTGCGAATACTCCAGATGAAGGTCAGTTTAGACGTTACAGAAAAAAACTGAGGAAAACACACCTACAACTTAAGTATGTATACGGAAAAGCAGATCACCATCTTGATGGCGCGAAACTGGTTGGGCAAGGTCACCTACATTCTATCCACCATCCAAATACAGCCCTAGTACCTACAATTATGAAGTTTATGAAGGAATGTGACATTTGTTTTACACTTTTGTTACTGCGAACAAAGATTTGTTAAAAAAGACTATATTTCCTACATTTCGTACTGCGACAAAAACTGCGCGTTAAATAATGTCGGTTTTTTTGGAAATGTGAGCGCAGGCAGGCAATGAGGTACTGAAATTGTCAAGATATCTGGCATATTTTTCAGTTTTTACACCTTTTTATTTTTTGGTCGCCCTGGTCGTATTCCTGACAAGGCATAGGTAAAATAATATTCATAATACCCGGGCATTATAAATATCGCTTTATTTACTGATCGCCATAGTTGTCGTTGAGCGATAAGTGTCGCCATCTATGAATCAAAACATTAAAGAAAGATTGTCTCTGAAATCGAACGGAACGAGAACAAGTGTCCCGCTCTGGTGGTAAACATTTGAATTACTATCAGTCCGCGTAAGTTTGATATAACATGGTGCAGTATAGCAATTTTGGCCTAATTTCGCTTATATACAATTAAGAAATGGAAAAAGGGAGAAACGAACACTTTTATCATTTCAAAACATACATGTTTAGAATGTTTAAAAAGCACAAGATGCAATCTTCGAACCAATCGGTTCTAGGGTACTAATATGTACTACAATACTACAATATAAGGAGTTATAAATTATTTTAAAAAAAAAAACAATTTTGGCGTGACACGCTCTTATGGAACATCCAGGATAAGTGTATACTTTTACTTTCCTAATCGACGGAGAATGACATTTCGACATTTCCGCTGAAATACGCGTTTTGAGGTTTTTTGCCACAAACTGACTACCGGAAGTGACAAATGTTACATACGTTTTCTTAGGAATTTAACCGATTTTGACCAAACTGATACCAGCTCACCATCCAGTGACTTTAAATATGTATGTATCAAATTTGCAGATCAGTGGGATGAACGGTTTAGGTAATATAAGAGTTTATAGAAATAGTTTGACAGAATCCACAACCTTCGTCGCTGTTTCAGATTTTGACAAACCTCAGTGCCACTGACATGACATGACAATAAATGTCAGCATGAAAAATGTCATTATCTCAAAGAAACTGACGTTAGATAGGGACCCCGGACCAGAGTGGCTATGGCTTCAAAAAATTGAATAATTGCAAAAATACATGCACACTTCATTGTACATGTAGTCGGAAAGTTGAGTGAGGGCGATATTTATAAATGTTGTATAAAACATTTTTCGTTTTTCTAAACACAACGTATTTATTTAGTTATTTGGGTGCCGTGGTCAATATCACGGCACTCAAATAACTCGCCCTTCCACGACAGTTTATACAGGGAATCATATCCACGGCGTTTTCGTGGATATGACAATGGGGTAGTGACTTTCTGGGAAATTTTGCCAGGGTTCTTGCTAGCTCGCGCGTTTGTGTCTCGTATAAAGTAAAAATATAAGGTAAAAAATATCCAGATTTTAAGAACTTCTTGAGTTATTATTAATTTTATATAGGATATTTTATAGTATAGGACATTGCACATTGCGCTTCACACATTTTCTGTCGTATAACCCATGAACAGACAGAACAACACACACTAAATACACGTATAAATGGTTAATACACCTTAAATACTATCTCACCTCTTTACTAGAACAGGCATAAATCATTAATAACGCCCTACCTTTTGCCTAGAAGTAAACTGTGCAGTTCAACAGCAACGGTGGCCATCACAGGTTTAAACTGTACCTCACAAAGCTTTGGGGTTTCGTTGAGAATAAGCACATAATCACAATTTCACTGCCCGAAAATACTTTTTAATCTTAAATTATGTCTTTATCAACCAGTTTCTAACATATTTCGTTATTTATCGATGATTTTTAGTCAAAAAATTGTACGAAAACATGCACCGGCATCGGCATACCGGCTATCGCGGTATCTGCTGAGCAGATTCGACTCCTCCGAAATTTGGGACCATCGAGCATTGCGTTCCAGCGCGAAAATTTGAAATTCGAACAGCGCATATATTTTTGCTTTATTTCTTTGTAACTTTTCTAATGTTTGATCGATTTTTGTGATTTCTTCTGTATATTGTAGATAAATTCTTATAGATTTTGACTATCTACCTATACTAATTACGAACTTTCAAGTGTAGGGCGCGTTCAGCGGAATCGCCCATTTTCGCCGACATTTGCGATCGAGTAGCTGCAAAATTGGGCTTTTCGATATTACTTTTGACGCTCGAATTGAAAAAAGGACACAATTCCGCGTGGACTGCGCGATATTTTGTAAATTAAATGCGTCAATTTTGAAAAAAATCACGTTTTTGCACCTCTTCGGGTGAAGGCGAACCTCGAGAAAATGTCACGTGACGTCTAGAAATTCCGACAAGCGGATCGATGAACGTCAAAAATTTACATTTTTTATCCGTTCCTGCCGACCTTATAAAAGCCGCTCGCTCTCATGTCTTAGGATAAGCTCACTCTAAATACCCTTCGCAAAGAGTTTTGAGCAAAAAAACGGCCTTAAAAACAATTTTCGATCCAAAAAATCGATTTTTGTCGACCCGTGTTTTGCTGCTATTAGAGATGATTTCAACTAAGAACGTCACTCCCCCACCAGTACACCTGCGCGGCGGGAAAATAACGACGTTGATAAATAGCTCCATATATCTACACGCTCAATGGATAGTGGTCTACTGCGCAACTTGGCGGGAAGTCACGTGACGTGACGTTCTTAGTTGAAATCATCTCTACCACAGTAACGTCAAACCCGAAACGCCCCCTGCCGGACATTCGTAACAACAGTAACAGATAGCAGATAACCTAAAATGTATCCTAAAATGTCCATATTGCGAATGTGGACAGGTGGGAAGCCTTAACCACATATTTCTAGAATGCCCAATAACTAAAATCGAAAATTTTGACTTATACACAGAGCAAGTATGTATACTAATTTACAGTGCATTGGGATGAGCAGTTTAGGCGCTATAAGGGTTTATAGAAGCAGTTTGACAGAATCCACGAACGCTGTGTTGAGGATTGTCAGATTTTGTGACAACAGTTTAGTCGGAAAGTTGGGTAGGGGTCACCACGGATTTTTTTTTTAATTCCTATTTCCTATCCCTATGTTTTATTTTTTTATCAATACTGCTTTGCAATAAGATTTGCATAGCCAATAATAATTTTAATTTCAATCAAAGTGTATATCCCACTGCCAACTTTTATGAAAAGCAAACTATTCTGAGAAATTTGTACTAGGCAATTTAACAATAGTTATCAGTTTTTTTTTTGCTTTCAAATATCAGCTGGATCGAAATTCCGCTTGTTTTCGTTAAAAATCCCTGCCAGTCATACAGACACTACAGGTAGGGGGCCCGCACCTGTTGGAAAGGTAAAATAACCGCAATAACAGTGAAAGAAGCGATGTATCCCTATCCCGCATAGAGATGTGCACGGGTCGTTATTTTTATCTTATTATTTCTCGAATTTATACATTACAACAATTTCGTTGATGTTGAATATTACGAGATAAACAGAGAATATATGTGCTGAATTAAGCTTGTTAGGCTATTGTGTACGCAATCGGGTTTTTATCAATAAGTAGGGCACGGGTCGAGGTTGACACCGCACCAACCTCTACGGCCGTCTACATTATTCCCACTTCCTCCGACAGGTCAACCTGGAATGGCCGAATGCGGTCAAAGATTGTGCAGGTGTTTTTTTTTAATGCGTGCGTGCCAATTGGTGAATTAGACACCTGCATATCAGTAAGTATTTTTTGGTATATTTATGCGTGCAAGGTAAATTCTATCAATGTTATCATTTGCTGCGGACCATAAGGTTAGGTTGGCAATTTGTTGATATCTAGTGCATAAAGTGCAGTGCACTCTTTCTTGCCCAAATAACGTTTTTTTTCATGCGTTGTTGATGTCGCACTTTTTCGTGCGTTCTTGTCTGGATAGCGATTGTTTATAAGACGCGCTCAAGACGCGTCGCAAAATCAGACGATTATTAAAAAACAACTGGCAGCAAATGATGTAATCCACTTTGGAAAGTATACTGTTATTTTGCTGAAAATAGGTCGGATCATCGGAATTTTGCAAACGGTTGCTTCCACCTGTTCGCGTTTTTTCGTTTGTTCTAATTAGCGAGCTTTGAAATTAAATAATTGTGGTATTTTCGCGACTACTTATTGTAGTGCAAAACGTCATATAGTTATGAATGAATAACTGATTAGCATCAGGTTGTTAGTCAACATATATTTGTTGTTATTCAAAACAAGACAAGATGTTTTTTGTTTTGGAAACTAATTTTTTTTTTGTTTTAGGTACATTAATGGCTAAAACCTTTATATCTTGGCTTGGAAGCCGGTGATCATGGCCGATACAGGAGCAGAGAATGAGGCCGACTCTGGTAGCGCGACAACTCGAACAGTTCCCGACGATCCAGGAACAGCAGACGAAGAGGAACAAAACGAACGTGTCACAGGAAGCAACACAAACTATGATTCCAGCGAAGGGACCCACCGCTGCGATCACTGCGACTTCGAAGCAGTCAACAAGGCCGCTTTATCCGCGCACATAACCCAGGCTCACAATAATCGAAATAACGAGGTCGAAATGGAGACGGAAAACAATAATCCACCGCCGGACAGGGCGCATCGGAAAATGTTTGAGTGCGACGTTTGCAATATGAAATTTTCCAACGGCGCCAATATGCGCAGGCATAAAATGCGACACACCGGTGTTAAACCGTACGAGTGTAGAGTATGTCAGAAGCGGTTCTTCAGGAAAGATCATCTCGCCGAGCATTTTACAACTCATACGAAAACCTTGCCGTATCACTGCCCCATTTGTAATAGAGGATTTCAGAGGCAGATTGCGATGAGAGCTCATTTTCAAAATGAACACGTTGGCCAACATGATCTTGTCAAATCCTGTCCGCTATGCAGTTACAGAGCTGGATCCATGAAGAGTTTACGAGTTCACTTCTTTAATCGGTAAGTGCAGTGCAACCTTTTTTTTACTTTTTGACTAGTATCCTAGAAGGAAAGTATTGTAATCGACGGAAAAATGATTTTTGTGAAAATGCGTGTTTTGGCGACCCTTGAATCGATTGTAATGATTTCTAGAAAATATAAGTGTGAAAGAAATTTGGTATACGTATTTTGAATTGCCAGGGGACGAAATGGATTGTTTTTGGTGACAATCTGACAACCGGAAGTGACAAATGTTACATTTTCTTAAGGACTTATCTGATTTTGACCAAACTGATACCAGCCCATCCTCGAGTGACATTAAATATGTATACAAATTTGCAGATCAGTGGGATGAACGGTTTAGGTGGTATGCATTTATAGAAATAGTGGCTGTGTTGTGAATTGTTAGATTTTGACAAATGTCAGTGCCACTGACATGACAGTAAATGTCAGTATGAGAAATGTCATTATCTCATAGAAACTGACGTTAGACAGGGACCAGAGTGGCTATGGCTTCAAAAAATTGAATAATTGCAAAAATACATGTACACTGTTTTTCTAAACACAACGTATTTATTTAGTTATTTGGGTGCCGTGGTCAATATCACGACACTCAAATAACTCGCCCTTCCACGACAGTTTATACAGGGAATCATATCCACGGCGTTTTCGTGGATATGACAATGGGGTAGTGACTTTCTGGGAAATTTTGCCAGGGTTAGTGCTGGCTCGCGCGTTTGTGTCTCATATAAAGTAAAAATGTAAGGTAAAAACTATCCAGATTTTAAGAACTTCTTGACTTATTATTAATTTTATATAGGATATTTTAAAGTATAGGACATTGCACATTGCGCTTCACACATTTTCTGTCGTATAACCCATGAACAGACAGAAGAACACACACTAAATGCACGTCTAAATCCTTAATACACCTTAAATACTATCTCACCTATTTACTAGAACAGGCATAAATCATTAATAAAGCCCTACCTTTTGTCTAGAAGTAAACTGTGCAGTTCAACAGCAACGGTCGCAATCACAGGTTCAAACTGTACCTCACAAAGCTTTGGTTTTTCGTTGAGAATAAGCACATAACCACAATTTCACCTCCCGAAAATACTTTTTAATCTTAAATTATGTCTTTAACAACCAGTTTCTAACATATTTCGTTATTTATCGATGATTTTTAGTCAAAGAAATTGTACGAAAACACGCACCGGCATCGGCATACCGGCTATCGCGGTATCTGCTGAGCAGATTCGACTTCTCCGAAAATTGGGACCATCGAGCATTGCGTTCCAGCGCGGAAATTTGAAATTCGAACAGCGCATACATTTTTGCTTTGTTTCTTTGTAACTTTTGTAATATATCATCGATTTTTGTGATTTCTTCTGTACATTGTAAAGAATTTAAACTAAATACAACGGTTTATGTGGTGTAAGAGTTTATAGAAACATTTTGACAGGATCCAAAGCCTTTGTCGCTGTGTTGCGAATTGTTAGATTTTGACAAATGTTATTATGGCACAGAAACTGATGTGCTATGCCTTCAAAAAATTGAATAATGGCAAAAGTGTTTAAACACTGCATTGTTCAAAAGATGTAGTCGGAAAGTTGGGTGAGGGCCACCCCAGATATTTATAACTGTTGTATAAAACGTTTTTGTTTACACAACGTATTTATTTAGTTATTTGGGTGCCGTGGTCAATATCACGGCACTCAAATAACTCGCCCTTCCACGACAGTTTATACAGGGAATCATATCCACGGCGTTTTCGTGGATATGACAATGGGGTAGTGACTTTCTGGGAAATTTTGCCAGGGTTAGTGCTGGCTCGCGCGTTTGTGTCTCATATAAAGTAAAAATGTAAGGTAAAAAATATCCAGATTTTAAGAACTTCTTGAATTATTATTAATTTTATATAGGATATTGTATAGGATAGGAGATTGCGCATGCGCTTCACACATTTTCTGTCGTATAACCCATGAACAAACAGAACAACACACACTAAATACACGTATAAATGGTTAATATACCTTAAATACTATCTCACCTATTTACTAGAACAGGCATAAATCATTAATAAAGCCCTACCTTTTGTCTAGAAGTAAACTGTGCAGTTCAACAGCAACGGTCGCAATCACAGGTTCAAACTGTACCTCACAAAGCTTTAGTTTTTCGTTGAGAATAAGCACATAACCACAATTTCACTGCCCGAAAATACTTTTTAATCTTAAATTATGTCTTTAACAACCAGTTTCTAACATATTTCGTTATTTATCGATGATTTTTAGTCAAAAAAATTGTACGAAAACACGCACCGGCATCGGCATACCGGCTATCGCGGCATCTACTGAGCAGATTCGACTTCTCCGAAAATTGGGACCATCGAGCATTGCGTTCCAGCGCGGAAATTTGAAATTCGAACAGCGCATACATTTTTGCTTTGTTTCTTTGTAACTTTTCTAATATTTGATCGATTTTTGTGATTTCTTCTGTATATTGTAGATAAATTCTTATAGATTTTGACTATATGTATACTAATTTACAGAGCATTGGGATGAGCAGTTTAGGCGCTATAAGGGTTTATAGAAGCAGTTTGACAGAATCCACGAACGCTGTGTTGAGGATTGTCAGATTTTGTGTCAACAGTTTAGTCAGAAAGTTGGGTAGGGGTCACCACGGATTTTTTTTTTAATTCCTATTTCCTATCCCTATGTTTTATTTTTTTTATCAATACTGCTTTGCAATAAGATTTGCATAGCCAATAATAATTTTAATTTCAATCAAAGTGTATATCCCACTGCCAACTTTTATGAAAAGCAAACTATTCACCTCCCGAAAATACTTTTTAATCTTAAATTATGTCTTTAACAACCAGTTTCTAACATATTTCGTTATTTATCGATGATTTTTAGTCAAAAAATTGTACGAAAACACGCACCGGCATCGGCATACCGGCTATCGCGGTATCTGCTGAGCAGATTCGACTTCTCCGAAAATTGGGACCATCGAGCATTGCGTTCCAGCGCGGAAATTTGAAATTCGAACAGCGCATACATTTTTGCTTTGTTTCTTTGTAACTTTTCTAATATTTGATCGATTTTTGTGATTTCTTCTGTACATTGTAAAGAATTTAAACTAAATACAACGATTTATGTGATATAAGAGTTTATAGAAACAGTTTGACAGGATCCACAGCCTTTGTCGCTGTGTTGCAAATTGTTAGATTATGACAAATGTTATTATGGCACAGAAACTGATGTGATGCCTTCAAAAAAGTGAATAATGACAAAAGTGTTTAAACACTGCTTTGTTCAAAAGTTGTAGTCGGAAAGTTAGGTGAGGACATATTTGCGTTAGAAATACAGTTTTGGTGCCTAGTTCAATTTTTTTTTTTTCTTATTTATAGACATGGGATCGATCTGGACAATCCGGGACCTGCAGGTTCGCAGGCATCGTTGTTAGCGGCGGCTGCTCAGCAAGGTTTCCAAATGGACGGTACCTTAAGTTCATTGGGAAATCTCTCGGGTAGTGTGTCGGTTAGTGTTGCTGCAAACTACAGTGATTCGGGTGACTCAACAGGTGCCCGCTCCACTGACAACGCCACCCCACCTATGCATTTTCTCACTCCTCACGTTGAAATTTCTATGGCGGATGCACCAAATCCTGTTTTCTCACCATCACTGGTAAGTCAATTCTCATTTCCATGTTATTAAATACAAAAACCATTGAGTGGCAAATTCTGTATTTTTAATTGTATTTGAGTTAATTTTTATTATAACATGTTTGGTTTTGTTTTTTTTCTAGAGTGACCAGCAACGAAGTAATTCCCAACCAGGCCAAAGCGGCGAATCATCGTCACGTCTCAACGGCGAATGCCCCGGTTCCCCGCAATCTGCCGATTCAAACTCCAACGCTCCGTCCAGCAGTCACATGCAATCAAACTCCTTAAGAATAGACCACGAGACAAGCATAACACCATCCATATCGCTCATCCCAATCAAGCAGGAACCCAGCGACGAATTATATGATACAAAACGTAATGGTCCCGTCAATTTAAGCACATCACCTTCAGGTACTGTTCAAACACAATCAGCAATATCCACTAATCTAACCCGTCTTATTAAAGTGTCCCCACTGAAGAGTTTACTCCGGGAGGACCTTAAAAGAAAGATTGTGACTCGATCGACGTCAGCGGCCAGGAGTCGTTCAACGATATCCCCGAATAATACAGACGGGTCCCAGAATGACGGAGCGACGACCACCAATGGAACGATAACTTCGACGGGACCCGAGCAACCGTCGGATTCGACCGTGTGGAGGATGGCAGGGAAGAGATCGTTGAGCGAGCTACAGTGCGTATTTTGCGGTATCGGTTTTCCGGATCAAACGTTGTATTTCTTGCATAAGGGTTGTCATTCGGACGCAAATCCGTGGAAATGTAACATCTGTGGGGAACAGTGTTGCAACGTTTACGAATTTAATTCGCACTTGTTGAGTAAGAGTCATCAGTAGCGTAAGTTTTGCTAAGGTTGCCTTTGATTTCATGGAAATTTCTTGCTTATCTAATATGACATTCCAATTCTGTGATATATAAGTTTTGTTGGAGATACTCTTTTCTTAGTATCTTCAAATGTGCTAACAAAGGAATGGGAGCTGTGCTCGAAAAGGTAGGGAAGCTTTGAAAGTATATATGTCTATGATAGAGTCAAAAGAGACTCAATAAAGACATCAATCAAATCATATTTTGTTCATATCAATACAATTGATAGAAATAATAAACAAAATTTTATATAATGATTGTTTACATTCCATATACAGGGTGTAACAGGTTTGAGTGATTTGCTAATGTGCATTTTCATTTTTAGTATGGTGGCAACTTATTATTTATGTATTGCAAGAAATTTCTGTGAAGGAAAACTGATCATAAATGCTTGGAATCGTACAAAACGTCTTGTAATTATATTAGAAAGCCCTTTTCGTGATTTCTCTACAATTTATTAAGTGCCTAACGTAATGAGACCAGATGAGTAACGATTGACCTGAAGTTTGCTCTAAATCAAAAAGAAAATAAATTTATTCCGTCCAAGAATAGTAAAATTTGTATATTTAAGATGAATTATATATATTATACATACATGAAGATGAGATTATTATATATATACTGTATAGTTGCTTGTTGATCGAGAAAAAAAGTTGTTATATAGCATAATTTTTACATAAACATTCCATTTTTTTCTTTTATCCTTGTAATAGATTCGTTGTACAGTATTTATACACATTTTATTTTGTATGATTTTTTTTTATATAAATAGGTGCAATACTTTTACAAATTAGTGCCTTTAACACAATCACATTCCATATTTGATGTTCTCTTTAGATAGGACACACAAAATTGCGTAATTAAGGATTAACTCTTACTACTAAGGGAAGGATTAAGTAACATGAGATTATTAAATCGGACATTGCTAGTGTAGCGTATTGGGTCCAATAGTATATCATTGTTTTGATGCGGCAAAATGAAAATTTGAAAAAACCACAACAAATATTTATTTTTTATTTATATACACGTTGTAAATTATGTTCTTGTTCTGTTTAATTTGGTGAAAGGGAATAATAAAAAATTACATAAACATATTGCCTTATTTTATTAATTATGTGATTTGTTTCAATTTCTTAACGGTTACTAGATGACATTTAATTATGCTGAAGAAAAACACCCAATAAAAATTATCTTCAACTTTATTTGAGCACTAAAATAAAGACAAAATATATGTAAAAATGTACGCTAATTAATTAAAACATTCACTTCTTGTATTTCTCTAATTCGTTAAGTAACTCGTCAGCCTCCTCAGGAGATTTAACACGAAGCAGAATAGGAACTGGGGGAGGTTTTGTTTCTGGAGTAGGTAGACACACCAACATGACATCCTTTTTCCCAATACGTTTCGTCGGGATAGATTTTGAAAGAATAAAATTACATAGTAAGTTACCTAAGCTAGTGTCCGCTCTGACAATCAATTGAGTTTTCTCTGAATCCGGTACAGGCTTTAAATACAGAGTACCGACGCCCCTGTCTCCAAAATTTCCGTCTGCCTTCACAAAAACTTTACATCTCGTCGTGTAGACGTGTCCGTCCTCCACGACCGGGGTAAACTCATTTTTCGGCGGTTCTTCTTCTTCCTCCTTATTATCTGCATCCGCCGACGGCTTTGGAACCGCTGTCACAGGTGCAGCCACATTTCCAAACGAAAATGGTTTGCTACCGGTGCTTCCAAATGTAAATGTACTGGTACTACTAGTTGCACCAGTTAAACCTAAAACGATAATAACAAAGATTGAAGAAATTTATTTACACCACAAATTCAATACGAACTTCTTCAAAATTTTATTTGAAAATGTCACCACAGGACTAATATACATTTTATTGTGTACATTTCCCAGTTAAACCTAAAATGATCACCTCAGGACTAACATACAATAAAATAGCTGTATATATCCCAGTTAAACCTAAAATTATCATCTCCGGACTAACATAAAATAAAATAGCTGTATATTGTCCAGTTAAACCTAAAATTATCATCTCAGGACTAACATAAAATAAAATAGCTGTATATTTCCCAGTTAAACCTAAAATTATCACCTCAGGACTAATATACAATAAAATAGGTGTACATGTCCCAGTTAAACCTAAAATGATCACCTCAGGACTAACCTACAATAAAATAGCTATATATTTCCCAGTTAAACCTAAAATTATCACCTCAGGACTAATATACACTAAAATAGCTGTACATTTCCCAGTTAAACCTAAAATGATCACCTCAGGACTAACATACAATAAAATAGGTGTACATCTCCCAGTTAAACCTAAAATGATCACCTCAGGACTAACATACAATAAAATAGCTGTATATTTTCCAGTTAAACCTAAAATGATCACCTCAGGACTAACATAAAATAAAATAGCTGTATATTTTCCAGTTAAACCTAACATGATCATCTCAGGACTAACATACAATAAAATAGCTGTATATTTCCCAGTTAAACCTAAAATAATCACCTCAGGACTAATATACAATAAAATAGGTGTATATTTCCCAGTTAAACCTAAAATGATCACCTCAGGACTAACACAATAAAATAGCTGTATATTTCCCAGTTAAACCTAAAATTATCACTTCAGGACTAATATACACTAAAATAGCTGTACATTTCCCAGTTAAACCTAACATGATCACCTCAGGACTAACATACAATAAAATAGCTGTATATTTTCTAATTAAACCTAAAATGGTCACCTCAGGACTAACATAAAATAAAATAGCTGTATATTTCCCAGTTAAACCTAAAATTATCATCTCAGGACTAACATAAAATAAAATAGCTGTATATTGTCCAGTTAAACCTAAAATTATCACCTCAGGACTAATATACAATAAAATAGGTGTACATGTCCCAGTTAAACCTAAAATGATCACCTAAGGACTAACATACAATAAAATAGCTGTATATTTCCCAGTTAAACCTAAAATTATCGTCTCAGGACTAACATAAAATAAAATAGCTGTAGATTTCCCAGTTAAACCTAAAATGATCACCTCAGGACTAACATACAATAAAATAGGTGTACAACTCCCAGTTAAACCTAAAATGATCACCTCAGGACTAACATACAATAAAATAGCTGTATATTTCCCAGTTAAACCTAAAATAATCACCTCAGGACTAACATAAAATAAAATAGCTGTATATTTTCCAGTTAAACCTAAAATGATCACCTCAGGACTATTATATAATAGACTATGTGTACATTTCTTGTTGCAAATTGTTTTACGTAATAATGGAATAAAATTAGCAAATAGCATATTAAGGTCTACTTTTAATACATTTATAGAAAAATATATTTATTATTATTATTATTACTGTACCTGAACTGCTTGTATTGGTACCAGCGGTTGCTCCAAAGGAAAATGTAGGTGCTGTAGCAGTAGTGGATGTAGAGCCAAATCCAAATTTAGGAATATCTCCAGATTCCTTGCTACTATAGGAGAACATGGCACTTGCTGAACCAAATGTCTGCTTTGGCAGTTCTGCGGTATCATTTTTAGTTGGACCTGAACCGAACGAAAACTGCGGAGCTGCTGCAGGAGCCGTGGTACTAGCTGGCTTCGGTTCAGTTGGTTTGAAAGCAAATGAACCCAGTTGCGATTTAAATACGGTGGTGTCGGCTGCTTTTGTTCCATTACCGGTTGCTTCTTTTTCTTTCTCCAATGTTTCAAAGTATTTCTCGTAATCTTTGAATATTGGCTTAAGATCGATGAATGGATTTTCGTCCACTTTATTTTTTATCCAACTCGATACACTTTCGTTTAAGCCTTTCAGTTTTGATAAGTACGTGTCATTGTTATTTGAGGATGGTGTCTCCGTAGTACTGGTTTTAATCATGCTTGCACCGTTTAGAACTGGTGCGGTATCTTTTTCTTTGCTTATATTGTTTAGAAATGAGAAAGCCGCCGACGTGGGTGGAGCTTTTGTCGCAAATCCAGAAAAGCTACCAAAAGCGCCTTTGCCAGACGGTTCACCCTGATAACAGAAATGTTTTGTTAGGTTAATTTGAGCCTTGTTAGTTGTTACATATAACTAAACCTATTAATTAGAAAAGTGCCCAGAAGTGATCAAATGTGAAAAATTTGCGTGTTTGATTTGGAAAGTATAGATCATAATAATACGTACACTAGAAGAGATAGGATTTCGTCTTCGGGCAGTTTTTATAACTCTCTTCTTCAGCACGTCTTCGGACGCCTTTTTAAACTCGCCCGCGTCTTCCGGTTCGTCTTCTTGGTCCCAGTTCAGGTGGTTCAATTCGCTAGATGCTGTTCTTTTACCGGCCATCGAAATTTTTTAGGTTAACCTACAACACTACCTGTTGACATAAATTACCCGATGAATTGGGAAGAGAGGATGTAACCTACCCTACGAGCGTTTCATTAATGTCTGTTGGTTAATTTTTCGAGTTTATAGGGCAATTTTAACAGTATTTTACAGTTAAATATTTAGATTTTAGATACTTGCGGGAAAATTAACCCTCCTTAAAAAGCAATGCTGCTCAGTACTGCCATCTGGCGACTGGTGACCAGTGCTGCCACGCTGAGGTCTCTTGAATTCGGTAGAAGGTACCCTAAAAAATCGGTAGATGTCGCCAAAATTCGGTAGATTAAAACAAAACGCATTTTGAAGCGTTTTAAAGCTTTTTATTACAAAAATAACAAATACAAGGGAAAATAATTTGTAAATAAAAATAGTATTCCACAAAAACAGATATGTATTTATGTATGAAATATTTTGAAATTCAGAAATTGATTTAGCCACTTTAGCATCAAAATGCACATCTGTAACGTCCAAGAAATGTCTTCTGTTTCTGAAATGAATATTTTCTGTTGAAGTTGTTTGTATATAATTTCGTTTTAAGAAGCAATCATAGAATGTTTTCAAAACATTTGATATTATTTCAGTATATCACATGACTGCTAGGACTTTCTGACTGCATTTCTTTATTTAAATTCTGGAAAATAGGTACAGTACAATCTAAAAATTGCATAAATAATGTTGTAATGGGATCATTTAATTTCTGTAATATGTTAAATGTGGCTAAAACATCATTTTGTGCAACTGCATCAGTGAGGTATAATTTAAGTAAATAAGAAATTAGAATTTGCATTAAAAATCCATTTCCTACAAATTCGGTAGAAAATAATAACGATTCGGTAGATCGGTAGATAAAGGTTGAAATCGGTAGATCTACCGAAAAATCGGTAGAAGTGGCAGCACTGCTGGTGACTACACATGCAGTCCTGTATCCGCCTGAAGGGGCAAATGTAGATGGCGCTTTTTTTTTACCCCCGAATTATAAAAGATCCTTTGATTAG
The DNA here is from genome assembly GCA_963971325.1 of Aphodius granarius. Lineage (NCBI taxonomy): Eukaryota > Metazoa > Arthropoda > Insecta > Coleoptera > Scarabaeidae > Aphodius > Aphodius granarius. The sequence goes on from OZ020226.1 coordinate 20,057,668, forward strand.
CAGAAAAATGCATTGTACAGAAAAATGGAGGCAATATCTAGCTCAAATAAAAATTATATTAGCAAAAAATGATAAAAAGTATTTACTAACAAGATTAGACTTTTGGAGAGGAAGTAACTTTAATACAGTTTTTTTTTGTATAAAAACCTTTTAATACGGAAATATATTTTACCATATTCCTCTGATAACATTCTTGTACCAAAAATAACACACATTGTATGGTTAACAACACTTTATTATAGATGTCAAAGACAACCGTCTCATATGCAAAATTGAAATTGTAGAAAACCTTACAGGACTCTTTTATCTTTAATTAACAGTTCTAGAGGAATATTTACAAGTGCAGCTCTCTAAAATGAACAAAATTGTGGTAAATTTAAATAAATACATGATTGCCCTATTCAATGTATAATCTATATATGTATATTTGTAATATGGACAACTCTGTCAACCAACAAAATAAAGAAAAATGTATACAGTTACAATAAAGTCACAAAAAGCTAAAATTCCTTACAAATTAGTAAAGTTAGAATACATCCGGAAATAATTAAAACTCTAAAAAAAAAAGAATAGTAAGAAATAAACAATAGTATTGCACATTAAAGCGCACAATGCCATTAAAATCCATCCAAAACTTTTTACAAATGCTTCTCCTTAAAACTACACATCACTATTTATTCACACTCACCACCGCATTTAAAGTACCACTACCACCAAACGATCGACTTAGCCCTACTTGGATGTGCTTCATATGCACCTCAACATTACTCTGGAACTTCAAAGTATTCGGTGAGCTCAACTTATGCTTGATCTGTTCCATGGTTCCTTCCAAAACCTCCAATTCATAAGCATTTTGGTCAGAGTCTGACAAACTTTTCACCTGCAGCATTAAAGCCGTCAAATGTGTTATCAAATCAAGCACATCCTTATTCTGTACAGGTTCATTATCCCCAGACGTGACCATATTATTTCTCTGCACGATTTCAGCAGCTTCTGTTCGACATTTCTCTCGCAGATGACTCGGGGCCAGCATAGCTGCCACGCTAGGTTCCGGTGCAATTTCTTGACAATACGTTTGCATTTCATTCAAATAATCGCATAAATCTTTATTCAGCTTCTCTAAATCAACCAGAATTGTCGCATAGCGCCTCTCGAAGTCATCACCCAAAGTTTCATCAAAATCAAACGAATTCCTCTTTTCAGCTTCAGAGTTCATCCGACGTAATTCGGTGATTTTTTCTTTTTTTGTTGCTAGTATCTTCATGACCAGGAGCATTTTCTCGAGGAGTTTCGTGGGGAATCCCCCAATTCGATCCGTGTTTTCTCTGTTCACAAAGACAGGTTTATTTATCATGGAAACTGATAATAAAGGATCCTTTTTCTTGGAGTACGGTGGGCTTTTTACAACTGAATATGGAGATAGGCCGTTCCTCGGGCGGAATTTGTTCTGGAAGTTTGAGATCGTCATGGTTTCCGGGGGTTCATTCGATAAAACCTCATAATCAGGAACAGAATGTGTCCCGAGTCCTTGCCTCTCAAATGTTATCCTATAAGTGTTGTTTGAAGTGTCGACAGCATCAATACTCCCGGTGAATAATCCATCTTGGGGTTTCCGTAAACGAGCCGTGACTTTCGTCCCAATCACAAGTTGCATTGGAATTTCCGATGGTAAATCTTGAAAGTTAGCAAAATCGGTTGCTTTTCGTTGTTGCAAGGCTCGAATTTTATTCCGTTTCTTCTCGAGATCTAAACGTTCTTGATCGAAAAATGCTTGCGAACATCGTCTCGGTCGTCCCATCATCCTTCGAATTTTCGTCCATTCGATTCTGGTCAATTCGCGAGTTTTTAACTCCGGAAAACTTTCCTTCAAACAAATCGTGAAATCGTTATCTCCGGAGAACAAACAACGGTCGATATTACTATAAAACCATTCGTAACAAACCCATTTGTGTGCTTTCGGTAATTTCAATAAATTTCGTAGACGCATACCGATTTTTTGACCAATTTTACGATCGGGAGACTGTAAGGGAGGTATGGATTTTTGTTCTCGAGAAGGATACTTCTTGGGTGTGTCTCTGTAATTTTTTAGCGATGTTGTAAGTTTCTGACGTTTTGTTGGGGTCGGTTTTTGTTTCTTAGCGGAAGGGACACGATGATGCGGTGTGTTAACGATATCGTCGTCGAAGAAAAGACGGTTTTTCTTGCGGATCCTTGCGGGCATTCCCCGGGCGTTTAAAACTTGCGTTGGTTGCGATGGCGAGGGTTTTGGGGTTATCGGTGCGCCGACACGCTGCAAGCCGAATGTTGCAGGTCCTAATTGGGGGACGTCGTCCTCGATGTCCATGTCGTCGTCGTCTTCGATTTCTTGTTTTATGTGTATGTCGTCTGTGTTCATCTTGCGACCGTTTTTGAACTCTAGCAGTGCAGCAATTGAATCATCTGGAATAAAAGTACTGTTAGTATTGGTTGATTATTTGAGTTTCTGTTGTTGAGAATGAAGTGTTCTGAGTAGAGAATTAGGTCCCGGCTCTGATGGTTCATATTTAATTGTTTCGGATTTGAATTTCGTACAACACCATTTTCAAATTTGAACGTATCACTGTGACATGTTTTGTTGGTGATTGTATGCGAAATGACGCCAAGTTTCGAGGTAGCTCTCACGTGAGACGAAAAATAACATTGGACGGATTGTTGGTGAAGCAGAAAAACGACGGAATCGGAATTAAGCCATTGGAAACCACGCAAAATTATCAACAACTCACTTTCAAGTTCGTCCGCCATTTTGACGTCGATTGTTTGGAATTCTGGGAGTAGAGCGCGTACTACACAATCTCATTACGGTATAAAAATAACTTCACAGCGGTGTTTTATATTTATTTTCGATAAACTGCATATGAACCAACGGAGATCGTAGGTGGTTTAATGATTCCTTGTGATAATATTACGGAAATTAGAAAACCCCTTATCACCGATGATATTTTTTAAATTCAAAACACCCAAGAAACAAACGCGTGTTGCGCAAGTCTATTACGTCCCGCCTAATAAAACAGTTGAAAACTAAATCGATTCCCCTATGCAACCAAATTTAAATTATATTTAAAATGAACAGTGGTAACAGTGTTCTGTATGTTTATATTGCCATGCTAGCTACTAAATCTATATGCCAGGACAACGATGAACCCAAGCCAGAAACTTTTTGTAGGGAACGCAATCGACCTATTGCCACTGAACACTCTGATTTATTCGAATTAACCGAGGTGGAAGTACACCAATACGTCATACTACAATGTCACTACTGGCAAGTATTATAATTAAAAGTTGTACTTACTAATTTTAGCAATGTTTGAAGCAAACCCGACCAAAACACACCACACGTTTGTATATTTTTATCTCCCACCATAACACTGTGACGTTTGAACATGTGCGACGTTTGGCCTAATGCGCAGGATTGCCAACGTCGTAATCATATTGCAATTTATAAAAATTAATTAGTGTCATTTAGCAAAGAAACTGATAACGAGGAGGCAAAAGTGTGGTTCAAAACAACCAAATTTACAAGCTTTACGCACAGCGAATTGCAATTAGACATGCATAACGATCACAATATCAGCAGAATGTATTCAAGTTTAGATCATTCGCTCCACATTCATAACGTCACTGTCAACGATTCGGGTTATTACTTCTGTCACAACTCCGAATGGAAGGACTCTGAAAGAGAATTTAATTTTTACATCGATGGTAATCAAAACAAAATTAGAAACAAACAAAAAATAATTAACGGTTTGAATGTTTGACAGTAATCGAGATAAACACTACCAACTTTGAAACTGGAAATTTGAGCCAATGGGCGAATTATTCCATTGATTATCTAATGCCGCTGAACAAACTTTTGAGCAACAGCAGTGGTACAGACTATCAATATTTGAGAGATATAATGAAACTGCATGCGGAGCTGGTATCTAAATGGTCCCCTTGGAGCGATTGCGACACTTGCGGTCGCCCGCAAGGCGAAGGAATTCGAAGTAAAGTTGCCACATGTGCGATTAAAATCACTAGAAAAGTAACTAAATTTGATTTTTGCGCTAAATTTGTATTTAGTTAGAGTAGTTTCAAACTAAGAAGAGCACAGTTGTATATGCAACCAATCATACCCAGTGTATGGTTTATAAATTGCCTGTGTATATTTGGTTGCATATACAACTGTGCTCTTCTTAGTTTGAAACATCTATAATTCCTTGCGTTAGAATGAAACGATAAATCGTGATCTACAGAGACAGGAGAAACGTTTGATGGGTCTGGATATGTTGAGTTGTAGGTCATTGTTGCTAAAAAACCTAACGCCAAGTTTTTATAATACTACTTGTGCCATTCCCGATTTTCTCTTATCGGAACCATGTACTGGAGTATGCAATCCAGGTTTAATTTTGATAATTACGTTTTTCTACAATTCGCTAAACCTATCACATATTTAGACGCTGCTGGCGTTTATAGAGGATGGAAGTCCACGAAAAAGACGGGTTATAAGTATAGAAAAACTTTCGTGTTGACGGAAAATTCTCATCTCACATTGGTATGCCCAGAGTAAGCTTATAGTAGCCTAACTCTACCAATATTTTTAAATGAATATTTGCCTTCAAAGGTCTTCTCTTGACAATGTTGTTGTATGGAGCAGAAATGCAAAGAAATTACCTGCGGGCGAAAGCGTACCGCCACCAAGTGACGATATGGAACCAAAGATTACAGTTGATACGTTTAATACTTTATATTTACACGAAGTGACCAAGGAAGAAGAAGGCAATTACACATGCCAAGTAGATGGCATACGAATGCAACAAGTTGTCATCTTTGTTGTTTCTAAATCACGTTTATTAACTCAAGGTCTTCAAGCAATTTTTGACTCTTCATGATTTAAATTGATTCGATTCTCAGGATTGATGTTAATACTAATAATTTTATATTTTAGCTTTGTTGCGACATATGCTTTACCTAGCCTTTATTCTATCGTTAACTTTATCGTGCTATATCGCTGGTTTAATAGTAACATTTGTACGTCGGCGAAAGTTCAAAACTTACAGGGAGTTACAAATTCTGCAGAAAAATAAAGGACTCCTGGCGGCATATAAGGTGGGGGACGAGCCATCTGAAAAGATAATTAAGATGGAACCTCCAATCCCTACCAAGCCGGAGACCACCATCCAGGTTGGATCGTTGATAATCCAAACTTGTTGCGGCGTGAAACAGAAAGATTCCGACAAGTTATGCGACTTTTCAGTAGTTCGACAGACTGGCCAAGTTAACAGAAATAAGGACGATCAGTTTGGAAACATGTTAAGATGCCAAGGTAAACGGAGTAGGAAATATCGAGATAGTCGGTGGAATAAGAGAGATGACAAACATCTGCTGAGTACCGACACTTCAGAAGATGAAGAAATTTAGTTTAGTTACTAATAAAATTATTTAAACAACATTCATATATCTAATTGTTTTAATTCAAACGTCGTAGTTTATAGCACTTTCCACAGTAAAAAAAATGGTATTAATGTAGTTATGCTTATGGATTGGACTGCGCTGATTTAAAAAATGGTATTACTTTTCTCATAGAGCCTACGAGTTGGGCAGAAAATGCGAAAAATAGATTCTCGCTGTTTTTCGCGTTTTACTCGCGAACCACCCATCTTAGAGCAACGAGGTTATCAGAAATGAATTCCTGGGACAATTTCCCTTCCAATACCGTTGGAATCATCTATATCGCGCCATTAGTTTGGACACAGTTTGCTCCGAAAGTAGAGAATGCAGTAAAATAGCTATTTTGGTACATTTGTTCAACTTTTGAACGGCATAACTTCTGAACCGTTGGGGATAGAGAAAATTCAATAGCACCACTGGAATTAGCGTGAAAAACTGCATTAGGGACCATAATCCTATAAATTGGAAGTGGTTGAGATTTTTCGACTAGCCAAAATTTTGTTAAAAATCGCAATTTTGAAACTAAAATTTCTAAGTTCGCCCACTTATCTCGAAAACTAGGGCTCGAGTTGACATGAAACCTTCGCTATCTTACTAAAACGGCCACGCTGATTACAAATTTGTACAGAACAAGTGTCTATCTCTAATAATTTCCGAGTAATGTTAAAATTTCGATTTCATTAATAAGCAAAAAATAAGCGAATTCAGAGCTGTAGAGACATAAAGGTACAACCTAGGCATATGAAATCATATATTATTTTGATGTACTCGTCGAGATCTATCTTTTGGTGGCGAGTTCACGCCTCTACGACAAACAGTTTAACAGTTCAATTTTTTTCTACCCCAAAATCTAAATTTTTTTCGAAAAAAAAAAAAAATTGGATTTTTTTTCTTGCGAGATAGAGCATTCTAATGTAGTCATGCTTATGGATTGGACTGCGCTGATTTCAAAAATGGTATTACTTTTCTCATAGAGCCTACGGGTTGGGCAGAAAATGCGAAAAATAGATTCTCGCGGGTTTTCGCGGTTTACTCGCGAATGGTCCATCTTAGAGCAACGAGGTTATCAGAAATGAATTCCTGGAACAATTTCTCTTCCAATACCGTTGGAATCATCTATATCGCGCCATTAGTTTGGACACAGTTTGCTCCGAAAGTAGAAAATGCAGAAAAATAGCTATTTTGGTACATTTTTCCAACTTTTGAACGGCATAACTTCTGAACCGTTCGAGATAGCGAAAATTCAATAGCACCACTGGAATCAGCGTGAAAAACTGCATTAGGGACCATAATCTTATAAATTGGAAGTGGTTGAGATTTTTCGACTAGCCAAAATTTTTAGAGAATAGAGCGTTTGCGTTTAGAACGAAGTGGTGGGCGGTAATATACGTTTTGAGCAACCTGTATAACACAGATCGATAAATCGAATGACGTTCAATTTGATATCTGAGGAGTAACTGCACAAATTACCTTCACAAGGGAACAAATTTCCAACTTTGTGATACAATTGTAACAGGTCTAGATTTACAGATACAGCGATACTTTTAAAAACTGAGACCAGCAACAAAATCAGTTAACAAATTATATAAATTCAAAGAATATGCAAAACTACTGCTTTCAACCTGTGTATTTTGATGAATCGATAAAAAGCCACCATTCAGAAGGATCGTGGGGAACATTAAACTCGTTCATAAGACCCTCAACTTTGTGACATACACGTAAAGATCTACTTCAAGAACTACTTCAGATAAACCCAAGATTTGTAGATAAAAAGATCGGTATGAACAACCTCTCAAAGACGTAGGAGTCTCAGAACCCAAAAAAGGTTCTAGGAACTATTTTCGTTGAATACCCTGCATTTTTAGGCACAATAGGTACCCACCTACCCGTGTTTATCAAACTTAATTCACTAATAATCATTCAATAATGGTTATTCAATAACTATCAGAAAACGATGAGCGCGCTTTTTCGAAGAAAGCAACACTCATTGTTATAATATGACCAACCTTTGCGACGGCCTTCACGTATAGTAACAGGCAGCCAGAAGTGAAAGCAGCAATGCAAATTACACTCTGTACAATATCCTAGAAAATCCGCATTAAAACCATGCACAAACTAACAATAATAGCAACTTTTGTGATATCTTTAATCCTATGCTTCCCACTAACGCACGGTAAGTACATTTTTTGAAATTATTCCACATTTAGTCGATTTGTTGTCCCATCGGTTATTGAACTCTCCATTCGTACTATCGCCCAGTCTAGTCTAGTAATAACCGGATAAAATCTGCAAATTATTTTAGGACTTCTGCAAAGATGTTACTCCTGTAGATCCAGGGGTGAGTTAGGTAGTTGCAAGGACCCCCTCCCGAAGAATGTAACCGATAAAGCTGTGGAATCTGTGCCTTGCGCTTCCGGATGGTGTGGAAAGATGTTGGAAACCGAAAACGCCCAAAAAGAAGGTATGAGGTGTTTTATGGTTTGATATTAACTTTGTGTGCTTCTTGAAGTTCAATCTCATTATTTCTACTACGTAAGAACTAGGTATGTTTATTTAATTTTTGGTAAATCGCGTTAGCATAATCCATGGTATTTGTGGTATGATATATGCAACACATCATACATCATATATCTATCATACCTATACTAATTACGAACTTTCAAGTGTAGGGCGCGTTCAGCGGAATCGCCCATTTTCGCCGACATTTGCGATCGAGTAGATGCAAAATTGGGCTTTTCGATATTACTTTTGACGCTCGAATTGAAAAAAGGACACAATTCCGCGTGGACTGCGCGATATTTTGTAAATTAAATGCGTCAATTTTGAAAAAAAATCACGTTTTTGCACCTCTTCGGGTGAAGGCGAACCTCGAGAAAATGTCACGTGACGTCTAGAAATTCCGACAAGCGGATCGATGAACGTCAAAAATTTACATTTTTTATCCGTTCCTGCCGACCTTATAAAAGCCGCTCGCTCTCATGTCTTACGATAAGATCCCTCTAAATACCCTTCGAAAAGAGTTTTGAGCAAAAAAACGGCCTTAAAAACAATTTTCGATCCAAAAAATCGATTTTTGTCGACCCGTGTTTTGCTGCTATTACCACAGTAACGTCAAACCCGAAACGCCCCCTGCCGGACATTCGTAACAACAGTAACAGATAGCAGATAACCTAAAATGTATCCTAAAATGTCCATATTGCGAATGTGGACAGGTGGGAAGCCTTAACCACATATTTCTAGAATGCCCAATAACTAAAATCAAAAATTTTGACATATACACAGAGCTAGTACTAGTTCTATTTTACATATATGTACCAATGGTAGCCAGTGGTGTAGAGTAGTTTTAAACTAAGAAGATTACCATGGTATATGCAACCAATTATACCTAGTGTATGGTTCATAAATTGACTCGCGTATATTTGGTTGCATTACAAACTGTGATCTTCTTAGTTTGAAACATCTATACAAGAAGCACAGCTCGTAAGTTTTTTACTTCTGAAAATTGTAGCTACAGCCCCATAAAACTGCTTACGTATATTTAACACATATTTTACCTTGAAAAAAGGTTTGAATTCAGTTTACATGAATTTCGTAATCGTGAACTCATTGATGTCCCAGACAAAAAAAATTGAATGATACGAATTTGCTTCAATTATTATTATTCTATATATTTAGTTTGTAAATTTTTGTGGAACTTTTATTATTACCTAATTCTTATTCCAACTTATACTTTTTTTTACTTAAATCTTAAATAGATTTTTTGTTCATTTCTAGAATATGGTGTTGCAACTCAACGAAGATGCCTCCAACGTGGCCCTTCTGATAACGAAGAACGCTGTGCCTACACAAAAATTGACTATAAACAAGTATACATGTGCTTTTGCAAAGGGGACTTGTGCAATAATGCAACGTTTTTAACCCACGGTAGTGTATTAATGTCACTAGTTGTTTTGTATAGTATGCTCAATATGTTGACTTAAATTATTTATTTAGAAAGACATGTAAAATACACAAAAAATACTTAAAATTATTTCTAAAGCGAATTTTATATGTACCATGACCACCCTCTTGCAGACCCATATCTATGAAACGGCGAACTTGCTCTTAAAGATCCTAACCTATTACCAGCCAATCCATTCAATCTCCTCTTTTCTTGATTATTTAAGAGTGCTCTAACATGCGGATACTGCCCTAAAAATAATTCTTTACTGTAGAGACGTCTTGCTGCTGTGTATGCAGCATCTCCTGTCAACAGGTAGGGATCATACACCTCTGAAAATATAATAATTTTGTTTCGTGTATCAACAATTAATATGCTGCGTATCTACCGTTTATTTCTTGTGATAGCGAAAGCAATTCTTCGGGAAGGTGAGTTAAATCGATTACGCTGGATGGTGGAAAGAAATCTGGATTGGAAAGGAAGTTCTCAAAACTGTCAAAATGACCTTTGTTGATGTGTCGATCCGGCGGAAAAAGCGAGTAACCTCGTGACGAACGTAGATAGGCTGATTTTCCAGATTTTGATGGCGAGTTTCCGTTCTGAAATCTGACGTACTGGTAACTCGATCCACCTTCTACAGAGATTGTAGAGATTGCCACCAGTATTACATATCTGAAGATCTACAAAATAATAAACAAATATGAGTCACATCAGAGAAATATTAAAGACATTCGTTGGCTAACACGTCGTGCTAAATTTTGCACGCGTGTTGGTGCCTTGCTGGCGCAGTGAGTCCTCATATGAGAGCAATATGTCAACACGTTGTGCTTCTAACGCGTGAGGAGCGTAAAGTTCGTACAGTGTCCTCACAGTGTCTGCACGCTGTGCTGGCATGACGTGCAAACACAGTGCGGGCACTATGCAAATTACATGGTTGTGTTTACGCTATGTTTTCTTCGTGCCAACACATTGTGCAAACATATCGTGTTTGACACGTGCGTGCTAAAAATTGTTATGTGGGATGTTGCAGAGCTTTAAATGTTCTTATGAGTTCTATTAAGAATATAGTGTTTTGCTTTGTAATTACTCGTCAATAGTGCTATTCTAATAATGTCCTCAGAAGAGATAGATATTGCTTTAGGTCGAACGCGGAAACTAAAAGCTTGAGAACCGTTGCTCTTCTTCGTATTTTTTAGCTTGGTCAATGAAGTATGATGTACGGATTGCCAATGTGCAGCCAAGCGCTACAAACACTTGACATTTACAAACACGGAAGCCATGCTAAATTACCGCGATTATATTTTTCGAATTAAACACAAATCTACTTCCCGAATAAGAGAGCCATCTGCAAAATGCATTTTTATGTATCATCTTTAGAACACCAGTCCAGTGACATCATAATGTGACTTTCACACGAGACATGTGATATGGTCGTCACGGCACTCCGGCGATGCGTAAGGTAATATGGTGTAATATTCCATGTAAAACGTAACTGACCTCGGGGTCAATGGAGCTCCAGCAGAATAAGGCATTGATCCGTTTCGCAGAAATTCATTCAATAGCCTTTTGTGATCTTTAATGACAGTGCACCACTTTGCTACATGTAGAAGCTAATTACAAGGATAATTACTTATATTTTTCCAAAGCTAATTGTATGGAATTTGCAGATTTCTAATTTTACGCAAATATCAAACATTATCAGGAAGAAGGGTATTGTAATCGACGACAAAAAAAAGGGATTTCAGTGGAAATACGCGTTTTGGGTTCCCCTGAATCGATTGCAATAATTTCTGGAAAATGTATGTATGTATGTATGTATGTGTGTGTGTGTGTGTGTGTGTGTATGTATGTCTGTGAACACGATAGCGTCCAAACGGTACAACTGATCGGGCTGAAATTTTTCATATTTATTTAGAATTGCTGGGGGACCAACTGGATTTTTTTGGACGCTAGCTTTTATAGATGCGGCTTGACAGAATCCCCTGCCTTCGTCGCAGTGTTGCAAATTGTCAGATTTTTACAAACGTCAGTGTCACTGACACGACAAGACATTAAATTTCAGTGTGACAATAGTATATTATTATACAAGTTTTATAAGACGTCAAATTGGCGCATGAGTTGTTTGGGGCACGAGGAGCGCCAGCGACGAGTGCCCCAAATGAACGAATGCGTCAATATGTCTTATAAAACGAGTGTAATATACTATTTTTTCTACTTTGCGTCATTAATTTTATAAAAATTTAGAAGTATATTAGGTAAAATTCCAATCTAGAGTATTTATGGGTGCAACCGTTGGTAACACTGTCATCTGTCACTTAAATTCAAATATCTGTGAAAAAGTAATTATTGATAATTATTATATACCATCATATACTAGTAGTACGAAACCTAGGATGCAACACGCATGTTTAAATATGTATAAAAATATACATACTTCGCAGTTTGTGCGATTCTAAAAAATCAGTTTGTGCTTACTTTTGTGGTTATGTGTATTTTCGTTTGACATGCATTTGATATCAATATCACCAATCTTAGAAAAAAAATTACTAAAAACGGTGTTACAATTTGCTAATTGTAACACCGAAAACAGTGTTACAATGTGTGCATTGTGAATGCAAAGTAGAAAATAGTATATTATTATACAAGTTTTATAAGACGTCAAATTGGCGCATGAGTTGTTTGGGGCACGAGGAGCGCCAGCGACGAGTGCCCCAAATGAACGAATGCGTCAATATGTCTTATAAAACGAGTGTAAATATGTATAAAAATATACATACTTCGCAGTTTGTGCGATTCTAAAAAATCAGTTTGTGCTTACTTTTGTGGTTATGTGTATTTTCGTTTGACATGCTTTGATATCAATGTCACCAATCTTAGAAAAAAGTTACTAAAAACGGTGTTACAATTTGCTAATTGTAACACCGAAAACAGAGTTACAATGTGTGCATCGTGAATGCAAAGTAGAAAAATGTCATTATGTGACAGAAACTGACGTTAGGTAGGGTACAGCTCTGGCTTCACAAAATTGTATGGAAATTTGGGTGAGGGCCAACCCAGATATTTTTTTTATAGAAGTATGTGGGTTTAGCAAAACATATACATATAATATCAAATCGTGTGTGGTAATCTTTACCTTATAAAAAATTAGAAAGGTTATATGTGTTCACTTCAAAAAACGTTGTGTGCACTTAAAAAATAGTTTATTACGAATTGATTAACCTTTGTAATTCACTGTCTCGCGCAGTTTCTTAATTGCTCCATGGCTTCACTCACATTTAGACCATAAAAATGTTATCTTACATCGAACTGGCAGAGTATAAAAGTATAGTTTTCATACATGTATTTTATTTACTATGTATAAAAATTACGTAAAAAACAGACACACGAATTATTTACGAACGTTCTAGACATTAACTGAGATCTTACTAGATTAGAAAACGCATTCTCCAGTAAAGAGAATAACTCCCATACGAAGAATGAGGTTTTTCTTACGTAACACTGGCCATTAACCAGTCCGTTGTCGAAGAAATGAGATGCGTCTAGTCAATGTTGTGAGAATCGGTACTAACTAATTTTGCAGGTATGAAAAGATTTTAATAGAATCCTTTTGCAAACACAGTTGCTCCTGACATATCTAGCAAAGATTAAATCATATAAGTGTATCTTATTTCTTATTTCCCATATATAATAATTATAATATTAATAATTACAAAATTGTTCAGACACTTCACTGTGCCAACGATGTAGTCAGAAAGTTCATAACTGTATAATAGCGACAAGATCTACTAATACAAATATCTGGATTACATTTGGTGACAAGTTACAATCTGACAAGTGTCACCCCAGATATTTTACTTGTTTCGATAAAAGAATTGTCGAAAACGAAAAATATCTGGGGTGGCCCTCGCCCAACTTTCCGACTACACCGTTGGCACAATGAAGTGTCTGAACACTTGCAATTATTCAATTTTGTGAAGCCAGAGCCACTCTGGACCCTACCTAATGCCAGTTTCTGTGACATAATGACGTTTTTCTACTTTGCATTCACAATGCACACATTGTAACACTGTTTTCGGTGTTACAATTAGCAAATTGTAACACCGTTTTTAGTAACTTTTTTCTAAGATTGGTGACATTGATATCAAATGCATGTCAAACGAAAATACACATAACCACGAAAGTAAGCACAAACTGATTTTTTAGAATCGCACAAACTGCAAAGTATGTATATTTTTATACATATTTAAACATGCGTGTTGCATCCTAGGTTTCGTACTACTAGTATATGATGGTATATAATAATTATCAATAATTACTTTTTCACAGATATTTGAATTTAAGTGACAGATGACAGTGTTACCAACGGTTGCACCCATAAATACTCTAGATTGGAATTTTACCTAATAATACTTTTAAATTTTTATAAAATTAATGACGCAAAGTAGAAAAAATAGTATATTACACTCGTTTTATAAGACATATTGGCGCATTCGTTCATTTCAAACAACTCATGCGCCAATTTGACGTCTTATAAAACTTGTATAATATATACTATTGTCACACTGACATTTAATGTCATGCCGTGCCAGTGGTACTGACGTTTGTCAAAATCTGACAATTTGCAACCACAGCGACGAAGGCAGTGGATTCTGTCATGCAGCTTCTATAAACGCTAACAGCGCCTTAAATCGTTCATCCCATTGATCTGTAAATTAGTATACTTTTTATTTTAAAATCACTGGAGGACACATACATTCAGGGGACCCCAAAACGTATATTTCACTGAAATCCCGATTTTTTTTCCATCGGCGTCGATTACAATACTTTCCTTCTAGGTTACTAGTCGGAAAGTAAAAAGATGTGTAAAAGTATTGTTCTAATGCCTAACTCGTAGTATTCTAGGAATGGTAACTGAAGCCACAATGAGAAGTATGAAATTTTATATGTAACAGCATAAAAGAATTTAGAAGGTGAAGTGTGCTTTATGTTACATTAGCCGTGTGTCGTGCGTACACTCCTAAGTTAATTATGAATCTAATGCTTTGTACCTTGTAATTCCGCTAATTATCTCACGTGATGATGGTTTCAAAAGCAATAGCTGTTACCTTGCTACACTTTTCATTGCAGATAAATCCTGAGTCATTTTCAGTAGCCTTGCACTGATGGTAAAATAAGATAGAACAGTACTGTACTCTGCAGATAGCCAACGATGTACCAATTGTATTAGAAAGGTAAAGCTAGAACATTTGAGTTATTACTTCCTATGGATCTATTCAGGTGAAAGTAAATCCAATAGAAATAGATAATAAAATCTTCAGTTACGTCATTAGATGGCCCGTATTTATATTATGGTTACTTTATTTTATTGTTGCCCTGAAATACTCAAGGTTAGTTCTGTTTTGAAATTTAACGTGCACATCTTGAGGATCTCACGTCAAATAAATATTTTTTTGCAACAGGCGGCATTTTGAAACAAATTCACAGCAATAAAGATGTGGTTCACTTAATTTTACAGTCACGTTGCAAGAAATCTTGAGGCGGATTATGGGAAAGTAAAGTTACAACCCAACTAAATTATTATGAAATTGCGGCATATAGACAATTCTCGGTCTATTGGAGATGGAATTTTGTTTGAAATTCACATTGACATTACGACGACATTAATAGTTAAGATGGCATTTTGCGCAGCAAATCCTACTAATCCAATTCCGAGCTTCGAACAAATTTAATGGTCAGCATTATGGTTTTAGGTGGATAACTTTGGGCAACTTTAGGAAAATAATGAAATAAGCATTTGTAATAAAAATATAGGTCAAAATGAGTTACGTTTATGTGATACAAATTGACCTGTTTTTGCATTCACAATAAGGCCCTGCGAGGAAAGCTGTGGGTTGCGATTACGATGCTTTGAGTTTACCTGTGCTATTGGTATGATATCTGCATGCAATAAATATTGTTATGATACAATAATGCTTGTATTTGTGCAATAATAATGGTTGCTTAATTGCACTTCCGCTTTAATATAACATGGCTGTCGTGTGCAAGGTCATAAGCGCCACAAGAGGAAGTTATTACCAATATACCACGTGATATTCGTGGTAAACGTATATACTTTCTAGTAATTGAGGTGATAGAAGCATCCGAATGGTGACTAACGGTTCAACGGTGAACAATGAATCGACACAAGCATCTGAATATGATGCCCTTTCACCAACGGAGCATGAATTTGTACCGTCAACAAGTCGCGATCTTCGTTAAATTTTTAACAATAAAAAAAATGAAAGTTGTTTTATTTGCATTATTTAACGAAAGTACGATTCTGTAACGTAAATTTCGGTAAGACGTGACATGAATAGCACCTTCTGATAGAGAACTGCCACAGAATATACAATTTTCTATAAAAATATTGTAAAAATTGTTGTTGTCAACACAGTCATATTTCTTGCAGTTGTCACCATGCTGATGTCATGTTTGTTAAGTGTTCTTTATCAAGTTGTGTATACAGAGGTCAAAAGAAATGGAGTTTGAGAAATGTTCTTGTTTCAAAGAGTTATGTGATGACATTATTAAAAAAAAGATAGAATGCTAGTTATTTTAGGTAGTTGGGGTTCAAAATATCATCGCATTAGATGTGCGGTGTCTTCATAGTTTGGCACACAAATAGGGGTTTCAATTGATTGTACTTCACAAAAACTATATCTATTGAAAGGTTAGACTGTAAAAAATGTCCCTTTAAGTTCTGTACAAAGTCTACAAAGAGGTAACAACAATAAATTTACGATAAGGGATTACAAAACATGTCGCGCGGTCGCGCCCGGTAAATTATAATTCATTCTCATTTAATTACTTCCTACACCATAGAATCACTTAATCAATTTAAGGTCCACGCCTCTGCAATCTGTGCATATATAAACAACTTTCATAACAGCAGTTTTCCAGTGATGCGCATGTTTTTGTATTGCATAAGGTAATGCAGGTCGTAAAAGCAATCAATGATTATAAGCATTTAGATTGCTTGCTCACAAAAGTTATAAAAACGATAACCGTGTCTACCTATACTAATTGCGAACTTTCAAGTGTAGGGCGCGTTCAGCGGAATCGCCCATTTTCGCCGACATTTGCGATCGAGTAGCTGCAAAATTGGGCTTTTCGATATTACTTTTGACGCTCGAATTGAAAAAAGGACACAATTCCGCGTGGACTGCGCGATATATTGAAAATTAAATGCGTCAATTTTGAAAAAAAATCACGATTTTGCACCTCTTCGGGTGAAGGCGAACCTCGAGAAAATGTCACGTGACATCTAGAAATTCCGACAAGCGGATCGATGAACGTCAAAAATTTACATTTTTTATCCGTTCCTGCCGACCTTATAAAAGCCGCTCGCTCTCATGTCTTACGATAAGATCCCTCTAAATACCCTTCGCAAAGAGTTTTGAGCAAAAAAACGGCCTTAAAAACAATTTTCGATCGAAAAAAATCGATTTTTGTCGACCCGTGTTTTGCTGCTATTACCACAGTAACGTCAAACCCGAAACGCCCCCTGCCGGACATTCGTAACAACAGTAACAGATAGCAGATAACCTAAAATGTATCCTAAAATGTCCATATTGCGAATGTGGACAGGTGGGAAGCCTTAACCACATATTTCTAGAATGCCCAATAACTAAAGTCGAAAATTTTGACATATACACAGAGTTAGTAACATATACTATGTTACAAGTGTAGTGTGCGTTACCTGTAGCTAACATAAAGAAATCAGAAATTATTACAAGTGTATGTTCTTCCCTACATATGAAATACCTGTAGAGGTTGTTTTACAGTCCCCTGGGCTTAAAAGATCAATTTTTGTAAGAAAAATCAATTTCGACACATCCACAGGTCCACATCCATGGTTAATAAAGCATGGGATGTTATAAGATTTATTTACGGGCGCTATTAACCGTGTCCATTACACACTCACTGAGTTTTTGTTTCGTTCATATCCTTGAAAATATATAATATGTAATAAAATGGGCAAGTGCTTCTCAATTAAAGCATTAATAATGTATGGACTTTGAAGATTTAATATTTAATTCCCTGAATTTATTACTGTATTGGTAAAGTCGTGATCGACAATAATACTGTACATTACTTAACATAGTTCACGTGGTCTATTTATTTGAAGATTACCTCATTACATGACATCATTTAACATTAGAACAAGAGATGTAAAAACATGTGATTGATGTGGACACTTTTCTTATGTGATGCCAAATTGTACCTACCTTAACAGGAGGTCCGGTTTAAAATATATTATATCCGTCATAAGTTTTTAAAATTATTGAATTATTTTTATATTTTTTCTGTTCTACCATAATATTTAGTTGGTTGATTTCAATACACTGTTATTTTTAGCAAATCGCATATTGATTATATGTTTATCAAATTATTAGATACTATTATTACTAATCTAAGTTCTAACTACGGCTTCAATGTGGGGTATACTTCCTTAACTTTTCTCGTGTATAGTATACATGTCTTACACATTTTGACAATAGAACGATTTCTTATTTCTTAATTATTACACGTTGAGCAATTAATTTTCAAAACATTTGGTGTATACGTATACCGCAGACACAAACTGATTTGTCTTGATCAGTCTATAAATACCAAATTATACATTTTACAATACAATTGCCTAATAAAATAAGGAGAAAGTTATGAAATAGTAACAATGGCTACCAAAATAAAAGATTTGAAATGTACTTTTTTCTACTTAGCATTCACAGTGCACACATCGTAACACTGTTTTCGGTGTTACAATTAGCAAATTGTAACACCGTTTTTAGTAACTTTTTTCTAAGATTGGTGACATTGATATCAAATGCATGTCAAACGAAAATACACATAACCACAAAAGTAAGCACAAACTGATTTTTTAGAATCGCACAAACTGCGAAGTATGTATATTTTTATACATATTTAAACATGCGTGTTGCATCCTAGGTTTCGTACTACTATGATGGTATATAATAATTATCAATAATTACTTTTTCACAGATATTTGAATTTAAGTGACAGGTGACAGTGTTACCAATGGTTGCACCCATAAATACTCTAGATTGGAATTTTACCTAATATACTTCTAAATTTTTATAAAATTATTGACGCAAAGTAGAAAAAATAGTATATTACACTCGTTTTATAAGACATATTGGCACATTCGTTCATTTGGGACACTCGTCGCTGGTGCTCCTCGTGCCCCAAACAACTCATGCGCCAATTTGACGTCTTATAAAACTTGTATAATAATATACTAATATGAGCGATACAACTGCATAAATCATTGACCTGTGCATTAATTAATTTAATAATTACATAAAGAATCAATTTTACAGTTTTCACTATATAAAAATGTTAAAGAAATTCATTTTCTTGCAGAGTGCGAAAAGTAGACGCTCTTTATCAGTAGTTAAGAGGTAAGACATTTATAAAAATAAATTACAAATGTCAGTTTGACGTTAAGTTGCTCACTGGTTAGGTCGTATCGTGTTTAGTGTAGAGTTTTTACAGCACTCTGAGTATTTTACTTTGAAAGATTGCACCACGAGTTTAGCTCACTTTGCATGAAACAAAATCACCCTTTTCGGACTACCATCAAAAATAGCAGCATTTTCTATTTAACAATTGTGTATTTATTTAACGTACGATATGATATAGCATGTTGATTAAAAAATGTCTATTAATTTGCTATGAAAAATATTGTAGGTTGGCTACTCTGAAATTTGACAATTAAACTATAATCCCCATTTTGCTAAATTATCTTTTTTTTGTTAAATTTAGAGATTAGAGTTGACCAGTTTTGTTGTTGTTTTTGTTAATTAAATTTTCTGACATTTCTGTGTGGCGTTTTACATGTCAATTCCTAAAGCGTATAGCCAATATAAATTTAAGATAAAAAAAATAATTTGAATGATATGAAATGAAATTAATTATCCTAATCGACAAAAAAAAATAATTTTATTGAACAATTAAATAAAATTAAAATGAAATTATCCAAAACATTCTCACCATTTTTTAGAATTATTATCCTTCAAACCAAAGAAAGACTTTGTCAAAAAAACAATTCACAACTTTTTAAGATTTTAAGTACCCGTATTGTTTTAGCAATTATTTATAGCGTATAGTGACTAATATAGCACTGATCTGGCGAGGAATCCCTAGCCACAGCATTATTTAGAGAGGCTAGCGGATCCCACCAAAGTGCAGATTCTGTGAAGGCGCCACAAGTCGCCATGTCTCTCACCACAACAACCATATAGCGATTCCACAGAATTGTTTAATGGCACTTGGTCTTGTGGTTTAGGCGACAAAACTGTGGTTTAGGCGGCAAATTAAATAAACTTTTCTCCTAAAATTTAATTATGAGACACCCTGCATTTTTGATTTAATGCTCTTCAATTAGTATTTTTGAATGTGATTGTAGAAAAAATATTGTATAATACTAGTGTGAAAAATTTATAAAAACATTTGGATACATATTTGTGATTTGTATTACATTTGAATTCAAGCATACCAGCTGAAAGTTATACCCCCTAAGATTATCTGTCTTCGTAGGTGTTGGCAACCCTTGCTATTCGTTAATGACGTTTGTCGTGCTGTGGATCTGTCATCGGTGACATTATGGGTAATTTCCCAAGATTCCTACGCTATTTGTACACATTTTTACAAAATATCTTTTGTCGTTCTTTATTGTTTACATATTTCTAAAGATTCTTTAACAGTATAATCGTTTATAGTGATCTCAGAGTTTTATTTGGAGGTTTTGATCACAGCAGCACCCATTAGTAGCCATTTTACCTACACAAATCGATACGTGTTTACATATTTTTTTACCTAACCACACTTTCTTATTTAGATAATAATGATCCACCAGTTTACATGTACTATGCGATACAGCCTCTCGACGAGCAAGAAAACGATGAGGACAACATCATTTATTTTACTATTGGACAAAATGAGGCCACAAATGACGAAGATGAACCCAACAGCATCGGTTTTGAAGAAATGGAAACACTCGACAGCCTTTCTACCTATAAAGTGTTATCCGTTGAGGATGGAGGCTTGTATGTTACTGAAGCAGAAACAGGTTCAACATTTTAAAATTTAAAGAAATTACAATTACCTTAACTTTATATGATTTTAGTTGCTGAGTTGCCGATAAAGCAGGAAATATTTAGCGATGAATCGACTACAAATTACCTTGAGAATGATGATTCTGAGCTTGTTGAAGAAGGACAGGATTCTAATGACACAGGTATGATATTAATATTAATCTTAAAAATAAAAATGTTGAAAAATGTTTGTTTTTGTTTTCCAGAATATCAAACTATTCAATTGAAGGATGGTCGACATGCAATAATTGAAAAGACACTATGGTCTTCCTTATTGCAAACGAATGAAGATACTACTAAAAAAAAGAAGTTTCCATGTACATACGATGGATGTGAAAAAGTTTACACTACTGCACAACACTTAACCGTAAGTTGACAACATAATTCCTATTGGCTTTGATAACTTATTATAATGCACTATAAATTGGCTATAAGTTTCCTAAATGTTGCTGTCAAAGACTAGTTTTAAAGTAAGAAGATCACCGTGACATATGCAACCAATTATACCCAACGTATGGTGTATAAATTGCATGTGTATATTTGGTTGCATATACAACTGTGATCTTGTTAGTTTCAAACACCTATAGGTAGATTGAGAGACACATTGTAAATATTGTAGGTTTAATAATACTCACTACTCAATAAAATACTCAATAATACTCATTACTCAATAAAAACGAGTAGAAGTGTAAATTTATTATATTATATTGTTTCCCAAGGTCCATGAGCGTACTCATACTGGCCACCGACCTTACGAATGCCCAATTGAAGGGTGCGAAAAGGCGTTTGCTGCTGGTTATTCCCTAAAGGCGCATCTGAGGACACACACAGGTGAAAAACCATACTCGTGTGTCGCTTGCATTAAACAGTTTAAAACGTCGGGTGATTTACAGAAACATATCAGGACACACACAGGTTAGTTTTTGCATTTACTAATTACTTATCTGTTACCTTAAGAACTAGTATTCGCATCAACGAGCGAAAGAGTCGCCGCTCTCGTGGTGGAAGTATTAAATAGTGTCTTCGGGATAATTTTCATAATTTATATTGTGTGGTATAGGACTTTGAGTATAATAATTAATTTTTCAATAAGGGTTCCGAAAATGCTTGAGAATGTTGAATATTTGTTGAGGCACCAAAATAATTATCATTTTTTTTCTTGTGTTTGGGTGACATGCTTAAATTATTTATGCATGCATCTAATTCTAGGTGAGAAGCCATTCAAGTGTCCTGTGGAAGGCTGTAACCGGTCTTTTACGACATCCAACATTCGAAAGGTCCATATACGGTCGCACACCGGTGAGCGCCCCTACGTGTGTCAGATTGAAAACTGCGGTAAAGCGTTTGCTTCTGCCACCAATTACAAAAACCACACCAGGATACATTCCGGCGAAAAGCCGTATGTTTGTCCGGTTGCTGTAAGCTTTGCTACTTCATTATTATTATTATTATTATTATTATTGTTATTATTATTATTCTTTAATATTTCGTGACATTTTTTTTTTATTATAGGATTGTAACAAACGATTCACAGAGTATTCATCACTGTACAAGCACAATATGGTGCACAAGCCATTTAAACCTCATCAGTGCAACTACTGTGGACAGCTCTGCAAGCTGGAGTCGACATTAAAGGGTCATAAACGGACCGTGCATGGGATTATATTCACTCAAGACGGATCAGAGATTTTAGTAGGCAATGAAGATTATTCGAATGTCATATTTGAAATTTCAACTCCACAGTCAAGTTTGCAACTCAATAACGATTAGAGTGGATGTGTTCATTCACACTTTATCCAATGTTTTATTAATTAGAAATGTAAAGGAATTTAATTTTTAGATACATTAAATTGTTTCTTTTGACGTTTTTTTTTTTTTGAAGGCCTTGCTGTTAGGTTACATAAAAGATATTGTTTCTTATTTGTTTTTGTCTAACTGTTTCCACATTATTACCATTATTTATTAAGAAGGTGATATGTATACGCTTTTAAAGCGGTAAGTACCATTTTAAACTTCAGCCCATAACACTTTAAAAGCATACGAAAATCAAATGAGCTAGAGTAGTTTCAAACTAAGAAGAGCACAGTTGTATATGCAACCAATCATACCCAGTGTGTGGTTTATAAATTGCCTGTGTATATTTGGTTGCATACACAACTGTGCTCTTCTTAGTTTGAAACATCTATACATAAGAGTTTGATAAATTTAAACCTGAAGAAAATTCGCATATTTTATTACTTAGGATCAAAATCTTACATAAAAAATACAGTATTTCATTTAAAATAAGACGGTAGATCACAACTTCCTGTGAAAGAAGTGCAAAAAATATACTTAAAAGGACCTAAACTACAGAAAAATCATGACATGTAATTTGATGTAATATACAGTAGAGCCCCGATTATCCGCGAGTGCGAAGGGGCAAATGTAGATGGCGCTATACAAGCAAATTTACCCCGGCTGTTTTAATTCAAATTTCTACCACCAGAGCGGCACTCTTTCGTGCGTTGAGGCGTATAAAGGACTTTACGTGTAGGTGAATAAACCATGAAATGTAGGTTTTATTTGTGTTACCTGTTCCTGAAAATAAACATTCCGGTCGATAAAGAAGAACTTCGTTTGTATTTTGGAGTTTGCGCAATTGATGGCTACACTTTATTTAAAAATCAATAACGCAGACGTTTACGACAAAACAAAAACACCCACTCAGGTTGCTCAATATCTGTTAAACTACATAAACATTGACAGCTTCACGTCAAATTTGAATAATGAGTACCAAAACGTTGTCGAGGGCAAAGAAATTGCGGCAAAAGGATGATATCATCCAAGAAATCGTTCCGCAAGTTCACAAACCCACAAAGAGAGACACCAGCTCAGACAGGGACACTCAAAGAACTGATTATTCGGAAGAAAGTCTAGAATCGAACAAGAACTACCTAACAGAAGACCACAATGACAACTATACTTCAAGCAAAGAACTTTCGGATTCGGATACTCATAAGACAACGTATAAGAAGGATACAGACTTAAAAAAAGATTGTAATAAACATTCCCATTTCACCGATTCCCGACCGCAAAGTTTAAGTTTTTATGAAGATGAAAAGATGCCTGAAGAGCTTTCAGGTAATCTGGAATTGCTTAGCCCTGAAGAAAAGAAACACTACAAACGCAGGAATGACGAACGTAATATATACAATAGCATTCAGGATGTGTATGGACGAGAGGGCGACGAAATTATTTCAGGACAATTCAAGAAGTCAAAATCGCGAAAGAAGAAGCATGTGGAATGCGAGGCTGGAATGGGAGACAGCAGGGAGCTGATGATACCAAAAGAGAAGAAGAAAAGCAAAAAGAAAAAGAGGGAGAATTCCCCGGTAAATGCAGCGAAGAAAAAACATAGGAAAAGGGACGAAGAATACGAGACTAAGACGGAAATTACGTTGGCTTTAGAAGAATTGCAAGACGACGTGTTTGAGAATAACGTTGACGAGTTTATTCGTCATGAAAAAGTTAGGAAAAGTCCGAGAAAATCCGACAAGTTGTACATTCAGAAGAAAAATAAATTTGAAGTTGCCAATAAGACAAGTTTACTGAGGCCAAATAATTCAGAAGCAGGAGATTTTAATAAAAGGTACACCCATACTCCGACTCAAAATTTATAAATAAAATGAATTTTATTACTTTTTGTAGTTATGATACCAGACCAATAGAAACAGCTTTAAAAATCCAGAGAAGATGGATTCCGTTTACAACATTTTGTCATGGTTTACTCGGAGGTCTAGCATTCGCTCATTTTGCTTATATTCATTGCAACAGAAACTCAAGTGACCCTCAATACTTAATGCATTATGCTAACTACAGCGATATATACACTTGCATGTTTTATTTATTGGGGACTATTTGCTTAATCTCAGTGTTTGACAGGTATTTTAATCAATCAAAATGTTACAATTTCCAAATTATTTATAACGTTCCGTCTTCTAGATATGATATAACAAGTATAACAACAATAGACTTAAAGGAATTGTTAAAACATCGTAAAAGTTGCGCTGTTGTCATTCTCTACGTGAGTACAATGTTGGTGCATCTTATTGCTGCAAAGGTGGACGACAAAATGTCGCTGGTGCTGTACAACAATAACACTGAGGTGTCTAAATAGATAAAAATAAACTGATAAGTTATTTATTCTTGATTTTTTTTCAGATGACTGCTAGTGATATAAGCGAATGGTACAATTTATCTCTAGGGAGAGCCATTCTTGCATTTATATCATGGATTGTCATTTCCATGATCCCTGGTGAAGATAGTTTATCTGTCCATTTAAAGGAATTAGCTTGAACGTATATCTGAATATTGTAGTGTAATTATCTATAATATACTAAATACATACAGAATAATCATGATTAAATTATTGTATTATATCGATAAAAAACAGCAAATTCTTTAGATGATTACGAATGTCACTGCATTCTTCTACAGCCAAAACTAAAAGAGACATAAATGACATAAAGGAAAAACCCAAAAACAATTAAAACCGTTTATAAAACTTCATAATTTGTGTGTGTAAACGGGGCTTATTAACGTGTTTTAATTCAAACTTTTACCACCAGAGCGGGACTCTTTTGCCATCTCGTTGGGGCGAATTGGTTGTGGTCGTCACTGTATAATTCGCCTGAACAAGCGAATGTAGATGGCGCTATTTATCCCGAATTGTTTAATTCAAATTTCTACCACCAGAGTGGGACTCTTTCGCTCGTTGAGGCGAATTCACGCATGGACTAATCTGGTATATAATTATTCAACCATGTCTGTTGATAAAGTAGATTTCAGTAATTGCTGGCGGTTCTTGAATCAGTCAGTTTGACAGCTGTAAACTATTTTTAAAAAGTTTATGCTGGTTTACTTCAGCTACGGAGTCACTTTAGCCATCTTTTAGCAATAGATTATGCATAGTGTAGACGTGCAATAGGTGCCAATTGTACGCAATTGCACTTCGAAAGGTTATGTTTGACGTCAAAGTAAAATGATGCGGGTTAGGTTCTGAGAATAGATTTCGTTCTTTGTGATCATTAAATTTTATATTGAAAGATGTCAGAAGATCGACGAAAAATGTACTCTAAAAAGGGAACCGGCACCGTTCCTAAAATAAAGTATGCTAAAAATACAATACACAGTCAGGAGCACGATCATAATGTAGTGTCGAATAATCTGGTACGTGGATTGTGTCTATGCGTGTATATATAAAGTATATGTTTAATAGGGCAGACGTTGGCCAAACTAAAAATAAATAGCTATATTTAACCACCCACTAACTTTACGTTTTGCAATAGGTAAGGGAGTCTAACCCATCAATTCTAGCACGACAAGGTAGAAATTCAGAGTCGTATTCAGCAGCACAGTTCTACAGCATGGAGCATACAATGGATGAGGCCAATCAAAATTCCATAAGCGTCTCTTGTAAGCATTTCCCAAATCACTAGCAGTTTATAAGAAATAATAATATAACAATTTTTTTCAGCCAGCCAAAGTTTACATTCAAACGAGGTGAACTCAAGACGTAACTCGACTGATACCATTCCTAAGTGTGACAACGTTTCAAAATATCCTGATAAGAAACAAATTGAGGATAAACTTCATCAAATACGAGAATATTTACACATAACTTCTTCTTTAATGTTAAATATGAAGAACGCTGATGAACAGGTATGATTTTTATACTATCTGTGTTCTGGCCGTCAAATAAGCTGATTTTGTTGCCCCTTTTTTATGTTAATAGACATAGTGGTTAAAAAATAACGTCAAATAATCTCCGTAATTGAAAACATAGTGCCATTTGCCCAACAGCAGCTATGGCAGATGCATTTGCCTATGCAAATAAGACTAAAAACCATTTACAGAGGCAAATAATTTTTGCATAGCTATTTTCCTGAAATAACTATTTGTCTACGACAACTAGTATAGCAACTAGTAGGCATAAATATAAGAGCTACTAAGTCAAAATATGATTTTTGTTTCCAAGGTTTAGCAAGTCTGTTGTAGATCTATTATTTCCACAACAATGCCTATTTATGCCTATAAGTGCAGAAAAACTTACACAAAGATTTAATCATGTTTATTTAAAATATTTAGTCCTCTGAGCGAGAAGAATTAGAAACGACTTACAATGATTTAAAAGATAGCGAAGCAAAATTAATCGTTTTACTTAGGGATGTTGATGATTACGATAAAACTGTTGTTGTGGAGGAAAATAATGTTGAGGTGACTTCCATTGTGTTATTTGATTTTGCATGTTTTCTGACTAACAATTCAATTTTGTCCTGGGGCAAAAGAAAATGCATTTTCAATATTTTCCTATTGCACACATGCTGTATTGCAGTAAGAAAATGATTGTCAAAGGCAAAGCATTAATACAGGGTTGAGTTCGGTTGGGTTGAACTTTTGCAATTTGCTTATTGTAAGAAATATCTGATTTACTGTTCAATGCTAATGGTTTCTCTTGAATACAGTTTTAAATGATAGAACTAATTGGTGTTTTCTGCTTGCAAGAATTTGTTCTGTCTATATAACCAGCAATTTTATGAGTACAAAAATCTGTGTAAAAAGTGTGATCCATGTAATGTCTTTTTTTCTTGAAATAAAATAATGCCTGAAAAAAATGATCTAATATACCATTAAATATAAATTATTTTAGACTTTTGAGAATGGTGGTGATAATGTGCCTGAGGCAAGCTTGAGATTACCGAAAAATGTTCTCGAAAAGAAGGTAGAACAAGCAAATCATCAAATAGAAATGTTAAAGGAACAACAGAATCTCTTGCTAAGTTTAAAGCAAAAAGCTGAATCTCAATTGCACGATGCAAAGCAAGCACAGCAAAAATTATTGACCCATCAAAATGCAAATGTACTAAACTATTACCCGGATGAGGCTTTATCTGATATACAATCTTACGAGAGCAGTGACACTGCCCTCATGAATGCTGGTAGTAAGAAATATAACCATGAAATGAAGGAATCAGTAGATCTCTGGCATTCTTCAAGAGCGGAACCTACCATATCGGTACCTTCAATATCGGGACCTTCTATATTGGGACCTTCCAATCAAAATTTATCAGATCAGTTGCACGCTCAAGTTGACGCCTTGCAACAAAGAGTCGGCCAACTAAGGGACTCCAACGACAACCGCAATGAGATGATTCAGTTCCTGGATAAGCGTGACGCTCAACTGCATAACGAGCATGCGGAATTACAGTCTAAACTACGAGAATTGCAAAATAAGAAAATGCAAGTAGACCAGTTGGTTTCACAGCTACAGAACATGAATGAGGACTCTGAAGAAGACTCTGATATGGGTAAGATCTATACTTATGTTTAAATTCTTCACCCTATAACGTACATTAACATAAAAGCAGCAAAACTTGGGATTTTTCTAGAAAATACATGTTATAATTTTTGCCAAGTACATAAATGATATATAATAATAATAATCCTTTATTTGTCTTCTGATCTGTTTACGCAAATTGACAATAGTCATAAAAATACATGACACATTACAAAACCTAAACATATTACACAGTTTAAAATAGATGTGCAGATAAACACTAATCTTAAAAAGAAATTATAGATGTTTCAAACCAAGGAGAGCACAGTTGTATATGCAACCAAATATACACGGGTCAATTATAAACAATACACTGGGTGTAATTGGTTGCATATGTCACTGTGCTTTACTTAGTTTAAAACTACTCTACATAGGCACCTCGATCATAGCTGTTGATTTGATGAGTAATATAAATATTCGTCAACGGAATAGAAAAACCTGAACCAGAGTGACAGAACTCAAAACTATAGGTTGATTGTTTTCAGGTTCTCAAGTACGTAAAATAGTTTGTATGAAAGAGCATCTCTCGAAATTGAAAGATATGTTGGAAATGGTAAAAGATACCGAAATCTCGCATGAATCTCAAAATGTTAATGAATCAGATGGTGAATTAGAGTTGATAAACGCCGTCACCCCAAAGTCCGATAACGTAATACAAAATGATGTAAGAACCAATCGACTTGGCAATCACGAGAACATCACAAAGACTAGGAGAGAAGGAAACCCTGGACAGTCATCAAACGAACGAAGATTAAAAGAGAAACAAGTCAATAAGAAGACTATGAATGCTCAAGAAAAGGAAAGGTTAAAGCTTCAAGCAGAATTGCAAGCTAAAAAAAGGGAACTAGAAGAGTTAATGTGCAAGCATAAAGGTAATTACCCGCTGTATTTAATGAGTATTGATATATAGGGTAGTTTTGAACTAAGTAGAGCACAGTGACATATGCAACCAATTATACCCAGTGTATGGTTTATAATTGACCCGCGTATATTTGGTTGCATACACAACTGTGCTCACCTTGGTTTGAAACATCTATAACACTATTTTTTATTTAGCTGCATCTTCAAATTTAAATCAAGACGTTCATTGCGAAAATAAATCAGATATTGCTACTAGTAATAATAACTTTGATTCAACACCATATCCGTGGTACCCACAACCAACAAATATATATCACGCACCTAACTCTGCAGAACAGTATTCAAGGTAATTTTAAAATCGACGTTAACGATTGAAGATTTATCTTCCTTTTTCGTATTTTTAGTGATGAGGGACCGGACGATGTCAATGAATATTCCGAGATCAATTCGTCTGGTGAGGCTAGTAACGCGCAGATGGTACCCCCAATGGCCCCCATAAGGTTCGACGGAAGGTTGGACGAATACATGAAATACAAACCTCAGTTTAGCTTCTTTCCACCGGAAGATTCTAACGCGAGGTCGCCATCGAGGACTCCCGATAACCACAGCACTATTCATCCGATCTCCAATACTAGTGGATTGCCGAAAGAACGAGTTAGATCAAATAGCGAAAGAGATAGTCAAAATAAATCGCAGGCAAGTAGAAAAGTTAAGAAGAGCACCTTGACGTATGCAACCAAGTATACACAGTTTATAGCTTGTAAATTGACCACGTATATTTGGTTGCATATACAACTGTGCTCATCTTTGTTTGATTTTTAAATTTGGTGTACTGTCCAGGCACAAAAACAACTAGAATTGATTCGAAGCGTTTGCGACTCAATGTTGGATCAGCATTTGTTGAATAAGCCAAATCAGACAACTCAGAATGTACGAAATAATTTAACACCGTCGCCTCTCTATTCGGAGCCACGACATTTTGCGTCGCCCAATCCACATTCGATGAATGCTCTGAACGTCGTTAATAATCCTGTTCCGGATACCACATGGATGCCTCCTAATACAACCGCAAATAACGTCCCAGGGTTTCCTGTTAACGACCAGAACTGGCTAGCAACGAATACACTTCAGACGCAAGCGTTCATGTTAAACACCCTCAACCAGTGTTGTCAAATGTTGTGGTTGCAACAACGGGAAATTACAGCTTTAAGAAATAATGTCATGATGGTGAGATAAGATAATTTTAGTTTTTAACTAACAAATTGTACTTAAAAAATAATATATTTGTAATTTCAGATGCAAGAAAGACTTCAGTTGCCTTACGATCAGACGAATCAGATACCATCAATGTACGTCAACTCGAATACCTGCCCGTACCCGCCGTCTGTGCCGTCAGATTCTCGCGAACCGTCGCAAATGCGGACGGTGAATCCGAAGATGAATCATCCGTCCTCCGCCACTTCCTTGCCAAACCTGAACCATCCGCATGCACCGTCGACTAACATAGATAACGCTTTCGCGACTCAAAATAATCTGCATAACGCACGCATTTTAGAGAGTGGTTTGAATAACACCATGCATCAGAATTCTGCGGCAGGCAGCCATATAAACAATACGCTGCTGCAGGCCGTCAATCAACCTTTGCCCTCGCAAATCTGGAATGGTCAGGCTCTCAATAATCAGGTGGCTCCCGGCAATAGAGCCAATAATTATTGGGATAATTTTCGTAGGTAAGTAGACATGTTTTCAGATTGTTAATTTCGTTTTTTTTTGTATTGATTAATAATAGAGTTTTTTGGTTTCGATTAACATCCCTTACTATTTCCCTTCTGTATCCCTTAAATATCAAGTTCAACAGACAATTATTGCACTCAATAGGTAAGAACTAAGAAGTGATTGTAATGGTTTGATTTGTTTTTGTTGTGGTTAAGCATGCTGCTTGTAATTTGTGAATGTGTGTGTGATTTTAGTGATTGAAACCACAATAAATGTCAGGAATACCCATAAAAAGGCAAGGAACTAATTTATGAAGAGAATGATATTGATTTTTCAAAGGTTATAACATTCAAAGCACTTGAACTATCTTAGTGAAACGAACATTACTTATTGCCAAGAGCACCAAATTGTGCATTTATCTTACTTACCATTTTCAATTTCTCATTTGTAAATAAAAAAAAAAAAACAAATAAATTTAATATTTTTAGTTACTCAAGGCAGAATCTTTTATCAACAAAAAGCAATGAAGGTCTACAAAACCAAACACCGCATATAGACAGACTCAACAATATAGCAGAGAGGGCATATAGCTATCCGTTTACGCCCCAAAAACAAAATCCAATTTTTCAAGATACGACAAATTCTTCTGCTGAAAATACACCTCGGAGAAGGTTACATTTCAAACCGGTATGTCCGTTATCGAATATGGATCCCATAGCTTCCATGCCGTCTAATGTCCTTCACATAAATGATACTCACACATTGAAAACGGAAGATAATCCAACGTTATTGGCCGGTTTCAATACAAATTCTAATACGACTTTTGCGAATACCTTTACACAAGGAGATTCCCCATTTACACAAGGAGATTCCCCAGAGGTTATCGAAGTACCTGCTCCGCAGAGGAATAGAAATGAGAGGCACGATGAGTCTGAATCTGATCAGCCAAATAAATCGAAATTATTTGAGGAGTTGCGGGAGAATGTCTACAAAGAAGTGGCATCTTTAATATCGGCCAATCAAGGACGACCGCATTTTCTTATTCAGTTATTTAGGGACCTACAGTTGATAAGTTCTGATCCGTTGCGTAGACAAACGTTACAGTCTATTCAGTCGTTAATTTCCGACTCACTCGCAAGCTCTAATAATGCAACAGGAACTATTAGACAGGTAATTTCTGTTAGTTTAACAGATGAATATTTTATATAAAATTTCTGATTTCTTTTGTTAGCCTGGTTCTCTACAGAATGTTGGAATTGAGAATGATGTTCTCGCAAATTATCCCTCATACTTTGAGGTGCCGTCTGCATGGAATCATATTCGAAGCAATATTGTACGTATTGACCGAGTTTTATATCACAATTTTTTTTTATACAGGGTGTAACAGGTTTGAGTGCGCAAATTTTGGGAGATGATAGGTTCTGGCTAGCTGATAACAAAATTCCTGTATCAATTTTTTTTATTCTTAATAACTGAAATATCAAAGGTTAAAGTTAAGGACAATAGTGCTTGAGTATCGCATGTGGTTAATGGCTATAGCGATTATAATGGATTTTAAATGATTTTGGAGCAGTTATTGATAACCTGCATACCTCTGAACCAATCCCACAGCCAGCAGTAGAAAGAAATCTCCGCTTGTATTCCATAAGGGGGACCACATTGACCAAAAAAAGCTGTAAAATCTCTATGAAATACATTTTATATGTTATTTATTAGGTTATTTCTGGTATTTGCTTGCTATGTAACCTTTAAAGAAACTTCAGGTCCTTTATATGACAAGAAATTGACCATTACAGTCCGCAACTTTGTCCTTTGATATATCCGTTATTATAAAGAATTGACTAATTTTTTATAAGAATTTTATGTTCAATAGCTCGAAATCTATTCTCTCTCAATGTTTGTGCACTCAAACCTGTTACACCCTGTATAACTTTTTCTTTATTATACATATTAGTTCAGCAGGGTAGTTACTAGTTATTCTATTTGTAGGTGTGTGAAGGTGATTTAATTAGCGATTGTCCAGGTTACCTCTCAGACGTTTTGACGTTTTTAAATATGCACAGCGACGAAGTGCTACAACAAAACTTACTAGAATCTCTACGAGAACTCATAGTTGAGTCAACATTTTCTTCAGTATTCAGCAGTAGCAGTAATCCGAAAGACAGTATTATACAAAGACATTTTACCAGTCTAGTCACTTCAGCATTTGAACAGTATAAAGACAAAAGGTAACTTAAAAATATGGACTACTTTAAATCAGTATTAAAGAATTCAATTTTTTGTTTCTAGAGTGCAGGATGTACGTTTGCACATCTTGCAAACAATGGAAGAGCTGTTAAGAGGGGAGATTTCTTTGATTCGTCTAATGCGTGAGAGTATGTCGGATACAAATGAGTTTACCTCCTTGTTGACCTCTGACCAAGTATCAACAACGCAAAATCTAACACTCGGCACTCAAATTGACGGGCCTACTTCTACCATTGATGTCCCTTTACAAATGCAAAATGGCGACTTGGCAGAGGCAGATCAGAGCAGACTAGATGTGGATGATGATGAGGAGGGTGCTGTTGGAGGAATGTTAAGTGACTCTAACGCAACTCAGGTACAGTACAACTTCGATAGATCGGACACTCTCTAGTACGGACACTCCAGTAATCCGAACGCTCTTGTCAACCGGACATTTTAGAAATTTTACCTCCCTAGTTCGGACACAAAATATAATTTGCAGTTAAAATCAGGTAGAAAATACCAAAGTATTGTTTAACATTAATGTCTTACTGTAAAGCAACCGGATCACATAAATTGCCACTTAATATTAGCAATAGCGGCAAATCTAGATGCTTTTAAACGCAGAATGAGCTCAATACCAGTTGTGTACAAGGCGTCTGATAAAGGACGGATGAGTAGAACATTGCTTACTGAATATTTCGAAAAATATTTTAAGCCTGAGGTTAAGACATTTTTAACAGGGGTTAACAGACCCCAAAAAGCTTTAATGTCGATGCTGCCAACGCGTTTTCTTTGGGCATCAGGTGGTCTGCAGAAAACAATTTTCCCATGGAATTTCTGCTTCTCAAAAGGCCCAGAGAAAAATTTCCTAATGTAGCTGTATCCAAAAGAATATAAACAAAGATTGATATATTTTTAAAAAATAACTGAAATCTTTTGCTTATTTTATCCATTTATGTTCAGAATTTAGTTTTTAATTTTGTTTTGGTTATATGTGACCTCGGATGCGAAAAGGGACCTATCGTGCGAAAATAACGAGCAGCATAACGGTACATATCGGAAGAGACCTTACGTGCGAAAATATTATGCAAGATAACGTTACGACAGGTCCCTTTTTGCGTCCGGGCTCACATATATTCAAATATTCCCAGTTGTTTTCATCTTCATCATAAAAAATGACCCTTCCCAACAAAAGAAAAAAAACCTCCAGTGATCCGGATACCTCAATAGTCCGGACATGGTCAGGAACGATATATGTCCGGATTAGCGAAGTTATACTGTAATTAATCTCGTAATTTCCGTTAGAGCCACATGTTGCCAACATTTTATGTATAGGTTTTGTTAAATAGTTAAATGTTGGTTTTAGGTCAGTCAGGATGAACTGGATATGTCAAAAATAGACTTAGCTGTTACTGCGGAAGTGAGTTAATCTTTTACACACAAATACATGTTACTCAGTTTTTATTTTAGTCCGATGCGGAGTTTTCTGAACAAGGATTGGACCAGGTACCTACTAGATTAACCACACATTCGCTATCAAAAACAAACAGTTCTAGAGGTAAATAAAAATAAAAAAAGCTAATTAATGCGTTTATAAAACAATTTTATTTTTAGATCGTTCTAATTCATCGAGAAGTGACAGCGAGCAGTTTTAGTAAGGGACAAAAAAAAAGCATTTTGTGCTTATCGTTTTACAATAGATCTTATTTTATAAATGATTAAATAAGGCGCAAATATATTATATAAAAAAAATATTATTCGTGTTATTGTACATTATAATTATAAAATGAAGTAACTATACTATAAACTATTTCTAATACATACAATATTTAGTTAAATGTCATGTCCATGCCAATGAAAGACACAGCAACCGTGAGTGTTCTCTAGTAGTTCTTCTAATAGTCTAACATCCTGATTACCCTGATTTGCCATTTTCTTATCTAAGAAACAATAATATTACAATTTTCACGCGTTAATAACAATTTATTAGTTATATATAATGCCCCATGATACATCGTGGCATATCTGGCACATTATGGGTAGGTTGCTTCAATTGTGAAGGAGGTCTACAATTTCTCAGAGGGGTTGGAGCAGGTAGGAATTCTGCAATAACAATAGAATAGAATTACAGTTCCTGGAGCCATATTATAAATGAAGAGTTGTAAATCAAAAGGATCTAAGTGCCATTTTTATGTTTTTTGAGGGTTTTGTGTCAATAGGTTCTACAGGCCACCCTCAGTAGAGTAGTTTCAAACTAAGAAGAGCACAGTTGTATATGCAACCAATCATACCGAGTGTATGGTTCATAAATTGCCTGTGTATATTTGGTTGCATATACAACTGTACTCTTCTTAGTTTGAAACATCTATAACAATCAAAAGGATCTATATCAATATCAATTCGTTTTGGGGTTCCCTGAATCGATTGCAATGATTTCTGCACAATGTATGTGGGTTGGTATGTGGGTACAAGTAACTTACCGTTTTCCCGCCTCTTTTTAAATGTTTGTATTTCGACGCTCTGTTCCAAAGCACGTTTCCTGTTGTTTATATGACCACCGGTCATGTTATCTGCCTCCATTCCGTTTGAATTATTAAAATCTCTACTTGGTAGGGACGTTTGCGAATCCATTCTTTCGATACAATGATCGTTTTTTGTATCTTTCATTGTCGGGAGAAAGCCGTAATAACCGTTTCCTGATGTGTTTGTATTCGCGCCAGCATTACCGATATTTAAAGAACTTCCATCCAGTGGATTCTGAATAACCGGTAAACAATAATTGATTGCGTCCCTCATAATGTGCATGTGTGTTCTAAAAAGCAACGTTTCAATCACTCGCTGCCGTTCGCACTGTTCGCAGTCAGCAAGCAACTGCTAGCGGCGAGTGAGATTGCGTAGCCAAGCTAAATAAATTCTATGACATGTTGGCGGCGTTTACCTTTCCTATATATGAACTACACATAGAAACAACTTTCACATTGCATATTTTAAAATATAATCTTGTTCTTTGTACTCTCATTGTTTCTTCTGACTTACGATCGGCTCGGTATTTTGATTTTCGAACTCACGGCGGGCCTAAATGACAAATGTTTGTAAAGAAGCTTTCGGACATATTTCAAAGATCGTGCATTTTCGTGCAAAGTCGTATTCAACGAGTACTTTTCCATAAATTGATGTTCCAATAAAAATTGAATGTAAATATTAGCCCTGAAATAGAGTGTAATCATTATTTTTGGGTTGACAAACCTGTCAAATAAGTATTACGGCCAATAAGATAAGGAAGATAAGCGCGACCGGTTTAAAAGCAAAAGGAAAACACCGTCGCGTTCCAATAAAATTCAGAAAATAGTTAGATGCCGAATCGAATGACTGCGTCATCAATTGGCGGTTGTCAATTTTTACAAAACGGCGATTTTGGAAAAAAAACGTGTAAATCCACCGAGTTATTACAGGTTCCTTCTTTCTACAATATACTGTTAGCCACGCATGCGCATTACGTATTTGGTGTTTGCTTTTGTACCTAACCTAAAAGTCTAATAAATTGGTTCTACGTATATAAAGTAGTATACAAAGATTACGATGGCTGAATTTAATGTTTTCAAAACTGTATTTTATTATTCAGTATTTATAATATTAGCGCCTATATCCACGTTTTTTGCAACAAAAATATTTGTTTTTGAAGGTAAATTCGTGGCTCCTATGATTTTGATCACATGATGAGACATTTACCCTCGTTTTGTTTTTAGGTGTACTGGGGACATCAAATGTGACTAGCAATGTATGGTCAGCAATAGCAGCCGTAATCGTACTTCACATAGCGTTAGGGTTATACATATTTAAGGCATACTCCGACCAAGGAAAGGACAAACCCGATAAGGATGGCAAGATCGACTAGATATTTCTTATGGCCACAACCTTTCACAAATTCCATTATGTAGCATATTCTTTGCGTTATAACTGCATGAGTGTAATTATACACAGTTTGTAATTTTGTATTTATTTATGTTTTATTGTGTTAATGTCAAAAAATGAGGCAACTTATTTTGTTTTAAAATAACTAGGTTTATTGTAAATGTAAACTGCATACAATTAAATCTTCTTACAATATAAAACAATAAAAATATCTATAAATTGCAGCTGGTTGCTGATCTCCAACCTTTTTTTAATCTTTTGCTGTAATATGCCATAAGATTATTCATTTCAGGCCGATCAGCCAAATTCATTGTTTCTTGAGGATCCAAATAGTGGTCATATAATTCTTTAGCATAAATTCGCTTCCAGCTTGGCTTACATGATTGCGGATTGAAGCCAACCCACTCTGTATATCGATGTGTTTTTGTTCGTATAGAATAACCCATAATTTTTATGTACTTTAGTTTTGGTTTATCGCTGTTTGGAAATATTGTCGGAAAGTTTCCAGGTCTGGGATACTGAGTAAAAACTGCATCTTTTTCAGAATAATTCTAAAAGAACTCTGTTAGAACGCGATATGTATAAAGTGGAGAGAACCCTTACTGATCTTTGCAGAGTGGATACCATAAGAGGCACTAAACTCTTTCCCTCAGTGCAACTTTCCATTTTTGGTTTATTCACAGAACATTCAGGCAAACTATTAGATACTTGTGTTAAGTCAACTAAAGTAGGAAATAAATCGACAAGCTCTACAAGCTCGTCAACTACCTGCATATCTCTAACCATTGAAGGCACTTGGATGATTAACGGAACCCTTGTAGCTATATCAAAATTACTATATTTTGCAAATTCTCCATGCTCTCCTAATGACCATCCTTAAATTTTATAAAAGAAATTACTTAGTAATTATTTTGTAGAAATGGTTTTGTTAAATAATACGTAAACATGTTTGCCAATTAAATTCTTTCTACTTATAAAATACCTAATATTTACTTACCATGATCACCAAACAAAACAATGATTGTATTACGGGTAACTTGTTGTAATAAAGTCCCGATTAAGTCATCAATATAAGTAACAGAGGCAGCATATGCTTGTAAAATTTCTCGAGTAACATTTAGAGGCATTTCTCCAAATGGAAAAGGAATGTTTAATGACCGGATGTCGTCACGTTCCCTTATGTCAGTCCAAGGGTTCCATGCGACAGTTGGCATTGTAGGAGGCCTCCAATGGTTCTTTGGTATTCTTATTTTCTCCAAAGGATGGTATTCTGCAACAACCCAATAGTATTCCTAATACGTTCCTATTTCATTAATTGAACAGCCAAATTACTTAGATATTCGATTGGGAATTTGAAAGGAATATGGGGTTTGTGAAAACCAACAGCTAGAAAGTATGGTTGTCCACCGGCAATTTGGTGATGATTTTTTAAAAAATATGAGGCTGCATTAAATATCTCCAAGTCGGGTAATGTTGCCTTTGGTTGTTCTTTCACAATAACAGGACATATAAGGTTCATTCCTAGAGAAGCATCACGATTCAAGCAAACTTTTGCATCTTTGTATTGTTCAGTTATTGGGTGAAATGCCGGTTTACTCCAACTGTATTCTCCGTCATCTGTATAATTAGACGAAATACCAGGGTGAAATACTTTCCCCACAGAATATGTATAATAGCCGTGCTCTTTAAAATATTGTGGTAGTGTTGTAAAATTTCCTGCAACATCACGCCAATAACTAAAAAAATCGTATAAATGCAGTGAATCAGGTCTTCGACTTGTTAAGAATGAATTACGACTTGGAGCACACAACGATAGCTAAAATAAAAACAAGGAATAGCAGCGAAAAAATTAAACAAATTAACTTACCTGGCAAAATGCTTGCCTAAAAACAAAACTCTTCTTTGCTAAACTATCAATATTAGGTGTATAAGCATTTTTATCCCCAAATACTCCTAGAGCTGGTCTTAGATCATCAACAACAATAAACAAAACGTTTTGTCGTTTGCAATAGATAAATTCCATGTATACAATTAAATAAACAATGCAGCAATTACACCTCATTTCTGTACCGCATATCTCATCTTCAAAAATACCAATTACATAAATTGCATTGAATTGCATTCCAAAATTTGCCAATGGGTATGCAATCTGGCATACCGCGCTGCATATTGTGCGGTAGTTTATTGGTTATTGAGCGACTCTTTGTTTGTTGATGACCCAATCAGCTGATCTGTGTTGTGTTTATGACAGACTGCGCTGCGTTGAAATATTTTCCGTGTACAAAGATTGATCATCTGATTGTAATTCCGCGATCAGATAATCTGGTCCGTATGTTATTTATATAGCGACGTTATTCCTGCGAAGTGCTAAATAGTTGTATGTATGATAGTTGCTTAGTGGTATTGTGTAAGTTGCAGCAGCACATTTGACGTCACGGTGTGTTTTAAATCTGTCAGTGAAAATGACGCAGTTGTAATTAAAGATGTTAATTTATATTTAAGACAAAGTAAGTTGAAGTTTTTGATCCTAGTAATTGGCTTTGGTCTAGGTATGCTTTGTAATTTGCTTTGAGATATGCTGTCAATGCCTAGAAACGGAAATAACCCTTTGTCCTTCAAGCTAAAAAAAATTCTCCACACCCTTTGTTTGGCTCGCAGCGCATTGTTTGATAATAACATAAACAGAAAACATGTAGTTATGGACCACTCTTGAATCTAAATTAAAATTATCAAATGTAGTATAAGAGTTTCTTGTAACATATACCAATGGAAAAATACCTTTTTTTTTCTTTTCAGCATTTGCAAGTAGTAGGAAAAAAGTATTATAAATATGTCTGCTGATTCTCAAACTCGCTCTCGATCTCAAAGTAGGAATAGTACAGAACCAATCATTGTAACTCCTGAACTAGTTACCGACCCCACAATTTTGGATAGCGTAGCCGGTTTTATTAGCGACGTTGTACCGAATGCGTACAACGTCCCCAGCGATACAAAAGACCAAATCCAGTGGGCACGTTTCGAACAAGTAGGTTATGATGAGTACTCCGTGGATGCAGATTCTGAAAATATTATTCCGCAACCATTAATTCTCGTGCTAGGATACCCAAATGGTGTACAGGTATGATATTAATTCAGTTTATTTAGTTTTTAATGTTGTGTAAATATAAATATAAATCTAGGAACTAAATCTATACAGTAATAAAAATAGATACGTGATTGCTATAACTTTCAAGGTCTTTGTGTGTTGTTATTAGAATTTGAGGTTATTTGTATTCCTTATTTAAATCTGCAGGTATGGTCGGTACCAGCTTCAGGGGAAGCTGTCGAATTGTTCTCATGGAAGCACGGATGTGTGAAAGTATTAAAAATTCTCCCAAATCCGCACAAAATTGGTTACAACTGTTCGGATTTATTTATTGGTAAACGACCACTCATCGCTCTCTGTGATAATGCATCACCCACGCCACCATTCTGCTCACTGAACTTCATTTCATTGAAGACCAGTGAACAGGTAACTATTTTTATTTGTAGAGTAGTTTTGAAATACGAAGAGCACCATGACATATGCAACCAATTATACCCAGTGTATGGTTTATAAATTGACCGCGTATATTTGGTTGCATACACAACTCTGCTCTTCTTAGTTTGAAACATTTATATTCTTGCTATGGATTTCACGGTAATTTCACTTAATGGTGTGCCAGACGTTCTAAATTCCTTTTGCTTAACAAGTTTAATTAAAAAAAAATGTTTTTTTTTGTACTATTTGCAAACAAAATAAACAATATTAATAATAATTATAATATATATTATTTAATATTATTAAATTGTATCTTTTATTCTAAAGCTTTTACTTATGCCATTTTAATTATAGGTTAAGACAATTAAATTTAAAAATCCGATCTTGGATGTACTGGCAAATCGCACATCTGTAGTTGTTGCTTTTTCGGAACGAATAGCCGTATTTGATGGTTTTTCTCTGGAGGACAAACTTGTCGTTACAACTTGTTATCTCAGTCCTGGAATTAATCCTAATCCGATCGCATTGGGTGTAAGATGGATGGGATATGCCGAGAACAAGCTAATTCCTTCACGAAGAAGTAGCGGAGGCAATGATGGGGAAGGTGTTCAGGTATGATAATATCTTTTCTATATTGCTAATAAATTTCTCCCAGAAATCTAGAATTTAAACAAAATGTAATTAATAAAATGTAACGAATTTCTGATTTCTGTGGTATGCCATATAACACCATGTATTTTGCGAAGAAAAGACTAACTGAACAAATTACACAAAGTTATATGGCAAATAGCACTGCAACTGAAAATTATATGAATTGTACCTATATAAAGAATGCTTTGTGATATAAATTACAATGTTATGCTTTTACAAAAAACGTTAACAAATTATTAATAATAACCGGTAAGTGATTATTTTCCCAGTGTTTATAACATTAATCAATTGTTGTATTAATACTTACTAGTAATTTGGCTGCCTTTATTATTGTAGTTAACAATCCATATACATCTTCTGTAGACTTGTTATACTAGTCTTTAATGATGTTACGGGCAAAAATTTTGCTGGTAAAGATAAGATAATTAATTGTTGTAGACATTTTTTTTTTCGCAAAACATTGTATTGTAAATGAACGTGTCTGGAGCTAAAAGTCATTTTTGTCCTCTCACCCCGATGCCAGACAAAAATATAGATATGCAAAGAGTCGCAAATATTGCCAAAGTTTAACGTATTTATTTATAGCAAAAAAAAAACATCATGCCAATCGTCTTTTCTTTTAAATTGGAATAATGAAGTGTAATGTTTTTATGAGCTCTAAGAGAACATTGGATATATTATATTCTTATTACAGAGTTATACGGCAACGGTTCTGCATGCGGCAAAATCTCTTGGTCGAGGGTTGCGTGAATTGGGGGAAACTGTCGCAAGTAGTTTAACCGGAACAGTTCCATACAAACCGGGGGCTACTGTCGGAGGTACACTCCCCAATGATATTCTACAGAAGGGAATTGTAACAATTTTAGATATTGAGGTAATTTAAAAAAAAAAACTTGCATTGTATCTTAGATGATACAAGAATTCTTCGTTACAGTGTGAGAATGCGACATCTACAGACCGCTCCACCGAAAACGAAGCTGTTGTGTGCCATTTTACTGCCCATACAGAAGCTATAGTGTGCATGCAGTTTGACCCAAGCGGGATGCTCCTCCTCACTGCAGATAAGCGAGGTCACGACTTCCATATCTTCAGGATACATCCCCACCCCAGTGGTCCAGCATTAGCGGCCGTTCATCACCTGTACGTCTTGCATCGCGGTGACACCACGGCACGCGTACAGGATATGTGCTTCTCACCGGATTCGCGTTGGGTCACGGTATCCACATTGCGCGGTACGACACACGTCTTCCCGATTACGCCGTACGGCGGTCCTGTTGGAGTTCGCACGCACGCGACCCCTTACGTCGTAAACAAGATGTCAAGATATCATCGGTCCGCCGGCCTCACCGCCGAAGGACGCTCGAACAGTCCCGTCTCCCTATTTGAAGCCCCCGTTAACGCTAATTTACCATATCATAATCCGCGACTGCCGCCGTTTCCACATCCAACGGTCATTAATCCATTTGCTCAAATTAGGCAACCTGTCAGTATACAAAATTCTTCGACTGTGCAGCAGAGAGGTCAAGGTTAGTATATTTTTTATGTTAAATATCTAGTAAAACATAAAAATATTTAAAAAAGTATCTGGTGTGGCCCCCACTCAACTTTCGGACTACACTGACACATTGTTTACAAATTTATAAACTCTTTAAACCTATAGAGTATAGACAATAGAGGGTGAAGCACCAAAAACGAATCTCTGTAAGATAATAATAATAATAGTATATCGGGATTATAACAATACATACAAGGCACCTCTCGATACAAATAACTATAATAATACAGTCACGTATCTGTGTGCTTTCCAACGAGGTTTATTTCTCTACTTGTTTATTATTTTTATCGATTTGGGGTTAATTAATTAATGGTACACTTATTTAAGATCATATTAGTAAAATATTGAAATAATTTAGGTCGACAGCGTCTCAGTTCGTCATCCGAAGATAATATTCAAGTAGTTCTTCGAGTTTGTGCATTTTTTGCACCTCCCAGGGCTTGGATTTCGAACAATTTGATTCCGCGGGATAATAAATCCCAGGTTAGATTGGTGGAGTCGCTGTTTGTCATGTCCTGCCACGGTTCGTTAATCCAATATGACCTCGACCCGCGTCATGTCTCCAATGTG
Source organism: Aphodius granarius (assembly GCA_963971325.1). Classification (NCBI taxonomy): domain Eukaryota; kingdom Metazoa; phylum Arthropoda; class Insecta; order Coleoptera; family Scarabaeidae; genus Aphodius; species Aphodius granarius. The sequence goes on from OZ020226.1 coordinate 20,100,619, forward strand.
CCCAAGGACAGAATTTGCGATGACACTCCGGTTGAACTGGCCGTACGAGCCAAAGCGCAGTGGATTTTACAGAGACAGCCCAACGGTAGAGAGCTGACATTACCGCTACCATCCGATGCCATAAACCAGATTTGCCCGGAGGTTGTCTCTCCCAAGTCTAAGCCCAATCATAACGATGATAAATGGTTATCGCAAGTGGAAATTGTTACGCATGCTGGCCCGCACAGAAGACTATGGATGGGTCCACAGTTTACATTTAAGACATACACCACTACACCTGGGTAAGTATTATTTACTATAGTAAAAAAACATTGTAAATGGTTAGAATGCTATTTGAACAACACCTCAAATGCGGCTAAATGATTTAAAGAGTTTGCGTTTGTAATTTAGTTGGTGTACATACCAAATTATAAAAATATTCTACGACCACCACGGCCAATCACAGCTGCCCCAGATCCCCCTCCCACCAATAGTTGCTATTTTATCGTCATAGACGCGGTTTTCTTTCGGAAACCTAGGTATTCAAATAATTACATACAATTTAAGTTAACGTCTTGAACTGCTATCTTTTTTTTTTTTAAATTTTCTTATTCTTGGTAAATCTCTGTTGATCTGAAAAGTAAATTCTTTGTTTATAATATGTGGATTAGTTTTGTAATGTTACCTTTGTTTTTGTAGTAATCCTGTGAATATTTTGGAATCTAAACCGATTGACGTTGAAAGGTCAAAACCAGTAAATATGCCTGCAACTGGCGGATATCCTGTGTTGATTGAAGCTGGATCGGTGAGCAGTTGCGAACCATCGCCCAAACTACTAGACAAATACCAAAGAAACTTTGAGGATGCGGGGGGTGCGTGTGAACTGCAATTAAAGGAGGATTTAGCCGATGCCATGTTAGAATCGCCGGGAATACGAGAAGGTGGTGAGTTATTACTCATTTTAGCTTCCTTATATTCTATCCAAAACTTTATTTTATTTTATTGTTGTATGCTTTATGTTTAGTGTATTGGTATTGAGATACTATATTGAAAATACCGTAAAAGTTCTATTTCACATTATTATTGTGTTTGAGAATTTTGTTTTACCCGAAATTTACCCATAATAATTGACCATCTGTTAATCTTACTTAACAGTTTGTTCTGTTTGTGGTGTAAAGTGTGCGTAAGAATGATATCCAGCTTTGCGTGGTTTAGTTTTGGTGTCTGCTAAAAATTGGGGCTATGCGTCCAGAAATAGCCAAAGGCAGGAAATCTGATCACTAATATGATTTTGTTTCATTGCATTTCACATAGTTTCGTTTTTGCACATAACTCACACACTTGTTTGTGTTTTTTTTTTTTTTTAAGTTTTCTACTAATTTTTAATTAATTAATACTTATAATCCATTTTGGTTGTTTCCTTGCATGTAGTGCATGGCTCTTCTTCATAATCTTCATTTCATATCTGCTAGAATTAACAGAGTTGATGATAAAAGTATTTGTGATAATCAGTAATACCTGCCATTGGCTCTTTCTGTTCAGGTCGGCGTTGTGTTATTGTGTCGATGAAACCGCATGGGTCCGGAATTGCAAAGGTCGTCAATCCTCTAGGGACAGTCGTTACCGTCCACTCTGACGACAGCGATACCGAGCCCGTCGTTAACGAAGAGATTATCCACGAGAATTGCGATGAAGCTCTCTTCAGACCCGTTGTCGCCTCCAAGGCAATTGAACCCAAGAATACAGTGCAGGTCTCTTGTAACTTTCCATACAGCAGACCTAAAATATCAGGCACAAGAAAAGAGATCAGTCACATTCGTGATATCGTTCAAACATCTTTGCAAAGACCAATTATTGAAGAAAAACCTACTTCACTGCTAATCACCAATAGAAATATACAAAATAGTAAGATTGAGAAATGCGATTCCCTTTCGGAAGTTGACTCCGGAATTGAGAAGGAGCGCAGCGAATCTCCTCTATATTATGATACGAAGATAGAACCAAAAGCTAGTCATTGTGATCAGGGTGAAACAAAAGATTACCTAACGTCTACCTTAGTAGACGTGCCTAGTAAGCTTCCCTTTGTTAAACTTAAACCAACCGTCTGTGATATTTCAGATACACTACTAGATTTGCCCGAACCTTTTGTGCTACCATTTACGGAATCAGATGGTACGAAGCCACCAGTGAGGTTTGAAGTACCAGAACCGCTAGGTGACATTGATTTGCCAGTTCAATCAAGTTTGTCTGATGATGGCCACATTTGTTTGGTACCTACGAATGTTACAAATTTAGAGAATCAAGAAAAAATAGTAAACTCAAAGAAAGGGAAATGCATAAAAGTTGATAAATACCAAGGTTTGGAACCGAAAGATATCGTGTCCTCTTCCGAGGAGAATATATTGGAAGAGAAAGTTCTAATGAAGAAGCCACGTAAACCGAAAACCAAACTTGGAGTTCGCATTTTGAGTGTAAACAAAGAGGACGAAAAGAAAGACGACGTGTCCGTCGATTTTCACATATCATTGCCTAAGCGCACTTGGAGCAACGTTGCCGCTTCTAAGCCTAAGGAGTCCTCTCCTGATCTATTAGAACAAAATGAAGAAATTTTTAAATATTCTGCACCGAAACCAACTTTGCTTCAGTACGATAATCAAGATTTTGTTCCGGAAACGTTTAGAAATACCATTTCTCTTGCTGAAAATATTAATTTGATTAAAATTGATAAATCCAGTGACGAAGAGAAAGTTGAGAATTCTAGCTCGCAGACGGAGACGACGGAAAGTGATGATTCCGGTAAGATTCCGATAGATTGCAACGCCATGGATACAGAGGAAGACAATTGCCAGCCGGAAGCTGTTAAATTATCTTGTAATGTTTCCAAAGTCAGTAAGAGAAAATCAAAAAAAAAGAAAAGATAAATTAATTTGTGTCTGCATATACATAGTATGATAAGAGCTTAAACTGGCAGAAATTGTACAGAAAAATTGATAGGAAACGCTTAAAAAGTTATTCTTGATTTTATTCTCTTCTACGGAATAAACGGAATGTGTATGATAATAGTGTATAGATGAGCGTTATTATTTTTTTGCAGATTAATCTTCCAATTATTAATGTGTGAATATATGTGATGTGATTATTAAAGGTACCTTAAGTTGGGAAATATCGTACTGTAAGAAAAGGAGGGTCACGCTCAAAATCCTCAACTTTTAGAAACAAATCTTTTTAACTCATTTTATTAGTTTTGCAGTAATATCTAACATCTTATCCTACATCTTCAATTTTATGGTATCTTTTTTCTCATCACAAATGTGGGTCAACTCACAAGTTACCTGCAAATGTATTTGTTTTTTAATAAGTATAGTTTAGTTATATAAAGTACATATAATTTGCAGAATAATTACGTTATATTCTTTAACAACATGTATAAAATGGAAACATTAGGATAGGAATACAATCAAAACAACAATAAAAATATATGGAATAATTAGGATTTATTAAAGTATGTGCATTACTTTGGGTGTGATTTTTTTGATCTGTTGACATTTAAGATACTGTGGGTTACCATATAATAATTATGTTTTATTGTGATGAATATTCATAATTTAGGTAGTATTTATTTTAGATTAAATATTAATAGTCTGTGTCTGTATCTATATTATTTACTAATATATTTCTAAACACGTTGCTGCATGTTTCTTATTTCAACATCGTTAGGTTTGATATACACTGTCAACTGGTAAGTTTTATTTGTTTCTATATGTGTACATAGGCTAATTTTAAACAATACAACAGTAAATATACAAGTAAAACCTGAATATATAGGTATGCAATGACAGTTTAATATATTTCAGATCTCACAATGCCAAAGAAAAAATGTTTACATTCTGAAGAGCTACAGCGTTCATAAAAAATGTTTAAATCAAGAAAAGAACCATGGGAAGCAGAATGCCATGGTTCTTTTCATGTTTTCCTAATAGATATGGAAGCACGATAAAATGATACTTCTGATACCATTTTGAGCAGTTTATAATAATTTACGGGACAAGAAACTAAATAAATAAAATAAGCAAGGGCACGATGACGAGGCTGGTGAAAGTTCAACATTATCCCGAGCTAGTAGCGCAAGCTCTAAATAGCGGCTAATAATCTACAGCAAGTATATTTTGCATTCCAAACAACGTTGCAGCATGACTTTTCGGCCGGCGACTATTCATTATGTGATCAGTATTTTTAAAGTAATTACTAAATCATTTATTAGTTGGTTATCAGTGATCAGTTAAATCGGTACCTAAGTTTTAAAGATGACTCCGAGCAGACGTGGACGTCAAAATGTTTATATTGACGTTACCGGTGAACTACCGATAAACCGAACTGTTTACTCAGTTTAATAATTTCACTCTTTGATAAAGTATTGAACTGAATATATATTTTAATTAGTTTCAGGAGGTGAGCAAGTAACAGACTGTATTTATCGTGAGGAAGATCTTAGTTCAGCTAGCAGCTTTAGCTCAGCCAGTAGAGCGTCTCCTACTCCATCGTACAGCGGTGACAATTTATTGCATTTTCCTGGAGATTCTAGTAGTTCCTTGTAGTACAATATTAAGAACTAAGGTTATGTAGAATGAATTATTTGGTTAGTATAGGATAGCACATCATTATTCGAAAAGGGATGTTTTAAATCGTTCATATTCCGTGGAATACTACAATGTCTATAACATATTAAAACCTATGATTAGATCGTGATGTACTGCATGTTTAGTATAACTACAGTTGTCAAAATATTAGGATAAGTATATAACGATATTGTATATGCATAAGATCATTGTGATAACATTTAACTCTTTTATACTAAACATTTACTTGTATTAGATGTAAGATGTAAAAAGTATTGTTTGCAAAAGTATGGTGCTTGTTAAATGCAGTCTCGAGAATCACATAACTTTGTGAGGGCATTAATTACATATATGAATAATACATGCCATTTAAAACTATGGTGAAACATATTAGATTATTTTTTTTTAAATTAAATGCGTTGGGTCAATATCAAATTCTTTTGTGCGTTTCTAGTTTTATTGGCATGGATGTAGAAGGTGATTTGCTAACAATATACTTGTGATGGGCACATATTACGATTTCTATTTCTTATAAGGAACTGGATGCTTGTGTTTTCATATCCTGAAAATTTCAAATTAAATATTTTGTACCAAAATGTAGCTAATTAAAATACATAATAAAGATGATAATCAAAACATCATCGATATTAACCCTTATTAATAAATTTACCCTTCCCATGTGGATTTTGTTTAAATCTCTACAGTGACCTGTAAAAATATTAACATGTAAACAAAAATATATATATTTGCATTTGATACCTGTTTTTAATCCAAAAAATTTTTTTTTGCCCGTAGAATGCTTTCAAATGCTGCAAACTGGCGACTGATACATACAATGATAGTTAAAATACTCCCAAAACTGCATAAGGCAGTAGCCTCTTTTTTTTCCACTGTTCGGGTAAACCTATTGCAAACAACAAAAACGAGATAATGGGTTCTATGTTAATTTATTTATTTTATATAGACTTTAGTACAGTTAACATTATTAAATCTATACTCAATACAAGAGGTACATAATTTAATGTATAGAAACCATTACGTAACCTAAGAATCACAGACATTTATTTTATCCTAAGAATGCAAAAAGCATGGAATAATAATAAATTGAATGTCACATGGGGACTGGAACATAATATTCATTTAGATTAGGTATTTTGTTCCAAATGTGAACAAACTCACTTGAACTTGACATCTGCAGCTAAAAAAATCTTTAGAAAAAATCTATAGGCAAAAAAGCACAGCTGTATATGCAACCAAATATACGCGGGTCAATTATAAACCATGAAGTGGGTATAACTGGTTGCATATGTCACAGTGCTCTTCTCAGATTCAAACGTTTTAATCCCAATTTAATTCATTAAAAGGTCTTTAATTCATCATCTAGCCTTCATCTCAAAGCAAATTATTCCATACTTTTTTCTCATCGCATTAACTATTTACATAGCACTCCTAATGACAGTGTTAACCAATATCCTATAAGAGGACAAGACCAAGGTTTCACAAGCGTCAATCATAGCGTCGTAAACAGCCTGCTCCGATATTCATGACTCACTATTCAAACTTATCGACGATATATCCTGACAGATCTTTGTCTCCGACAGGTCATTGGCCACCGCGAGCAAAATCTCCAAGATCAGTTCCTTGCTCAGGGTCTTCAGACGCTCCAACTTAGCAATCTTCGTAATGTTAAACACAATCAGACACATGGCATAAGATTTAATGTCGCTTGTCTGCATCTTATCAGCAGCTTCTAGGAGTTGAATCACGTTGTCCACGGTTACATTCATCTCAAGATTTTGCTTGCAGAACGCCTGGAGTCTGTTGTTAGTGAAATTATAGAATAGGGGGGCGGAGAAAAGGTATAGTGAATCTTCCGGAGGCATGTTTACTTCACTGTAGTAGATGTATCTGAGGAGGGAATTGAATGATTCTATTGAAGGGGTCATCTCTCCTATCTGTATCTGGAAATATCCGAAAAAGTGAAAATATGCTTAAAGAGAACCCAAAATGAAGATCTAAAAGATCACTCACCCTAACAGTATTATCCGCTGGCATAAAAGACCTGAACATAGCCTCAAAGTATCCACATCTAGCAGCTAAAATGCATTTATGCGCGGGAACAACATGATTATCAACAATCAAGTTAATATCGCAGAATTCTTTCCCGGTCATCATCAGGAAAAGTGCCATATCCTGTTCCAGAGACAATCCGGTGGTGTCCATTAATGGTTCACTAAGTGCCTTAGGTTGCGGCGTCTGCTTTCTTCTAACCACTTCCACCATAAGTTTTCGATCAAGAGTTTCAAATTCATCGCTCATAACAATCTGATTATAATTGGACTCTTTGACGATAAACCTCAAACAAAACTCTTTGATGTAGTCCAAATTCAAAAGATCGGCATTGTGCAGCGCCACGAGAACGTTCTTGAGGCAAATAGTCGCGTTTAAATATTGCACGCAAAGATATTCCAGTCTAGTCATTTTGAATTTGACCGCCAATCGATAAACGTCCATCATCAAAAGTACAAGGCGATTGCTAAAAGGATCTTCACCTTGCTTTGCTTTCTTTATGGGATCGATGCAGTCCATGTATATATAGTCCAAGACCATTTCAAAAGCCTCCGGATTTGCATCTACCAAACTTACTTCGACCATTGGTAGTTCATTCGGAGGTGTGGTGGCCGCATTATGTTTCTTATCCCTAAGTTCTTTTGCTTGTCGCACCTAAATACAAAAAAAAGGCTCAAATTTACTTCGCGAGATTTGTAGGTGCAAATCCAACAAAAAATAATGAAACCTAATATACGCGGGTCAATTATAAACCATACACTGGGTATAATTAGTTGCGTATGTCTAACTACTCTACCAATAAAATGAACTGAACATAAATAAATGTAACTAAAACCTTTTTCCCAGACCTGTTTTTCTCTATTATCACAGTTTTACAACACCAACTTTCAATTAGAACACACTATACCAAAAAATTTTTCCATACCGTACAGTAAACTTTCCCCCCCCCCCAAAAAAAAAAATAAGTGAGTAAAACGCCATCTCACCTGCTTCCGAAGATACTGCGACCTAGCAGCAACCATGGGAAGGTGAGCCAAGATCCTAACCTCCTCGGTGCCGACAATAAACTGTACGTCGCTAAAGAGTCTCGATTCCAAAATTTTTCCGAAATCATCGTGTAGCGTACACTTGGGATAGCTTGAGAACTGGAACCTGTACATCTCGCAGCTTCTCACGTTATTGTCAATTGTACCCCCGAAAATGTACATGGCATTCCCCACGACGGCGGCGGCGTGAAACAACCGTTCCGACGGTACAATTGACTCTGCAGAAGGCAAAACAATCGTCCACGTTTGGGTGTCCAGATCGAAGCAATGCAGGTCATTGGAGAGCGTGCTATCGGCAGCACCCCCGAAAACGTATAGGTGCCTGTCGAAGGCTACCATGGTGTGACCGTAGCGACGAGCTGGTGGTGGAGGAGCCCCACGGAGAATGTGTTCCGTTGAGATTCTTGTCCAGCTGAGGAAAGTTATTTCAAATTAGAGAATTTCGAATCAATTGTATTCTGTTTGTTCAAAAGAAGTGAGTACTAGAAGTCACACATTCTGACAACTTTTAGAGATTGAATGACAGAGGGAAGGTCTTACGTTTTGGTTCGGAAGTGAAACTGGAAGAGAGAATTTGTGATCTTAGCTCCGCTTTGACCACTAAAAACAAACATGCAATCCCTAGCCACGGCTACTGGGAAATTACAGCAGGTTGGGGGTCGTTCTCCTTTTTGATCAATTTCCTCCCAAACACGATTTTCACCCTACAAAAATTATTTCAGATAATGCATGGTGTAATGCAGATATTATGATATAACTCAGTTTTATTTGTGTCCTCAACGAACGAAATAGTCTCCGCTCTGCTGGTAGAAATTTGAATTAAACAATTTGGGCTAAATAGCGCCATCTACATTTGCTTGTTTAGGCGAATGGCGCATTTCATTGGCTATTTGCCTCAACAAGTGAAAGAGACCCACTCTGGTGGTAGAAATTTGAATTAAACAATTTGGGCCATCTACATTCGCTTGTTCAGGCGGATTGCCAATATTGTTAAAGTGTTAACCTGCCACATTCATTTCGAACAAAATTTTAAATTTTGCACCATTCAAAAGCATGAGGCGTATTATACAATTATGTTCATCTGTCAAGTCAAATTTTGTTTTTTAGCTTTCCTGTAAAATGGACTATGTTTAAATCAAATTTACAGTTAGAAAACGAATCCCAGAACACATTCTGCAAATACCCGTTGATTATAAAAGGTTCAAATAAGGCCAGAAGCGTATTTTCATAGTACTTGACATAAGAATTACTTCTACATTATCAATATAAAAAAATACAAAAAGTACCCAAACAAAAACTGTAATTTTCAATTTCTTTTTAAATGTTTTATAAAAAACAATTTTTCACACTAATAATGGTACTTATACATATCAAAAAAAGCCCAAACCCAACCCAAATCCATCTCTCTATCAAATAATATATATTAAACTTAACTAATAAATGTACAAGAGTTGAACAATCACTTACAACCAATGAAATTGTCCACATATCATTCAATCTAGCATTTCCATCATAACCAGCAAAAATCCACAACTTATTGTCGAAAACTGCAGCCCCATGAGCCGATCTCGGAACCGGTATTCTACCGGTAAACTTCCACTCAATCCAAACCCCGGTAACTAAACGATACTCAAACAGATCATTCTTATTCGTCAAGTTTGAGTTTGAATGTATATCTCCTGTATAACCTCCAAAAACGTACATCGAAGTATTATGAACAACGGCAGAATGGTGATATCTTGGAGCAGGAGGCGTTCCGTTCACAATAGCTCGACCCCACGATCTTTCTTTTATGTCATACCTTACCATGTCGTTTAACATACTCTTTCCATTGTCACCCCCGAAGACATATATCGCCTCATTATGGGCAACTGCTGTGTGTTTACTACGTCTAAAATGTTAATAAACACGAATAAAATATAAAAACAATTGAATGGTGAGACATAACCTCGCTCCAACAAACTCTGCGCAGCCTGGTAGTCGTTTCCAACGATGTACTGTCTCGAACGGACCAAATTCTAGGGTTAATCCATCGAAGACTGACGCTGAACCAAGCGAGGTAGAACTGGAGCAAGCAGTTCCACTCATACTTTTAGTGTTTTTGTAGGATATTCTTTTATTATTAACTAATTGATTGTTTTAATATTGGTGTCTCTGAAAAACTGTAGGTTTAACTGGGAACACTGTTTTACCTCTAAAAGTTAAGAAAACACCTTGTATGTTATTTTAGTGCCTTGTGTATTGACTGCCTTTTGTTCAAGTGGATGTGGGTGGTAGTGGTAGCATGTTAGCTACACTCCATAGCGCATGTTTTGAATTCTGTAATGTATTTTAAAAAGAGTTCTTTTTGTTACACTTCTTGAATTAAACCAAATTGTTAATGATGTTTTAATTATTTATTAAGGTCTAGCAAATCAATAAATGCATTACAAGTAGTCGATTTATGTAAGAATTGCCGTTGTTTGTACAGTTTGTAGTGTATTTATTCATAATTACAGCATTACAGTATTTATTCATAATTACTTAATTATATTGAAATTTACAGGCTTGTGTTGAGGTCATTTTAATAAAAATACATCCTTACATCCCTTTAATTTATTTCAATTTAGGAAAAAATTCAATATCATAATCTAGTTCTTAATACATGCCAACATAAACAATTTATCCCCACTTAATCTACAAATTCTTTAAAAAAGTAGTTTACTTATTTCAAATTATTACTAATTCTTATTGTAGTTAGATATTCACCTGGTGAGTGATTAATAGATTGGGTAAAATATTATAATTATTGCAAGATACTGAGACGTTTTAGGTATAAATCAATACCAACCGATTGGAAAATAACGTTCTGAAGTAACCAAGTGACAAGTGCGGTCAGTGGGTATCGTGGCCAAATGTCACGAGGATTAATTTTTTAATACTTTGGATTAGATTATTAATAAAATGAGTGAAAATGGACAGGGGAACGGTGTTCCGGCTACACAAGGAACCGGATCGACAGAAAATCAAGCGGTGGAGGCGGCACAACCATCACAAGAAAATGTAAATCACTTTGAAAATTACTTATTTCCTACCAAATTCAATGCAAACTAACATCAATTATCATCGGTGTGGTTTTTCGTAAATACGTTTTGTAACTGTTGGATTTCTTGAAATATCTTGCACTATTGTCAGGTCAAAAAATAGTTGATATAAAAATTCTTGATTTCAGAGAACATGGAAGGTTATATGCAAAATTGTTTATGAATTACTGTTTCAAAGAAATGTTTTATTAATTTTTCTTGTCTTTCAGGCGACAGGGCAGCCTCAAGTACCGCCACCCACTCGGTTAGAATCTGTGATGGCTGTAGCGAAATCATTAATTCTGAGAGGTTTAGTAATCTACTTTATTACGTCGTTTTTCCGAAAACCGGCAGCTCCAGCCGTCAATACGGGCACTGCGGCCGGTCCCAGGTCTTCGGCCAGGAATATTTTCACCAACGGGACCGACATCGCTTTATTCATTTACCTCACGGAATCCGAGAGACATTTCGATTTCAAGGATGTCAATTTATTCTGGCTGAAGGAGGATCTGACATACGGCGAGTGGTATTCTGGGGAAAATGGTGACGGATCTTACTCCTTCGAGAAGGAAATTCCCATTTCCAAGCACATGCAGAATAACGGATCCCTTTACGTACACGCATATGTCACTAAGTTCGGCTATAGTCCTAATCCGAAAGCAGAGAATTACGCAAAAGATCACTATAGCTACGCCAGGAGGCAAATCAATAAGTAAGTTTTTTGTGAAAGTTAATACTGAAAGTATAGTTTAAGGTAAAAGATTTTCAATTTGTGTGATATTTGATATATACTTAGTCAAATAATCATTGTTTTAAAGAAGAGTGCACTGTAAATGCTGCTCTTAAATGATCAATATTCTCCTTTTTGATTTTTTTGAATTGTCTAAATATTTATCAAAGATACACAGTGAACTTTGTGACCTTTCTTTTCCTTAAAAAGGTAAATCGCTGCCTCCATTCACTTAGAAATAATGTAATATTGAACACATTTTTTAATCACAATCAACATCCATCAAAAGGGTTTGAAGGTCTAAATTTCTCAGTTTTTCATCATATTATCTCTATTTTATTTAATGTTGTCGTGAGCATGGATTTGCTTTATTTAATTTAGTAATACAAAGGGTGTTATCTTTATTATTTATTGTGGTATTCTTTAATTCACTGTTAAAACATTCCAGTGAATTAAATTTTATAAAATTACGTAGGGATGCTACAGTAATATGTCACCTTCTAAATAAAAATAACTCAAGAGTGGATATTGTTTTGGTTTATTCTGTTGTACAAATTTTGTGGATTTTTTGTTTTTATAAAGTTGTTGTTATATTTTAAAAAGCCCATATAGAATTCTTGAAAGTAATTTCTTTCTAACAAGTTTTGTGGTCAGTTAGGATATTAGCTATTAATTAACTTATTTTACTTGCTAAAACTAGGATTGTAATAAACCAGAACACTGTTTTTTTTTACTCTATTTAACATTTAACTAAAATCTCAAAAAACAAATAATATCATTACTGATTTTCAGATTTAAAAAGCAAAAAGCGACAGGTACAAAAAACCTGCTCACCGGTGAAGCGGAAAAAGTCGAGGCCGAGGGCCAAATAATATCGCACTGGCATCCAAACCTAACTCTAAATCTAATAACGGACGAGACTCTATGGACCATGGGTATGGTTCCGGCTCCGCTTGATCAATTCATCGAATTCACGGACGACACCAAGAACTACAAGCCGCCGCTTTATCCGAACGACTTCTGGAACATGGCCAAGGACTACAAACCCCTGAACGAAACCTACACTCTCAACATTATCTACCAACCGTTATCACTCCTAAAATTCCAATTATACGCCTCGCAGCAGATGCGACAGAAGTGGAACTTCTTTGGCGACGTCGAGGAGGAAAATGACGAAGAACAAGACACTTTAAAAGAGACCTTACTAGAAACGAATCCATACTTGCTAGCTGTGACGGTCGCCGTATCAATTCTACATTCCGTTTTCGAGCTCTTGGCCTTCAAGAATGATATTCAATTCTGGAATAATCGGAACACCTTAGAAGGGTTATCCGTACGATCCGTGTTCTTCAGCGTGTTCCAATCACTGATCGTGCTTTTATATGTTTTGGACAATGAGACGAATACATTAATCAGGATTAGTTGCTTCGTGGGGCTGGGAATAGAGCTCTGGAAGATTCAAAAAGTTGTGGATATTAAATTCGAAAATGGGAGACTTCAATTCCGTGATAAGAGCTCTTACGTCGAGAGTAGCACCCGACAATACGACGAATTAGCTTTTAAATATCTATCATGGGTGTGTTTCCCATTGCTTGCCGGTTACAGCATTTACGCTTTGCTCTATCTCGAACACAAGAGCTGGTATTCGTTTGTTTTGAGTATGTTCTACGGGTTTCTCTTGACCTTTGGCTTTATCATGATGACTCCACAGTTGTTCATCAATTATAAATTGAAGTCGGTCGCGCATCTCCCTTGGAGGATGTTGACGTATAAATTCTTGAATACGTTCATCGATGACATGTTTGCTTTTGTGATTAAGATGCCAACGATGTATCGGATCGGGTGTTTCCGTGACGATATCATATTTTTGATCTTCCTGTACCAGAGGTGGATCTACCCGGTCGATAAGAAGAGGAGGAACGAGTTTGGTTACGCCGCCGAGGCCGAAGAACCGGCCAATGCGGCCATCGAGGATAAGAAGGATAAGTAAGGCCGACGGGGATCTGTAGCGCGTATTTATTGTAGTTAATATTGTGTAAATTGAATTTTACCGTGGGCCGTGACCGTTTTATTCGTTTTTTTTTCTTTTTTTTTTGATATTCAAACGAAATCGTAAGTGTACTTTGTTGCGTAGCAATGTGTATATTATTGTGCGGTATTGTTGAAATGTGAGATGTATATGGTACAATAAATAGTATATACAATTATAAATTTATTTTCTATATGTTTTTATTTGGTCCTGTTCATATGGCAATACAGATATTTGCTGTCTTTCTAGGGTACTAGTTGGAAAGCAAACAGACAAACCTATACTGTAGGACACCATGAAGTCATACTGTAATACTGTATAGGAAGGTATAAAAATAATAAACATGAAATAAACTACATACTATGAATTTTATTCGCATTACAAATTCTTTTTACTCAAATAATACTTGATAGCATTGACATGGTCTCCGTGAAAACAAATATAAGGAACTAATTCATTAACTTGACTTCTTATGGGCCTCTTGCTCTCTTTCTGTAGGAACTCCCGTAACTCACTCTCCAGCAACCAAATATCGCCCTGTATCTTCTTTACGTAAGTCAGACGTTTCATTCCATTTGCGCTAATCGTCATATAAACCGGAATCATCTGATTCTTGTTCCTGGGAATAAAATATGGTAGGTTCACAGCGTCTTCCCCTTGAGGTTTCCATCCTGAAGCATATTCTTCTTTACGTACAGGCGCCGGGACAATAATCGGGGCCAACAATCGTTCCACATACTTCCATTCCTCTGGATCTTTGGACGTTTCATATTTCACATTGACATCGCCTACGTCGCAGATGAACGGCGAGCTTTTAAAACTGGAATCTCGGCTCTGGATGTACTAAAGAGACATTTCTTAAGGTTTTATAGGTTAGAATATTTCAGTATCACTTACAGCCGGGATTTTAAGACTTTGACTAGATTTGATTGATAAAAGACGTAGTTTATTTAAGAGGGATGCCATTCTGTGATTGGAAATCAATTCAATTCAATACTATCCCACTTTTTTGGGATTTTCAAAATATGGAAAAGTTAGGTTAGGACTCTTGACAATCGATGTCCCACAGATGGAGTGCGTAAGAGAAAACTAAACTGTTTATTGATCCAAATAAGTGATTTTTTACTTAGAATAAAAAGTTAATGGTAAATAAATATTATATAATCTTTCACTCTTTGCAATTATAGCTTGACGAAGGTCAAAATTCGCACAAAGAAAAACCACAGAATCAAATAATTTTTTTATGCCTCAAGCAGTCGCACTAATTCCTCAAAAATGCTTTATTTAGTTTTGTTGTGTGTTGGTGGTCGTTCCCAAACAACAGATTTATTCAATTTTGAAAATTTGCCGAGTTTTTCGAGTTTTATCGGTAATGAAGCACCCTTTGGCGAGTGGATTTTTTGATACTTTCAAAAATGATGGAAAAGATCTACAGGGGTGTGATTGCAAAAGAAATTCAAACGTATTCTCAAGGCTATGACACTAGGGGCAGCATGTGATCAATAAATTAGAGGCATTCAAATAAGTGATTTTTTACTTAGAATAAAAAGTTAATGGTAAATAAATATTATATAATCTTTCACTCTTTGCAATTATAGCTTGACGAAGGTCAAAATTCGCACAAAAAAAAATCACAGAATCAATTAATTTTTTTATGCCTCAAGCAGTCGCACTAATTCCTCAAAAATGCTTTATTTAGTTTTGTTGTGTGTTGGTGTTCGTTCCCAAACAACAGATTTATTCAGTTTTGAAAATTTGCCGAGTTTTTCGAGTTTTATCGGTAATGAAGCACCCTTTGGCGAGTGGATTTTTTGATACTTTCAAAAATGATGGAAAAGATCTACAGGGTGTGATTGCAAAAGAAATTCAAACGTATTCTCAAGGCTATGACACTAGGGGCAGCATGTGCTCAATAAATTAGAGGCATTCAAATAAGTGATTTTTTACTTAGAATAAAAAGTTAATGGTAAATAAATATTATATAATCTTTCACTCTTTGCAATTATAGCTTGACGAAGGTCAAAATTCGCACAAAGAAAAACCACAGAATCAATTAATTTTTTTATGCCTCAAGCAGTCGCACTAATTCCTCAAAAATGCTTTATTTAACAACAGATTTATTCAATTTTGAAAATTTGCCGAGTTTTTCGAGTTTTATCGGTAATGAAGCACCCTTTGGCGAGTGAATTTTTTGATACTTCCAAAAATGATGGAAAAGATCTACAGGGTGTGATTGCAAAAGAAATTCAAACGTATTCTCAAGGCTACGACACTAGGGGTAGCGTGTGATCAATAAATTAGAGGCCTTGGCGCAAAATACGAAATACCACAATGCAAAAAATCGCAAAGGGTTGCTACAACGGTATGGGGGGCGAGAAATGCAACAGAATAGAAGAATGGCGGCGTTTCGAATTGGTGGCAACACTTTTTTAGGATGATTAAACATACAGTTTGTAAGAAAATAAATGCATTGTAATTATGTGTTGTTTAATTGTATCCTATGGTAAACTTAAATTAAATTCGTCGTAAACTATGATTGGAATCGATTATGTTGGTTTATAGTGTGCAGTATATATTATCATCAGTCCGCTTATGTAGGCTTACCATATAACATTGTGTTGGACACTAACAAGATTTACTACGTCGGTCGTACAAGTTTGGTAAGGGAGGAGATGTTAATTACAAAGCGTTTCCGCAAAAGCAGGTGAATCTCAGTGGAGCCATAAGCCTGAAAATCCTAATATGGCCAAGTACTACAGCTATTTTACTGCAGACTACAAAGTTTATGGGGTTTTGAGATTCTGAACTGCGTCATTTTAGGTCATCATTTTCGGAACCTTTATTGAAAAAAATATGTATACATATTTTCAGAGACAACCCCTTGAAGAAGGAGAAAAGTTATTTGCTGCAGGAAAATGTGACTGTATATGGATTTCTTAATAAAAACTTAAAAACAATATGATTCCTTTACTGTACACTCAACTTGATTTATTCTTGTACAAATCATCTTTCAGAAAATGCTTTGTACACACTAGCATGTCTTTAGACATTGTTGCCAATTTTTAGTATATGTCACCACTCACTGTGTAAGCTTTTCCCCTTAGGAAACATGTGAAATGGCAAGCCCTCGCTGTGATATGAATTGCATTGTGGAACGCAACAATAGGTCTTACTTCTGCTGCGTCTTTTTTGTCTTTTTCGTCGTTTAGATTTAAATACCGGCGAAATTATACTCAAAGTCCTATACCACAGTATATAAATTATGAAAATTAAGACACTAGTTAATACTTTCACCTCAGAGAGGCGAATTTGTCACATAATACACTCCTCGCGAAAAGAAACGGCCAATTTAAAAATTAGAGAAATTTGGATCTGCAATAACATTTAATAACACCATGTAAAACTTGGTTAAAACTAATAAATGGTATAAAATCTATACATATAAATAAAAACACAGTATTAGTAATTGAAAGTATATTTCTTAATAAGTGCACAAAACATAACATCTTTACAATATTTCTAAAACAGTATTAAAACTAATTGACAAATCTATTTAAAAATTGAATTAAAATAATTATTTAGGCACATCATTCTTCAGCATCTCTGTACAGTTCATACAAATCGCCAATACTGACAAGACTGTTAACTTTAGGCTCAACTTTACATTCTTGATGACTGAAAATCTTTAAACTACCGTCCCATTCATCATCCGAGAATGTAATATCCGGATGCGATGTTTCCTTGACTAGATTATCCCAGTTTTCTTCTGGTTCATAATTATGGTCTAAATTCGGATACTGGTAATATTCTTCTGACAAATATGTGACGTCTGATGCCGTCTCAGACTGAGAACCATACAAATCTTGACGTTTACCATTCATTCTATCGTGTAAATTATTATCGTTGCGATACTGCTTTCTCTTTTCGTGATAACTGAGAGGAAATAACTCAGTGCTAAGGTTATTGTGTTCTAAATCAACGAAATTTTTCAAGGGTCCTTCAAATTGATCGAGTTCATTCGAATACAAATCCAAAACCTCAAGATTTAATAAATCGTATATTTGATCTACACGACTCAACTGATTGAACTGGAGTTTGAGTATTCTTATTTTATTTAAATTTGGGAATGTATTAGGTAGATTACATAGGAGATTGTTTGATAAATCTACGATCTCTAAGTGGATTAATTCCCCGAAAGTTTCCGGAAGCCAGTAAAGATCATTATATGTTAAATAAATTTCTTTCAGATTCACGATTTTTGATATATTCTCGGGTAAGAATGACATGTACAACCTGTTGAAGTTTAATACTTCTAAACGGTCGTCCCATGCCGGTTTCTCGAATATTTCATCCCAATACGAGATACAGTTCTGATAAATTTGCATTTTGTTATTGGATAAATCTAAAGTCTTTAGTCGGCGTATTGATTTTAAAAATGGTATGTTCTTGTTGGCCACCTGACAAGAATGCAAAGTGAGTTTTTCTAAATTGTAAATTGCTATTTTGTGATACAAAGCACCGTCCGTACATCCAAGCAGGTTCTTACTGTAATTTAATTCTTTTAAATTAATAGCTCTAACATTAATAATCCAAGCTGGCAGATTTGTCAAACAATTATCTGATATATCCAGTTTTTTTAATCTAAGATAACAAGCAGGCTCAACATCGAACATCCGCAAACCATTATTACTATAATATAATTCTTCGATAAACGGTAAACCCTCGAAAATACATTCGGGCACGGTAGAAATCATATTAAACGATATGTTAAGTACCTTTAACGGCAGTTCTTTCAAACAGTTTGGTAACTCGGTTAAACTGCACCTCGACAAATCTAGACTAACCACACTTTTAATATCAACGCTAAAATGTCCTGGCCCTTGGCACTCTTCAAACTCGTCGTTTTCTTGACCCTGGTCCAAATTCTTTATGTGGATTTTCTTCTTTATAAAAGTTATTGCAAAGTTTAGCTTTTGAATGCTGCAATTTGTACTTGTGTCGCGCATTGTGATCGTTTTCATCTGAAACAACGAACACTAGTTTATATTTAGCGTCATTAAAAAACTGGGGTACTGACTATGTCTGGAAATAAGACTGGCACCAGGGCCCTGTCAGCCCTGTGGTGTGATCTGCATTTAAGACCTAATGTTAGAGTGAGGTTAGGATGGCAATAACAAGCGTGAAGTTGTCAATGCACCTGCAGCCAACCTTGTCAAAAATATCAACGGTCCTAAAACTCCTAAAACCTGGAAGATTTAATGAAAAACGGATTGGAAATGCTTTTTGGAACAGTTATTGATAACCTAATGGACAAAAAGACAAAAATAACAGCAATAATTCATAAGGAGGATTTATTTTCAGCAAAAATGTATAAAATCTTCGTGACATTCCACATGCCATTTACTTGTTTATGTTTACTTAGCTCATAATATAGTATGTTTTCTTTGTGATGTCAATGACAGAGGACGTAATCGGTAATCAGATCGAAGATGAACGTAAGAACCAATTTGGTGGAATCGCCGGATTATCGACGTAAACCATTTCGTGAACTACATCTTGTTTTTAAGAATTTCATGTTCAACAGTTTAAAATCAATTCTCTATCAGTTAGCGTCAATACACGCGGTTAGTCGGTGAACACAATTTCAAATTTCGCGCCGCTGCAACGCAAGGACCGCTGGTCCGTGATTCTTGCAACTCGAGTCGTGTCATACGCCGGTTAACCTCTTCTGGCCAGTTTCTCGATTAAAATTAAGCAAAAGGTGCGAAAACGTATTTTTCTACTTTGCATTCACAATGCACACATTGTAACACTGTTTTCGGTGTTACAATTAGCAAATTGTAACACCGTTTTTAGTAACTTTTTTCTAAGATTGGTGACATTGATATCAAATGCATGTCAAACGAAAATACACATAACCACAAAAGTAACCACAAACTGATTTTTTAGAATCGCACAAACTGCGAAGTATGTATATTTTTATACGTATTTAAACATGCGTGTTGCATCCTAGGTTTCGTACTACTAGTATATGATGGTATATAGTAATTATCAATAATTACTTTTTCACAGATATTTGAATTTAAGTGACAGATGACAGTGTTACCAACGGTTGCACCCATAAATAATCTAGATTGGAATTTTATCTAATATACTTCTAAATTTTTATAAAATTAATGACGCAAAGTAGACAAAATAGTATATTACACTCGTTTTATAAGACATATTGGCGCATTCGCTCATTTGGGGCACTCGTCGCTGGCGCTCCTCGTGCTCCTCCAAACAACTCATGCGCCAATTTGACGTCTTATAAAACTTACTATTGATATACTAATATACTATTCTTTGATTTGTGGAACTAGGATTATTCCAAATGCATTAGATTTGTTTCACGGCGTTAAAACCACATAAACAAAAAAGAATTTTGCATTTATCAGAATATGTACCCGTTTGATAAGTATAGGTACACTCATTTTGTTACTTGCTCACCTGAAACAACAGAAAACAGTTTTAACATTCATGATAACATTTCACAGGTAATTTTCTTACCAGTGACTGCTCCACCGTTAGTCGTTTTTGCAACAATATTTATAGAAGGCAATCCTAAAATCAAAGACTCTTTCTACTGGTCTCTTGCTCTCTGCTAGAAGCCGCTAGAAGACTGTCGAAGACTTGCAGCGCCATCTTCTTTCCCCTCGCTTCTATTAGCCAGGTATGGCAGGAATAATACTTACTTAGGACAAATCAATGGCACACAACTGTCACTACCACTTCATCTTAACTTTTCACCACGATATTCTCTCTCTACAGAATTCTGTAGAGAGTCACAAAGACCGATAACACGCCGCGAACCTAGAGAAGTATAAAAATCCTACCTTATAACGTCTTCTTCGCCTCCAACCGATGGACGACATCTCCTTGAACCTACCTTTAGATGTCTTCGTCCTTGGAAGCTGCCTCTCCGTTAAAGTCCTCCTCCACGACAGTTCTCCTCCTGTGGGCATCTACGGCTGCTACTCGACACTACACTCGCAAAATTTAAGCGCGCACTACTGAATGTCCAACACTATACACTCGTAAAGTTCATTCGCGCACTACTGGAAGTTCAAGCCTTAAGGGCTGATTCACTGCCGACACTCACACCTTTAAACTACCCGCACATGTTCACCTGTAACAAAAGACACAAAACATCAGTTAATATGTTAATTACTTATTTTTACATTATAATTTTTTGATTACTTATAATGCTGATCTCGATAATAACAATTTTAGTGCAATTTGGCATCTTTTTTCCACAAAATAATTCAACTGATGGTAAAGTCGAGAAAAACGAAGATACATTTATGTGTATAAGTTGGTGATTTCTTTATTGTTGGCAAGTGATATGTACAACAACAAAAAGCGCAAAATATCGTGGAAGATGGGCATAATTTTCGCGAAAGTAATACGTTAAGATGATTTGGCCATCATGAATTTTTCGGCGTGATCTGTCAATCGCGAGTGCACAACACTCAAACAAAAAACTAGCAAACCTACCTTGAATTCGCACCTAATCTCCGTTAAAATCTTACAGGATTATTATCAATGTAACCACACAATGCGCTTTTATAAGCACGGCGAAAGAACACCCTCAAAAAACGGTATAATTATACGAGAAAACGGCAAGAACGTCCGCGCTTTTACAAGAATAGACACCTTCTAAACAAGCGGTTCGCGAACACAAAAATGCACCAATCACAGAGCCGTATCGCGCAAAACACCACCTGACGACAAAAAATGTAAACAAACATGGCCATTGCTCTTATTTGCAAAACTGAATAATTAGAAATGGGATATTTTCGAATTAAAATGCCGATAACTCGCGGGAAATTTACGAATTTTCCTATGGGAAAATCTGATTTTCAGAGATAAAGACGTTGGGATACTTGCACAACCTAGAAATACTTCACCGGAGATTCAAATGCACGTAGGGATGGGAAACATAACCACAAAATCGATCGTAATACAATAATTCGCGTTTAAACCAACATTTAGCATGTAAACAAAGTCCACCTACCTGTCAACAATAATTCTTACAGGACACTTAAACGTCCGTACTATATCAGTGCAATAAAACGTTATTTTAGTTTACAGACATGTACTAACTTGAAATTAAGTTTGTGGCATTCTAATTATGTACAATCTTTCCACTGGTTGAATATTAAGGCGACTAGACGACAACCTAACAGTTTTATAGGCAACGTTATAATTATGACACTTTGTAAAACACCCTAAAGAGCGGGAACTTTAGCATGGCGAGAACGCGTATTGGCAATCCACAGGTGGCAACGCAGATTGCGCGCTAAATTCAAATTGATTCAAATGAAACTAGAATGCTACGTATCGACATTTCATGTTGCTGTTGCACAATAAGAAGCTAATTGGAAATAACGTTATTTAAGAAGGGTACATTCGCAGTTGCTATAACTGTCTATGAGATGTCAATGAACAATAATATAACAAACAATAATAATAGTTGTTATTAAACTAGTAGAAAGAACTTACTTTGTTTGAGTGGCTGGCTATAGATGAATCTCGTTGGTTCACTTTGATACTGTATTAAATTATGGATCTATAATATTTAATTATCTACGTTCAATTCTCCCGTACGAATTTTCAGCACTACCGTTCTCAACGCTGTTCACGTACAAACTGAGCTCAAAATGAATACCTGCTACCCAAGTTTGAGAAAAAAGTTGTGTATTATTCATCTAGGCTTACCGAAATAATGACGAATCGTCATGTTTGGTGAAATCTACTACCTGTCCAACCTATACTGAGTGTACAAGTCCGCATTACACCATAAACATTGTTATTAACAAAGTATCAGTCACAATATATAGGTATTTTTGTAACAGTGCACAAAATTTAATTTTGACAAATATTTGAACACTTTCATGAAAACTTCCTGGATATTTTTCAGATACTGGAATATTCCAGTTTTTAATAATATATAATCTGCCTATTTATTTAGATTGGAGACTTCCACGGTACGAATCACTGAGTTCTATTTTTCCGGGAGGAAACCGCGTCAACGAC
This sequence comes from Aphodius granarius, assembly GCA_963971325.1. Lineage (NCBI taxonomy): Eukaryota > Metazoa > Arthropoda > Insecta > Coleoptera > Scarabaeidae > Aphodius > Aphodius granarius. Next base: position 20,123,229 of record OZ020226.1, read on the forward strand.
GTAACAGAGTTCGAAACGTTCGAACTCTGTTACGTCGTTGATTTGGGGCACTCGTCGCTGGCGCTCCTCGTGCCCCAAACAACTCATGCGCCAATTTGACGTCTTATAAAACTTATATATAATATACTATTAGTATAATAATATACTATTAGAATTACCGGGGGACGAACTGGATTGTTTTTGGTGACAATCTGACAACCGGAAGTGGCAAATGTTACATGCGTCTTCTTCGGAATTTATCCGATTTTGGCCAAACTAATATCAGCTCAACCTCCAGTGATTTGAAATAAGTATACTAATTTACAGGTCAATGGGATGAACGGTTTAGGCGTTGTTAGCTTTTATAGAAGCAGTTTGACAGAATTCACAGCCTTCGTCGCTGTGTTGCAATTTGTCAGATTTTGACAAACGTTTGAGTGCCACTGACGAAATCTGTTGTATAGATGTTTCAAACTAAGAAGAGCACAGTTGTATATGCAACCAAATATACACAGGCAATTTATAAACCATACACTGGGTATGATTGGTTGCATATACAACTGTGCTCTTCTTAGTTTGAAACTACTCTACGTCTCTTTGTGTGATTGTAAATTGTGATTTATTTCTTGTTGTGGTTAGCTTCATACGCGACCGAGACAATAACTAGTTTTTCACCCTATTTGAATATAAGTGACTGATTTGAATAGTAAATTTGCTTGATTTTGAAACTTTGCATTTAGTGTTCTCAAATAACAGAGATATTTGAAGAAAATATTATCAAGTTAACTATAAGGTAATTGGTATAATTCTGCTTTGTAATACTCATTTGTCAGAGGAATACTAATATTATTTGCCATTCAAAATCAATTACCGAATTCGGTGTTTAGTTTAATTTTGCAGCAACTACTGGTTGTGTTAGGAACCTCTCTAATTCGCACGCATTTCGTGATTATGTACATACAATGCAAGTTAAAGCTATGCAGATTACATTACTCAAATTACAAACAGTATACAGATGTCCTAAATGTTTTCGATTTTACTGCAGCGCCCAGAGCGATTGTAAGTATGTATATCCAATTACATATATGTAAATGTACTACCAGAACAGAATATATAGCATATATTTCTTCCATACATCGTTTATATGATAATTTATTTATAATCCAACCGTCTTTTCTTTCTATGCGTTATATTATTTAATAAAGATATGTTTTATAGGTGTGCATTTATGGTTTACTTTGTGCTTATTCGTTTTTATTAAGAACAGTAAAAAAAAATTTGCAAAAAACACTTTATTTCTTTTGCCCTTAATTTTTATGGCAGGTCACGAATTTCAAAGACATTACATTTCTAATTACGCTGGCTTTAAGAGTGAGTGGGTGAAAAATCTATTCGGGTTTCAGTTTATTTATAGTTCAATCCATTTTAAAAAGTCCATATCGATTTTCCTAACTAACTGGTTTATTTTGACTGTCTGTTGCCCTTTTCCAAGGAGCTGACGCAATTGTTCTAAAGTGATTTTGTATCTAGTCCGTCTTACGTGAGAGGCTTTGGCGAGATGCTCGCCGATCGACGTTTCAATATTTCGGGAAGCCGTGCGGAAAGCGACGTGGGGCGCCGGAAGTGCATGATGTACCCGATGCCAATATAAGACAAATCTGAGAGCGCACGAGATGCTTCCGCCTATGCTAACCCACGTCAGAAGATTTTCAATATTATTGACAAATATGTACGGCCCTCCAAACCAACGCCGAATTATTGGACATCTGAAATATATGAAGTCTGCCGCGCGAGTTTCGTGTACAGAATTCTCTTTCCCGCACTCCGGGTAGGTATACATACAGGGTGCAACAAATGTATGGATATATATCGTTGGCAGATTTAAAGGGAACCATACACTATGTTTGGAATTGGAACTATACACTATGTATATGGAAAAATTACGTATAGGCCTATATCCACGAAATAACTATTCACTTCAGCCAAGACAAAATTTTCTCAGGTTAAGTGCTTGATTCAAGATAAATTTAGTTGCAACGAGTAAATTATTAAGTCACACCAAACAGTCATCAACTACAAAGGACTATAAGTAGTTTTCTTATAGTCCTTTGTAGTTGATGACTTCTTAATTGAAAACTTGATTGGTTCGGAGTAAATTTTTGCAAGATAACGTCGCAGGTCGGTGGAGTGGGTCATCAAATCAATTTAGGAGCAAAAGTTATAGAAGTTTTTACTTTTGCTACATCTTGTATATGTATACAGAAATGTAACCCCCTTAATCGGACATCTCACGTAAATCAGGATCCCTTGGAGATGCTAGCGGAAGTAGAATTTAAGCCGATATTAGCGTTATAAATTTCGTCAAACGCGAATTCGAACTTCTTAACTGTCTGGGGTAAGTCTGCAATGTGTACTGGTTTAGAATGAATATCAATATAGCTAGGGAAATGCACACAGTGGACTAGAAGAGGAATAGAATACACAATTCTTCAAAATTCTTGTTGAAGCCAATTTGGTGGATTCGCCGGAGTATAAAAAATAATTACTTTCTCAAACGCAGTTCGAGACTTGTGAGAATATTCTACGTCACGCGTGCAAGGAATGGCACATATTGCGGGAGATAAATTGAAACGACATACACTAGAGTGGGTCAAACGCGCGGAGAAACTGTGTCTACACGAGTGCGGGGTGATATCCGATATGGGGTTGGATTTAACACAAAGACGTATTTAGGACAGAGTGGCGTCTCCATTGGCGCCGGCCTGTCCGGCTCCACGCTGACGCCTGGCATCCTCGCACTTTTCTCCGAGAGAAAACAGATCAATTCGGTCCTGCGTCTACTCCTATATAAAGCGAAATAGGAAAAAGTGTGTAAACAACTATTTATTGGATCTTGGTAACGATAGGTGTTTTTAATGTAGGTACACTTTACGCGAAATCGATTGGCAAACTTTCGCACAAACCCAGCTTCATTGAATATGACGTACAATGTGTGGACGCTGTTGTGGTCGAGGGGCTTTGTTTGTCGGGATCTGGTGACCCTACACCGCCATTATTTCAAATTATATGCAATCTCTCCGTGTGTGTATATATTATACGAGCCCATTGAAGAACCGACGGAAAACAAACGGTACGTGTCGTTCTCATGGTTATTTACTGCCTGTTCTGCGGCGTACGTGTGTGCGTTTTAATCTAGCGGTGTTCTGGCTGAAATTGCGGTATTGGCTGTGGCGTTAGTACATATACTCGAACTGGTGGCCAGTATTTTTGAATAGTTTTTGTAATAGCGCGTTATGCAGCTGGGGCATCACGAATATTAATTTGATGGGGCTGCAAATAATGACGCTACTATAACTCTTAGGAACGCAGTCGTTCTAGTTTTCAATTAATCGTGGTCATCTGAATATGGTCAATAATTCGTCGTTAATCTCACAAAATGTCGTATTAGAACACAGACAGAATCACAGGAGTAAATTTTATTCAAAAAAATTAATTCAGTAAAATTCATTCATAATTTAAAACCTCGCCAATCTGGTGATTGTGTAAAAAAGGACAATCGAGTGGCGGTGCGTTACCGATCCGTGTTCGACAATGTTCAAGAAAATCTAAATCAATTCCAGTTTAATGGAGCGCGAATAACAGATTGAAGCTGACAGTCCTCCGCATACTCTCCCCATCGAGATTTGATTAATAGTAATTACCAGCCGAGCCAAGTTTAACCCCGTTGTGTGGGCGAAGAGTATTTTTTTCTTTTCGGCTCACATTTTTCATCCCTAACTTCTTTTTATTATGTATTTATATACTCTGAAAATTTTGTAAGTACCAACTGACATTAGTTACACATTCAATATATTGCGGTCGATTCGGGCATACGATGTAAGTTTATTTATTTATAGGGATTGTACTGCTGTCATGAACAAAAGTTACAAGAATATTATTATTATTTTAAAGAATATATTATTTGAAAAATACTAGACTTTTTTACTAGCTGGTTTACACTGAGAGAAAAGAAATGTAAAATCACATAAATGTATTTCTTTGAACATATTTCTTTCAAGAAAGGAATATGTTTGAAATAAATAAGTATTTTAAATTTAAAAAAGTGAGTTTGCATTCCAATCAACGTTGCAGTATAACTTTTCGGCCGGCCACTAATTATTATGTAATCAGTGTTTTAACAACTGTGTCGCTTAAAGCGCTCTTTATATATTGGGAGAATATTGTAGGAGGTCAAAATGGCGGGAACAACCGCGACTCCCTAACATGGTAGCATTTGGCCAAGCGCGGTTTAAGGGCTTTAATTACTGGTCAAAATTCTAATTCATCAAATCTCTTCCAATTTATTCGAAGGCAAAACTAACTGGGTTCCTTTTCTTGAATCTTGTGAACACATTTTCTGACTACTAACTGACGCGTTTAAGTATTTAACATTTAATAAGGGCTGATAAAGCAAGACTACTCAAATGAAACGAAACACTTATCAAAACAATAACATCTATTAACAATAATAATCAACAATCCCGTTTGATAGGTTACATAGAAAAATGAATGAAGCTTTGAACATATTGACGTTTAAATTAAACCTAGGAGTTGATTTAGAAAGACACACTCTTAGCAGAAATATGAATGATTCAATTTACAATGAAATGCGAGACGAGTTGAAAAGACTTACCAGGGATAAACTTAAGCGCCTAAGAACGCTCCACAAAAACGTGTACTTTACATGACGGTGGTTGAAATGAGAAGAGCGAGATCTGTTCGTTTGCATACCTCGACCCCAAAGGAAGCCGGAAGCATTTCTTCTTAGCCAATGACAACTCTTCAATTTTAAACTTATAACACGCGGTCAAATCCTAAACCAGATGTTCAACCCTAGCAAAAACCTTTGACATTCCCGAATGTTCTTACAAATATCTCGCTTAATTTGATCATATCTTAATAAATAAATAATGGGTTTCCGACCCATTACAATATTACCTCCTGGGAGAGTTAACATTCATGCTGGTTGCTGTAAAAGCTAAACAAGCACTGGTGGGCTAGCTGCTGCTAAACTCACTCGTCAACTGATAAAACAGCGCTGCTGAGTGGTCACACTATGCCGATAGCAGCCAGTAGCGAATATCACGCTAGTAAAACAGCCTAGTGTGTGACCATAGGATAACTAACGGCTACTAACACAGTTTAGTGCATCCACACTTTCATCACGTCGGCGTCGATGGGCGAGTATCCTAGGATGGATTAGGGTAAAAGTTGTTTAATATCGGATGATACATTATAATAATGTTGTCGGACCGAACGTTTTGGCCGAATATTACGTCAAACTGGACCCAAATAAAAACGCTGTACATGTGTCCGTCCGTTATTATAAAAGTTCGAGGAGTTCAACTTTGTGCTGGTATACAGATGTTTCATTATTTGCAGGGAAATTGATGTTAATAATTCATAGTCGTCTATCGCTTCGGTTTTGAACCATGGAAGTTAAAACAAGTTTACTGGTCGTATTTGGTACACTTCCATATATGTTTTTATTTTCCGACTAGCATTGCGGACGGTTTAAAAGCTTCAATTTGTTAACGATGTAGTCAGAAAGTAGGGCGAGGGTCATATTTATATAAAAGAAAGAAGCTTTTGTTTGAATAATTTGATAAATTTGAACTATGAGACATAAGTACACGTATAATAAATCAGATAATACATTTAAAGACTACAGGCATGCTATTAATTACATGGGGACGGTGAATTGTTAAATTGAATTGAACAGTGGCGTCCGTCGACGGTCCGCGGTGACAAATGGTTCCTAAAATTGGTTAGTTAGATGGGCGGACAGTTCGCATTCAGCAAGAAGTGCTCTAAAAAGGTTTAAAGTCCTGCTGGTGTAGTTTCCCAGGGGTGTTGAGGACATGTCTAAAGTTCCGGGGAAATCCTATTTTCCTGTCCGCTAACACTATTAGTATAGTAAACTGTCCTCGTTTATAGCTTTCGCGAACTTCGTTACCCAACAGCTAACTCCACAGTTGCTATTATACCAAAGTCGTATTTACGTCTTTTACAAAATTGGCCACAAATTGATTCCTTTCGATCGTTTTTATCTTTTTTTTATAATTCTTTGTTAAAATATCACAATAATTGTTTCCTCGGTTGTTCAATGTTCTCGAATTCTGTCCACATTTTTGTTTACAATCCAGTATTTATTGAAGAGTTTTATGAGACTAAAACCATGAATTTATAAATGAAGTAAATTGGCCGATCGGGTAAACCAATCCGCTCTGACGTTTCCCTCGTTTGGTTCGTTCATAAGACCCTCAACATCGTGACATACACGTAAAGATTCTTCTATTTTAAAATATGCTTTAAAAGGCTCGTTACGCTTTGCAAATGAAGACACTGCCACACCTCGTGCGAAAGATTCCATTTCTGTAGCCTACAACCCAATAACTCGGATTTTCTTTTGATAAACCTCTCTTTAGTCTTTATCCAAATCTAAGTCTTTAACCAAATCATTCCGTTCGCACTGGTTTATAAGGTGAGGTGTTCCTAAAACTTCAAATGGTGCATCTTCACGACTTGCCTGATTAGACACTGTGATTTCAGACACTCTGTCAAATCAGGCAAGTTTCTTCAAACAGGCGAAATTTCTTTTGTGTCAAAAATCGAAGATGATGAAGTGGATGGTGCACTTGGGAGAGGATGGTTCTCTCCATGGGGGATAGGCCGCGATGCTGATGGCAATCCGATCTAACAGGAAATACAGCATATATTAGGTGTCCATGGCTTTTCCAGATCTCCAATTCTAAATCCAAAATAGCAGCAGTAACCTGCTTTTACCTCCTCCGCATTTATTTTTGATGTGTCACTACATAACAACCGCACATGTAACAAAACTTATTTGGTGAAATTTTACAACATCTTCTTTGATCACTTTCCATATTTTAATGCACAGAATGTCTGTATAACTTGATAAAATAACACAAAAAGTGATGTTAGGTCAATAAAAATATGTGATCCCTGTTTTGGTTGTTGGACCCTTGTTCCCTTGTGTTATTTTTTGTCGATTCTATTTTTTTCATCTAAGCCCTAGTCGGAAAGTAAAAAGTAGCATCATTAAAGAAGTTATCTGATCTTACACTCCACCTACCCCTGTTGAGATTTTATCTAAAATGACCAAGGCTGATATACAAACCACATACAGAGATCGTATGTGATGTGGAACAATCAGCGTGTGTATGGTGACCAGATTTCAACAAACAAAGCCTCTCGACCGGAACAACACGCGGAAACCGCGCGGATCGCGGGTTTGAATTTTTCAACGAACGCAGCATACAGTTTGTGTCATATTAAATGATAACCGTGGCGGCGTAGGTACATACATACGTGCGAATTTTTTATTTAGAATTTTGTCGGCCCCCGGCCAGAAAAAATCCGTTTCTGTCACTGTTGATTTTTGTGAGTAAAAATCCCGCTGCGCTTTAGCTATTTATGCAACACACGCCAAGATTAATCTCTAAAAAAAATTAATTGGATACGGAAAATGCATTTCCGGTCTATTTCCTGTAGACCGGAAGTACGTTGGAGTACTAGAACCTAAAAAATGTAGAATACCTTGTATAACATAAATGAAAGGCGGGTCAATATCAATACATAGAAGGTGGGGGATACGTTTTTTTACCAAGTGATTACCAAACCAAAATTGCCCGCATATTTGTAAGTCATATCTGCATATTGGGAGCACAGCACCCGTCACCTGAAATAATTGAAAATTTTTTGCGGATTAATGTCATTCATACGTGACATCATGAATAATTACGAGGGTCGGAGAGCGACTACCCAATGCGCAAGGGTTGCCTGGCATTTTTGTACCTCCATTCACGTTTCTGGACACGGCAGATGATACACACTGATAAAACAGGTATTAAAACAAAAATGAAACAATTGCCTTTGTCCGACGCGATTCACACACAGACACATACACTTGTACATACAAAGAAAAAAAGTGGGGGGGAACAAGCGTACACGGCATTAATTTTCAGCTCAGCCCGCGGCCCGAATTCGGGTCGCTTGTCGCATGCGGCGGCCCATATGCGTTAGCCAAGCGAAACGATACACCTTGCTGTTTGCCAGCAGATAAAAAATGCCCGCCCGTTATTATGTATTCATACACATAGGGACGCGGACGCATTGCCGCGTGTTGCGCGTCACTTTTTGCAGCTTCAGAACTTTTTGAATATGCTGCACGCTGGTGTTTCTCGAGCACAGTTTTGCCCTATCCCCCAATTTACTGTGACGGGGATTTAGAACTTTCCGCGACACCGTTGTTACCGGATTAAATAACAATCTGTCTGCGTGTGTCCTTTTCAAGTTTAGTTGGAACTGTTTTCTTTTGGTCTACTAAGTAGATACACAAATCCGAAGAAAGATCATTTGGTTGGTTCACGTTAAATACAAAATGGTCAGAGTAAGAATATGATTTTCTTGATGTTCCAAGTATTACCCATTTCTTGTTTTAAGTATGAAGGAACTGCATGAAAGGAATTACGTCTGTTTTAAACGATACGTACGTATACTTTTGGGTCAAGAAAGGGTTTGTTCTTTGAAGAATGTATATTTTTCACCCAACAAAATATTGTTGTTGATGTAAAACGAAAGTCTTACTCTTTTTATGTGTAGAAAAATAACTTTTTCTTCGTCAGTGAAAAATATACTTAATATAAACATACTAAATTCTTAAATCGTAAGAATAACTAACCGATGAAACAACTATATTGAAATTCTTATTAGAACAGAATATTATTTGTATAGAGAAAAAAATCCTCTTTATGCTACACTATAATATACGCAGAAATAATTTTTCTTGATATCCAAGAATAGAGTTCTCTCTGTGTCCTCTTGCAAACAGGGCCAAAATGGACATTTTAACTTTATTTTTTACTTTGTATGCAAACTGGGAGGATATTTTTCACATTTTAATATTTTTTGTTCACAATTCAATGCATAAATTGCAGAAAATGCCGGTATTTACAGGGTTGAAATGAACCGCGAATCTCCACAAGTTAACTACGTCGCGCATATTGCACACTCAAATTTTCAGTGTGTTTACCACATTTAAATATCGGGACGTTTTATTTGTATTTTTAGTATTTTTAGTGATAGTTGTGCACAGAGAATGAATATTTCCGAGTTTTTTTATATATGGCGTATGAGTGGGTTTAAAAACTACATTAAAAAGTACAAAAGTATCATATACCAACGTGAAAATATTTACGAATTTTGAATTATTTTCTGCTATGTTGATTAAATTTTGTTTTCGCAAATCTTTACGTTAAGAATGACCATTTCTTCAATTGGTTTTTATAGGCATTAGGCATATTATATGTTAACCTGTGTATAACACGTGTAATCATTCAATGTATTACAATTTATATTTTTACCATTCGTACCACAGGCGTAGTACACAACCACGAATGCGAGACGTAAACGAAGGGGTTATTTGGTAGAAGTCTAGTCAGGTACAGCGACGCCTTTGGGATGAAAAATTTACAGGGAATTACTTTTAAAGCAATTCCGAACAGAAAATCTTAAAATCTTTCCGTCGGATTTTATATTCCTACGCGTTGACTGAGGTATATTTCAGTAAAATCAAGAAAGTTCAGTTTCTTGTACTAACTTGTGTATTAGCTTTGAACAATTTCGAAGAATTTCTCTATAATTTGGTGGAAAAATCATCAAAGTTATATAATATACATACAGTGTGTCCAGGAAAGTCCGCGCCATATGGGGAACTTTCATAAAGAATAAAAATGTCTGAGAAACGGGTAGTAAAAGATTTTCCCATATGGTGCGGACTTTCCTGGACACACTATAGTTTGACTTCATACAATAAGCAAGATTGTACCGCAGCAATTTTAACCTATACGCCAAACAAAACGAGAAGCTCGCATACGAGAGAAATAAAGCACGCTTGTGTTATAAAACAAGTCTCTATAAGCAGCGCCCGTCCAGCCACAAATATCCATTCCCCAGAATTGAATATTTCTACACTTCGCGATCACGCCTTTATCCTACCTACACCTCCACAGTCGGCGTAAAATTGACCAAAGCGGCTTCCAGGGCTGCGGGCGCCTCTGATATAAAAGTACCACAAACGCAATTCGCAACTCTCTATTCTTGACCTTGTTTCTTATTTCCCCGGGGTCGGATACGTCAATGTAAAACCTCCCGTGTAGATTATGTTTAGTGCATTTTCCCTCCGGAGGTTTGGTCGGCTTACCTTCACTGCCACCTCGTACCACCCTCAACCGCACGGCAAAGCGACCGGCGCCGTGAATCGTTACGTCATTGAGCTTTGGCAAACGCCTCTGAGAACTGCACCTGCACCCGTTAGGGTTGATTCTATATTTTATGCACATCCGACGTTCTGACGTGTCTTTTTGGTACTATGTCGGCGGGTATGTTGTATTGCCGCTTTGGGATTTAGCGTTTGTTGGCTATTTCTATTTGGTGTTGTAAAGTGTGGGCAAGTATATCCTTACTATTTTTGGATTAAGAGGATAAATAATATGTATTTTTTGCACGTTAAAATCAGGTCACTTCGTGAGTGAAAATAACAAAATATTTGTTAAATTGACTCCACTTTTTGAGATAAAGGCAATGCATTCATATTTTAAATAAAATTAACTAAAAGTGTCCAATATCTTTGAAAGCAAAAGCTTTGAATAAAAATTCAAAGATTTCAAATTAAAATAACGCTATAAATTGTCGTTGGCATAAAGTGTTTACCTGCTAAGTCCATATTCAACGTAATTTGATTTCTTCACCATTCGAAAGCTTGAGGAGTATTACACAATTTTGAAATTAACAACAAAAGAACTAAAAACAAACACAAATTTAAATTATTAAGAAAACGTTTTATGTATGGTTTTCTATTGTATTTTTGTTCAGGACGGTCCCTTTCTAAGGTCCAGCATTGGTCTGCCATTATATGGCAATACATCGATCTTCATATCTTTTCTCCGTTATCTTGATACACTGCTGAAACCGTTGCTCTTGTTCTTCATTGTAATCACTCAGATTGTAGGAAAATTGATCTAAATGACTATGAAAATAATGTAACTTGGTACTCATCTTATTTATTCAAAATTTTGTCATTTTGTCAACGACTTGTATTGTTAATATTGTTCAGCTCGGTGATTTTTCGATAACTAGTATGATTAACAAATATCTTTCGAACAAACATCATTCTTATATAAAGCTTTCACAAACTGTTTAATAAGCCCAAATTTAATATGTAATGGTGGAAGAATTATTTGATCTCAACTTATCAATGGTTCACGAACGATGTTAACTTTTCCTACGGTCATATTTATTCTCGACGGCCAGTTTTTCCTCCCAGTGTTCATTTTTTGCACGACTATCCCACAGACAAAGAATACAGGGATATTTAGTGTTTCAATTTTGCTGATCCAATAAAAAAACTGCAGCAAGTTGTAGAGTAACATATTATATTTCAAAAAGTTAGTTCAAACATTGGTTTTGATAAATAAAGACTTCCTAGCGGCACGAAAAGCAAAAATATTTTTATTGAGGTTTAAATTGAAATAATTTAACTTATACTATACTTTTGATTGCATCGTTTATCACGAGAACTGGAGTCAATTCAAACAAACTAATTATACAACGAGTACTTCATAATCATAGTCTATAAAAATTGATTACACAAAATGATGCCGCAAAAAAAAAAATTTTGTTGTTTGTGTACTTTCTGTTTGAAAAAATTGCAGCGCCGATCTAGTTATAGCTATAAATGCGTAAATTTTCAATAAAATCATTAAAAACAATGAGATGTATATAAAAATTTATATTTTATGTAAAATTTATATTATTATTTGTTCTCCTGTACCACATAAATAAAATCAAATTTATATACAAAAATATTCGTATAGGCGTGATTTCAATAGAACATTATTTGTTGTGTAAATATTTTATACATAATCTATATGCCCTCAATGATCCAAACAATTTAGCGGTATATTATTTTTATGCAAACATACTGGGCAGTGTAAAATTTTACGGCTTTTCACCGCGCATAAAATAATATAAAACACACACGTACATCATACATTACTTATGTATGCGTTTAATATTTATTTAATAGTCCGCTTTTCATTGTTTTTGGCAGCATTTACTTGTTGCCTTTTTGAACAACACACTCGACCTAAAAATAAATAGTAGTAATATCAGTGATTGCCAAACAATTTTTTTCTTTGTTATTTTGTATGTTGATGTTAAAAACAAACAAAAAATGTAATGTAAAGCTTTAATCCAAAAATCTTTGACCAAAGATATCAACTGAAGTTACCAGCCATAAGAAATCTTTAAAACTCTGGTAACTGTCCGGACGAACAATTAAAATAAAAGGGCAGATGCGTTTCGGATAATTAACGCTTTCGGTGGCGGGGTTCTGAACTGAAATTCGTACGTAAAGCGGGTGCAGAAAGAGCGCAGGCAAAGTGAGAAGTAAAGAATCGTTTCTAGGCCATTAGAGTGGTACGCAGCAGTTGGCTTGCTCCTCGGGCGGCCGTACGGACCGTGGGGGGTGTTATCCCCCCTTTCGAATGGAAATGGAACCGGCTTATGATGTCTGGTTGGACGCCAAGTGGTCCTAACGACGCCCCCGAAATTGTCTTATATACGCGGTCCGTGAAACGACCTCGAAAAGAAAGAAAAAGCCGGCCGTAACTTGCGAATATTGAACCGCGTTCTTTTTACAGAAACACGCCGTGCTAGTAAAGTAGGGTTTCATATGGGCACCGCAGAACGCGGGCATCTTAATTTTTCTACATCTGCCATGGTTAGAAACATCAGGGACCACTTCAGCTCTTCAACTACAATATGAAAAGTTCAGCTGCTTTGTGCTGCCGATGTCGGTACGCGCTCCTCTCGTTCACTCTCGGGCGCAAGCACTTTAATATTGGCAGGAAATGAGCCAACTTTTAGGCGGCTTATTTTCTCCGACAAATTCCTTTTCTATCTATATTGGAGTAAGCTGATCAAAAACCATGTGCGAGTGTTTCAACGATGAACCGAAAAATGCTAACCCTTTACCCAAAACTATACGTACGTATTAAAACAGATGGAATTCCTTTCAAGCAGTTCCTTCATACTTAAAACAAGAAAACGTAATACTTGGAACATCAAGAAAATCTTATTCTTACTCTGAGAGTTTTGTATTTTACTTGAACCAACCAAATGATCTTTCTGCGGATATAGAAACAAGTGATATTCTTCACTCAAAGATATTCGTGTTGTATCGAATAAATTTTTCCCTCTGTGTATGTGAATTTTATCGTTACATTGATCTGACATAATAGTACAACAAACTTGACTGACAAAGAAGCTTTAAAACCCTAGCAATTTAAAAAAAAAAACTAGTTTAATACAAATCAATTACAGTCAAAGTAAAAATAAAAAAAATACTGTTAACAAAATTGTATTTCCGCTGTAATTACGTTGCTAGTACTACCTACTTACTGGTAAATGAAGCATATAGAAACATGCCGTAGAAACATCGAAAATAAAGGATTAATTTACTTTTGAATAGCGTAAATTCCAAACAGGGCTTTCGTACTTCCGCGATCGATGATAGCCAAACCAGTAATAGGAATGTTATCGTGATGAACCTTTAAAGGTGCATTAAGCCAAACGCAATATGCTCGATGGAAATATCGTATCTAAAGCATCGCAAGCGCTGTTTACTGACGTTCAGACATGTGTTCGTATAATGCTATGAGGGGTCCATTACTGGTAATCGCGTATGAATGAAGTTTATTAGCAGTGATATTTATTTTGTGGTATTTAGTAACATATATAGAGCTTGGGTAAGTCAATAAAAATATTTACGTGGGTTTTTCTACGTCATAAATAATGAATAAATGAATTCGAAGTGCACTGGAACGAATCGTATGTAATATAGTCAGTGAATATTATTTTAATAGCAAGCATTATTACGAAAGCGAATTTCAAATGTAAATAAATTAAAATATAATTGAATTCATATAAAGATTTTATAATTTTCAGTCGAATTTTATAATAAAGTAAATAAGTTGCAAAATGGCGGAGTCGCCGGATCGACGGTTTTGTATTATAATAATTAAACGATTATACGAAAGGACGTTTCAATTTTGAGAAACTTTTTGAAAACTTTGAGACAACCGAAAGTGGCAAATGTTACATGCGTTTTCTTAGGGATACGTCCGATTTTGACCAAATTGACACCATCTCATCCTGTAGTGATTGAAAATATGTATACAAATTTATAGATCAATGCACACTGGTCGAAATGCCTAATATTGAATTTTAAACAGACATATACAGGGTGTTCCAATAGTGTGATGTCGGGAGATGGTACATTTTCTTAAAGATAGTATTGAATAAATTAAATTTTCTTATATGTAGAAAGCGAAAGTATTCATGTTAAAATTATATTTCTCTTTACAGGGCGGTCCATAAAATATGTAGTAAATTTTAGAGTAATGACAACAAAAATTGTATAAATCAATTTTCCTAGCTCTCTTATTCATATTGTTCATCATGTCAGATGATGAACGTTCCACGGATCCGCGGGATCCGTGGGATCTCTGTAACCAAACATACTGAAATCTAGGATTTCTATTGACAGCAGAATTTGAACTTTTGCACGACTAGATTGTCAATTTCCACCTCTGTGCAATGGGATGAGCGGTTTAGTCGCTATAACCTGTTTGGATTATCACTCAGCATCGGCCCGCGATTGAAGAATAAATAAACAAGAAGTGGTCTAAGCTGCAGATCTCGCAGGAGAACACACGGATACGTGACAGTATATTATAGTTATTTGTATAGTTATCTTACGGCCATTCGTTTAATTGGTGTTTCACCCTCTATACGTTTAGAGAGTTTATAAATGTGTGCACCCCGGATTTTTTGTTTTGTTTTGCGCTGAGTATATTTTAAAAGAACCACCACAGTTCTAGCAAATCTCAATACGGACGACTAACCGATTATATCTGTAATCCACCGTAAAGCTTGGCGTAACATCGAAGATAAACTATCTTCGCCGCAATTACGCGGTACGTGTTGTTGTTTGTTTATTTTGAACCAAGTGCCGTCCACGTATCCATCGATCGTGGCACACTGGCGTCAATTTTGCGAGCGTTTGCATCTAACGAAGATTGCGCTCAGTTCGTCGCCAACCGCCACGAACGCCGCGTCTGCCCCACTGCGCCATCTAGCGTCGCGGTTCCGAGTAGGACACGCGTTTTCAATAAGTCCCGAGCACGTTTTTTCCTTAGCCCGGACGGTTCCGGCGAGCTTTCCGCTTTTTCAGCGTGTATCAGAAAGTTTACGTGACCGACCGGCACGTTTTTCATTCCGCCAGTGTGCGGGAATCCCCGAAAGATTTATTGAGTTTGTGTATGACCAAGGACAGTTGGTGGTCAGGATGGTCCGAGATTTTTAGTCTTTTCTTTTCGGTGTGTTTCTTGTAAGCGGAATTTTGGTTTCTTTCTGGAGTTGGAGGATAGTTATGGTAAGAATACTTTTTTATTTATTTTTATGGCTTTCAGAAATCGAGAAGTTTAAAATTAAAATTAAAATTTACACAAGGAAGCAGCATGTAAAATATACAAGGTCTCTACAAAGTCACAAAAATATTAATTAATTTCTCACAATTCGCCAGAAAGTAATAGTTTCCTTAAATACTCGATGTTGTAAATTAGATTAAACACACTAGAAAATATTAGTAATATTATAATTGCATTGAATTTGTTAATAAATATTGTCGATAAAACAGTGTCGAACGATGTGGGTTCTGTAAAACTGCTTCTATAAACTTTTATAGCATCTAAAGTGCTCATCCCATTGATCTGTAAATTAGTAAACATATTTAAAATGTGTAACATTTGCCACTTCTGTTTGTCAGATTGTCACAAAAAATAACCCAGTTTGTCCCCTGGCAATTCTAAATAAGTACACTAAATTTCAGCCTGATCTGTATTTCCGAAATCTTATTTTTTGTCGTACATTACAATATTTTTCTTCTACGGTTCTGCTAGTCAGTCTACTGGTCGGAAAGAAAAAAAAGATAATAAATTCTTAATAAATCTACAGTTTTCAGTTAAACTACCTATGTCAGCAACTTAGTCTACGAATTTTTAATATTGTAATAAAGTAGTTAATTTAATGTATGGTGTTATATATTTTATAGCAAACAAAATCGTGTTTCATCTACTCGTTTACATTACAGATCTATTTAAATAGGACATGAAATACGGCCTACAATCAGTCGACCACTCTGCTTTATATAAGTTAAATATGTCCTGACCAACTCCCCTGAGGAAATTTCTTGTTTGAACAGTATAAATATCATATCTACCACCGTCATTACAGTTCATTACGGCACGCAGAGAACTGTGGCACTGAAAGCCTGGCTTTTCCGAATAGTTCTCAATTACAAGTGGAGTAATTAGAACATCAGAGCTTAGACGTATATTCAACATATTTCTGAATCTTTGATCTTTTGTTCTACCAGAAATTTTGCGGTATTAAAAACCCATGCACTAAAATGAATGTAGACTGAGAAAATTAGTGGTTTATCTATAATATACTTCATAGATACGATACAATATACAACACCTAAAATATGAGGTGGATATATATACAAATACTTGCTTGACGTAATTCTATAACTTATTTTTAAACTCCAAATGAAGAATAACCAGCATAACGCTCGCGTTCTGTAGTCTCAGCCTATATATATTGTTTCAAACATATATATTCTTTCCTTGAAAGAAATATGTTCAAAGAAATACATTTATTTGATTTTACATTTCTTTTCTCTCAGTGTATCAGTGGTGTAGTTAATTTCCTGATACACAGAATGCATAAGTCCTCCAAAAATAAGTTCATATTGAGGTTAACTGCAGAAAATTCAACTAATTCGGATCTCTGAAATGAACGAGAACTCCCTTCGCTAGTACCCACCTAATATCGTCATATTGTCATCCGTGTCGCTTTGAACAGTATTTCCTTTATGCAAGTACCCATGTCCCTTCAAAAGACATTCTTTTCGCAATTGCTTTTTGATTAGAACTGGAACATTTAGACCGTCAAAGCGTGTCCGCTACCACAAACAGATGTACTTCAGTAACACATCATGCTTGACGTATTTTGCGTCCGCTGTACAATGCTGCACGACATTTAGACAGAGGAAGAAATTGAAATAAGGTTCCAGATTTTAAATTCTACGTAGATCTTTTTTAGGGTGGGTAATTTTGAAAATTAATAGTAATTAGTAATAATTAATAATAATTAATAATCACAAAAATTATGAAACAACTTGTAGGCTTTTCGTAGCCGTCTTACTGTTACGTCCTGAAAATGCATCTTGCAACAAAGTGCGAAACGTTGACTACTTTATAATAATAATAATAATAATAATAATGTTTATTTATACCCAACAGGAAATGTCCCAATTATAGGGTACAATTACACATACAAACAATTCATATTCAATAAAGCCATTAATAATTCAAAACAAAAAATACATTCTATAGAACTTAAATTTAATCTAAAAATTACCACAAATCGCCTGCCTGCAATTTCTTCGAAAACTCAAAGCCCCTTCATTAAAAATGTTGACCCCACCACACACCAAATTAAATTTTATCATCGTTGACGCGGTTTTCTCCCGGAAATCTAGAACTTAACATACTATAATCTTTTAAATTAATTTTTTGTAATACCTTTGTAACATTAGTAGGTATTGCATGTACGACACAAAAGTGAATCCTCGCTATATTCTCCAAGAAGATATTTGATACATACAATTCCTTTTACCTACATAAGAGAGTTCCTACAAGTGCACTACATAGAAGTTTAAGTCTACCTAGGTACGTTCAATTAAACAACTTCCATGGTTTCTCCGTGTCGCTTCTATGCGAACGAAAGAAAGGTCCTCTCGTAATATCAATGTCATTCATGTCTTAAACCACAACTGGACAATAATCCGGCTAATATAATCCTTATATCCAATTTAAAATCCCCCAGCATTTTTTTCTTAGCCTCGGATCATCTCCAAAAGGTGTAATTAATTAAACTTTTAATTTATGGCACCGGCGGTCGCTCGAAGTTGTACTTTTTCTCGGGACGTCGCCTCCGCCTTCGGTCGTTCAGATTAGGGTCCTCGTACAATAAGGTCCTTGGCTTAATCTTTAATTCAGTAGCAGTCAGATAGAATCTGCGGCTGCACACTACGCTGCTACGGGGACCATATCTGAAGAGGTGATTCCCCGGCACGTCGACTACGCGAGAGAATAGACATGTTCACCTATCTACTTCTATCTACCGATATTGGCCAGACGGGATGATTAGGACACAGTCAGACGACCGACTTTTGTAGTCCGACTTTCTGTCGCTCCTTATTTTTTGCGAACGTTGGCGTTGCCAGCGTCCTTTGATCAGTATTATGCAATTTGTATTTTAATATATGTACATATTTTCCGGTATTTCTTCCCACCAGCTTTCCGTAAATTGTTATTTTCTCTGTAAATATCTGTTCCTGTCATCTCTACTTGAGATTTTTGTTCATTATTAGTGTTAATAATATTCAGTAAAGTATAAATAATGAATATTATAGTGAATAAGATGGACAATTAATGAAGGCGGGGCGATGTCTTGTAGAACAATGTTGCGATAACGGCAAACAACAAAAGGCGGCCAATTTCACCTTCAGAAATTACAGTCTAGTTTAATTGCGAATTCCATTTCTCTGCCTTTCGTGAGCGTATAAAACACAAAATATCCACAAAGAGAGACGGAGCGTCTCCACATTCGGGTTCAGACCGACCGACGCCGCTCAGACCTGGCGCCGGGACGCTTATTTATTGCCCCAGGGTCACAGTGGGCGATCTTATTCATTCAACCGGATGGAGATGTTTTTCTTTTTTTTTTCGTTAGATTAAATACAATTATTTTTATAGGATGAGTAATTATATATGTGCACAGAGGGAAAAAATATTCGCTACAATAAAAAATATCTTTGAGTGAAGAATATCAGTTTCTACATCCGCAGAAATATCATTTGGTTGGTTCAAGTAAAATACAAAATTTTCAGAGTAAGAATATGATTTTCTTGATGATCCAAGTATTACATTTTCTTGTTTTAAGTATGAAGGAACTGATTGAAAGGAATTACGTCTGTTTTAAGCGATACGTACGTATACTTTTGGGTCAAGAAACTGTTTGTTCGTTGAAGCATGTATATTTTCACCCAACAAAATATTGTTGTTGTAAAACGAACGTCTTACTCTTTTTATATGTAGAAGAATAACATTTTCTTCGTCAGAGCAAAATATACTCAACATAACCGTTGAAATAACTACATATATATATTATATTATACATATTATCCAAGAATAGAGTTCTTTCTGTGTAGGCTATTCCACTACAGTCCTGGTTTTCCTCATAATCCTTGTAAGTCAGCCATGAAATAAAACACGTATGCATAGATGTAAGCAAACAACATACGAACACTCAATATCGTCAAACTTAGGTATATAGCGGTAATATGTGGCAATTTGTTAGCGCCATCTGTAAAGTAATTGCACAACTTTATATGTATCTCTCAGAGTAAGAATCTTGGGTTAAGAAACTGTTTGTTCGTTGAAGCATATACATTTTTCGTCCAACGAAATATTTTTGTTGTAAGACAAACGTCTACTTTTTTATAGAAGAATAAATTTTTCTTTATCAGAGAAAAATATACTAGATATCCAAGAATAGAGTTCTCTCTGTGTGATTATGTATATTTTTGGTTTTATGGAAAGAACTGAAGGAAATGAAAACTAATATTATCGTTAAATTCTAAGTTAATTTAAATAATTAAATTGTTCCAGAAAGTATTTTAGATAAACTCTAAAAGAAAGAAAAAGAGCCTATCATTAGAAAGTTGTTCGACAGAAATAATGGAAAAATTCGTCCACTTAATTAATTAATTACTAAGCTGTCCCCGTTAAAAAAAAAAACAGTTCAAGTCTCGTCTTCTGAGCAATTACACCCCCATGCCAGAACCAATATTTATCCGTAACAACCATAATAAAAACATGTAAACTTCCCTCGCCTATTAAACAAACTTATTAATCGAGTTATGGTCGGTCGCTTTAGCGTCCCGTTTTGAACGATTTTAACCCCCTACCCCCTATTCCCTACCCTTAGCAGCGGGATACCGGATTCTTTACATTGTTTCCCACCTCACAATAGACGCTGTCGCCAGTAACTTTTTAGCCTTTCGAACAATTTGCCAAGTTTAATCGCAACAAAACCGGTGCTGTTGAGCGTTCCATGGAAACGAATTTTGTTTTGTCAAAATAGGGTCGCGACAATAATAAATCCGTAAGCGCGTTTCTCACAGAGCGAAATAAATAAACGTTTAGGTCCACGGTTTAGGAAAATGAGGATTTAGACAATAACAAACCTGGTTATTCGGACGGCAAAAACAATCTGTGTCTGCTTGAGCCGTTATTATGTTGCGAACAGAAGGTCGTCCCCATAAATTTGAGATATGCAACGTGTACGTTCCAAAATAAATGATTTTATCAGTTACTTTGTTAATAATTGTATTATAAGGTACACCAATATAGCTTTCCAATTTTGCTCTTGACAGCTAGTGAATTTATCGGCAGTGTTAATGCGGGAATGGTGTATTACATCCTTAGGAGAAGGAATAGATCCGTCATGATCGAAACTGATAACACATTGTATTGTAAACGTGTTGACGTGTTAACATAGGTGCCTTGTATAGGGTGTATGCATATAGATCGCAAATATATACGTGCTCACGCAGAGGTATAACAATGCTGACATAGGTTAAAGCAATGTATCTGACTACCGGAATAAATTATTATAATATATTTAAATGTAGCCAATATTCATTAAATAAAACCGTCTGGTTTTGCTGCTACCAGTATTATGGTTGTTGCCGGACTAATATAATAATTAATTTGTTATTAACATATAAATGGGTCCTATATTTTGCTAATTATATGATTTTGTGTTTAAATTTGTGTACTCAGTTATTGTGCATCAGTTATTTGTGCATTATTTGTGCATACTGCGCGGTGTGGATGTTTTTAATACGACTTTAATTAATATGACGTGATTAACTTTTGATATTATAATGTTAGTTCAAGGCGAAATATAGAATAGAATATATATATTCATATAGTGAAGCAGAACATTTAAATATTCTCACTTTAAACTGAAGTTAGAGATAAGCAACTTGTATAAAAACTAATGTAAAGAGTATCTCAGTTGAACTTAGTTTTCAGCAAAATTCCCTAGGTCCATCAACTTTGGAGATGAGAGAAACTAGACTTTGCATAGTTCTTATCATTTCACAATTTTGTATGCATAAAATCCATAGAAGGTTACAAAATTTATTGTAAGCAAAGTTTCTTTGGTTTAGTTATGTAGCAATTATTGTTTTAGCCATATTGTTAGCATTTTATAATTGAAGAGTTGTAAATCAAAAGCGTCTAAGTGCCATTTTTATGTTTTTTGAGGTTTTTGTGTCAATAGGTTCTACAGACCACCCTCAGTAACAATCAAAAGGATCTAAGTCAATATCAATTCGGGTTTAGTCAGTATACCGGTGAAAATATGGCATGGCATGACAAAAAGTGCCATGCGTCGTCTTTAACACGCCTACTTACCAGTTGACAGTATTCATCAAAGCACTGCATATACAAAGAGATAACTTAGAAGACCTAAAGAACATGGAAGATGGAGTACTTGCCAGGCGAAGGCTAAACATTTTAATTCGGACCTTATCCGAGAGTTTGCTTAATAATGTGTCTTAATTAAGTTTTGATTTACATAACCAATGAACAAATACATTGTATTCTTGTTAATATACCTTTCTTATTGAAGTGTAATAATAACTGACGCTTAATTTGGTAAAATACCTGATATATGATTTCTAAATTTCCGGCAGGAAAGCACGTCAGTGACTATAAAGTTGTCTGCTACGTGTTCAGGACGTAGCAGTAAGAGAGCTACGACGAGAAGAGAAGATACGAGATTCTCTTCTTAGCTCTCTTACTGTTATGTCCTGAAGATGCCTGTCCTGTCCTGTCTTGATGTCCTGAAAACTTTGACAACTTTATCGTCATTGACGCGGTTTCCTCCCGGAAATCCAGAACTTAGTTATTCGGGCCGCGGAAGGGTCCAATCTAAATATATCTGATTTATGTTTGAAATAATACGATGTGGCACTTAGCCCGTGGGTAGGTTCTGATGTCAGTTGGACCGTTTTGATTATCTCGGCTGATGGTACTTAGATCCTTCTGCAAGGTTCCAAGTTTATAACGATACAATTAATTAAGTATGCACATTAACCAAATAACGATTGTATCACAAATCAAGTATGTTAAAAACATTAATTAGGCGTAAAACCGGAACTAAATATTTTATACTTAGACCCTTTTGATTTACAACTCTTCAATTATTGTTTTAACCATATTGTTCGCATTTTATAATTATCTAGATTTTGTTCGATTATCACGTATACTTTATTTATTATTACGTAGTAGGAATGATCTAACAATAGCAATAATAATTACATATGACAGTCACATTTCAAAATACAGCGCTTATACAATGCCTGCCATCGCGTAATCGAATTTAGACGTGACAATAGATCTGCATAATTATATTACGTAGGCTAAATTTTCAGATAAAGAGTATGTTATTTTTGTGTGGATACGTGCGTTTGATGTGTGGACTAAATTATTACGTTTTTTTCTGCTGCTCGAACGGTACATGTTTTGCAGATGAAACTTTTTGTTTGTGAATTTTGCGGGTTGCTACCTACGTTCTGGTAAATCAAAGAGACACTGAATGTATTTGGCTCGCTGGCGCTACTAAAATTGGATCTACTGTTTTAATTAAACCGAAAAATATGGTCAACATGAATGAATATTTAAATAAAAAAATATGTAAGTTAACTTCTTGAATGGATATATATTAGGGTGGAGTAAGGGACTCGTCGGCATCAAAAATATTTACACTTATGTTAAATTTGTTTAATTCATGTAATTATTTAGTTCAAAACTGTATTTTAGTTGAAATATACATTTGTGATGAATACATATATCACTTCTTAAATTGTGATGTTTCTAGTTACAATGAGTAGCTTTTGATTAATGTTTAAAAATTCCATTTTGTTTATATGCTTAGTTATATGCTATATTTAAAATTATTATACACTAGAATAATTAATTAACTTAGCCTGAAATATTTCTTTGGGTATTTCTCCTATTTTATAAATTCTTTAATTTACTCCTATCAGACTGTTGCAACAAATCCGTATAGCGCTCGTTTATTCCATTGATCGGTAAATTGGTGTATGTATTTAAAGTCACTGGAGGGTAGAGGGCCCTTGTTGGGATTTCATGGTGAGAAAATCCCGGAAAATAAGCAAATTTTATAAACCGGCTTCCCGAGATTAGCATTTTAATTCGGTTTCCTCGGCCTGTCAAGCGAGTTGGCTAAATACTGCTATATCGCACGATCATACACAGAGGGAAAAATTTATTCGATACACCACGAATATCTTTGAGTGAAGAATATCACTTGTTTCTATATCCGCAGAAAGATTATTTGGTTGGTTCAAGCAAAATACAAGTTTCTCAGAGTAAGAATATGACTTTCTTGATGTTGCAAGTATTACGTTTACTTGTTATAAGTATGAAGGAACTGCTTGAAAGGAATTACGTCTGTTTTAAGCGACATTTTCTTCGCCAGAGCAAAATATACTCAACATAATCATATTAAACTCGTAAGCCGGAAATCTTATTACAATAAAATATTATTTGGATAGCAAAATATCCTCCTCATGCTTCACTATATACGCAAGAACAATTTGTCTTGATATCCGAGAATACAATTCTCTCTGTAGGGTATTCAACTATGTTTTGACTTTAAGTCGTTTAGTTTTGAAAGTAATGTAATTAAAATTAAACAATTCGCTGCCTGGGAAACCAGTAAGAATCTGAAAATGCAGCTGAAATCAACATTTAACTTCACTCAACGCACTTGAAGTATGTAAGTCGTAGTTAAAAAGTTCCAGATCTTACAAATGAAAAGCTAATACTACTTTACAGCTCGAGATTTAAAATATTGATTTTAAAAGTTCGTCATACACTTAGTACAATATGTACTTACTAACAAATAGTAAAAATATGCATATTGACAAACTTAGATGTAGTTTTAATTAATACGTTAACTTAACAGTACGATCGGAGAATAAAGATAATCAAACCAATTTTGTGGACCAATTAGTTAAGACAAAGGAGACAATATCAAAGAATTAATACGTCTCGGTTCCTTATATTATGGAAACTCGCGCTGCAATAACAGAAAGATAATTTAAATAATTCATAACAGAGCAATTAATTTTGCTTAATAACCGCTCAGAGGATGGGAGAATCAAGCAATCGATTCCTGAGTCTTTCGCGTAATTTATAGAAATAAAAATATACACAGAACGCTCAGTGAATAATGGCCGCAATAAATTCTAGAACCGTTAACTGAAATAAATGTCTATACGGTTGGTACGAAGGTACGAAATCGACGTTTAGACTCGTTTATTTCAATTGAATTTATACAGTACTGGTAGTGGAATATTTATCATTTTTTGCGCGATTTGCGACAAAAATTAAAAGTGGAATATTAGGGTTAATGTAGGGGGACCTACAGGCACGATCTATACTCGTTTCAGTCATGCAACACTTTTGCTCTGGCGGTACAACACGATTAATGAGGCAATTTATCATTTCCTTGATACGCCTGAAGAAATTAACCATAGACGGTGAGGTGCTGAAGCCGTCATTTGCATCTCGCTTCAGTTTTATTTATTGGCTCGCGCCCGAAACGCAATTTTAAACGAAAATTAAAACCGGCGGAGATTAAAATTTCACGCGGATACATAAATATCAGCAAATTTTCGCAGAGCAGATTTTTCCCAACCTCGACTTTTTATCAAAGTTCTCTACTATTACTTTGATGTTGCATATTGTTACGTGGGTGTAGTTCCTTCTTTGAATAGAAGAATATATGATTAAATCAAATAACTATTTTTAAATTAAAAGATATGAACTACATAGGCTGAAAGAAATATTTTAATTGAAACATTTCTTATGTAAAAGAGATATTTTTGACCAAACAGATTCTTTCATATCGAATAGTATGTGGTTTTCCTTAAGGTAGAAGTTGTTTAAAATATTTCTTAAGTAAAAAGAAATAATATTCACTGAAAAGACGTTTTTTTTTACACCAAATAGTTTTCCATAATTTTCGCAAAGTAGAAATTGTTTGGGTTTTATTGCAAAAAGGAATTTGAATGAAATAAATTTGGCTTTCTTGAAACGAAACTATATGAAAATTCGTATTTTTTAAACCAACTGTCGATTTTAATAAGTCAGTTACTAAATTATCAAACAGTAAATACTTAAATATTTTTTAATTAGAAAGGATGTAGAGTTCTTGAAACAAAGATTCATTACTTATGAAAATATTATGTTGTAAAATTTTAATTGATTAAGTGGTTCATCCTACAGTGACTTAAATATGTATACAAATTTGGAGATCTATGGGATGAACGGCCTTTGCCATATCGCCTGACCGAATTCTGCTAAACAGAATTTTCCGCCCATAGCGATGAATGTTCAAACATATAAAGGCCAGCCAATCAATCAATGTACGAACGTTTGGCTATGGCAGCTGGAAAATTTGAAATATTCCGAGTTTTAGTTTACGTCCATAAAACTAGGCAATTTTACCAGGTATTTAGAATGTGTAGTGATCTTTGTTACTTTGCGAAATTCTACAGTTTTACATCAAAAGATTGTTTATTGTGTGAAAGAACCCATTAACCATGTGTTGTAGACAAATTCTTACGGCTCAAATCTAAAATATCAAGTTAAGCTTCATTTTGCTCGAAATGTCGATTTGAACTCGAGTGCGATTTGAACCCTACTGCTCGTGGCGTCTTAGAAATTTACAAGGATGAATTTCTTGTTGCGAGCTTCCAGATATGGAATACCTAACACTAGGTTTATCCTGCACGTAGTAAAATGTAAACGACACCCAAAGGAGAATTCCCAGCGAAATAAGATATCCTTGCAAATACATTTCCTTTATCACCGACATACATTGCGGATGCAATGTGATGTTGAGATATATGTATTGTTTACTGGAATAAAATATGAAAACAATAACACCGATTTCTCATACGAAATACTTACCAGAACATTTTAAATCTTTAGTTTTATTTTAACGATGAATTAAGCAAATATTGCCTGAGAGATCAATTATAATGTGAATGTGTGATATGTCTGATGAGAAATGTTACATCAAACAGACCCTAACTGC
Organism: Aphodius granarius; assembly: GCA_963971325.1. Classification (NCBI taxonomy): domain Eukaryota; kingdom Metazoa; phylum Arthropoda; class Insecta; order Coleoptera; family Scarabaeidae; genus Aphodius; species Aphodius granarius. The sequence continues at coordinate 20,149,668 of OZ020226.1, forward strand.
AGTGAAAACTGGGAAAACTGAGTAATCATTTGCAAAGCGAACGGTAACGGAGTAAATTACTTTTATGTAATTAGGATATTTGAATAAATCCAAGGGCCCTTGGACCAATATTGATATAGAACTGACTAACTCAAATTACTGCTGTTCAAATTACTACTGATAAATGTATGTATGTAATTGAATTTATCGAAACGGTTTAGTTTCCTATTCATCGAATTCTCTCACATTTTCAAACAATTCTATTTCGTTTGAAAATATTATGTTATTGAATTCAAGTTAACTAACCTTCATAGAAATACGATTGCTTTGAATTTAATAAATTTTACTGAAGAAATAATTTCTTCGCGGCAATTGAAGCTTTGTCTGCCACTAATTAACATCGATCTTTCTTTGATTTGAAGCAAATTTGTTTAATTTATTTTTTTTTCTCTCTGTGTACTCGCATATCAACACGTATAATATCCTAAACAGACATACAAATTTCCTCAAGAACAAAAACAAGTTTGACGATGATACTAAAAGTTTTTGATTATTACGAACCAAAACACACTTCAGTGGACTTCGTAGTAGAGATCAATAAAATAAAAATAGACTAGAAAGGGGTGAAAAGGATCACATAACGGAGTGAGGCGAGGGACAATGCCAGGAAGCGATCTTCACTTAAACACCTTTGTAAATTGAAAACTAAACAAAGTTCGTATCGTCGAATCCATCTTCGCTCCTTTTTCGCGTACTTTGATTAGGTTTTAGGCTTTCGATGAATTACAGGTCTGCGGCGGACGTTTACTGCGAAATAGATGGGCTTTGCGATTAATCGGAAGCCGTAGTCTCATAAACGGCCCGGCTTAGCAACAAATCTTTAGACATGAATTATGGACAGGTTGTCCTTCCGGCCCCGGATTTGAAGGGCCAAGGAGATGCCTATACATAACTCAAGAGGGGATTGAATAATAATCGTGTAAATCGATCATAAAATAGAGTTGACCTACTAACTACATTATACTTACTACATGATATCAATATTTGTATGTTGTAAATAAACGTTTGATTTTATCATGTCAAGTAGTAAATTGTTAAAAAGCAAAGAAACATGTTTCATGTAAAAAGAAGGTAGAGTTTGTCTATAATGTCTATAATTTGCCGAAAGAATGATCAAAATCCGCAATTTTTTGTGAGTATATAATATTGGGCGTATCAAATATAATGTGTTATGTTGCCGATGTCCAAAGGCTGACCTCACAGTATAGTACGTTGACGATACAATCATGTCCCACGGGGTTGTCCCAATTAACTATTCCATTCAAGCATCCTGGCTGTTGATTTTCACATTGCATCTCAGAAACATATACCTGTTTGATCTATAACTAACTACTAACTATAGACATAGTTACATTACTAATTACACATTAAACTTATATGAAATAGTCAATCTTCCTCAATATCTTGTAGCGAGTGTAATGATCTATTTTTAAATTTATTATTAAATTAAAATGTTTAGCTCAAGGTGGATTTGTTTTTTTAATATATATTTCATTATTACAGTCCTCTATAAAATAAAAGCCAAAAAATTACATTCCTAGCCACAATATTTTTGTTGTACTTTGGTTTCTTATACCCAAAATCGTATAGATTTTTTTATTGTTTTCGATATATGAATTTCCCTTTGTTTTTAAGAGATAAGTTGACTATTTGCAACATTCCTCAAGTTAGACACTTCAAATTAAAGATAATGGTATCACCAATAAATCTTATTAATACTGCTTAGCCAAGATTACAATAAATTAATAAATAACAATAAAAGATTCACCCAAACGTTGCATTTTTTTTTTCGTAGACTATTGCGAGGACAACAAGATATTTACGATGAAAATCTATGGAGAAATACTGAAGAATACAACGTTTTCCCATATCTGTATTATTTCTTATAAAGCATATTTCTTAGGAATATTTTTAGCGCATTGCCTTCTATTCCTTTGGGAATCCGTTCCTCTTATGAGGAACAAGATATAATCTCTCAGCATTCTCTCATCCCAAACACTCTGGTAGCGCCGCTCAGCGTTCTTCATTGGTGGGTTCATTTTGGTCACTTACGCCTCTGAGATATTCGGGATAAAACATAGGTGTAAATGTAAAAATAATTCGTAGGAAGAAAAACAAAAAATGATGATTTATGTGTTTTATATATGTTTGCTGTTACGATTCCAATTTCCCTTGTAGAACGGGATAACCTGTCATTTAGACAGTGGATATTCGCAACTTTCAGTACCAATTTAAGTCGAATGCAACATAATGCGGATGTGTAGAATGGAAAGCAGCGGGTATTGCGAAAAGTTGGTCGAGGGCTAGCAATGTTCGGTTTGAAATAGCCGCCGATGCGGTCTCAGGTGTCCAGGCGTACACTCTATTGTCTTAGTTGGCTCAACTTTATTATCAGCCGTACTAGAAGCAGGAAGTACCAGGAACTTCGAATACACAGCTTGTTGCTGGGCAGCAGGGACGGCTAGACGTCGAAAAATTTATGCTTTTACGCTGTATTAGCCTTCTACAGCAAACTGATGCTGTAGGAGGCTAATGCAGGTCTTTGGTCAACGTTAAACGTCACGGGCAACTGATTGGCCCATTTGCAAAATGCCCTCGACGCTTTTAAGTCCACCTTCTCTCTTTCAATTAAGAGTATTTCAAGCGGAAGCAATTATTTTAAATAAGAAATGCTGGGGTGAAACAGACCGTGTTGAAGTGGTAGACGTTTTAGAGGTAGTTCAGAAGAACCACTTTTCCACAGAACGAAATAAACATTACAGAAAAAAGAATGCTGTAACTATTTAATTGATTTTGGATGCAGCATTAAAGGGAGACGAAAGGGCAATAAAAAATAAGTGTTGGGTGTTTTACTCTACACTGAGCGAAAAGTAACGTAAAATCAAATAAATGTATTTCTTTGAATATATTTATTTCAAGGAAAGAATATATGGTTGACAGAAATATTTTATTTGAAGTAAAAAGAAATAGTTTTCACTGAAAAAACGATTCTTTTACACCAAATGGTTCCCGTGATTTCCGTAATGTAGAAATTGTTTGGGTTTAATTGCAGAAATACGTAAAAATAAATCTGGTTTTATTTGAAATAAAGATCGCCCTTGAGGAGTAAATATTCTATTTGGAAGAGAAAGATAATGGATTTGAGTGAAAAGATTATGTGTTTGAATAAAAAAACAAGTGGTTTCATTAAAAATTATTATGTCTACTGGCGAAGAGATGGCGGGAACAGTCTCTACGGTTGCGTTGGCCTTTTTTGGGCTTTATATAAGATGAGCTACAGAATGCGAGCGGCATTCTGGTTACTCTTCATTTGGGAATAAGTCGTTTTTTTTACCGTGAAGTAAAATAATCTAATGAGTATACCATTATATTGTGGTTTTCGACTAACTATGTTTGGATTATATAATCAAGGTCCCATGATTATAATCCAAACATAATAAAGTATTAATTAATGATTTGTAGTTTTTAAGTCAAGATTCTATTTTATTCAGCCAAGTAATAAATTGTCAAACAGTAAAGAAAGGTTTTTTTACTTAAAAAGAACGTGAATTTAAGTTAACTAACTTTCATACAAATACGATAGTGAATTTTTTCAAATTCGTTTCATTCAAATTTTGTTTTCTCTCTGTATACATCACAGTCACCGCATCTCAAACTTGGCCACTAAGAATATCAGTTATGCATACATCTCTTCGCATACATCTTTCCAAAAACACAGAATAAAGCGAGTAAACTATTCCTCAGAAAAAGAAAAACAACGTTCACTTCTTTGACGTCGAGTTGTTGCTTTGAGGGTAAACGCTCTACGGCCCTTTTGCTTAGACTTCACCAACGTTCGTCTTTTGTTCAGGGTAGGACAACGCGTCCCCATGCCCATTCCTTCCCCCATTATAAAAAAGAGATGCTTTTGGACGTGTCTGGGTGGTTATTCTCGAACAGGTGACTCAAGATGCGTAGACGGACTAGTTATACATCTCTTTCTATCTTAAGCCAATAGAAGAAGAGAGATAGATGATTCCGTGTGCGGATTAATCCTCATCGTTTCGAAAATACGAACCTTGGTCTCACTTTTTTTCAGAAGCAAGACCAGCGCGCCTGATTTCCGTTAGGTTGCCCGCTTTGCCTTTGATCACGTCGCGTTTGCTCTGCCTGTTTCACCCCATCTACGACACGCGCCTGTATTGGGGGGAAACTGTACCGTGTTCATTACTTGCCCCCATCGTCAAGGCACGCGTCGAATGCGAATTACCAGTCGTGGCGCCGAGGTGACGATAATCCTCCTGGGACAGAAGTTCTCAAAATTTGCTAGGTACATTTTCAATTGTTATTGTTAAACGCGTCCATACACGAGCGGAATTTCCTCAAGGTTTGGTCAGAATACCGTAGGTAAACCTTCAGGAATTTCCCCACTTGTGAGGCGTGTTAGGTAAGGTCGCGGAGAAAGAGAGAAGTAGAAAATACCTTACAAAAGTCAATTCTTTTTTGTCATTTTGACTATATTTTCATAATATTAAGTATACTAATCAACGGAAAAAAAGTTTTACATGAGGGGAAGAAAGTTAGAAACGTTTGAGAACCTCTGCTGGACGATTAACTGGGGTTAGCCTTCCCTCCCCTATCTGACAAATGGGGATGAACAAAACTGGGGAATTTTTTATTTAGGAGAAGAGACATGTTTAACGCTTTCTCACCTGGGAGACGGAGGAATAAATGGGGGGGGTTAATTAGGCTAGGGGTTGAGGGGAACAGTGGCGTTATTAAATTAGCAATTTTCCAATTACCGACGCTTTAGGGGGCGCCCGCTGAGTTTTAATTATGTAAATCTGTCCTTCCGTCGCGCGGCTTCTTTTTGTCTCGTCGGCGAAGACGTCACGATCCGCTGTCGTAACGCGAATTTATTATGCTCGGATTTATTGTGGTGTGTACTTTTATTAAATTTATTACGAATACCGCTTGGTTATACATATTTATGAACGTGATTGGACCGTGGGTAATATCAAATTTTAATAATAACCTTTAAGTAAACAAACCTATGATAAAAAGGCCAAGGTGGCAATACTTCAAATCCACTCTGAATCCCAACCCAATGTCAATCATAGAATAACATTAAATATCAATGGCTACAGACGTTTGTCAAAATTTGCCAATTCGCAACCATAGTCACCAGCCACGGTTTCACTAGGCTGTTTTATTAGCCGCTAGTTGGTGGTGCTAGTAGCAGCAACAGCAGCCAGCGGCGATTTTGTGGTCACATTACGCTGTTTACTTACCTTGAACCTGACTATACCTGACATAAATTGCACTGTACACGAGTGTAAATAATATAAGCGAGGCCACGATGACAATAAAATTATGAATTCTATATTTTAGAAGTATGATCTGTAAATTGGTATAGGTATATATTTAAAATCAGTGGAGAATAAGCAGATATCAATCAGTTTATTTTCACTGAAATCTCATACTAAACCTTTTTGTTTATTGAATAAAGTATATAAAGCATCATTTATCTGAAAATTAATGTCATGTTCTGCTAATTCTTATGCCAGAGAAATGAACTTCATAGTCTCTCCGTTGTCTTGAATCACATTTTTTTCTGGCTCAAGATTCCCTTGTTATACGAGCTGAATTTAGGGTGGAATTTACGGATTCCCTTGTTGTCTTACAAGCGGCAAATAAATTTATCAGTTTCACAGGATTATATCTCATAGCTGGAACTCCCAGAGCAACGTTGTTAAAATTTGGTTTATGATATTCGAACTAACCACAGAATATTCGTTGGTAGGATTTGTATGAATTTTTTTTGACATTTCCTTGAAATGTTCTCCAAGTTAGTTAATATAAAGCGAGGTTATGCTGTACCTCCTATAGATGTAAACAAAATGTTGATTGTTGGCTTGTAAAGCGAAAAGCTATCTGTCGTCTTTATATGAAGCTCATCTTGCATTGTCCAATGCGTTTGGACATTGACAGCAGACGAGCCCATAAAACCATTTTACTGGCATGATCGTAAAGACGATATCATTAAACTAGTCCCTTTTCACATCTCACTGTATACCACTTCATACAGTATATATGCTACTTGAGAGGGTTTAACGTTGCTGGGGAATACTGACCCACTAACATCTAATAGGATCAAACGAGTGTTTTTATATCGGCCAAATTAGGACGTTTATTAGCAGAGTTAATTATTAAATTAATCGACTTCATTCAAAATGTCTAATAGTAGCAATAAAAATAACAAAATACTTGCATGCGCCGTATATCTTCTGTGTAGAGAAATAAGCTGGATTTTTCCCTTATTAGAGCTACTTTCATATTTCATCGTTCGACGACGTAAAGGAAACAATGTCGGGCAAAGTAGGACGAGTAAAAAATCTCTTATCCCTTGTTGTTGTGCTGCAGAACCTTAATTGAATGCCAGCAAGTTTAAGGCTATAGTGCAAACAAACCCTTATAGACACGTTTGCCAAGTTCCTAAAGTTCTCGGGGGTCATTTATCACGTTGGACAGCAACCCCTCGCACCTCCGTTCGGGTCTACCAACCCCCCACAGCCCATCGATAATAATATGCATGGATTTTTGCCCGATTTTCCACTTGGCTTATTTGTTTTCTTCGTTTTTCAGATATGAAAATGACATTACAGCGCGGTGGAATTTTCCTGTTGGCTGCCCTACTCCCTACCATCACACGTGAGTATCCGCAGATAACTTCTTAGTGCAATCAATAACAACTTTATATGCGTAATTTAAATTTATTATGTGTGCATAGCGTTTTTACAGGTCGTTTTTTATTGTAAAGGTTTGTTTAATACCATGAAATGATACACAGAGGGAATTTTTTTTTGGATATCCAAGAATACAGATCTCTCTGTGTAGGCCATTCCACTACAATCCTTGTTTTCCTCATAATCCTTGTAAGTCACCCATGAAATAAAACACTTATGCATACATGTAAACAAACAATATACGAACACTCAATATCGTCGAACTTATATAGCGGTGATATGTGACAAAAGACGCGAGAAACTGTTAGCGCCATCTGTAAAGTAATTGCACATCTTTCTATGTATCTCTCAGAGTAAGAATCTTGGGCCAAGAAACTGTTTTTTGGTGAAGCAACCAACGAACTATTTTTGTTGTAAGACGAATGTCTATTTTTTTATAGAATAAGAATACGCAAGAACAATTTTTCTTGATATCCAAGAATAGAGTTCTCTCTGTGTATAAATAAGTAAATACCGGAATTATGGCCTAAAATCCCAAAGGTCTTTCTTCAACTAAGCTTAAATTTTTATTCAAAATAATATTTAGTTATTAGTCAAAACAATTTACGAAACCAGTGCATAAACTGGTTAATAAATTCTATTACTTTGACCATTAAAAACACATTTCTTCCTCGACAAATTCGATTTTCGCGTGAATCATTTCTCGATGCACTCAATCATTTTATCGGTAGCGATTGCTTACTCGTATTCTGCGCTTCCCTGCGTATCTGCACCGCGACATTCAAAGTGCATTTTCAATTTATTGCCAGCCGTGTCGTCTCGTTGCTTACAGCAATATTGTTCCCGGCGTCTCCAACAGAAAATGGAAGAGAAATCGACCGCTGTTGCGAAATCTACACAACATTTATGATGCATTGAACCATTGCAACATTGCATGTTTTTCGTTTTGCAAGTTTTTTTTTTAATTTTATTAATCAGGGCAAACCAAGAGGTTGACATTGCGCTACTTGGTAGCTGTTGAAAGTAGGTACTATTTGAACCGAAAATACACTTTTTTTAATTAAATGTTGTGTAAAACGCACCGAATCCCTTAATTTACTTTGAACTGTTCCTCGCTTGTATTCCCTTTTTTCGTTTTGTTTATCTACCTGGTCTGCTAAAAAACTCTTTTCAGAGAGCGAACTCGACTGAGCGAAAATGGTACGAAATTTAAACGAAAATTAAATCGACAATGATTGTCATTTGTAATGGAACCTGTTCCACGGCTTTGTGTGCAGAGTTTAGCCCAGAAGTAATTGTGAATGTCTGCTCTTTCAGTTCTTTGGTCTTCAATTTGTTAGTCTGCTCACTAGTTAAAACCCTTTAGTAATAGGCAATAGCTATTCCTTGTCGCAAATTTAGTTTATGTATTATCATTCAAAATCAGCTAATAGTACACAGAGAGATATAGTTCTTTCAAGGGTTAGTTATTCTTACGATTTAAGAATTTAGTATATATTTTCCTCTGAAGAAAAAGTTATTCTTCTATAAAAAAAATAAACGTTCGTCTTACAACAAAAATAGTTCGTTGGACGACAAATATATATGCTTCACCAAAAAAATAGTTTCTTGACCCAAGATTCTTACTCTGAGAGATACATAGAAAGTTGTGCAATTACTTTACAGATGGCGCTAACAGTTTCTCGCGTCATTTGCCACATATCACCGCTATATAAGTTCGACGATATTGAGTGTTCGTATATTGTTTGTTTACATCTATGCATAAGTGTTTTATTTTATGGGTGACTTACAAGGATTATGAGAGAAACCAGGATTATAGTGGGAATAGCCTACACAGAGAGAACTTATTCTTGGATACCAAGAAAAATAGTTCTTGTGTATCCAAATAATATTTTATTGTAATAAGAATTTCAATATAATATGTAGTTATTTCAACGGCTAGTTATTCTTCCGGTTTAAGAGTTTAGTATGTTTATGTTGAGTAGATTTTGCTCTGACGAAGAAAATGTTATTCTTCTACATATAAAAATAGTAAGACGTTCATTTTACATCAACAACAATATTTTGTTGGGTGAAAAATATGCATGCTTCAACGAACAAACAGTTTCTTAACCCAAAAGTATACGTACGTATCGCTTAAAACAGATGTAATTCCTTTCAAGCAGTTCCTTCATACTTAAAACAAGAAAACGTAATACTTGGAATATCAAGAAAATCATATTCTTACTCCGAGAATTTTATATCTTACTTGAACCAACCAAATGATCTTTCTGCGGATATAGAAACAAGTGATGATGTGACAATTTGTTCCCTCTGTGTGTGGACACGTTCTATATCAAAATAAATTGAAGAAATGATCAAAAAAATAATAAAATAAGCATTTCTTTTGGACTGTATTTTTGTAACCAGCTTAAAAGAAGTCATCTGGCGCTAACTTTATTTTGCGTATTTTTCTTATTTTTCAGATGATGCTTTATTGTCAGTTTTATTGCTTTCTCTGGAGAATATTCGCACTTTTTATGGTTTTTCTTTTAGAATATTCGCTTTTGTTGAGCATCTTATTTTCAAATAAAACGCATATAATGCTTTTTCTAATTATTACTGCTTATTTAAAGCGCTTATTTAAGTCTTTTTACAAGCAAAAACAATTCGTAAAACATGGACCGTTGTGGACAGAGATGCCATTTGAAAATTGGCGGGGATATTTAACAAAAAAAATTAAATCGGCGCCACTTGCCGTTTAATAAATGGGCTCGCTCTCGAGTTTATCTATATCCGCGGAGCTTAGCTTTATCATCGTTAGGGGGCGTCAGACGTGATCGGTGTCCGGGAAACACGCGGATTTGTCCCACAGCGATCGGCCCTGCATAAAACATGACCTGTACTTGTGTACTGTCCGCCCATTGAATACAGAAATCCGGACAGGTACCGCCACGGTACCGCCGCAGAGTCCTGCCGGCGGCGCCGGCGGAGCGTATCATTTTGCACGAAAAATGTAACGTAATTTGCATGATTTGCGCATTCGTTAGGAGGGTTCCCTTTTGAATAATTCTCAGGGACAACATGTAATCAAGTGATTCTGAAAATGCTTATATCTATAAGCCAACTTTTGAGAAAGTTCTGAAAAATATATATTACTGATACATTTAAAATTCGCTTACGCTATTTATTTAAACTACCCATATTAACTTAAACCTATAAATAAAATTATGATATACGATTAATCTGTATTTGTAAACCACGTAATTTGACTGAATGAACTATATATAAATGACAGTCAACAAATCGTATTAAGCACTGTTGTAATGTTACTGGTTTAAATCATTACTGGTCGCATTATAAATATGGTACTTATAACTAAACACATAATACTGAATAATGTGTAATCAGTATATCAACGCTGTACATGTTGAGTTTTTTGTTTGTAGTAATTGTTGATTGAAGATATGATATGTTTCGAAATTGCGAATCGGTAATTTATTTATATTATCTGCAACTAAATTTAACATTATTCATGTAAAATACGGACATTACACTGCATTTTATCACAATACATAAATAACTGCGCCTCCATACGCGTCCAAAAGGCGCCTTGAAAGAAATATGTTCAAAGAATATATTTATTTGATTTTACATTTCTCTTCTCCTGAAATACGTCATCGAAACGTGTATTTCATCGACTGTTTGGTGAATATTTCATTATTTTGCAATATAGGTAGTTTAATCATTGAAATGTACTTCAAAATTTAATTAATATCGCCTCCGTATAGTACAGTATCACTATGAAGATATGGAGCGGCTTTTAATAAATGTTGAACGGCAGCCATGTTCGGGTAAATAATAAATGTCAATACGTAACTTTTCCAATAGGAACGAAAAGACCGCGGCCTAGCTAAAGTAGTAAATATCGTTTCTGCATCATGCAAGAGGAAATTTATTACTTGAGCGCTCTAAAAATGCCAAGGGTGCTATCACCTCTCGTAAGCAGCGATAAATATACTCGTAATATAGATTTTTCTTGAATGATATCACTTTGAAATCAATAGTCTTTGGATATTGTTATTGTAAAATTTATTAACTCATCCATGTACAGAATTTAGACAACTATAAAATGTCTGACCCTATTCCTTCTATTCCTTGATACTTCCAGTAGACCAAAGTTAATCTCAAAAAATATCAGTGCGTCCTAAAAGTAATCCCATTGGTGTCTGTGTCAAGTCGTATTTCCTAGCGCTGTTTACTAACTTATTTTTCATGCTGCGCACGCGCAGTGAGGAATGCACAAATATTGCTAAGGAATAAAATAATTAAAACAAATTCTTATGACTCCTTTATAAATTTTAACAAAATAAATCCACAAGTTACCTGAAAAAGGCAAGAGCATTCCGATAAGAAACACTAAGATCGAGTCAAGCATATTAACAACGAGATAAACTCCTCCAAGGACGAGTAATATTGACACTTTGGGATGATGTCTCCACGAGAAATAGCAGAAGATCGCGAGTAAAACGATCATGGTCGCCAGCCCATAAAACATTTTGACTGGATGCAGGGTTCTGAAAGAAAATATTGGTAGAAAATATACAAAATCTATCTATCATTATTACCCAATGGCTGCAAATAAGAGAAGCGACATCAGGAAATAGTTGGACTGGTAATACAGTAGGTTATTGGCTAACCTGTAACCCCACTTGTCGAGATCTTTGACATTAGGGGGCCTAAACTTGGCCGATTTCAATAGGAAATCGTCGAGACTCCTCAATGGAGCGAAGTCCATGCTGATGTGCCTTGTTTAGATAAGTTTTATACACACGACCATTCCATGTTATGATCTTGGTCTCGCGGGCCATTCAATGTGGTCATTAGAAGCCGCTGTACCCCATCTCATCCAGTTCTTTCAGCAGGCCAGCATGCCATATCTGGCCATATTTGACAGATGTCGCGTGACGTTTGACATTTACTAGGAGACTGATTCTGATGCTGGAATTGACACTTTTAATATGGGGCATATTTTTGTACTCAAGAAACGATATTTTGTTATGTGTAGACAAACACAAACGCTATTGTAATTTTAGTGTAAAAATAAAATAGTTGTTTCTGTCACAAATTTCGAAACTGGTTTATCTCTTACTTGTCAAAGGTCAAAGGAATGTACACTGCGGAAATTAAACATTTGCAATTACTACATATTCTTTCTCTCTTTACTATTGCAAATTCCGCCTTTTGGATGCGCATGGACGCGTTGTTATTTATGTATTGTGATGAAATGCAGTGTAATGTCCGTATTTTACATGAATAATGTTAAATTTGGTTGCAGATATACCGATTCGCAATTTCGGGACATATCACATCTTCAATCAACAATTACTGCAAACAAAAAAATCCAACATGGACAGCGTTGATATACTGATTACACATTATTCAGAATTATGTGTTTAATTATACCATATTTATAATCCGACCAGTAACGATTTAAACTGTAACATAACAACAGTGCTTAATGGGATTTGTTGACTGTCATTTATGTGTAGTCCATTCAGTCAAATTACGTGGTTCACAAATACAGATTAATCGTATACCTATCATAATTTGTTTATAGGTTTAAACAAATATAGGTAGTAGATAAATAGGGATTAAACGAATCCTAAATGTATCAGTATTTTAAATATTTTAAAGCATATATATTTTTCTCCGTTGATGGAAATAGGCATGTCGAATAGTTATTATCACTTTTCCTAATGCTTTGCACTTTCCGACTAGTACCCTAGTGGAAATACCCCAAAACGCGTATTTCCACAGAGATCCCGAAAAAAAAAATTTCCGTCGTTTACAATACTTTCCTTCTAGGGTACTATTTCCTTCTAGGGTACTAGTCGGAAAGTAAAAATCGGACTTCCTATGCAACAACTTTTGGAAAATGTCTATGGGTATGTATCTTTATCTAAAACACAATACCGCTCAAACAATTGAAATATTTGGGTTGAAATTTAGTATATTATATATTTATATATTAGTATTAAAAACTAAAATTGAAAATAGCTAAATAAAACTATTTTAGTAATTTAAAATTTAGATTTGTATATCTATAAACACCGAGATATATGTATATTGTATACTGCATCTATTACTGTTACCAAAACTATAAAAAAACTAATTTCATAATTGACATTATTATTTGATTTATAAAAAATAATTAATTAGAAAGTTTACACAGGGCAACAACATTTTTTTTTCTGCGGCACCAGTTTGTGTAATCAATTTTGATAGACTATGATCGTTGTATCATTAGTTTGTTTGAATTGACTCCAGTTCTCGTGATAAACCATGCAATCAAACGTATAGTATAAGTCAAATTATTTAAATTTCCTAAATAAAAAAATATTTTTGCTTTTCGTGCGGCTAGCAAGTCTATATTTGCCAAAACCAATCTTTGAACAAACTTTTTAAAATATAACATGTTACTCTACAACTTGCTGCTGCTTTTTTATTGGGTCAGCAAAATTGATACACTAAATTTCCCTGTTTTCTTGTCTGTGAGATAGTCGTGCAGAAAATGAACGAAAACTGGCCGTCAAGAATAAATATGACCGTAGGAAAAGCTAACATCGTTCATGAAACATTGATAAGTCGCGAACAAATAATTCTTCCACCACTTAAATTTGGGCTTCTTAAACTGTTTGTGAAAGCTTTATATAAGAATGGTGTTTGTTCCAAATGTATTTGTTGATCATTTCCTGGCCTCAATACAGGAAAATTAGAAGCCGGTACATTTGATAGACCACAAATCACATGACTTCGGTTGAACTGGGAGCATGGACAAGCTTTGCATCAGTTATCGAAAATTCTTTGGGAAATCACCAAGCTGAACAATATTAACAATACAAATCGTTGACAAAATGCTTCAGAATTTTGAAAAACCAACATGAGTACCAAGTTACATTATTTTCATAGTCATTTAGATAAATTTTCTGATAATCTGAGTGATTATAATGAAGAACAAGAGCAACGGTTTCAGCAGTATATCAAGATAACGGAGGAACGATATGAAGGCCGATGGTATTGCCATATAATGGCAGACTACTGCTGGACCTTACAAAGAGACTGTCCTGAACAAAAATACAATAGAAAACCACACACAAAGCGTTTTCTTAATTCAAATTTGTGTTTGTTTAATTCTTTTATTGTTAATTTCAGAATTGTATAACCCTCATGCTTCCGAATGGTAAAATATTTCAAATTACGGTGAATATAGACTTCTCAAATCTCATGCCGCAAAATCAATGTTCCTCTGTGTTATAACCATAAATTGACAACTGCTATTATCTTACTTAACTTAGTTGCAAGCAGCATACAAAACGTCTGCAAGCTGTGTAACAAGAAAATACATTTCGTGGCAGGTGTTTTAATGTTTTAATCAATCAAGTAAATAATAGAAGTAAGGAAGGCATGTGTCTATTACAAAGACCTCTCTCTCTCTCTCACTCTCAATTGGCGATACACCAAGGAAGCGCAGCTGCAACAATCGCTTCAGAAACTGTGAGGCTGAGGGCTCACTTCGCATTAGTTCGCCTGACATCCCCGGTGCAATTTTGAATCGCACACGAGGGTAAACGTAAAGTTAATTCATCTTACCGATCAAGATTCCCGTTTGAGGGGAGCAGTAATATCGGGTCGTAAATCAAATTGCAGGCAAATCTTCACGATTCAGGTCTCTCAGGGTTCCACTTCACCGGTTACACTAACGGTTAACTCGAAATAACCGCGCTCGGTTTTGCATGTCTGCCCAATGGGGAGAAGGGGGGAAGCCAGTCTTAACCCCAATCCCCACCCCTGACTTCGGTAAACCAGTACCACCCTCGTGGGAGGCAGGGAGGGAGGTAAGGTTGCATTAATAAAGAGCGGTGGCAAACATCCTCGAACGGAATGCCCACCAGAGTGCGCCACTTCGACGCGAAAATTAAATTCACCGTAAGAACTGCCGATTCTTTGCGATTTTCGCGAAATGAGCTTTCGATCTGGCATCCGGTTTTAGAGCTGGGGTCCATCCACTGAACGTATGCCACTTTTCTGCCGGGATCTCCTTACGGCCCTGATTCAATTGGAGTGGGAAACGGCGGCGGTTCAAATCGCCGCTGAGTTCGATCTGCGATATTTAACTGAAACGCTCACGTCGGATAGCATTGTTGATGGCGGATGTTCAAGCAACCTCTCGAGAAGGATAGTAGTCATTTCCTACGTCGACGAGTCCGTTTCCTGTTTATTTCTTGGGCGCAAGCCGGTACACCCCGAGACGGTCATACTAAGTAATTGAGGGGAAATCTCTGTGAGTTTGATAAATTTCAAAATTAAGGATTTCTTAGGAAGTTACGTTTGTGGAACTGCTAGCCTATTGTCAATAGAGTTTTCGTGTATTTCTGTCATTAACTAATTGCAATGTTGAGTATGACGAATGACTTTAATATACTTTAATATCTGGAATTTTGGACGATTTGTCATGATTATTTGGTATCAGCTTCCAACATTACTTACGGACACTTTTACTTACTATTGGTAACTCAATAAGAACACCAATATACCATTACAATCGCTGTTCCCGGGATGTAGACTTTATCTAAAGTAAGTTGTTTGCTTTGCCTTAGTTCACATATTAAAGATTGACAGCAACTCTGAGTCCCAACCCCAGTCAATTGGTGTATGTCAGTTGCCACTGACGTTTATCAAAATCTGTCAATTCGCAACCATAGCGACGGAGGCAGTAGATCATGTCAGACAGCTTCTATAAACTACTGCTACAACACTTTCTTCTAGAGTTCTGGTCAGAAGGTAAAAATTGCGTAAACCAGGAAAAATTTCGAAGAATTTGTCTGTAATTTGCTAAAAGAGCTTCCTATCCATAAACCAGTATATAAAACGGTGCTCTCTAGCCTTAGCGACTAGATATATGGCACAGCGGCGCGTCAGGTGGATTATTTGCTACTTCAATTAACCCTAGAAAGTAATTTCTATTGGGAGTGACGCTGGATTCGCATAGCGTTCAATAGCGGTGTGAATTGCACCAGATGGGGCAGTTCACGTTAATGACTCCAATGTAGAATTTACATCGTCCCTATCTGACCCTGTCCTGATATCGACCTGAGTCCGGATCCGAAAAAGGACTCCGTAGAAATTCATAATGTCCTGCACCACTCACCCCAAAAAGGCAAATTTATCTGTGAATGGTTAGATTAATGTCCGCATAGATAATTATTGATTTGAATTGCCAATAGGTTACGTTGACACCCTATAATTTCTAGATTAATTTTGAATAAGTTGACAGCAAATTAACATTTCAAACTAGAGCAAAGTAAAAACAAACAGTCTATTTTAATCGATTTATTGTGACGTTTCAAAGTTGGTGTGTAAACTAATATTTAGCTCGCATGTTAATTATAATATAATATTGTATTATAACGTTTACAATGGGCCGAATATGATGTTGTGTTTGGAGTACAAAGCTCTTCGCTAGTTGAGAACAATATGCATTGTGTGCAGAAGTCGCCTCGTAATTTGTTCCATATGACTTACTACACCTATATGGGCTTAGTATGATCCTAATGAGGCGCTACCTCGCACAGGTATAATACTCAATTTAAACTCAAATTGAGTAGGAGAACTATGAAGAATAAGTTATCAGAATGAAGCTCAAATATTATGTAATAATTTCTTATATCAAATTTTGATATCACAGTATAAACAACTTTTCTCCTTAACGTTTTCAATCGGTGTACACATCGTATTATCCTGTATAACAGAAACAACTCAACCTTTAAATCTCTTGAAAACGTTCATCCGAAGTAACTAAGGCGAATGGAGAACCGCCGTACAGTTTTATCGATACTCCCGGCCGTTATTAAAAAAGATTAAACTTCGGGCAAAAGTGCAGTCCCGCCGGAAAGTTGCAATAACAATTTCGTATTGTGCGAGCCGGACGAAGTGGTGGGAAAAGATTGCACGGGTCGTCCCATTGCCCATTACACGGCGGGTGTAATAGCCGAAGTCAAATTCTACAATTCTGCACGTAAGCGTTTCATTGTTGGATCTGGTGGCGGACGGTGCTGCGACGGGCTTTCCTTCGACTGGGACGGCATTTAGTGGCTTGGAGTCAGGCCGCACCATCCCCAGCGACGGTCTGAGACCCCGCACGATAATTAAGAGGATTCCAGTGCATCGAATCGTGAAGCTAGGGCCGAAAATTTTCGCAAACTAACGCCCCAACTGAATTCCTCGCTCAATTAATAATTAACATTTGCCGTTGCCGCCGCCAAGATAAACATTGTTTTTTCTATGGCTGGCGACTACGGGTTATCTCTGAGTTTCGACCATTGTGGACTTAACTGTATGTAATGTAGAACTACTTGCGTCCGCTAAATTAGTGCAAGGGTAAGTTAAATTTGATGACTTCGTGAGTTTCGCATGGAGTATTTGCAAAATCAGTTTTTTCTTAGGTAAATGGGCAAAACTAGTTTTGGAACAGCACGTCAAATACATTGTTAACTCTTGACTGTCAAGGATTAATATTGAATTGAGGTGAAAAGCCATAATATATGCATGAATCTACTTAGACCATTGAATAATCGATGAGAATGTGAGCACTGAATATTTCAGTAGATACTATGTATGCATTATAGAGAAAATAAAGCGATGCTGAAAAGGATTAAAACTGTTCGATTATTGTTTATCTTATTTATTTATACAGTTTGTTATCTAAAAATAAAACACTGAATCGGAACAACAAAAGAAATAAGTTAAATAATTTACAAACTTCGTAAAATTATGGAAGTATTATGCACATTTCTCATCCTAATTTATGTGTTTTAATTTGAATGTATATAAGTTCAACTGTCAACAAAATTTCAGTGCATTCTGAAGTGGAATTTCGTTTCTCGTACTTGTTTATCAACCAGTTTTCTTAGTAATTCTGCAGTATATACAACTACGCTAATTTTAATTAGTTTTCTAGACTCAGTGGATGGAATCGAGTTATTTACAGAGAGAGAAACAAGTTGAATGAAACGAATTTGCTTCAAGTTAAAGAAAGATCGATGTTAAATAGTGGCAGACAAAGCTTTAGTTGCCACAAAGAAATTATTTCTTTGGTCAAATTTATTAAATTCAAAGCTATCGTATTTGCATGAACGTTAATTAACTTAAATTCAATAACATAATATTTTCAAATAAAATGAACATTTTGTTTTAAGAACTCTACGTTCTTTTTAAGTAAAAAACCTTCCTTTACTGTTTGACAATTTAGTACTTGACTTTATAAAATCGAATGTTGATGTAAAAACTACAAATTTTGATATAATTACGGGCCGAAATTACGGAAAACCATGTTGGTGTAAATTATTCGTTTTTTTCAGTGAAAACTATTTCTTTTTACTTCAAATAAAATATTTCTTTCAGCCCATGCAGAGAAACAGAAAAACTGATCACTGAAAAGAACTGAAATAGCAATTTTCTATAAAATTACTTTAAAAATATTAATTACAGGCAGACAGGCTACACGCAGTACTTATAAATAGGGCAGATCCATCAAGACGACGCAGACAATTAAAAGAAATTATATTTAAAAAGAAAACTATCGCTTAATCGTAGTAGAACTGTACCGATAAACGATTTCAAGCGTCAACAGTTTAATCAAGAAATTATTCTTTGTTTGATCAATGAGTTAGACTGACACACAACATAAAAATTCAACGCGTTGGAAAGAGCAAACGTCCACGTTCAGTAAATACTGACTGACCGATAAGAACATGTTAATTTATCATCATTAACACCATAAATATGCCATTCTGTCACATCTAATTCCATACACCAACAAAAAAGAGTATTTAAGGCATTCAGCGCGAACTGTGAAAATCAAAATAAATCACTCCCTAACCCAGTCTGCGAGAACAGAATAAAGTTAAAACTGAGGGATGGTGTGGGGAGAAGAGGGTACGGAGAAGGGCCGTTGTTAAACTTAGTCATTAACTCGGCTGGTGCGAATTCCACCACCGGCGCCACGCGAAAGCAACAAAATGGCAGCGGTTGTCTGCGTTTCGGCCCGGAATCGAGTTATGAACATTAACCGCGACTTTACCCCCTAATAATTTTATAAGACTGTGGAGCCCGCGACAATGGTACAGAGTCTACCCCTAGGGGGACTCTGGAATAACTTGATTTCCACTTATGTGAGTCTCGCTGCGAAGACTAATCGCTGCGTTCTGCACCAGGACGATGTTAGCGCTGGAAGCGCGAACAGCTGACGCGTGAAATTTCCACCACGAGAGAATGCTCGATCCCATTTCACACGCATGGGTGAAGATTATTTGTAATTGGACGCGGATGGTCATATAAATAGGCAGAAAGTCTGGTATCAGAATGCGGAGGACGTAATGAAGTTGTACCGGATTTTATTTCAGTTTTCTTTTTGTTTCAAATTATAGCTTTTGTAGTAAAAAAAGATTAGAAACTAGAAAGATTTAGAATTTAGATAACATTTATAACGTAAAACCTTATGTCGAAATAGTCTTTTTACTGAACGCTAGGCAGTGAATTATAATGAATGTCATTATATTCTATTATGAACATTAACACCGTTTTCTGTGTAATGTGGATTTAATAATACAACCACAATGTGCAATTACGTAATTTTGTTCTAAACGTCATTCAACAATACCATAGAATTGTAAAAAACAACTTGTACGTACTGCACTGAATAATTCAAGATAAAAGTTGAATAAAATTGTATGCATTTGTCACAATTTACATACAGTTTGTGGGTCAACAAAAAATAAATATACCATGGGATATTACACCGAAATTACGCAATTAAAAAAGGATATATATGTGTTTTGATAAGCAATTACTTTCATGGATTAAAAAGCGCCTACCTACAAATTTTGATCTGGTAATATTAAGATACAACGTTTTAACTAAAGCCTTGTAAACTTGAATTTAATCTTCCGTTACTCGGGTATGTTTTTATCGATTTTGACAACTTTTTTCAACTCTAAGTTGGAAACATCCTATAGAGTAATTATGGTTATTAATTGAGTGATTTCTATATTATAATAAGCTCAGTTGTGAAGTTTATTAGTCAAGGTTTGAGTTAAAACACTAACCAAGGCAACAAAAATTAATCGAAGCACAAACTTAAACCAAAAAACATAATCTCGTTATACAGTAGGAATTATTATTTCAAAATTGTAATAGCTAAGAATATTTTTGAATGATTTGTCGATAATTTGTTAAAAAACTCATCAAAATTCACCAAGTGAGCATTTTTTTTTGCGTTGAGTAAATTATGACATATTTACATAGCGATGTAGAAAATTGTCCACAGTCGGGAGTGACAAGAATTCCAGTCGCATTTCGCACCCGTAAATCACTTTTTTCCGCGCCCAGGGTCGCTTTTAGATATAGCGTAAAGTAACGAATAGTCTCGACACTAGGAAAATATGAATTTATCCATGGAATAAAACTCTCCGGGCCGGTTACATACGGTATCCGTGTTAGCGGGACTTCTCTACAATCTACCGGAGTCGGTATAACGTACGTCAAAAGTAGAAAGAATTACGACCTCGGTCCTCCAATAAAATAAACATGGAGACATTCAGACGAGCTACCCTCTCAACCACCACAAACGGCTTTTTTATTGGTAGTCGTTGGAGATGTGAAGGTTGCTCGTTTTTTTGTTGACGTATGTTGATTGCAGACGCCTTTCTTGTATTGTTAGTGTGCATTTTTTACGAATGCCAGATGATTACTGAATTAAGATAATAAACAAGAACTAATTTCATATTAATTTTTACTTTACAAAAAGAAGATCAATGTGTTGTGTAAATTTAATATAATTCTGCAGGAGGGAGGTATACGATTTTATGTCTGTAGGGATTTGCTGGAATTAGGACTATTTACCTTTAGGCTACAGATTTATCGGAAACTGAAAAGAACCCGAATGTTCTTCAAATAATCGTACGAATAAAAGAGAAATGCTTCGAAATTCGTTGGAAATTTTTCACATTTTAGGTTTAGGTTTATTTACACTGAAAAAATCAAAACTTCATGTATTTCTAGCATATGCTAAAGATGTATTGATTCAATATAAGTGCAGATATAAACCAGATTGTAAAATAATGTTGAATGTGTGGCGCCTCCACCAATTCCGCATTATGTTTATTTTGCGATGCCGTGTGTACCGTACCCGGGCTGGTTTTATTTCGTAGATAAATTCATACTTTCGTAGCGCCGAGACTGTTCGTTACCTTGCTCTATATCTAAAAGCGACCTCAGGAAAAAATTGATTTATAGCTGGGAAATTCCGACGTTGGAAAACTAAAACTGAAACCGAAGTAGAGCGTGAAGCCAGCAGGGCCAGTGAATACCGTGGAGTGCAACTTAAAACGGAATATGTTAAGGAGTCATTACGAGAAATATTCACTTTGGTAGTAAGAGGATTTTTAGTCCATTCCATATTTTGTAGGGTGCGTATTTTGAATATGTAGTTAGTGATATGTATATAATTTAGTTTAGTAAATAGTGTATTAAAAATATATGTGCATTAATTTCTACCAACTCTTTCTATTTTTGTACAACATTTGTATTGGGTCGATGTACTGTGCGACTGTCAAATCGCAAAAGTCGTTTGTCTGGCCGAACCCTTAAACGATATTTGGAATCAGCATCTGAAAGACCGAACTCAAACAATGAAACAAATGCAAAACAGGAAATTGTATTCATTATCTTTCGCGTTTCTGGCATCAGAAATAAACTGCTAATAGACAAGAGAGAACTCATAACAACCGTGCAGCCGGGTATAATGAATGATAAGAACGGAACCAAAGATGTCCAAAGATCCAAACATATTAT
The DNA here is from genome assembly GCA_963971325.1 of Aphodius granarius. Lineage (NCBI taxonomy): Eukaryota > Metazoa > Arthropoda > Insecta > Coleoptera > Scarabaeidae > Aphodius > Aphodius granarius. The sequence goes on from OZ020226.1 coordinate 20,171,324, forward strand.
TTGCCAATTTATTATAAATAACGCATAAATAATTAATTTCTGTGTTTTTTTAACTGCACATTTTTTTAGTGTACTTTAAATTCAGAGTATTGGGGAACATAATTTGTGATTCTAGGAGTAAACGGATGTTTATCACAAACAAAAACTTCATTATGCTCATTATATTCATGGTGCAAAGTTTCGTAAAAGGTTCGGTCGGCTCGCGGCTGCAATGAGAGTTTGTACACGACGAGAAAGAAGAAAAAAGAAGGACGCATAGTCCGCATAACGTAAATTATCCCTTGAAAATAAAGGATGTGAAAACAAGTCCGCCTCCTTCCGGAAGTTCGTATTTTACGGCATCTGGCAGGTCGGCGGGAATCCGGCCCTGCCAATGACGGTAAACATAGATTTGTTGGGTCAGGTGCGCGAATGCGAATGATATTATCATACGGCCGTATTTTTTTCACACTCCACCGACTTCTCGTAAGCTACTCTCTCACTCTCTCTCTCTGAACGCAAAATCTATTCGAGAACTTTAAAAACAGCGGTAAAAATCGAAGATGTAGAGAGGGATGACTTCATCTTTAGAAGCTCTCATCTGACACGTAGGTCAGTGTATACTGTATAATCAATAAAAAAATAAAATTAGTAATTTATTGAAAGGAAAGGATGAATAACTTAGTGAACTCCTCTCCCACTTTAATGTTTTAAGAAACACATTGATTACACAAGGGAACAAATTTCCAACTTTGTGATAAACAAATTATTTGTTCCAGATTATATTTGCCTTGCATAACTAGAAAACTGCAACAAAATCAGTTAACAAATTCAAAGAATATGCAGAACTGCTGCTTTCAAGCTGTATTTTGATGAATCAATAAAAAGCTATCATTCAGAAGGATCGTGGGGAATATCAAACTCGTTCATAAGACCCTCAACATCGTGGCATACACGTAAAGATCCTTCCATTTTAAAATATGCTGTAAAAGGCTCGTCATGCTTTCTAAATGAAGAGACTGTCACATTTCGTGCGAAAAGATTCCATTCCTGTAGCCTACAACCTAATATCTCGGCTTTTTCTTTTGATAAACCAAGTCTTTAACCAAGTCATTCAGTTCGCACTGGTTTATAAGGTCAAGTGTTCCTAAAACATCAAATGGTGAATCTTCGCGACTTTCCTGATTTCACAGAGTGCTTTCAGATACTCTGTCAAATCAGGCAAGTTTCTTCAAACAGACTAAATTTCTTCTGTGTCAAAAATTGAAGATGATGAAGCGGATGGCGCACTTGGGAGAGGATGGTTGTGTCCATGGGGGATAGGTCTCGATGCTGATGGCAAATTTGGATATTTTATTTTATGCTTCTCCTTCTTCGGATATTCGACGCTTATCGTGCAAGAATAGCAATCATCTACATGATTTGAAGGCTCTCGCCACAACATGGGAACTGCAAATGGCATTTTCGTTTGCTTCCCGGTCATCCACTTTAAAAGTTCGATCTAACAGAAAATACAGCTTATATTAGGTGTCCATGGCTTTTCCAGATCTCCAGTTCTAAATACAAAATAGCAGCAGTAAGCTGCTTTTACCTCTTCCGTAATTTCTTTCAGATGTGTCACTACATAACAACAGCACATGTAACAAAACGTATTTGGTAAATTTTTACATCTTTGAGCACTCATATTTTAATGCACAGAATGTCTGTATAACTTAACTTGATAAAATAACACACAAAAAACTTTTTGATTCGTAATATTTTGAACAATCTGTTATGAGAACATATACACAGAAGGCTAATTTAAGCCAAATATATGACTTCAAATAAAATGGATCTTAGACCTGTCACAACACTTTGATGACATGATCTATGAAAAGTCATGTTAGGTCAACAAAAACATGTGATCACTGTTCTGGTTGTAGGATCCTTGTTTTCTTGTGTTATTGAGTACAAAACTCGCTGATTAAAATAACGTAATTAACAAAAAAAAACATTCAACAGACGTCAGTCAGAATACATGAAGACATTTCTAATTATTTTTATTCATTATGCAAATATAAACTTGTAAGGAACCACCAAACGAAAAGATCAAAATCAGGCTAAAGTAAACCCTGAAATAATCCTTGTCTCTACAAAGCTGATAGCAAAAACGTGGAGCAAGGGGTGCAGACAATTCACCCTTTACAGAGATCACAACGACAAGAACAATATTTAGATTATAGCCGACCAAAGGGTATTGTTCTGTGTTTTAAACCAACCCCGCGCCGCCGTGGCGGCAAACACGGTTCTTTTTGCGTTTACCTCATACCGGCCGTGCAATGCTTCGCGGACTTCCAGATAGAAATCATAAAGGGAGGTCGTAACGTAGGGGTGGCCTCTGAGTAACTCCGGTGACGTTTGGCAGTCCGCAATATGTCCCAAGTTCCGGTTCCGGATTTCAGGAAAGGCCACAATCTCCATCCGGGGAGACTGTTTGGGTAGCGACCTGAATAATCCGACCGCAAGAGGGCGCTGTTGAAGCCGACACGCTGGACTGCGTCGGCAAGGAAGCACAGAGACACCGACGGCGTCTATTTTCGAAGTTACACTTATTTAATTAAGCATGAATTGTGAAATTATTTGACAGTTTGAGAGACAAAACAGTTGTTGTTAAAGCATCTTTTATAGTTTCATTTTTAGTTTACATGATTAATTTTTTGTTTTGATTAATAATTTCCCCTACGAATACTGAATTGTCTGGCTGAAACTTTGAGCGTTCAATTACATTAATGACCACAATTAGCTGAGAAGTGTGATATACTCCATATTACCTAACTTACTGCTATACCGTAAAGATATGACGTGATTGATTACTTGATATTAATGACTCAATTTTATTGATGCGACCCACCGACGCCACAGCCAGTGATGTAGCAATGGGGTGCGCAGAAAAGGAGCCAGTAAGTATACGTTGAATCGAAATGTTCGAGAGAGAAGCATTAATCTGGCCAGAAAATATAGGGACCTGATCACTAAACTAATACACTAAACATAGTTCACAATGGAACTGCCTGTCACCCCAAAATTACAAGCCGTGAAACGTTATGTTGTAATTAAATAATCAATGTTGTATGAACGCCAGAATGTACTGACGCGTGCAGCCTACACGATAAACTTTTGATTATATAATAAATAGGACAGAAAACGTGACAGAAATAATTGCTTAGCACCGAATTCCGCCAAAACATGCAGGATAATCACAATCGCCGGCCTGGTAAACACAATTTAATCACCACATCTCCAAAATTGAATATCACGTTTTTTTTGGACGGGCTGACGCCGCTGCTTCTAATTCGTTTCATTTCGTTTTAATTCGGTATGTCGCGATGCGTGCACACAAACTGGCGTGTTTGTGTTCCTGATTATAACCGCATTTTAACTAGATATAAAATAATATGGCCAAAATTAAATTATCAATATACGAGCAATTTTACCGCGAGCGTCTGTCATACCGGTATGTATTTTCTGCATGAGTTATTATTGCCGTTGTTGGCAGGTCTGTAAAATGATAAAACAAATATGCCAATTCATCAGCTGGAATTTATTGCTTTGTCGAAGAATATATTCCTTTTGCCTATTCATATTTGGTATTGAATAGAACGTTTTGAATGCGTGCGCACGCTTGTATGGATAGTGGTTTTCAACTCAGAAGAGCACCGTGACATATGCAACCAATTATACTCAGTTTATGGTTTATAAACGACCCGGGTATATTTGGATGCATATACAACTGTGGCTGTTCTGAGTTGAAAACTATCTTTGATGAAGCCAAAGCTTCATCAAAGCTTTGTGATGAAGCTTTGTGAAGCCAAAGCTTCATCAGATTGACACCAAAAATAATCAGTTCGTCCCCTGGTAATTACAAATAAGCATATTAAATTTCAACCCAATGCGTTATTCCGTTTGGGTTCTATCGTGTTCACAGACATACACACATATAGGCACACACGTAGATTTTCCAGAAATTATTGCAAAGGATTCAGAGGACTCCCAAAACGAGTATTCCACACACACCACAAAAAAGGAAATGACAACATCTTTTATTCCAAACGGACAATTGTCAAACGCCCGGTCAAATATTAATCTATTGTTTAATATATTTATTTAATATATTTTAATAACATAAATTTATTTTCCAGATGTCGTATTCAGTTTGGAGGTGTCCCACAAGCTCCTAGTGAAGCGGATGGGCGAGTCCTTTATGGTAGTATGCAAGGATAAAGACGGTAACATGACCTTATCCTGGTCAGGTCCTAATGGAACCCTCGGTCCTGACACGGACCCTCGCGTCGAGAGGACATCTTACGGGACAACGTTGTATTTCATGAAAGTTACCAAGCGCTTCAGCGGCGTTTACAACTGCAGTTCCAGAACTGAAAGCAAGACGGTTAAGCTCATCGTTCAAGGTACGTGTAAACACTAGCACTAGTCCAGTCGTGTACATATTTGTCATCTACCAACGGACCTAAAGCAAATAGCAAACGGACTGACTCCCGAACTTGTCATTAATTTGAATTAATATAGTTATATATTTATGAGTACACTCAACCTAAAAAGATTCCACTGACAGCCAACCGCTGCTTTTTATTGACATCTGTTGGCAACGGTTGAGTTTGCTGAACGCGCCCATTGTTTTCATTTAGTTAAACTGTTGAATCTGTTCTTCTGTATATGTTACGGTTAAAGTGATAAATGTGGTTTGTATTAATAATTACCGGCTATTATTAATAATAACCGCATCATTTGGTCAATGTGATTAGAAACACTTAAATAATCACATGGACCGGCTATTATTAATAATTTCCTAACGGGCACGGTAAAAGTGATAAAAATGTTACTTTTTACAAAAGATCTTTTGTATACAGTAAGTTATTTTGATTACTATGTAAGCTATTACATTTATTTATTCGACGCAAATCATCAGTACGGCTACCCCAATGACCAAAATTACGAATAATACAAAACATTGATAATACAGAATGCTTTTTTTGTCTCCCTTGTACTTTAGAAACTACTGGATATAATTGGTAATGATATTTGGTATACACCCAAGGACGGCTCAATGAGAAAACATAAAAAAGAACAGTTTATACAGAGTGTTAAAAAAAGTTAACTATTTTATTATCAATAACACCCATTTTTATATTTAATGCATGTGGGTAGTTTTTTGTAAATGTACAATTACAATTTATTAAGTAAATTCTCAAATCCTAATTATCTTGAAATGTTGCGCATTTAATAAAAAAATTTTCAATGCAAATATGTACATGCAAGAACTAGACTAGTTTACATAGATGTTTTTACATAAATTGCACCGCACAAATGATGCAAACATTTTTGTATGGTTCTGTTCCTAACACGGTATTTTTACTTTTGGTGTTTGACAATAATTTTATAAATAAAAGATTAAACATGGTAACAACTTGCCTCAATCTTCCCTACATTAGTATGTCCATTACCTATACCTACCCTAAGTATATCTAATATCTCACAGATATATTTATTATAGAAGTGTTTATCACCAACAAAAAATACAAAAAAACAAAAGAAGATGACGTCCTATTGTTACAAACTTTATTTCGTTATATTTTGACAATATAAATGGTGTCATTGTTGTACTACCACAAAGAATAAAGGTCTAGAAGGACTTTTGTATTCAAAATTAAATATAAAACATTTTTTAAAGTTTTGTATTAAAAAGATAATAAAGTTATAAATAAAAATATTTTTTTGCCACGAATTGCAAAATGCAGAAGCACTACGTACGTTTGCACTGGTAAAATAATACAAACCGAGTTTTTAATTAATTACTTACTTTGCTTTTAAGAATTGCGCAAATAAGCATGACCCAAAGAGTTACACACTCGTGCATGCAATTAGTGTGGATTGGCATTTTTTAATCTCGTTTTGATAACCTTCCTTATTTTAGTCATGGGTAGTAACTAAATAAGTTAGTCAGGCCTAACGTCACTAAAGGCCCAACACTGAAAACCCAGTGAATAGATTCGTTGTGTGGCGATTATGTAGATACTAACAGAATTTCAAATCTGAGGCTCTATTATATTGTAGCATCACCTTAATGCAATATCGAACTGAAATATATCACATTGACCACAGCATGCTGGAAATTATTAATAATAGCCGGTTCATGTGATAAATTCTTCACTTTAACCTCCCCACTTGGCTATTATTAATAATAACCGGTAATTATTAATAATAACCTATTTATCACTATGACCGTAACATATACATTCCAACAAATTAAAACATATATAAATTCGAATCGTCTATAATATATTGTTACTTGTATATTAACCCGGCGTGAAGTTTGTGAAGTCTCGTACAGTTGTGTGGGTAAGTTTAGTGTGGTTTTCTTGCCGCTGAAGTTACCGCGTAAGCGGTCTGTTACTGTGTTGGTATTTCACCTGCAAATGCTTAGGGTTCGCCGTTGGTATGAGAAAGTTCACTGTGAGGCAGGTAACGTTGCACGGCTTCAGATAGTCCGGCATTCCTCGCGAATTTCTGTTAACTATGCCAACACTACGATGCATATTTCGGCAGTAACCTCCGTCCGCAAAATTAGGACCTTGGTAATTATTTTAGCCGCTATGTGCCCACGATTCCAAAGTTACTCTGCTGCTCTCGTAGTACAGAACAAGAAACGTCAGTAATGTTATCCCTTGATTCAATTTTCCATTCCATATAGGTTTATTAGTATGTAAAGCAGTTTGTAAAGCATTTACAATGCGGCTTTAGTCTTTACTGTGCCCAGTGTACAGTGAAAATTAAGGTTGACATCAGGATTTTGATGATTTTTTCAGCAAATTAGAGATAACTTCTTCAAAATTTGTTCTGGCCAATACAACTTTTAGATTTTTTAATTTAAACAATTTAGTAGAGCAACATCTGATTGAATTATATATGAAAAGTATGTGAGTAAAAATAAATGCTTAACATCCACAGTCCAATTATAACAAAGCCCTGTCAATTCTAAGCGCTGTTTCGTGAGCTTTCCACGGAGTTGGATAATCACTTGATCTTCGATTTCGATTGCCTGGATATCGCTCTATAGACCCGAGGAAGATACAAATAAAGGATGGCTATTACTTTTTATGTTCGAACGGTTTTAATGAAACGGACTACAACAATCGCAGAACATTTCCCTAAAGAGTTTTCCACATACAAAATTTATACGTAATTATGTCAAAACCTAATTATATGCGGGTCACGAAATGCGGTAATTTGAGAGAGAACAATATTCATAGCTAATAACCTGTTTAACGTCATATCGTATGAAGGTTATTATTTTTTATGGATGGTGTTTGACATTTGACAATAATAATATTGATGTTATTGGATACGATTTTTAAGAGTCCTTTCGTGTTCAAAATATACATAAAACAAATAGATTTTTAGTGAAAGTTTCATCAAAGTTATATTTTAAACACAGGAGAATTAAAATGTCCACTTTAGTCTCCAATCAACAACGTCATGCTCACAAATCCATCATAAAAAATAATAATGAAAATGTATCGAAATATCCACTACTCAGCGCTTTAAACCGTCGGTTTTAAATTTGACGGAATTATTTTGCAACAAATTTACCAAATAAAGCTGACGTTGATAAGATGTAGAATGAAATTCGCTCAGGCGATTTACTCCACTCGCCTGCGGCTCACTCCACTCGCATGCGCTTGTTACATAATACTATATTATCTATGATCTTATTATATCGTCAATCAAACATAAAAAAATGAGAGTTGTGTTATACTCGCGGTTTGCTCGGATATTAATAAAATGTCGAAGAGGTGAAATGAAGTGAGAGCCCTAGTAATGTCGATTCTGTTAACGGGGAGCTCTTGAGGCAAGAGTATAAATGACGGTTATCGGGCGCAAGTGGACGGGGTGGGCTATTTGTTGGCGTTGAAATAAAAATGAGTAAAAGATTAACCGACAGGGGGCGCTGAACGGTGTTAATTCTCCCCCGCTCTGTCATCACTAATGCAGCTTTCAATCAAATTTCTACTTCGCGCGCGATTGGATTTCAATCAATTTGCCGTCCTGACACCATAATGTCGGAGTGTGCTTCATGTTTTTTTTTTCTCTGGCTCTGAATGGATTTTAAAAATAGTTGGGCGAACCGCTTTGTCGCTTAATCATCGAACTCATTTAACCGTGCGATATTGACCGTTGATTCTAAAATCATTTCGTTTTGACGAATAAATTTTGCTATAGGAACCATTCTGTCTGTGTTTCCAAATTTATCATATTTTATTTTATATTTAAAGTCATAATACAAAAATTATTTTTCGGCAAATGGTCTTATTTGCTTTAGAGCAATAAACTTATGAATGTGCTGGAATGTCTATTTCAAATACTCGATTCGTGACTTATTTATTTTGCTGTGTGTACTCTTTAACTTTATTAAGTATTTAATAGCATTTTTTGTTCCAGTTCCACTCATGTTTAGGGATACGGAGTCCGAACAAACAGGCGAGGAAAAGCGAGACATAACGGTGAGATGCGAAGTGGAAGGAGGACATGAACCACTTATAACATGGTCCATACCAGGGGCAGAATTAAAAGGTTTGTTATATATTTATTTAGGCTGTGTTTATTTGGGATATGTTCAACTTGTTGCAGTTAAAATGTAATTATCTATATAAACTTCGATATATTCTGCAAATCAAGAGTATTTTGATTACATTTGATATTTTAATAATAGCACCTAATTACACTTACACAAGGGAACAAATTTATAAATTCATAGAATATGCAAAAGTACTGTCACAAACAATCTGTTATGAGAACGTATGCATAGAAGGCTAATTCAAGCTAAATATATGACTTGATCTATGAAAAGTGATGTTAGGTCAACAAAAATATGTGATCACTGTTCTGGTTGTAGGACTACTTACAATTATCAAAAATATAAAATTATCCAAGCAATTTGCTACCTAAATATTTAGCAGTAATCGTCAGGTGTCGCCTTTGGCTTAAAATATTCAAACATCTCATCGAAAATAAAAGGAAAGGATCCGAAACTTTGCGAATACGGTTCGGGTGATATTAAAATGTGCCCGTTTGGCTCCTGGCGGCCTTTTCGCTTGATAATTGTAAAAGTTTAATATCCTAGATGTTGCCGAAAGTTTCGCAAGCTGTTATTTCGTTTATTGCGAAACCTTTTTGTAGAGCCGAAGTACCAGGTCCTAGCCGACGGTCTGCTCATAAGGAACCTATCCTGGACGGACCCTAAGAAGTACATCTGCAAGGCCACTCAAGCAAATACAGGCGAAATGAAAGACAAAGAGATCACACTGAAAATTAAACGTAAGTACAAATTTCAGGCTGTAAGGTTCATTCTATTTATGTAAAGGTAATAACCTACGCTTTTAATTTTAATGGCTTATAATTATAGATTCATTGAACATTTTCAAATTTTGTGTTTGATTCTCTGGGGTTTGTATAAGTGCGTGACAAGCGTTTGGCCGCCGAGCAGCTGTTGCGGCTACGGTCGCCACAGCAGTTAAATTTTATGGGACAATTATTTGTACCAGAACGGCCGATTTAACCGACGCTTGTTACTGTCCGTCGCTTTCCGCGCCTTGTTCCGGTTATTGATTCAACGAATGAGCGTATGCACGCATTTCTACGTATGTATTGTACGTACGTGCATACGCATCATAATTTTAGTGCCCCAATGTACTACATTAAAATAATTATTTATTTGTGATGCGGTCGAAGGCTATATGCAATGATTGCGGCCACGCGTTGCCTAATGGCCTCACTCGGTTGCTATAAATTCTCGCCCGATTCGCGTCCGGCACTCAAAAATTGATGAGGGAATTATCACATGGAACGGCGTCGAGGGATTTTGTGCGGTTGGTAAATATTTAACTCTTTGTTAGTCGGAATTAATTGTCCCTCAAAATAATGGTATTCACTTTGGACACAAAATGTCAGTGTCTGAAACATTTTATGATTTTTGAGAAACCCACACAAAACAGAACAAAAAAGAAATGCAAAATTTTGCTTCCTCGTTTACTTTTCCACTCCGGTAAGCACAGCACAGATTTTCGAGGTACACCGTCAATCGATTGTGCTGCTTTCACATCATCCGCCACCGCATAGAGCGGTAATGCAGAAAAAATGACGCAAAAGTATCTTTCGCATCGTCGCGTCGGTTTAATCTGCGGCGGACCACTATTCGCACCGTTATCGCTGACATGTTAAAAGTAGAGTAGCGGTGAGTAGCGGCCGTTTAATGGGCCTAGCGAGCATAACCAAGCTAGCTGGCTCATCTTTACAGGGCGACCAACCGTTTAAATTCGGAGCCGCACTGATATCGGGTACGCTCGTTAGCCGTTTATCTCAATAATAAATGCAACTAGACAATTTCCCTGTGTGTACTTTGCTAGCTGCGGTGCCGGCTGTTCCACGATCAAGAATCGTTGAATTAAAATGTAGTGGATATGAATTATGCTGGTGTTCTCTCGTAAATTAGCGACGAAGGTGGCAGGATTCTCTACATTTTAGATTACGGATGTTGGCTCATAGCAATTTGTATTCAAATAGGAAAGAAGATGCAACACGCGCTTTGGTGGGGTTTGCTCTCATTTTTCGTTAATTTGCATGTAATTTCTGTCTATAATGGTAATGGCGGTATCAGCGTAACGACTAGAACCAGATATGCAGAACGATACATTGAACCAGCTTTGCTTATTGTCTGCATAAGAAAATATCATAATTTGTACTGCAACGCTGAAGAATGGACCTACAGAGAGAAAAAGAAACTGTTACTACATATCTATAGTGTCGGCCAGTTCCAAACGCCGTATACGCCACATGTGAGAGCAAGAAAGCAATATAAAGGCGGTCACTGCATGCCCCCACCAAGCGACATGAACCCACCACGAGGCCGTGCTAGCCGGGTGGCTGAATTGGTGAGGATGTGTTTCAAACGTTCTCTCTCGCACTCGCACAAAACTGATGGGGCGGCTTGAGCTGGCCGGAGCTGTATACGCAATTTTCGGTATTTACTTGTTCCGAAAACTAACTCTAAAAATATAAAATTATCAGTTCTCTGTTCACCAAAGGTATTTTTCTTGAACCAACCAAATGATCTTTCTGCGGATATAGAAACAAGTAATATTCTTCACTCAAAGATGTCCGTGTTGTATCGAATAAATTTTTCCCTCTGTGTATAGGCGACGCGACGTAAATTCAAATAGCAAATGCTACTGATTAAACACGTCGCCTCGTTGCTGGTAATTACCCGTTTGGCGGTGATACATCGCGGGCTAAATTACCCGCCAGTGCTGCCGTGGCGTGGCGTTATACTGGCGTGGCGTTATACTGGCGTGGCGTGCGGGCGGACTAATAGAATATGATTTCGCGGGAGAGCAAAGCGGAGCGCAGAACAACTGTCGTGCTAAGAATCGCTAATAAATCGAGCTAATATAAACCTGTACGAGGCGACGGGCGACGCCCCAGCACGCCAGAAACTATGAACTAAGTGAGACACGGCTGCGGGGTGCCCGCCCGCTATTTGTTACCCCCCGCTGAACATTAATTAAGACCCCTAAATACGCTCGTACTACGATGCCTTAATAGCTTAATTGTGAACCAGTCGATTACTGGCGAACATCACTAGATAAATCTGCTGCTATCCAGGACCCCGATACACCTCTAACAATGTTGCTCGAAATTGATGTTAACATGGGAAGGTGCTGGATATATAGTGAGGTGGACCTTTCCGTTTATAAACGTTTGACATATTTATTCAGGACCTTTTGAAGTTGTTTCTTTATCCATCATTAATTTCGGCTAAATGTGTAATTGATGTTTTTGTGCCACAGAGAGAACTCTATTCTTGAATATCAAGAAACAATATTCTTGCGTATATAGTGTACCATGAAGAGGATTTTTTCTATACAAATAATAATTTATATTCTAACAAGAATTTCAATATTGTATTTCAACGGTTAGTTATTTTTACGATTTAAGAATTTAGTGTGTTTATGTTAAGTATATTTTTCTCTGACGAAGTTATTCTTCAATAAAAAATAGACGCTTGTCTTACAACAACAAAAATATTTTGTTGGGCCAGAACTATATATGCTTCAACGAAAAAACAGTTTCTTAACCCAAGTTTCTTACTCTGAGAGATAGAATTTTGAAGAATTTGTCCATAATTTGATTTTTGTATCTGTAATTTCCAATATCAGTTTTTAATTGGTAAAAGCTCGTATTATTGAAAGTAAGAAAAATATTTCAGTCCATCAGAAGCACAGATAAATAAACAAATCCAATTCATCCGTTGTTTCGTTCTCAGGATGACGTTTGCGTATTTTAATAAATTGGATAGGGAAAAACGGTTTTGCTGATGTCGGGAGTTATATAAAAAAGGAACATTGGAAGTAGAGTCACATCCGGTATTGGAATGCCTGTCGACGACAGTTAAATGAAAAGGAATTTGCGAGGAAATGGAAATTAAAGACTGCACGTGCTCCGGGTAAATTATTATTCCCTTATTCGCTCTGTTTTCGCTATATTGGAGGTTGTTGTGTCTCAAGCTATTTTCCATTCGTGATTAAAGGGTGGACACTAGTTATCACTCACAGTTAGCTTCTTTTTGATCTCAAATTAAAACTATATAGCCTGAACACTACTAACTTTTTTTAGAATTTTTTTAATGAAACATGTTGTTTAAAAATTGCAAAGTTTTATCAAACTTTTAAGTAATATTCGTTCGAATTTCAAATAATTATCAGTGTGTCAAATATTTTAGAAGTTAAGCAAGACTGTAAAGTAACGTGTGTCGGATCGGTAGCATATTAACTGTTAAAAAGCTTCTAATTTATTTTGGATTGCGGGAAAGTTGTCTCCCTGCTGGGTGGCTTTGGGAACGTAATTCCGGAACTCTGATATTACAGTTACGGAGTTGATCGATAAATTTCCCAAACTACTGCACAACAACGGTTATTAATTTAGGAATTCCGTGCATTAACAACTTTGTTTGGTGCACTGAGGCCGGACCGCGTAAACAATATCCGTTTAATATTTAAACCTTGCCGCACAGTGCAGGTAATTTTCAACCGCCAACTAAAAATAGAAGATTGATAATGAGATGGGATAATGAAAAACGTATTAATGGACCTATAAAATTAAAATTAAATCTAAAACTTAGTGATTCGGACCGCGGAAGTCTCCAATCTAAATATACCTGATTTATGTTTGAAATAATACGTTGTGGCACATAATCCGTGGATAGGTTCTGATGTCAGTTGGACCGCTTTGATTATCTCGGCTGATGGTACGTAGACCCTTCTGCAAAGCTCCAAGTTTATAATGACACAATTAATGAAATAGGCACATTAATCAAATAACGTTTGTGTCATAAATCAAGTATGTTAGAAACATTAATTAGGCGTAAAAACATTACTCATTTTGAAATTTTATATAAAGTTAGTCAGTTTCCTCGGAACTAAACATTTGGTACTTAGACCCTTTTGATTTACAACTCTTCAATTGACTCACCAATAAATGTTATGGATACTACTTTCCAATCTCTGCGTTAGTTTCATTACAAAGGACAACGATTTGAAAGACTGAATACAAAAATCTCATTTTATATTTTCCTTCTAGAGGAGCTGGTCGGAAAGTAAACTAATAAAACAGCATACACATTATTCCGTAAACATTTTAATGTAGGTAATGCAACAATAATTGGTTAGCATCAGACATTTTAGTGCTGCACATCTCCAGGAAGCACACATCAAAGGCGGGGTCGGTCGTCGAGACGAATTACAATCCAACAACATGCTCGCTTTCTGCTTTTACTGCTTGGAATTGCCGTGTTTTCCCAGGATAGGTGCATTTCTCGATTCTTTTCCTTTGAGGGTAGTTCTTGTTTAATGCAGCAAGGAGTTCAGTGCGGACCTAAAGCGATTGCATTAAGCGCGCTTCCCTTCCCTTCACGGGGTAGGTTTCTGTTTAAACTAGACCTGACGTAATTTTCAACCTTGATGTAGTAGCGCCCTTTTGTCCGTGTCTTCGGTCAAAACTAAATTACGCTCCTTGCACAATGCAGGCCTCTAGCACCTGAGAAGGACTTGAAGGAGTAGGTGGCTCGTAGAAAAAGAGCGAGCTGCAAGCCTCGTTGCTTCAAGTGGCACTGCTAGTAACGTTGGAATCACGTATACGGAGTAAAGTTCACAATTAAACTTGGCAGAGAGGATGCAAAGTGAAAAACATACGGTGAAATCTCGTGAATATTTAAGTTTACTTCTGTTAGACTCCTGGGTAGGTTATGGATGAAGAATAGTGTTAACGCAGTGCGACTTTAATGCAGTTCTGAAACTACATATTGTTGCTTATTATTAATATTGTCCCCTTGAAGTTGTATGAATACAGGTGCATCTTGAACGTAATCATATTGAAAATATGACGTTTCTCGTTGTGATGTCGAATGTTTTACCATCGTATGTATAATGCTGCTATCATCTTGTTATTTGTGTGTGGTATTGTGTCTGTTTTTACTTACTTGGTATGTACACGTGTACATAGTAGTTAGTGTACATATTAAGGTAAATTAGTGTACATTTTAAGCAATGAAAGAGGCGAAACAAGCAATCATATGCAGCACGAGTTTTGCATATATAATACCTTCCACACATATTCGTTGTAGGTACATACATACCTACAAGGTATGTGCTGATATGGAATGCATCAACTAAAAGTTCAGAGTATGTTGCCTGTAATAACAAATATCTTATAAAGCTACCTGAAATATTATGGAAATTTGCTAACTGTGCGCTAACCGACATGATGTTTTTGTAGTCGACGATATTTCAACATAATTTAAAAAAGATTGTCAAGATAAACAAGTAATCTACCAAAGATTACAAAAGTTATTGGAGATCGAAGTTGAATTAATTATTATTAGTATTATTTCAAACATATGTAAGTCAGGTATATTTAGATTAGAGACTTCGTGGTCCGAATCACTAAGTTCTAGATTTCCGGGAGGAAACCGCGTCAGTGACGATAAAGTTGTCAAAGTTTCGCACACATGTTGCAAGAGGCATCTTCAGGACGTAACAGTAAGGGAGCTGCGAAGAGAATCTCTTCTCTTCTCGTCGTAGCTCTCTTACTGTTACGTCCTGAAGATGCCTCTTGCAACAGAGTGCGAAACGTTTACAACTTTATCGTCATTGACGCGGGTTCCTCCCGAAAATTTAGAAATCATAAATCATATATTTTACCTAATTAAGCGTCAGCTACTCTTATACTTCAATAAGAAAGGTATATTAACAAGAATACATGGTATTTTTTATTGGTTAGATAAATAAAAACTTAATTAAGACTTAATTCAGTATTAAGCAAACTGTCGGATAAGGTCTCCATCATGTTCTTTAGGTCTTCTAGCTTATCTCTTTTCATATGCGGTGCTTTGATGAATACTGTCAACTGGTGGGTAGGCGTATTAAAGACGACGCTTGGTACTTTTTACCATACCATACCATCTTTTGACCGTTGTACGAACTAAACCCGAAATGATATTGATATAGATCCTTTTGATTGTTACTGAGGCTGGCCTGTAGAACCCATTGACACAAAAACATCAAAAAACATAAAAATTGTACTTAGACCCTTTTGATTTACAACTCTTCAATTATAACCTATAATGTTATATGAATATCTGCTATTTGCAAAAAAAGGTAAATTTGTTTGCCCGAACGAAAACATGAACTGAAAACATAACGGTTAGAAGCCCTGGTTGCAATAATCTGGAGAACGCAACACCTGTTATGCATCTTACTAGCTGCGACATTGTAACGAAGTCTCCGTGTTGTTTTGGATCTCATATATCACAAAATATGATACTGTGAGCAAGGCTTCAACCTACCAGCTTTAGCTAGTGCATTTTAACGCAGATGACGTTAACATATTTTGCACTTTAAAGCGGAGATTTTATTTTAACGATCAAATAAGCGTAAAACTTTGCGGAATAGTTTGATTGTCGCAGCTGGTCGCACAATCTTAATTTAAATGCACACTGAAGCGGAACTCTAGGCCCGTATTCCCAAAATCATGCCGATTAATTCGATTGCGAAACCTTATATCTGTCTTCATCTATTCCCTTAAGTCAGAAAGAGATAGACAGCTGGATTCCGTCCACGGATCCGCAGTCACCGATTTGAGAACATCGATCTTATCGATAGCTTTAATAAATGTCAAATAACGTCGTTGTTATGGTGTCCCCGGCGGGTCTCTACATAAAGTATCCGCTTTTAATTTCGTCGCGTTAACTGCTGCCTCGAATTTATGTCCTCCGGCAGCGCCTCTAGCGGAAAAACGAACCGCCGAACAATGGCGTTATGAAAAATGGTGTCATCAAAGTTTCAGCGGCGCCGCCTGGCGTCTTCCTACGGAAGTGCATATATCACTCAGCCTAGGACGACGCCGGATACATCTTTTTAGCCCGATTCCGAAAACCCCTACAGATCCTAGACGTTCGCCTTGCATCTTATCGCGTGCATTTTTCTACTTTTATGACGTATTTTCTTCCTCCCACGTAACGGCACTTTTTGTCGCCGAGATTTTGTCCTGGACATAAACTGTAGTAAAACTATAAAATGTACAAGCTGTCACATTTTATTAAAAGTTATTTCGTGGAAAATTTATTTTTAGAAGCAGTCTAATAAAAGCGCAATGCAAATAATTACCCAAGTGGAAATGTAGTGTTGTTTAATTCTTCTATGCAGATATTTTTAAATTACCATATGTGAATTATTATCCTTTTACACAAACTTACAGATCAATGGGATGAGCGGTTTAGGCGCTATAAGGATTTTTATCGATTGGTTTGTGACGTAATGGAGAACTGACGTCATCATACCGCGTTGGCCCACACGTTATTGTTTGAATATTATCGCCCGACCCTCGATTGAAGAATAAATAAGAACAAGAAGTAGAGAAATAAACCTCGTAGGAAACCACACGGGTGCGTGACGGTATATCAGAGTTATTTGTATCGAGAGGTCAGTTTCATATTGTTATAATCCCGATATAGTATTATTATTATCTTATAGACATTCGTTTTTGGCGTTTCATCCTCTATAGTCATATAACGTTCAGTGAGTGAATAAATGTGTAAACAGTGTGTGAATGGAGTCGGAAAGTTGGGGGAGGGGGCACACCAGATATTTTAATATAGCAATGTCCTTTGATTAATTTTGATATGTTATATTTTATAATTCTATTTTGGAACACACGTAATTGAGACAGTTGCGGAGTCAGCAAAACTATAGATGTTTCAAACTAAGAAGAGTACAGTTGTATATGCAACCAAATATACATAGGCAATTTATAAACCATACACTAGGTATGATTGGTTGCATATACAACTGTGCTCTTCTTAGTTTGAAACTACTCTACATCGGTTAACTTTATAACGGATGTACGTCAGTACGTAATTGTTTCGGCGGTCAGGTCAAGGTCATATTGTAATAACTATTATGATTTTTTTATGTATATCCTTTCTTCATGGTCCGTCGAACCTAATAGAGTGAGACAAGCCATCCGGCGTGCCCGGAAATTGTTCAACATAACTACAAGCCAACCCCAGCCAGGCGGGGGTTTATAAAATACAAATGGGTTTACAAAATATCGTATTAAAGAACAAATACGTTAACTAATACTTCAGTCATAGTTTTGTTCAACCATTTTACCAGTTTTTTTTTACCATCTATTAAGAAATATCATTGACCGAAAAATACTGAAGTCAAAGACAAATTCATACTTTTCTATTTGGGGTTGATTATTTTTATCTAAAATTTAGTAGTCATAAGGGAAATGCGGCGATGTTTCCTTCGACGTACGTGCGAAAGATTTAAGAAAAGTAACAAATTTTCCGCAGGTTCCCGTAATAAACAAAGGTCGCGCAATTTGCACCCTACTTCGCGCGGTCTGGCGGTTGCCAGAGGTGGATTAAGGCGTCGGTAAATTGAATTTTCCGGAGAGGGAAAAGTGACAACTGGCGCCTTCTGCCGCGTAAAATGGAATTATTCCGCGTTCACGTACACATTCAAAGGCGCCTTTACGTTGGTGATAAACAAGAAGTCGTCATTTTAATCTTCGCTTTTGTCCAACCCCACATAGAAGGGAACGTCATGAACTGCTGATCACACTGATGTGTTATATTCGCACATCTGGGAGGAACAAATATGAATTTCCAAGTAGAAAAAAAAAAGAAAAGCATATCAATTCATGGAAAATATGCATTTTGTTTATAAAATATTTAGAAACAGCTAACAGACAGTATATAGTAGAAATCATTTCCGTAATGAAATATTTAGTATGTTTATGAATGCATGATTACAGTCACGTCTTGAGGGATACGTTGGTTTATCATGGAAATTCAGCCGTTTTAATGGTACCCTGTAAACTGGCAAGCAAACACATCAAAACCACCCTTAATTTTCATACTTTAGATGTCCCATTTCTGCAAATTCTCAGCAGGCGTTCTAATTATTTATGAAGTTGTTACACATGCAATTGGTGTGACGCCAACGCGATTTACTACTTCAGTCAAGTGCAGCGCCCTTCATGCATATTAAACAGAGACAAGGGCGTTACCGAAGCGCGTTGAGGGGGTGCCGGGTGGAACTTTGGTGCACAATTAATAAAATGTGCGCCATGAGCGCGGTGCACGCTAACTTTTAATACCGAGTGTCCATTAATAACTCGTACATGCATATTTTTTCGACTAAATAATTGAATACAAAATTGGCCTCGTAAATATAACGAGGTGGGCCCCTGGCCGCCGCCGTGCGCACATTTTGATATTTATTTTCGCGCCCCAGGCAATTATTACGGCCTCTAGCGCCCGATTTATTAAACGGCGCGGTGATTTCTAAATACCTCGTTACTCGTTCCGACCGATTACAGGGTGAAAATATCTGGTGTGGCCGCCATCCTACTTTTTGATTTCACTGTTGACACATTTATAAACTCTAAACGTACTACAGAGGTCGATATTTATAACCATTGTCACGTATACGTGTGTTTTCCCGCGAGGTTGTTTATTATTCTATGTTGTTTAGTTATTCTTCAATCGCGAACCGACGATACTGAGATGACGCGTAAAACGCATAGACATAGTAAAACGTCAGTTCTACATTACATCACAAACCGATGATGGATACAAAAACCCTTATAGCTCCAAAATCACTCATCCCATCGATCTGTAAACTTGTGTACATATTTAAAATGACTGCAGGATGAGATGGTGTCAGTTTGGTCAAAATCGGATTAATCCCTAAGAATGTAAGAGGTTACAAAAGTACGAATCAAATATCCCACCGCTAGACACCATGTAATAGGTTAGGACCTGAGTCTGTTTTTATTGTAGCGTAGCAAACAGAACGGTCAAAAATGTAATTTATTTTAACTCAAATTCAAACGGAGGACGCGAGAACTTTCTTTGAAACCTTGAGGGTTTGGTATCGCTAGATTTTTAGAAGCCAATAATAATCGTAAATGAACACAAGGTGTAACCTTAGGGTGATTAAAAGTCAAATTCTAACCAAAACAAATATATTTACAAAATGAACAAAAAGATTAAAAACCCTTCAGATCGAGTGTACAATAATCATTGAAACTCTTGACACAATGATAATAGTTGGAGAGAAAACGGATGACAGAGACATAATTATTTTATAAAAATTACCTAAATTGTTATTGCCAAATTTACATCAGCAGAGATGGCATCACGGGCACACACAGAAACAATACACAAGATAAGGGCCTATTGCCCTAAAACACGTAACGACTACATCTTTCGACTTCTAAACCACGACCTCGACTGATATTCTAAAATATACTTCAAAACCAGGAAAGCTGTTTCCCCTCCACACACAGAACCAAAGTTCGTTATTTTAGCAAAAACCCTCAATAATAAAAACCCTCAGATCGCACGGACTGTTCCACAAACTTCTAGAAAAAATCTGTATTTATGACATCCGGTCCAAAAGGACCCAAACTATATCCTAACCAAACATCTCTTTGGTATTCTTACATCTGTTACAACCGTTTGTTCTGCCTGTCTATGCAATCTCAACACAAAAGACAAAATTCCGACCTACCACAAGAAAACGCATGTAACATTTGCCACTTCCGGTTGTTAGATTGTCACCAAAAGCAATCCAGTTCGTCCCCCAGTAATTCTAAATATGTATACCAAATTTCAACCCGATGTGTTGTTCCGTTTGGGCGCAATCATGTTCACGGACATACACACATACATTTTCCAGAAATCATTGCAATGGAATCAAAAAAAAAGATTTCCGCGGAAATCCACATTTTGAGGTCCCAAAATGTGGATTTCCGCGGAAATCTTTTTTTTTTTCGTCGATTACAATACTTTTCTTCTAGGTACTAGTCGGAAAGTAAAAATTATTAAACAAATTTGCTTTTGGAAATTTAAGTTCTATATGCGGATTTTCCAATGTTAATTTATTGAAATGTACGGTGATTTAAACTTGACAAGTATAACTCAACAACCCAATCACACCGCATACAAGACCATGATCTAGTAATTCACTCAAGTTTAAACAAAGACTTATTGTCTTGATTCATTTGAGTATGCAGGATCTCTAAATCTATAACATTATACTCACTACCCTTTGACAACTGATTACCGTTGTGATCTGTACGCACATCCTCCCTATACTGTATCTATGCAATCTCTCACACGATCGGCAGATTCGTTCAGACGAAATAAATCGTCCGCGTGCACGTTTAACGGCAGAAATCGCCCGCGTCCGGGCCGTAAATCACGGCGAATCGTCTCAAATTCGTCGCCTTTGAGCGTCCCGAGTCCCGTTTTCAATACATCTCGCGTGTCGGGACGCTGCTCCAACCTATAGATATACACATCCGTCTGTGGACCGGCAGCGAAGACGTGCCTTGCCTGTAGACTGAATTATTTCGGGTATATAAAGGCCAGGTGCCGGTAATTTTACAGGTATCGAGATACTGGAACCCTCACGACTTCACAGGACCGTATTATACTATTAGTAGAATAGTTTTCAACTCATAAGACTATAAGAGCACAGTTGTGTATGCAACGAAATATACGCGGGTCATTTATAAACCGTAAACTGGGTATAATTGGTTGCATTTATCACGGTGATCTTCTTTTCTCTACCTATACTAATTACGCACTTTCAAGTCACGATCGAGTAGCTGCAAAATTGGGCTTTTCGATATTACTTTTGACGCTCGAATTGAAAAAAGGACACAATTCCGCGTGGACTGCGCGATATTTTGTAAATTAAATGCGTCAATTTTAAAAAAAAAAATCACGTTTTTGCACCTCTTCGGGTGAAGGCGAACCTCGAGAAAATGTCACGTGACGTCTAGGAATTCCGACAAGCGGATCGATGAACGTCAAAAATTTACATTTTTTATCCGTTCCTGCCGACCTTATAAAAGCCGCTCGCTCTCATGTCTTACGATAAGATCCCTCTAAATACTCTTCGCAAAGAGTTTTGAGCAAAAAAACGGCCTTAAAAACAATTTTCGATCCAAAAAATCGATTTTTGTCGACCCGTGTTTTGCTGCTATTACCACAGTAACGTCAAACCCGAAACGCCCCCTGCCGGACATTCGTAACAACAGTAACAGATAGCAGATAACCTAAAATGTATCCTAAAATGTCCATATTGCGAATGTGGACAGGTGGCAAGCCTTAACCACATATTTCTAGAATGCCCAATAACTAAAATCGAAAATTTTGACTTATACACAGAGCTAGTACTGTACTATTTTCTTCAAAGTCATATTTATGTTAAGGTGTACCTTGTACTATGCAAGTAGTACTTACTTATGGTCCGGCCCTGTTTCAGTCAATTTATATTTCGTCGACGTTTCAGATAAACCGTACCCGCAGCCTGGTCCCTGGCCCAAGGAGGAATTTGTTTGGGCCCTGGTCGGCCAGACTGTGAACCTCACCTGCGAGGCGATTGCGGAGCCGAAGCCAAAATTCGAGTGGTACGGGCAGGATATGCCCCTGAAGAAGACCAGTAGAGTGTTCAGCAACCTCGGGCCGTACATATCTGTGTTACAGGTGAGTCAGGCTAGAGTATACGCTATGAATTTCGAGCATATTGAGCATATTTTGGCTCCCATGGAAGGTGAAGTTATTGCGGGTTGATGTGGGGACATGTTTCGAATTCCTGATGGATTTTTTGTGTCTGGCGGGCGTATCGGTTATGCTGCCGGAATAATTTTTCTCTGTCTGTAAGGAGGTAATACTGCTGACCTTTTTTTCAAGAATTTCAGACGTATTAAAATATAATCAGCGCGCACACTAGTATTTTTTTATAATCTAGAATATAGAATCTAGAATCATCTTTACAACTGATACTATAGCAGAAATATTTAGTCTATGTAATAATCTGAATTAATTAGATATCTATATACAGGACGAGTCGCAATCATGTGTGAAATCAAGGCAAACAAAAGCTCTTTAAGACACAGGTATTCAGAATGTATTAGCTCTAAAAAAACGAAGAATTGGTCTATGACTTATAGAAAAAAGTATCATTACAAAAATATCCAAGAAAGGTTTATGAATTGTTTATGTCTGCGTTTTCTCTTGTGCTGAGTATATTAACTGTAATGAATATAATGACTCACTACAAGCAGAATACGAAGTTCTGAGGAATAATTTATACATAAATGTTCTGTAATTGAAACAAATAAAGTAAACGCGTTTCTATATTTAGCGGATATATTAAGGAATTCCAGTTTTATTACTGGCGCACGAAGCTCCTTTAGGTTCTTTATTCATATTGAACATATTATTAACATGTCAACTAAATAACTAGCAACTTTAATTTGTACCCCACGCACAGTGCATCGACCCAGTGCAAATGTTGGACAAAAATAGGAAGAGTTGGTGAAATTTGATGAAATTTTATTTCTAAGGGTGTAATGATAAGCAGATTTCAAAAATGAATACGATAAATCTTTGTCACTAAATAAATCGAACTGATCGGGTTAAGTAAAAGGAATATCGCTTTCCAAAATACCTAGCCTTCCACATACCACAGTATGTGGAACATATCATTGTCTATATCTTTTACATGAGAAATAGTTTTCTTAAGACTATATATGTATGGATCTGATCGTAACAATAACATTTGAATTAGATCCCTATTACAATGTTTTCTTGATGCCTTTCTTGTATGACTTAAAGGATGCGTTCGAATTTTATCTGCAGAGGCTTTAGAAGCTGCCCATTCTAAAGCCTCTGCAGATAAAATTGCTATAGATAACTCAAAACAAGAAAGCCCAAGTACCGAATAACCTTGAGTGATTTTGACACGTGACTATAAAAATAATAATTTCATTACTATATGCTCGTTTTTGTAAACATTATTTATGTGCACAAGTAGTAAAATAATAGAGGTATAATATGACGTAAAAATCCCAGAGAGCCTTTTTGAGCTATTTTCAGAAACGTACATAAATTTACATAATTTAATTTTGTGTACTGCACTTCATAAATAATACATTATTTTCAAATCTTATAGAATGTTTCTGAAAATACGCGTTAGTTTAAATATTGCATACCATCTAGACTCGCCTCCATATTAAATAAAAATAAAAAATGCAAACACCAACTGTTCAGCTTACTTTTAAACCGGTGACGGACTACTCTGCGTTATTGCGATAATCAGAAATAAATAAGTTTCTTCTTCTGTGTGAATAACAACACTAAGCCATTTTTAATTCATTTTACTAATTAGTTTTGTTTTCAGATGAAATTGGTAGACTCGAGCATGTTCGGGCCGTACAGGTGCAAAGTTTCGAATTCGGCGGGACACATTATTAAGATAATAAACGTGAAGGAGGGAAAACTACCGACGATGCCTGAGTTTTTGGAACTGAAAGGAACCAACCACGAATTGCTCGATATTGGCATTCACGGCTCCAAGAATTTCTCGGAAAATATGCCGCCCGTTAAGGCGTACTCCATTATGTTCAGGGTCGACAGTAAGGATGACATCTGGAAGGAGCGAATCCTTGATATCAGTCCCGGTAAGTGAGAAACTTTATTTGAGCAAAAATACCTAAGAATATTTTTATTAAGTATAAAAAGTATTTATTTAGGTACGTTGAATTGTTGTGGTACTTTTCAAATATTCCCAGTAACAGTTAAACTGTTTCAAAAATAACTCATAAAGTAGAAGAAAGAAATTTCGTTTTTTATTTTTGTTATCACAAATCTACGTTAGTTTAAGCCCGTGAGACAAGGGGGTTGGACACGAAGAGTTTAGCAAACATTTTCAGTTAGCGTTTCTAATAAAGAGGCAGAAAACTGGGGGGGATACAGTCGGAAACTTTAATCAAAAAGGAACTTTTTTCGCAGTGCTCATCCAGGATTTGTTTTGCGGTGACGCGTCGGGAGTTCGAGATGAGTTTTGAAACAAAAGGTGTTGTTTCTTGACGCCACCACCACATCCCAAATTCACACCAAACCGACGCGACGGACAGCGCTGCTGTGTCTGCTCCCGCATACAATTAGAAATTCAAATATCGGCTATTCAAATTTATTAAAATTAATTGCTTTATTAAAATGTTATTAAAAGTTTCGTTTGTCGGACCGTCGGCGTCGGCGTTGGCCTGTGAGCACATTTAAATTCCACAACGGTTAAGAATTAAGATTAATTATACGAGGGATTTGCTAACCGCTCATTACTTTTTCGCGCCGAACAGTCGACGGCGATCCTAATTGTTTTCGGATAAACGTATATTTAAATAATGAAAACTTTACTTCTGATCCGCTTGATAGCTGGGATTGCTCCCTCTGAGACACTCTGAAAGTTGGGGACTTTAGTTAGCTGGAAACTGATTCAGAATTCATACAGAGCTTCCGGTAAAAACTGAATGCTCTGCAGAAGTTTTGGACACTTTTGTCTGAATAATTAAATCATTTCACAGGATACATAAGATCCACTTCTGCTATTGAAGTGAATTGTACATAGACAGTATAAGTGGTATACCCTTTAAGAACAGTTACATAAATAACACAGGGCAACAAAAAATTTTTTCTGCGGCATCAGTTTGTGTAATCAATTTTGATAGACTATGATTATGAAGTACTCGTTGTATAATTAGTTTGTTTGAATTGACTCCAGTTCTCGTGATAAACGATGCAATCAAGTCTTTATTTATCAAAACCAATCTTTGAACCAACTTTTTGAAGTATAACATGTTATTCTACCACTTGCTGCTGCTTTTTTATTGGATCAGCAAAATTGATATCCCTGTATTTTTTGTCTGTGGGACAGTCATGCAAAAATGAACATTGGGATAGGAAAAACTGGCCGTCCAGAATAAATGTGACCGTGGGAAAAGCTTTCGTTCATGAACCATTGATAAGTCGAGAACAAATAATTCTTCCACCACTACATATTAAATTTGGGTTTATTAAACAGTTTGTGAAAGCTTTATATAAGAATGATGTTTGTTCGAAATGTATTTGTTAATCATATCCTGGCCCCAATACAGGAAAATTAGAAGCCGGTATCTTTTATGGACTACAGATCACATGGCTTAGGTAGTATGGACAAGCATTGTACCAGTTATCGAAAAATGTTTGGGAAATCACCAAGCTGAACAATATTAACAATATAAATCGTTGACAGCATGCTTCAGTAAGTACATTATTTACATAGTCATTTAGATAAATTTTCTCACAATCTGACTGATTACAATGAAGAACAAGAGCAACGGTTTCAGCAGTATATCAAGATAACGGAGGAAAGATATGAAGTCCGATGGTATTGGCATATAATGGCAGACCACTGCTGGACCTTAGAAAGGGACTGTCCTGAACATCCTTAGGTTGAATATGGACTTAGCAGGTTAACACTTTATGCCAACGATAATTTATAGCGTTATTTTAATTTGAAATCTTTTAATAAAAGCTTTTAAATATATTGGGCACTTTTATTTAATGTTATTTAAAATATGAATGGATTGCCTTTATCTCAAAAAGTGGAGTCAATTTAACAAATATTTTGTTATTTTCGTATTTAGTAGACCAGAATTACCTGAAATTGACTAATAAATCTCATGCCGCAAAATCAATGTTCCCCTGTGTAATCAACATGATATGATTTAGCCAGTCACCCCACGAAGTAATTTTGCAGGCATGATCACACTCAAGATTGGTGCAAGTCATTTATATTATGATGTTCTGTGCTATGAGTAATAAATAAGGAAGTAGATAAAAGTAGAGTATTAAACGTTACTGGATGCATTGTGATTGAAATTCTCTACCTGTATGCTAGCGAGATGCAGCAAATAATAAACGAACAAAAATTAGATTAAAAACTCAACCGCATCTGCACGTACCTTCGCGTTCACAATGGAAATAAGTGAGAAGGCAACCGTAAAATTCCTCCAACAGAATCTATTCAGAAAAATACCATACAGTAACCAGCGCAATGTGAACATTACCCTAGTAACCGAAGGATAACAAAAAGGACAAAACCTTTAACGAGACTCCTTCATATTCCACGTCATCCGCATCAAAAGGAAACATCTCTGCTTTAATATCTCCTGAACTAATATAAGTACGACGCAAACTTATATCCTTGCGATAGGGGTCAAAGTGCCTCCTAGCACTTTGAAGGGGTTGGGGGGTCAAATACCCGGTTTTCATAATGAACGTTGGGACCTCCTTAGAGTTGAAAACGTTTGAAATCTTTCATCTGTGCACCAGAGGTGCCAGCAATGCTATGCAAGGCATGCAGTGTAGCATAGCAGATACAGATAACTCCGTTCTCCCGCTGCTGCATTTGGTATCGCCGGCTGCAAATTTCATTCTGAGTGTACGTACGGAGGTGGAGGGTTTAAATTTCCGCTTTATCTGCCGTTACACCGCTCGGTAATTTTCCGATTTTACCGAGCTCGAAGCGCCATCTCGTTATTGGTTCAGTACCTTCAAAGCATACCGCACTTAGACAGTATTTTATTGGACAGATCGAACGTTATATTTTCGCGATTTCACTAAACTAATTGAATCTATAAAATTAGATTAGGTTTTAGTGAATTTGTAAGGTGAATTAGTCGTCTAGAGAAGGGAAACTATCTTTACTCAAAACCTTTTGTTTAAAACGGGAAATACATCGACAGTTTAATATTTGTTTCAATTTGCAGATAACAGCTACCCACTGAAGTATCTAAAGTCTGGCACTCGTTACGAAGTAAAAGCAGCATCGGTCAATGCCGTGGGCAAGAGCGAATACACAAATTCATCGATCTTCGAAACTTTAAGTTCTTCGAATACTATCAACGTTAGCTATTCCTTACATTTTGGTGCCATCGTCGTTTTGTTCCTTTGTTTTGTATAAATAAACGAAAATAAGAGTTCTGTTCTTAAACTGCCTGAATTCATACAATAATATTGTAATGTTTATTGTATATATACAATATAGGTATGATTGTAAAATTCGACAAAAACGTATATCCATCACATCGTAATTTTGCTGACTTTGTTTCTGGCTTTGTATGCTTTAAATGTCTATCCTTGCGCTCCTATGATACGCTATAACTAGGTAATGTATATATTATAGAAAGTTTAAATTCGATGTTATTAAATTATTTATATATTTTATTATTGAGATTTTATGCTAAAGTCTACGAAATCATGAGATTGGTTTTAACTAACGAATAAAACTGCCAGCACCTCTTGGTTTAGTCTCATGGTTTTCAACTGTTAATTTATAGATTACACTAAGTATCTTTTGCATCATTCAGTAAGAAACGTTGGCAAAACATAAGGCTGATTACTAACTAAAAAAAGACAGTCAATATACTTTATTCCGAAATGTGTCAAATTAGGAAACTGTATCCTATGAAACGCTATCTTGTTGTAATATTCCAATTTCTTAAAACTTCTAGAACTCTCTGTGCTGTTTTCGACCAAAATATTTGTGTATGTTATGTATGGAATGTAATAAAGTATTATAACAGTTCGACAATGATAATAAATAATAATATTTACTTTATGTATAGGGTAGTATATATCTTATTACAAATGTATAATGATAATTGTAATTATAAAAGTATGGGTATGTGTAAAAGAACTATAAGATGTACTGTTTTCGTTGTTTATGTGTAGTCACATTATTTTGTATATAATTTTTATTATCAGTAACCATTTTCACAGTTCGTGGTTTATAGATGGGCCCATCAGTAGCCCAAATTGTTATTATTTTTGTTATTATTGAAGTAGATTTTCAATTACTTACTTGTTTTACATGAACCAAATCATATTATAATTGTTTGTGATACGATGTTTGAAAATATATTAGATTATAATGCGTTGTTGGTGGGTTTGTGGTTTATTTATTTACACACCACAATCCAACAAGTCACATCAGTTGTCCCCACCTCCTCCCCTTTCATTTTCTGCGTCGATTATCTCCATTACAATAAATACAATGTTTGTGTGATAAATGATACTAAATAATTAATATTAGAAACACACTTTTTGCTTTTTAAGTTTTTATTTAAAACATATAATAAATTTGCGGTAAACTGAAGTGCGGTCCACTGTCAGTGGCATGAACCAAATCATCCAAACGTCACAACAGTTGCTACAATCAAGTTCTAGGATATTATAATATGTATACATAAATTACTCGCAAGAAATACAAAATATATTCGAACAGCCTATTAGGAGTGCATGGTCGGCCGTATCCCGCCGCCAAATTTGACCGGAACCACCGTAAAATACTTTCCCGTCCAGGCGTCAAGAGCCCGGTCCATCGTTAAAAGATTCCCTCCTCCGGATACCTAGGTTACAATTTGCAATTTGGTTTGCTGCCTCCATTAATAACTTATCATATTACGGATATCTAACCTATTGGAAAATAGCGATCACTTTTTGCATGGCTTGCACGATCCTGCTCCGTTGCTTTCGGATTTGCCAGTCTGGTTACCCTTCTTCCCATTGTTCTCTTTCTCGTCGCTTTTCTTCTGCGTATAGGACATCTCCATCTGGACGCCATCCGGTTTTGTCCTCGAGTTCCTCCTGTAATTATGGTAGTTGTTACCTTCGATTGGTGTCAATTTTCTACGGCCCAAATGCCTTTCGACCCATCTCAACATAGTCAGGACGGAATCGGTGCTAGGCAGTCGTCGTTCAGCTGAAGTCTTCGTGATTTGCGATGTGGTCACCCTAAAGGTGGCTGCCATGCCTTTGAGCGCCTGCATGGCATCTTCATCTGTCACGTCATCTCCAACATAGATTATCCTTATCCTCTCACTCCAATCCACACCGAATGCAGTCCTCAGGATATAGATGGACGCCCTACCTTTGTTCCATTGAACAGGCGGCTTTGCCTCTATAGCGCAATGCGCGTCACCAGCTTTAAAACCAGCTTCGATTATCAGCTTCTTAGCTTGGGCCACAAGTGGTGGCCTCATGTGCATTGGTGTCTCTCTGTAATGGAATGTTAACAAGGCTCCTTTATTCTCCACCCAGGCTCCTTCCTTGCAGACTTGTTCTTGGAGATTCTTCAAGAGCTCTACCACCTTTCCTTGATACTGGGTCGGCATCGGATGTACAAACTTTGTTCCATCCGGATGAAGAATTTCCAATCCGTGGTTTCCAGCATACGTGATCCCATCAATCCCAACCTAGCAAAGCACCAATAGAATATATATTATCACATTTCGTTTTGAACATCTTACCATTTTCTTGACGTTGTCGACGTTTCTTCCCGAAATGATGGCGATGTAAACATCGGAGATGTTCGATAACCTCTGCAAGATGTTCTTCGTCTCTGGTGGTATTACTGCCAGATCAGGATGTGGTGCAATTGGCGCCAAAGTTCCATCGTAGTCCAATAATAGAGCCAATTTATGTGAGTTGCCAATATACCTGCAACGAAATCATTCATCAAAGTATTCACTGCAACAATCAATAGTCTTACTTTGATAGATATTCATCAAAATCGTCCAATGTGACAGCCGGCATGGTAACAGCCCCTATATCATCGTGTTCGTCTTCCTGTGTGACTAACGATCCCATTGCCGATAAAAACGATCTCGTCCAATAGTTGACATCGTTTAGTTTCTCTCTTCGGCGCAAATAATTCATGCGAAGCATTCGTTCATCCTCTGGCATTGTCAATGCCCTGTTTATAACTTCTGCTCCACTGTCGATTTCATATGGGTTGCAAATTAAAGCTTCGTGCATCGTTTCGCCAGCGCCAGCAAACGGTGACACTATTAGAACCCCCGGAGGGGTGTTTATCTGACACGCGACGAACTCCTTAGCGACCAAGTTCATACCATCTCTAAGAGGTGTGACCAGGCCGACAGCTGCGTCCCTGTAGAACGCAGCTAGTTCACTTTGGCTTAAACTACCGAAGATATAACGGATGGGAGACCAGTTTGGAGTTGTGAATCTGCCGTTGATTCTTCCAACCAATTGGTCCATCTCTTCTTTCAGTTCTTGATACTCCTTGACATCGGTCCTCGATGGGACAGCTATCTGTAGGAGGGATACTTTTTCTTTGTGTTCCGGGTGCTTTTCGAGAAACTTCTCGAAGGCTAGTAGCCTGTGAACGAGGCCTTTCGTATAGTCCAGTCTGTCAACGCCGAGGATAATCTTTTGTTTCGTGGTGAGTACCCTGGGTGCTTTCTGGGCCATCTCTACAAATCTCTCGAATGGAATTCCGATGGGCAAAGGTCTGACCCGTACGGTTCTTCCGCCATGCTCGACTAGCAGATTCTTTCTGTCTACGCGACAGCCCAGATTCCGTTGGCAACAATCGACAAAGTTCAGACAGTAGTCCGTTATGTGGAACCCAACCATGTCGCAACCTAACATTCCTTGGAGGATCTCATCCGACCAAGGGAACAACCTGAAAATATCCCACGGGGGGAATGGGATATGTAGAAAGAAGCCCAGCTTGCATGGTAGTTGTTCCTCTTCCGCGGCCTAATAACATCAAGTATAGATAATCATCTTTGCTGAATACGTGTTTTCGCTATTTACCTGTCTGATCCAGTTTGCCGCAAGCATCAGGTGATAATCATGGATCCAAATCAATGGGTGCTCCTGCGCAGACTGTGGGGGGTTAGTCTTCGCGAGAGCCCTCAACGCCTTGATGGTACACTCGGCAAATTCCTTGTTCGCGATTATATACGATTTCCAGTGTTCGGCTTTGAACGTGGCCCTGTCAGGCATCGAGTGGAACAGCGGCCAGAACGTCCCATTGCAGCAACCGTTATAGTATGAATTGAAGATTACTGGGTCTATACGTACGGCTACAACCTGTTTAACGCTTACGTTAGGTTACTGTGGAAAAAAAAGAGAGGTAAAGCATTTACTTTGTTCGATTTCAGCCCGGCGGTCGGCGTCATGTCGCTAGGGTCCGACTCCGGAATCGGATGATTCGGGTCTTCGAGGTGTATGCCCGGCCATCCTACCCATAATCCATTGCAACTGATTACAACTGGTGCTACTGCAGTTACGAGACCGCCAGCGCTGAAAAAATAAAATATACTCCAACATAAGATAAAAACTAATGAATAACCATCAGCCATCAGCTAAGAAGAGAAGATGTAGGAAATAGTTTGGATGGACCATACATTCAGTCACACCATGGAGGAAGATGTTAATATTGAATAATATAATGATTGATGACGTTTGTAGATCATATTGCTAGGTCCATGACTACAGATAAGATACAGCAAAAGTTTGTTTATAAGAGTATACTAAACAGAATTTATGCCATCTGACGACATATAAAAGCTTGGATTAAAGAATTTGTGATGCAAGAAGGAATTAGTTTCTACTGCTTTGCCAAAATAGTAAATAGAGAGATGAAATGGTAAGACTAAAATAGCAAACAAAAGTCAACAATCAATCTAAACAAAATAGAGCAATATCTAGCTCTTAAAATAGGCATCATCTGCTGTCAATTCTGATGACGAGCTTCATGATAAAACTATGATAACAGGCAAGTTTCGGACCAAACCAGTGATTGTGCAGCGTAATTACAATAAGACAAAACTATCAAACTCTATTGATCTCTGTTCAAAGTCATTGAACTTTCTATTTACATCAACACTGTTATTAATGAAGAAAGAAACCTTATCACCGGAATTAGACACAATCGCAGTTAGACCTAATAATAACCATAACCAAGCAGCGAATTAACAAACTGTTAAGCACTGCCACGTAAAGAAAAGGAATCAATAACGAGCACTCACCTGGCCTTTCTGATCAGTCTGCCATCTTTCTTCTGCAGTACGAAAGGAAGCCTATTGGCTACGACGATCATGCTACCTGTAGTGGACACCGCATCTGTGGACATGGTGGTAAACGTCAGTTGTATTGAAGATTACACAGTGGCCACATAAGACCAATTTTATGTTTGCGAAACAATGGCGTATGTTGGAAGCTGATGGCGATTCTTGAGAAATGGGTTCTAGATGGATGAGACTTTCATGAGGACGAGACAAGAGCGTCACGTCGATGTTTTCAATACGAAATGGCCAAAGTTTAGTCGTAACACAACCGCAGCATAGGGGTCATGAGATAAACTCTACGGGCCGTACGATTACATTCTTCCAGATTGTTGCTGCGTGCGGTACATTGTTACAGAATGTCACAAAATTCAGGCGAGAGGTTGCGGTTTATAATGATACACCTTGTCGTTTTACCGGCTTTCTTCTGTGCCTAATGGTTTTGTCTGATATAGATTGCTTCAAGGAGACCAATTCAGGGAGCCCAACATATCGCAATTCTTAAATATAAAAGACAGCATGTCTTGTCGTCTCGTTTTCGAGTGATTATGTCAATTTTATCAACTGCTTATTTTTTATTGATTGTGTAAGTCTTTTAATTCTCGGTAATGGTAGCATAAACATTTTATGTCTTTACGTAATAAAATTACATGAAAATAATAAAAATATGAAGTAAGTTTTGCTGTGGACATTATTCCTAACAAGATTATAATGTTATAATATAGTTTATCAGATGTATTTTTACTTTCCGATTAGTACCGTAGAATGAAAGTATTGTAATCGACGAAAAAAATCTATATTTCCGCGGAAATACGCGTTTTGAGGTTCCCTGAATCCATTACAATGATTTCTGAACAGATAGCGCCCAAACGAAACAACAGATCGGGCTGAAATTTGGTACGCACGTTTAGAATTACCAGGGAACGAACTGGATTGTTTTTGGTGACAATCTGACAACCGGACGTGGCAAAAGTTACATCCGTTTTCTTAGGGATTCATCCGATTTTGACCAAAATGACCATCTTTGACCATCTCATCCTGAATTATTAGGATCATTGCATAGCTGTTAAAAAAAATGACTAGGGTCTAATTCTTCATTTTGTTTGAAACCACAGCCAATTTGGGTCCCAACCTAATGTCAGTGGCCACGTACGTAGCCACTCACGTTTATCAAAATTTGTCGTTTGCAACTATATGGATGCTGCTTTTATGAACGATTACAGCGCCTAAACCTCTCATCCTGTTGATATGAAAATTCAACATTTAAAGCCCCTGGAGGATGAGCTGATATCAGTTTGCTTAAATCAGTTGAATTGCTAATCAGAATGAATGCTTTCATTCCGATCATCAGATTGTCAATCAAATTTCAGCCCTATCCGTTGTAACTTGAAATTTGAGAACTGGAACAGCGAACCTCCAGCTCATGCTTTCAAATAAATTAATTATTAATGAAAAATGTAAAAAATGATAAAGTATTATTCGTTGACCTATTACTTCAATATTAGACATAATCCCGAAATCCACAAATTTTGTATTTGGCGCTTTAAAGATTGACAGAAAAATACGAACACATCTGTGTGCAAAAATTCAGCAAAAGCAAGGTCATTCCTTCACAATGTAACCTTTTTGGCACAACAACCACAAAAACACCTGCAACACGTGTGATATGTGGTCTTCACACTGCGAGCGGTGCCAGTACGATGCGCGTCAGACCAAATTTTCTCCATGTTTTTCGCCGATTTATGTGCATTTTCGGACGTTTTGTGTGTGCCGGGTGAGTGCGAGTTGTGAATTAAACTATCGACAACGATTTGTGCAGAAATCCAAAAGCTAACATCAAATGGTACGTCTTCTTTCCGCAATATGATTTGCTAAGTTTACCTTTGTTGGTTGTTTACTGTTGTTTTTTCAAGATAAATATTTTATTTTTATCCGCCAGTAATTTGTCTTTTGCAACTAATGTCAATTTTTGTGATTTAATCTGATTTAATTTTGTCATGTTTCTATACAGCTATGAAGAGAATTCTCTTCGTAGCATTTGTCAGGCAAATCTCCCTGTATGTACAAGGTAGTATTGCGCATAATCGAATGATCTCGAGATGTTTTGTCATAATATTAAAAACACACAAGTTTTGGAAAATAACTGTGTACTAGTATATGTAAACGGTGATTGTAAACATCCTATATGAAAAGTTGATGTTCTACAATATGAAAAAGCTAGAAGACTTTATGGAATTTTATCATATTGAATCAAACGCGCTTAGAGTGCTTCAGAGAAACAAAATATTTGAAAGTGCTGTTTTTGAACAGAAACAACAAGCAATAAATTAAAAAAAAAAACGTTGATTTTAGAGTACATAAATGCTTTGTAAGACAAGCCTTTAATGTCCAAATATAGTTAAGTCGCAATACCTGTTTGTGTACTTTCCTCCAAGCTGTTACTAGACACCAGCTTCATATTATCGTGGAGTTCACAAAACGTGTAAACGAAATTAATGTTAGACGCACAAGCAGTTAGAGTACACTGATCCATAGGCAGCGCAATTAATTCTTATAAATAATCGACAGTTATTTGGATGTGTGACAAAGCATCTAAACGGAATTTGGCCAATATTATGGAATGAGAACGTCTTCCAGTGCAGTGTTTATATAAGAAACGTAATACGTCGCATAGGTAAACATGTTGTTAGTCTGTAATCCACTCTTCATACATACGTAGATTACATAAATACGACATATATCAAAATATAATCTTAATTAGCAACGGTGGTTAATTCCATTGATAAAGAATTTGACAGATCAAAAGAGAAAGAAAAAACACAATCAGTCCAGAAAAAACGGGATAAAGCCGATGTATTTAATGTAATATCTGGTGTGTGGTGGTATTGAGAGATAAATGGGTGAATCCGGTGTTATTTGGACTTTGAAACCTTTAGCTTTGATGCTGTGCCAAAGAATCTGGAAATCTAGTTGAATCTAATTAGGAACATTGCTGAGATCATGACACCAGTCGGTGATCATCAGGGTCGTGGTACATGTTCACGATTTGACTGACCTACAACAACGCATGCACTCATCGAGTGTACATCGTATATTGTTTACCGTATTTTCAGATTTTATTTCTGTGGGCAGATCAATATTATTGTATGTATAACTATTTTATACAGTTAAACAGATGGCCTAAAGTAGATATCCCTAATGTTTAAATATAAATTGGTATTGAATGTACATTTGCAATGTCCAAAAATAAAGTTAGTAGACAATTAACACATAGAAATGAATCAAAGGACATAATATTCCTAATTAA
Source organism: Aphodius granarius (assembly GCA_963971325.1). Classification (NCBI taxonomy): domain Eukaryota; kingdom Metazoa; phylum Arthropoda; class Insecta; order Coleoptera; family Scarabaeidae; genus Aphodius; species Aphodius granarius. The sequence goes on from OZ020226.1 coordinate 20,207,001, forward strand.
TTTGACCTTAAAACTGAGTGGATGGGAGGTTTTTTGTGTATTGTGTTAATCAATAATTTCTATCGTTACAATCTATTTTATACTTCTATTAATTATATCGTATATTGAAATAAAATTACATTTTAATACATTTATTTTGTATTTAAAAAATTAGCTCGTAGTTGTTTTTGTCGGAATGAAAACTGGAACGAAGAAAATAATATGTCCTCTAGTGACATATATTTATGAAAATACTAATTTAATATAGAACAGAACTAATTTAATTTGCTCCGTATGAGAACGAAACAATAAATTATAATGGTGATTTATCAGCAACAAATTTTCCACAAATGTTATTGTAAGATTACATTTTAACACATTGTTTGGTTGCCTTACACAATCTCATTTTTTTGTCAAAGAAATAATGGTCACCGGTTAAGCAACTCTTGATAAAATAATCAGAACAATATAATTCCATTGGCTAAAATTAGAGGAGGACCAATTGTTGCGCAAATTTATAACATGTATCACTACGATAGTGCGGTGAAGACTTCAAATTAGGTTAGACTAACTAATGATTAGTTCACACGACAACAATATGATTATCATGTACAAAATTGTCAGGTGACATATGACTCGTAAAACGCGTAATACCACGTCAATATGAAAAGTAGGAAACTCAGCTAATGGACAAAAAAAGAACTAGAAACTATATAGAGATGTCTAAATTGATGTAACTATATAACGTATCGTTGCCAAAGGTTTTCATATGTAAATCAAGAGCAAATTTATCATGACTAGAAATATACATAGGTATTCTATTATACAGCAGATTAATTATATTTCGACTGCAGTTAAGTTGCCAAATGAAAGTGAATCGCCTTTGAAATGCATCACAACTTGTTAATGACTGACCGACAGATTGCATCATGTACCGTCAGCGAAACTGCTTCGATAAATTGTATGATATTCTTGTTACTGACAAAATTTATTGAATTTTTTTAAATAAAAATTTAAGTACTATTTGTTATATAATCTGCGATTATATTGCTTTGCCAGCGCAATGGAAATTCCAGATTGTAATTTCATTCTTAAATTTATATAATTATGACAGCCTCGTGAACACGGAAATACGCATTTTGTACGCATGTAGGTATGAATGTATGTCTGTGAACACGATACAACGGATCAGATATTGATGGGTATTCACAATAATGCCCTAATTCTAAAAATTGTCGAATCAACATGCTAAAAAAATGAATATTTAAATAAACAACGCAGATAAATTGGTCAAAAATTAAAATTGAACAAAACTGAGTGAGCGTCGCCCACCTGGTCGTGTTCGTAATCAGCTGATCGCAAAGTGTTCAGTACCTATGTAGGTAAGAGGTAACAGTTTTTGCTTCTATGTTATTGCGTTTATGTGTGGAGAAAATGAATGATTTTACCAGTACATACTTTAAAGAAGTCCATTTTTATTTATTTTTTTATAAATATGTATTGTCAAACATCCAGGGAAAATCCGAAGGTCTGCCTTGAGGCGCTAGGCCTCGAGGAAAACCTAAAAATTAAGGAGTCTCCACACACTACGGGTATCTACGAAGGCCAGCCTTAAGGCATTCCAGTTTGTGCTCGCGCAATGGCGTCAACAAATGATGCTCTTGCTGTTGTTGCTTTATTTTAGCTATAGAAAGTAACAAAAGGCCTCGAGGCCTACCTCACATCCCTCCACACAGTCCGGTCGGCCTTGAGGCGCATATACACAGAGGCAAGCCGAATGAGACTTTGTATTGAGATTTCCGGCCTCCAGGCGTCAGATCCGCAGGAATGCCTCTACAAAATTCTCCATACACACATAGAGGTTTTCCTTGAGGTCTTGTGCCTCGAGGCATGCCTTCGGGGTTTCCGTTGCGTGTGGAGCCGCCTTAAGGATCAAATATGAACATAAAAACATCTTATACGCAAAAATGCTAATATTTACTTTTGCCAGAACGCCGAGGAAATTGCTTTTATTAACTTATAATATAGAAATTACAACTGAACAATGCTTTCAGTTTTTTTTTCAGTGAATACGAATGAACAGATTTCGGTTCACGATTTGGCAAATACAGCACCGGTATAGTACTGCTCGATAGTTTTTCATTGAAGTGTTTCAGCGATAATTATGTATATCAGAAGTTATTTACTGCTTTAGATTTATATGAATAAAAAAAATACGATATGTCCATGACCAAAACGATAACGCATTACTAACACAATAAAAAATGAGCAAGTAAACAATTAAAAAAAAAATGGCTAAACAAAACAATCAAGTACCTTCGTATTCCTGATCAAAGAATCCCTGGTCAGGTACATAGTCCAGGTTGTCATCGTCAATAATCTTCATTTGGCAGGATAAATCTCAACCACAAATAAATACACTTCCTAACTTGGTCAGTTGTAAACGTACAATACAGTTTGAGGTTTGGTGACCGTATGTTATGCCCGAAGTGTTGTGAGTGGGATTACTCTCCGTTATCAAATAGATGAAGGTAAAAATATCGTAACAACCGAATCTACCACTATGCCAAAGGTTAGGACGCTAATACCGTACACATCCAACTCTTTGACGATAAGAACCAGTAAGAAGCGGCTTTTGGAGGAACCAACACTAGTAATCGATGACAATTTCAAATGATGCTAAAATCACTAAGTAGATCTAATTCGATACTAAATTTACCATTACCCGGTCGTCGCGTTTCTCAAGGCTGCATTTTATGCAGCTGCGCTTCTTGGAATTTTAGCTCAAATTCGCGTTATGTAAGTGATTGAAAATAAAAAATAAAGGATTCTCCTTTGTCTAATACTGCGCACGTTTTCAATTAATAGATGCGAGAGACTTAATCAAAACAATACATTACAAGATGTTATTCCCTGAGATGAGGTATTTTACACGATTGATCATGAGGGACATGTTGCGGTACACTTGTCAATCATTGTCTTGTACGATTTGTGTGTGGAAATACCGCAATACATTCGAATGATTTACTGTATGATGGTTAACGTATTAACTTTTGCATTATTTAATGATACATGAATTGTACTGTCGTTATTTCCAGAATATTGTTTTAGGATTATACTTCTGAAACTATAAACAATAGCATTTTTACCAGGGCTTCAGGCTCCAAACCGTTATTTTTTCCATACCACTTTTCGTTCTGTATTAAAAATGTAATATTATTTCTATTACAGACAGGTTAACGATATAATTTACAGTTTTTGCAATTATATATATTTCTAGAACAAGTTTGATTTGTGTAACCATTATCATGTTATGATTATTATTATTATTTAGATATTTTCATTTTCGACATACACAGGGTGTAACAAGTATGAGTGTGCAAATTTTGGAAGATGGTTCTGCCTAGCTGATAACAAAATTCCTACATAATTTTTTCTATTCTTCTTAATAACTGAAATATCGAAGGTTAAATAAAGTTAAGGAAAATATTGTTTGAGTATATTGAGTATTAAATGATTATGGAACAGTTATTGATAATCTGCATACCTCTGAACCAATCCAACAGCCAGCAGTAAGAAGAAAACACCGCTTGTATTGCATAAGGGGGAAACCATGTTGACCAAAACAAAGCTGTAAAATCTTTATGAAATATATTTCATATGTTATTTATTACTTTGTTTTTGTGTTTTCTTGCTATGTAACGTTAAAAGAAACTTCAGTTCATTTATATCACACGAAGTTGTCCATTGTAGTCCGTAACTTTGTCCTTTGATATATCAGTTATTATAAAGAATGGAATAATTTTTTATAAGAATATAATTTTCAGTAGCTCAAAATCTATTAATTAGTTATCTCAATGTTTGTGCACTCAAACCTGTTACACCCTGTATATATGACTCTTTCTGTATGAAGTTGTAAGATGATCTTTTTGCTGATAATACTTAATAATTTACTGCAGGTCTTCAGCAAACCACGACACTTCTGTATATACCAGGAAAATAAAACGATGTCAAGGGTAAAAATTACTACAAACTTATCTACGCATTTTTTGTGGCAAGATTCAATTCAATAAATATTTTGAAATAAACAAATTTGGTGATTATAAATCGCGCAAGAAGTGACCTAAATAAAATGTTTGTATAGTAAGTATCACTATTGTGATAAACAGTTTTATTTCGTGCAGATATATTGCTAAATTTACGTTTTATCCTTATTATCTACAATCTATCTACAGTTTAGAAAGAACACAATAACAAGATCTAATGGAGTAAGTTTTAAATGCAGTGACTTTCTGGTACGCCCTGTATTATCCATATATTAAACGTCAAAAAATAAACAAAACAAACTGATACCAATGTCGCAATAAAAACTGGCATTTAGACAATACTGCAAAGACTGCAATTAGAACAACATAAGGATAATAGCAACTTTTGAATATTTCAAATATCTGCGGGAACACTATACGTTACACAAGTGTCTACCACATGCTTTACATATCCCTATGAGAGTTATAATATAGAATTGAATGTATGGTAACACTTACCCGTAAAGTTCTGATACTGAAACAGTTTAATTTTGAATAAAGCCCCGATAATTCTGTCACCTCTTAATATTCTAAACATGTCCAAAACTGTCACTGCACATACCCATGACACCACGCTGACGTTGTCACAATCGGTCATATACAGAATAATTCTAAAAACTATGTTGCTATATTGGCTATATCTGACATCTAGCATAACCCTCAAACCAGATTTTGTTGTTGCCATGACTTGCTTGTGTTTTTTCAAAGCGCTAACAATTATTATGGCTGAAGATAAAGTTGCTAGATGGGAGTCAAGATGATTGTTAACTGACATGAGGGTACAATTTTAATTTGAAAATAGAGGTACAATTTTATTGTTCCAACAGATATAGTCAGCTTGTACTTAAATTACGTTATGTTAAAAATATTTTTTTTAAGATAGAGTGTGTCCAGGAAAGTCCGCACCATATGGGAAAATATTTTACTATCCATTTCTCAGAAAAATTTATTCTTTACCATCATAACATTATTCTCTTTATACTTTTCTTTTAAGTTATGTTTTCCTTTGGTATGCCCTTTTTTTAGGTGTATACCATACAAATACGTGAACAGCTGATAAATTAGTGTTATAATCACACCCACAATTACCAATAATAAGTCAATGGGAGCTATCTTACTTACATGTGTTGCGTATTGCATGATATTTTGATATTTACTGGGTGAAAAATCATAAGCGCACCAAGAAAACGGTTAATTTTGCAATGATTTTAAAGAAGCGTTGGAAAAGCTATCAAAATCACGAGTATATTAGGAAATTTGGACAAATATCTAAGAAACCATTTAAGGAGAATCATTTACAAAAGAAGCAAAAAAAAATTGTTTTAGGTGACTGTGATTTCGAATCTGAGCCTAATTATTAATTCTAAGCAATATTTCCAAATAAAATTTTTCGATAATATTAATATTCCAGGTACTTTTATGCGCGTTTCACATTTTTATAAACACACGGTATATGGTGCGATATTTTTAAGATCTTGTTGGTATTCTTGATTTCAGACCTACGGCCAACAAATTTTCTGAGAAATGGATAATACAAAATTTTCCCATATAGTAAGGACTTTCCTGGACCGACTGTATATCTAGAAACTGTTTTTTTTATACATGTTTATTGACATTTTATTTAAAAAATATCTGTACCTATACTTTCCGACGAGTTCGTTGACACGAAGCATCTAAACCTTTTAGTGTTCACAAACAAACACACATACCCGGACATTCTGAAAAAAAAATATTGTAATGGGTTCAGATGACCTCAAAACGCGTATTTCCGCCGAATCTCATTTTTTCCGTCGAATACATTTCAAGGGCGCTAGGGGGCTAAGTAATGGAACTAAAAATATCTGAAATCTATCTAATTATCTATTAACCAGTCGAAAAAATATTACGCAATATATATTTTGATAAATTTAACAATAACAGCCACAATATGAATCAAATGGAATATTCCAAAACATGTGAAAGAGTTACGTAATACCAACAATTCAGATTAGCATTTTTGGCAGTTTCCACTGGTGCTATTGACTTTAGAAACACGAATTATGCAAACAAGGAAAACGGAGTGAAAGAATTTAAGGTAGTTAATAAGGAATGACATCAACGTGACTTATCTCTCAGTACTTTTCCATATCGCCATGCCCAACGAAATACGTATGATAGGATTTTTTTTAATCTTATTACTAATTATATTGCCGATATAGCCAATTTCGGCACATTTATCACTGTAACGGAAATTTTTCCTTGCACCGTAAACAAATAACTTATTGTGTAGCATTTCAGTAAGAACTAATTTGGTAAGAAGCAAATTGTAGCCGCTTATGACTGGCAGTTTCTATAATTAGTCTGCATAAATTATGACAAAGCCGTAATAATATATATTTATCGCACAATATTAAAACACAGGTCGAGGTCGGACATATTAAGTAAAAATATTTTCGTTTAAGAATATTAATTTTATAAATTTTTGGGACGATAAAACGAATATTGTGCAAGTCCGCATACAGACGATCTTCAACGATATTACCCAACAGATTGCACAGATAGAGATAACAGTAATTATAATTTGTATAAACATTAATGCAAGTGCATTCTTGATAACGTCTATATCATCCAATTGTACAAAACAATAATATTGTTCTGATATACTCTGTTTTGGAATAAGAGTGAATGAAACCTTGATCAATTATAAAGAGAACATTTCAATACAAGTTATCTGAACGCCAATAACTGATTTTATATAACGAATTGCGCTTAGTTTAATTTCACTGATTGATCATTGTTTTGTGTTCTTTTATAAACGTGTATCCAATTTATCTGTGTTTATATAAAATTTTCAAATACAACAGGTTTTATGTGTATTAAATCAACTTTGAATTTTAAAAAGGAATTATGCATTTGTCTAGTGCAAATTGGGATTACCGGGTTTTGAAGTTTATAGAAGCTGTTTGACTTGCTACACCGACAAGCCAAATTTAAAAAAAAAAACTACAGTTTATCAATAAGAAATTATCATGTCAGTGGTACTGACGTTTGTCAAAATCTGATAATTTGCAACACAACGATGAAGGCTGTGGATTCTGTCAAACTGCTTCTATAAACTCTTATAACACCTAAAACGTTCATCCCAGTGATCTGAAAATTGGTATACATGTTTAAAGTCGAATGTCCGAAGGGTTATACACCGGAAGAAATTTCCTCAAGAGGCTGAAGCAATCTTTTGGACAAACACCAATCAATTTCTTCGACAAATTTAACACCTACGAATGTTCAAACTCGTTTATGTCATTAAATCAGCCTTTCCCAAAGTTTTTTGGGGGTCCGCGGACCATGGTAAGGTGGCGCAAGGGGTCCCCCGTTGAAAAAGGTTGGGAAACGCTGCTGTAGAGAGTGATGAGTCTGGTGTAGACAGTATGGACTCTACTCGGTGCTCTACTCTGCACTATGTACGCAGCTTTAAGTTCAAATGAATGAATTGGACACGAATTTAGTGCTAGTCAGTACTCATTATTCTATATCGTTATGATAAACAAGTTTTCCAGAAGTTTACTATATGATAATTATGGATACGCTTTCTAATTGTTAGTATATTATCTAATTATTATGATTTCATTGACGTCGCTTTTATCTTTCTCTAGTTAAGGATAAAAAACGATCAATTACGCGACTATGCAATATATATATATATATATATATATATATATATATATATATATATATATATATATATATATATATATACAGGGTGCCATTTTTTTTTCGAAAATTGTCATGTAGTTCAAAAACGATGCCACTTAGACATAATGTATCCTTATCAAAGTACCATTGAAATTTAACAAAGAATCCAAAAGTGCAATAATATACAGGCTGTTCCATTTAAAATAACAAAGTTGATACCTATTTCCGGTATAAGCGGAAGTCCTCAATTACTGAAACTAATTTTAAAATGTGTAGAATATGATTCGATGCAACTTTTATCTGAAACATTTTTACAAAAACTCAATAATAAGTCAACTATGGACCGAGGCAGCTTAGGTGGGACACCTGTATATATATATATAAGAAACCTTTTAAATAATATGTGGATAATCGATTTTCATACCTCCACGTTATTATATACATATACCCATTTATTAGTAATAAAATAAGTAAGTGGGTGACTATAATATGCCTATTTCATTTAGAAATAAACATTTGTTACAAAAATTAAACAAATAATTCTATTAATAAAAATAAAACAACAATAAAACAAGCAGACAAAATGCTAGGACACACCAATAATAGGAAACTGCGTTGTGTTGAATATTCCGTTATATTTTTGTCTACAAACATATATCAGTAATTGATTTTTAAGAATGAAATTTCAATTTTATGAATTGTGTACTCACGTTTTAAATCACTTTCGGAGGGAATTCTGGGATATCTCCTCCAACGACCCATCATATCCATGTGTAGACCGCAATTATCACATAAATTTAACCTAGAATCAGTGGTATAGATAGACCGGCCTAGAATCGAATGAACCACTGGCCTTTACAGTTCACTGCTAACATAGAGGCAATACGAGATTAGATTTTAACTTTGCAGCACTTCACATCTACAAAACCAGAAAATTATACAAACATACTGACAAAAATTTGATGGAACGTCAACTTCGCTTTTATTTTAGCGTTTAATTCGTTCAATTTACTATTTTCGCACATACACAAAAATAATTACTGTAAAGTAGATAAATAGATCTGACAATATATGGTTTTATTTATCTTTTTGTAGGTGATTCGTTTCGATACTTTGCTTAAATTTCGCATGAGTTCTAGAAAGAACAGGTTATGAAGCGAGGTAGATAAGACGGATAAACAATTTTAGTGTCACCTCCCGGAGTAACCCGGAGTTGCTTGAAAACAGCGCACTGGAAAAACAAGATGGAAGCTTGATTATCGATCTGTCGTTGTGAATTAAATTCACCGTCGTGATAATAGATGGCGGTAAGTGTACTGATTTTCATGAAAATCATTCATGTCAATATGAAATGGATTAGTCAGGAAATCTCTCCAAAGTATGACAGGTTTACGTGAGTGTCATGAACCTGATTGAACACCTTTACATGATCTACATTCCCTTAATTAAAGAGTTAATGAAAGACATGTCAACAAAAACTGCCAACAAATGACTTCAGGCTGACCAAAACTTTAGTTAACAGAAAGTCAACAGAAAGTAAAGCGTTTTTGTGGTGTTTCTGACCATCAAAGGTGAACCAAACTTTGTGCTGATTGTAAGACACTGTTGCCGGCAAAAGTAGCGAACAAACAATTATAAATTTTAAGCAAAGTGTTCGCTCGAGACCCGACTTTAATTAAAAGGAACAAATAGTGAAGTTAATTAAAATCCTTATGTAATTCTCTGTCTGGAGTGATTCTTTGGACCATTCCGCAGCAGGAGCGAACTTCTTGCCGCCGCCACCGCTTCTGCTGCCCCCCGCCCCCGCGAGAGCATTAAATTAGAGAAGCTGAAATCGTTTCGCCAACAGAACTCGGGCAAGAGCCAGTCGAAAGTTTTCAATGAATGCCTAACGAGGTATTATTCTTCACCATTTAACCTAATCATCATATCACTTTGTAACGCCGAAAAGTCTCTCAACTGCCGCCAACTTATATATTGGACGAACACCAGCCCCGGTTGCTGCCGCCGAGACCCTCCAATCGAACGAAACCTTTGGTACGAACTTTTGACTTGTAAATTCACTGGCACGTTTTTCCATGAAATTGGGCGAGTTTGCCAGTTCGCCTGGACTGAAAGAAGCAAAATGTATATTGCATTTGAAGTAATTTTTTTTATAAAATATATATACCAAATATATATAAAAATTTGGTCAGCTCAATATGCGATGAAAATAAGCTACCTAATTTTAACTGTTTCATATTGTGTGATATTTGTTATACTTCTGTTTTAAAAACTAAATAATTTATTAATACAAAGTATTCTTCAAAGTGCAGACCATCTTTTCTTTAAGCATTAAGTTTAGGAGACATTTATTCTTTGGCTAATATACCAAACCCACATTCCATCATTTTTCGGCTTGGATAATATGTTCTTAGTTCTTATAATCTTGTTTGATAACACAGGGCAACAAACAAACATTTTTTCCTGCGGCATTAGTGTGCATAATCAATTTTGATACTCTATGATTATGAAGTACTCGTTGTATAATTAGTTTGTTTGAATTGACTCCAGTTCTCGTGATAAACTATGCAATCAAAAGTATAGTACAAGTTAAATTATTTCAATTTAAATATTTTTGCTTTTCGTGCCGCTAGCATGTCTTTATTTATCAAAACCAATGTTTGAACTAACTTTTTGAAATATAATATGTTACTCTACAACTTGCTGCTGCTTTTTTATTGGGTCAGCAAAATGGACACACTAAATATCCCTGTTTTCTTTGTCTGTGAGACAGTCGTACAAAAATGAACATTGCGATAGGAAAAACTGGCCGTCGAGAATAAATATGACCGTAGGAAAAGCTAACATCGTTCATGAACCTTTGATAAGGCGAGAACAAATAATTCTTCCACCACTACATATTAAATTTGGGCTTATTAAACAGTTTGTGAAAGCTTTATATAAGAATTAGTTCCAAATATATGTGTTAATCATTTCCTGGCCACAATGCAGGAAATTTAGAAGGTGGTATCTTTGATGGACCACAAATGACATGACTGGAAGCATGGACAAGCATTGTATATAGAAAAGAATGTAGAGAACCAAAGGTTTCTCTACATTCTTTTAATGACCACACAGTGAATAAAAAGGGACACACGCCGTATGGCGGAAAGTGTTGGCAAACCGTACGTCTGCATATTCCGAATTAATCCGATAGAGGGCAGCAGGAGAGACGACCGAGTTAAATGCCATAAACATGTAACGCGGTCCATAACACACTTTTACCATTAGCCTCGAGTATATGGGAGTGGGACCCGGAAGCGCACCCGATACAAACGAGACCGGGAAATGGCACCGCCGCCCTTGCCGCCGTCGCCTCCTCTCTCGCCACCCCCTAACATTAACTGCGGCGACGTGCAGTCTTCACGTTTTTCAACGCTCTCGACCAATTTCAATTCCGCTGGTCCGTTCGAGGAGAATTATTTGTTTACTGCCCCCGGTCCGGTGGTGCATCCGCCATGATAGAAATGTCTGGCAGACGGTGGCCGACGCGCCTCGTTGCCTTTATCGCCCAAACAAAAGAACCAGACGCCGATAACAGCCACCAATTCAAAGCAGTTAAGACATCTCTCTAGATCGTTGCTCTAATTTTACCGTTGAAATGTTCACGTCCTCCATTTTAATGTAGTTATAAGTTCATATTTGGTCTATTCCAATATCTTTTAGAAGTTAGCAAAAGTTTATTATTAGCAAAAAGTTAGCGAAATATATAGCGGTAATATGTGGCAAAAGACGCGAGAAACTGTTAGCGCCATCTGTAAAGTAATCTCTCAGAGTAAGAATCTTGGGTCAAGAAGCTGTTGAAGCATATATATTTTTCGTCCAACGAAATATGAAAACGGAGACATATTTAGTAGTTATTGAGAGATCGTATTATGTTATCTTTACTCACTATTGTACAAAATCCCATCGGGTAGATTAAAAGAGTTACCAGCTCATAGAAGCGGGCCTTGCTAGAGAGATTCCCATTCGTAAATTGGTCTGATAAGCCTCCTCCGAAGGATCGTGGTAACCAAGTATAAAATGGAACAGATAGGAGTTAGTATTGTCCTCTCGCTTTGTGGTGGGCGTATACCAAACATCACGTGGTTAAAGCCGACCGAAAGATAAAAACAAAAACAAAATCCTTTACAACTGCAGCTGTCATCTGGACGTCCGTCCGTCGGTTTGCGATAGCGACGATGGTGAAGAGTGGTAGGGGCCGATTACGGGCAGACGGAAAACTTGTTAACAGCGGATAGATAAGGAGCGGGGGACATATTGTCTGGATGTTCGCCTGGTTCAGCCAGATCTCATTTCAGATCTTGGCGACTGAAGCAGTTTTAATGTTGATTTCAATCTCCCTGATGAGTTTTATGTATCTGATCTTTAAATACAATGCGGGAGGATGGATTCGCGACTGGACTTATCTGCTATTGCACACCGCATAGCATCCTATCGAGATCGTGGCTAATGGCTTCGATGTCTCCGTATTTGTTTTCCCCGTTTTGAGATAAATTGGGATATGATGCGGGTAGTTTAATATCTGTTTACGAAGAGAAGAAAACAAAGTAATTGGGGCATCACGTGGTAGTTGATTATTTGCCCGTACCGACATTTTGTCGACAAACATATATTGTGTGGGTGCTTGATGAACTGAAATAATACTAGCAATCAGGAGAACAAAAACAATAAAACTGTCGTAAAAATATGATATTCTTTGTGGTGTTCATTATGTCTAGAAGATCTTTGATATAAAAAGCATACACAGAGAGAACTCTATTCTTGGATATCAAGAAAAATTATGTTAAGTATATTTTTCTCTGACGAAGAAAAAGTTATTCTTCAGTAAAAAAGTTCGTCTTATAACAACAAAAATATTTCATTGGACGAAAAATATATATGCTTCAACGAAAAAAAAACAGTTTCTTGACCCAAGATTCTTACTCTGAGAGATACATAGAAAGTTGTGCAATTACTTTACAGATGGCGCTAACAGTTTCTCGCGTATTTGGCCACATATCATCGCTACATAAGTTCGACGATATTGAGTGTTCATATATTGTTTGTTTATATCTATTCATAAATGTTTTATTTCATGGGTGACTTACAAGGATTATGAGGAAAACCAGGATTGTAGTGGAATAGCCTACACACAGAGAACTCTATTCTTGGATATCGAGAAAAGCGTTCTTGTGTATACACTGTAGCATGGAGAGGATATTTTTGCTATCCAAATAATATTTTACTGTAATAAGAATTTCAGTATAATATATAGTTATTTCAACGGCTTATTCTTCCAGTTTAACGTTTATTTTGTTTATGTTGAGTATATTTTGCTCTGACAAAGAAAATTTTATTCTTCTACATATAAAAAGAGTAAGACGTTCGTTTTACATCAACAACAATATTTTGTTGAGTGAAAAACATACATGCTTCAATGAACAAACAGTTTCTTGACCCAAAAGTATGCGTAGGTATCGCTTAAAACAGACGTAATTCCTTTCAAGCAGTTTCTTCATACTTAAAACAAGAAAACGTAATACTTGGAACATCAAGAAAATCATATTTTTACTGTGAGATTTTTATATTTTACTTGAACTAACCAAATGGTCTTTCTGCGGATATAGAAACAAGTGATATTCTTCACTCAAAGATATTCGTGTTGATAACTCAGTTGACCAGCTGTGTATAACGAATTATAAAGAAGTCAGTGTGAAATATTGCATTCGGTTCTTTGTTCCAGCACCGTCTGCAGACTTGAGTAAAATTAGCATAGTCACTCTGTGATAGTTCTAGAATGGGATTGTGAGAGTGATGTTTTATACTCCGGTATAAATAAGATATGAATTTCCGGTTTTGCAGGATGTAGCCATCGCTGGTGCAGACATAGAATAATATCATTTCGGCCGGTTGGCGATTTGGTAGCGTCCCCTGGCTTCTGCGAATTTATATTTCAATTTCGTCCGATATCCGGAAGACATCAAAATATGAACTGAAGATTTTATAAATGCGAATTCACGGAAGGGATAGGAGCGAGGAAGGACCCGTCCGATAGTAGTAAACCCTATATATTTCCACCAACGTTGGATATTTTTTGAATAAGGACCGGTCGTAAAACTTTATTCCCGGTCGTTCGACTTGAAAATTTCATTTGGTCCGCTTTACTATTCACTCAGTTACAGACAAGGGTCACAAACGAATCTTACCCGACCAATTTACTGTTTAAATGTTGCTTTTGGATTGGATAATATGCACTGCGGACTGTATCACAAACCATACACTCCGATATTCTCATTTGAAAACAATTAAATTTGATGCACAAAGTTCTTTTCCTCACAATAAACGTCCAGATAAAATAGTAAACCTTAAGTGGGACAGCTGTATAATAGAAGTTGTGATAAGATGCATTTCTGTAACTCGACTGCAAACAACAGGACTTTATTACTATTACAGTGTTTGCCACATAGCAACATTTTATCAGTTCAATCTCCTCCGCCACGTTTCTTATTTATGACCTCGGGTTGGGGGTGTTAGGGGCGGTCCCGTTACGGTATGGGGGTCGGTGGCTATGTTACGAGTGGGGACCTTTGTCTTACTTCAGCAAGTTTAAACCAAAACTTTGGCCGGGCATCTACGGTAACCTAACATTAATTACGGGGATGTATAGTATAGCGCGAGTGGCCTGATTTCCTCTATTTTGTGTGTTGTACGGCCGCGAGGTAGCGGCGCACCACCCGCCACCGCCGCCGGCCAGCTCTGCACACTGCACGACGATAATCCCGCAAACAACCGTCGCGAATTTAAACTTTTAATCACCGCTGTTATCTGCGTCCGCCGGAGAGAGAACTTTCCTACTCGGTAAATTAGCATTTTTAAAAGGGCCCCTAACGTCTAAGTTACGGTTTTCCGGGCACGGTTAAGCGTAAGGGATTTAAGCGCGATTTAAATATCTTAAGCCGTTCTTTTTGGGTGATAATGACAACGGTAGGGGTTGATTCGTTCGGAAGTTGAATGATATCCACTGTGCTGGATGAGAAACTTCATCATGTTCTGAGAAGTTTATTGTAACCTTCATATTAACGTTCTAACTTTTCTTTTTCCTGTATTTTTGTCGAAAAAAAAAGTGATCTACCAGTAACCAAACTGGTGTATGCTCTTCGGATAAGTTTGCCGTTTGAAAATATTGTAATATATTTATCTCACAAGCACAGGCCACGCGGCACTGAAACTCATTTCTAAACACTTGAAACGGGCTAAATACAATTTATAAACGGGACAACTCGCCCGCTCGTTCGTGTATTTGTCAAACACAGATCGGGTCGGTCGTGCATCCGCATATGGTTTTATAAATCCGACACTCCCTCTGATATGAATAATGCGTTTTCCGTACGACTCTATACATATTTAAAATCGCAATAATATCTGTTGGTCTGTGCAATGAATATGGACCGTTCACAATGAAATTGTTCTTGAAATGTGGACGTTGACAACGCAAACAATCTTGCAAACTCTTGCAAAATTCTAAAAAGTTGCGTTCTTGAAAACAATTTTATATTTTCGGTGCACATTCATTTTGACTGAACGTTATATACATATACGAACATTACACTAGTCAGCAGTCAAAATGTACATTGGATGCGACTATTTTTTTATATATACTATGGCCCTCTAAACTCAAAAATCGCATAAAAAAATTTTTTAATGGATACGTTTTCGAGTTACAATTTTTTTTCTTTTTTTTTGTTTTTTTGCGGAGGTAGTTCGACTATTTGGAGCATATCTCGAGTTAGGAACGTCCAATCTGGTCGCCCGGCACATAAAATTGAAGCTAATTGTATCACCAACAACTGTCACTGATATAGTTTTTCAATCGCTTCAGTAGTTTTAGCGCAATAGGCCACGATATTATAAAAATTTGGCCAAAATGAAAATGGAACATTTACTCTATCACCTGTGAAAAGTAGAAATCGTGGAAATATAGTTAGTTTAGTATTTTTTGCGTAGAGTTTGAACTTTTATGAAGAGAACAAGGTATTTACGATAAAAATCTATGCAAAAATAGCGAAGTTATGGTCATTTAAGATTGATAGGTACCAAACTATCAAAATTCTACTTTTTCTCTGTTTACAAGTTTAATTCATTGTGCTTAGTTTTAATGTGATGTTTTCAATATAAAGGAGATTAGAAGTGAGTTTGATTGCTGCTTCGCCTTATATTCTTGTCGAAATCTGTTTTTCTTATGAGGAACCAGATATAGTTGCCCATCATTTTTTCAATCCAAAATCCCTGGTAGCGCCGCTCAATAGTCTTCATTTCCTAGTGAAACCTCTCACCATGCTCGTCACTGACGTCACCAAGATTCTCAGGATGAAATCTTCTCAACTGCTAGCTCCAGGTGTATATCGTATCCCATGTGCTTGTGGCAGTGTCTACATTGATGAGATAAAGCGCTCTGTCAGCGTTGGGGTTTCAGAACATGAACGTTGTACAAGGCTGCGCCAGATCAGCAGTTCAGCGCTTGCTGAGCACAGACACAACAATTCTTCTCGACCAAATACAAATCATCTCCTGGGAATCACGTTATTATCCTCGTAGAATCCGCGAAGCGATCGAAATCTTTAGATCCCTCCAATCTCAATAGAGATGACGGTTGGCATTTGCATCATAGCTGGAAACCACTTTTACGACCACCACAGCCAATCACAGCTACCCCAAACCGCCCTCCCAACCAATAGTTGTGTGACTACCTGCGCCAGATACATATAACGTCGATCGAAACACGTACTGACATATCTGAATATCATTTTTTGGTGAGATATGCCACTACGTGTTTTGAGCGACGATAAATACCCTCACCCTTCCACACATTTTCATTCTCTCCGTCCTGAAGATTCCTCTTGCAACAGAGTGCGAAACGTTGACTAAAAGATGCGCATCTTGGTGCGAATCACGTGACGTACTCGTCTTCCGAATGGATTCGACCTCTACCATGCATTTAAACTGCTATAAATGACGAAAAATACAAAATAGAGAAAAGGCCGAATTTTGGTAGTTTCGTACCCATTGGTCATAATTGATCATAACTTCGGTATTTTTTCATAGATTTTCATCGTAAATACCTTGTTCTCTTCGTAAAAGGGCAAACTCTACGTAAAAAATAAGAAACTGAGCATATTTTTACTATTTCTACCTTTCCCTGGCGGTTAAATGAATGTTCGATTTTCATTTATACTAAAAAAATTTCAAATTATGGTCAATTGCACTGAAACCACTGAAGCGATTGTAAAACAATATTAATAACATTTATTGGTGATTCAATTGGCTTTAATTTGATGTACCGAACGACAAGATTTGATGTTCCAAACTCGAGATATGCTCCAAATAGTCGAACTACCTCCAAAAAAATTAACAAAAAAAAGAAAAATTCATAACTCGAAAACGTATCCATTCAAAAAATGTTTAATGCGATTTTTGAGTTTAGCGGGCCATGGTATCAAAGAAAAAAATAGTGGCATCTAATGTACATTTTTTTTTATTATTTTGTTGACTAGTGTTATCAAACTGTAGCAACACAAAATTGAGGCTTCGTTATTCTATTAAAGTCGACCGCAGTCTGTGGTCCGTCATTCAGTGGTCTCGTCCACAGGCGCGGCATCGGCGTCCATTCGTAGCGTCGCGCGTCGGCCTCAGTATTTTGTAGCGCGCCTCGGGCGTCAGGCCGCTGAATAATTGCTTTCGAATGTACTGGCAAACCGGCCATGGCGCCATCTGCATATTAATGCCGGAAATTCGCGTCAACGCAGACCCGATTTCCACAGCTAGTTTTCATTTAACAGTCAACCGCAACAACGCTGTAGCCCACTATGCCGATAATACTTATTATTTATATTACAACGCCTATGGCGCAAAGTCTGACAAATTCGTGGACGGATCAATCAAGTTGTATGAGAGAAGGTAGCATAACTAGTTAAACTTGAGGTCAAAGCAGCACACAAAGAAAAGAATCCTCAGTCAAGTCAAATTATTTTGAATCAAAACAATGATTGATTTCCATATCCATGAAATAACTATCCACAGCAGTCAAGACAACATTTTTTCAGTAGAAGTAGGTAAAGTACTTGGTTCAAGATAAATTTAGGTGCAATGTAAGTAAAAAGTAAATTATTAAGTCACACCAAACAGACAGCAACTACAAAGGACTATGTGAAGTTATGAATAAAACTTTGTAGTATTACTTCAAATATTTAAACATTTCGACCAAATTAATATTGTTTTATTTCAACTGTTGGATGGATTAAAGAGAATAATAATTATCAGAATAAGTAATTGGTTGTTTTGCTTGGAAAAACAAATATTTCAGAAAAAGATTTTTAGGTTTGGTTCAACACTTTCTGTGTTCTGAATACAGTATTTCATTCTCACTGCAAGTAACTGTCATTTTAAATGAAATGCGATCAAATAACCAGTTTACAAAAAATTACCTGGACAAATATACCTGCTTAGAGACAATTTTCACTGCGAATAAACTTAAAAAAAGTGCATCTAACGTTGCAACTCATGAGGAGAAAAGTCGAAATTTAAATATTACAGAAATCAAATCAAATCATAAATAAAATCAGAAACAAGTTTTAATATTCAATAAACTCTTTTTAGTTGAAATTATCGTAAGGGTGTACATATACCATTCTGGTTGCTGGTAGATGCCTTTAGATATTCTTTATTCTTGACATTTTAATCGTTGAAATCTAATCGGATTTCGATGCAACGAGTCTCGAGGCATTGCAATTGCAGTAAAAATGTCTCGGGTAGTCGATTTATTGCTGGTTCGGGTTCAAAAAGCTATCGGATTTCGCTTCCCCTGCCAGATCAAGTTGTATATTGGATCCTGTAAGAATTTAATTAAGAGTTATACGTACTTGCCTAAATAACAATGTCCCTAGTGGTTATGTGTCTTCTTGCAAGCAACTAAAAAATACAATATTATTTTACCGTTAACAATAAAATTTTGTACCAGCAAGAACGTCAACCTCAGAAAGCTATTTCCCGCATAAAACACGTCACAAAAGGGCTAACATCTTAGTAATTAACCCCACCTATCATAACATCTAATTGCCACCCTCAAATATCACTTAAGACAAACAATTTTGCCAACTCAAGCACGAACGCTGAGACAAGATCAACGGTAAACACAGAGATAGGATCGCGCCCCTAGCGGTGTGACTGGAAAGCGATCATTTTCGACTGCAAACATGTTTCATTACGGCGTTCGCCGCCATGCGGTGCCAGCGTAGGCCGAACGACGCTTTTGACGTCTGTCCACTCTGATCAAACGATAGCGGTAATTAATTCTAACACAAGGAGAATATTACGTTGAAATATAGAGGTATATTCGGATCGAGTACATGCACATGCAAGCTAAATACAGATCGAAAAATACGACCAGTATGACGTGGTAAATTATCATAGAAAAACATATTTGATATTCTGGAAGCTTTTACCACTTAGGACCTTGTTCGAGACCGGCTGTATCGATGGGTAACTAGATATTCCTGTTAAAAGCATGCTTTCTGGTGAGGTGATACGGTAGCTTGGCGCAGAGGTGTTCGATGACTGAAAGCATACCAAACAACAACTTTGACACCGATAGAGGTGTTGATGACACGCCACCCGTTTTAAGAAATTTCGAACAAGTTTCGCATTACATAATTTATAAACTTGTGGATAATGCCCAAAGTTTTTGATGCTCTGGTTTATGTATTTCCTTCAATGCCTCGTTGAATTGTCTTGTTTATCTCAGCAGTATTGGGGGAGATTGAAACCCATTCATAAAATGTGTCTTGAGATAAAAATTTAATAGCGCCGAATTGTATGATTAATAAATAAAAAGAAAATTATTGAAAAGCTATTTGAAGTTGATTTTTTTCCGTCGATTACAATACTTTTCTTCTAGGGTACTAGTCGAAAAGTAAAAAATCTGATGTGGCCAGGCACATGACTTTATCATACGATACAGTCGTGTTCAGGGGGGCAATTTGGAAGTTCAAGGGGCATCCGCTTACTATGATTTAATTTTTTTTTTCCAAAAAATGGAATAGACATAAATTATACAAAATTTTCTCTACTATAGTTTATTATTTAACTATTTTGACGAAATTACAGAAATGGCGGCTAATTTGCAAAATCGTTGAAAAATGATAAGAGTAAACCTCGAGTTCCTTTGGACCCTTTTGGACAAAGCTTCTCTCAGCTCTAAGTTTAGTCACGAAACTTCTAAATATGAAGTTTCGTCTCGATACCTTCAGTAGTTTCTCCGGAATCGTCGCCACAAAAAAACGGGTACACACACACACACACACACACACATACACACACACACACAGACATATTTTGTACCTTGGTGAAACATGTTCAGGTGACCCAAAACGACATATCTATTTCCGCTAAAATCTCAATTTTTTTTTCGACACGATTACAATACTTTGTCATACTACGTATGATAAAGTCAAATCTGATGTGGCCAGGCATATAACTTTATCATACGATACAGCCGTGTTCAGGGGGGCAATTTGGAAGTTCAAGGGGCATCCGCTTACTATGATTTAATTTTTTTTTCCAAAAAATGGAATGGACATAAATTATACAAAATTTTCTCTACTATAGTTTATTATTTAACTATTTTGACGAAATTACAGAAATGGCGGCTAATTTGCAAAATCGTTGAAAAATGATAAGAGTAAACCTCGAGTTCCTTTGGGCCCTTTTGGACAAAACTTCTTTCAGCTCTAAGTTTAGTCACGAAACTTCTAAATATGAAATTTCGTCTCGATACCTTCAGTAGTTTCTCCGGAATCATCGCCACAAGAAACGGGTACACACACAGACATTTTTTTGTACCTTGGTGAAACATGTACCAGGTGACCCAAAACGACATATTTCCGCTAAAATCTCAATTTTTTTTCGACACGATTACAATACTTTGTCATACTTCTTATGATAAAGTAAAAAGTGAGTTGATTAATAGAAATAGTTTTCATTGAAAAAGCCACAGCCTTCGTCGCCGTGTTGCAAATTGTCAAATTTTAACGAACGTCAGTGCCACTGACATGACATTAAATGTCAGGATAACAAATGTAATTATGTCATAGAAACTGACGTTAGGTAGTATCCAGATTAGCTGTGGCTTTACAAGATTGTAGTTACCAATGATGTAGTCGGAAAGTTGGGTGACGGCCATCCCAGATATTTTTACTTAAAAGGAACGTAGAGTTCTTGAAACAAAATGTTCATTTCGTTTGAAAATGTTATGTTATTGAATTTAAGTTAACTAACGTTCATACAAATACGATAGCTTTGAATTTAATAAATTTTACCAAAGAAAATTTACACTGTTTATTATTGTGATAGCTGTTATTCTATAAACTTCATCTACAGTTGTAGTTGGTGTGATAACGTTGCAGTAGGTTTATAACGTTACTAACAGAGAAAGATAAGTTAGGCCTGCTATCGCTGTAGCTCACAGAAAAGTCTGTAAAAATATAAGTATGAACAACCTGTAGGTACATCTAAACTTCAAACACGTAGTAGTATGGAATACCCTGTATTTGTTGCACTCTCTGTCTCAACATTTTGCTATAGAAGCAATCACAATCGTCAGCAGCACTATTGCACTGCAGTAGCAACTATCGGCATGTAAAACCGTCAAGTGCGACCGTTGCATAAGGTTTCATGTCATGAAGTCAGCGGTAAAAATACGTTAGGGCGCGTTTCGCAAAATGTTGAAGCCAAAAGAACACAAAATAGATAAGCCACGGGCTATGTAGAACAGGAAGACGTACAGCGATCAAGAATGCGCCGCACGTCTACTGTCTGCCGCATCAAGTTCGCGAATATAAAGCGTTAGTACCAGTTCAAAGCTCGAGGGGTGGTTGCACCATCCGGTGGTGGCGTGAGGGAGGTTGCCATGGACGCACAGCTTACACACCCAAGACAGGATATTAGATCAGGCGAAGATGCTCTCCACGGCGTTATTATGTAGTTGGCGCGGTGATAAGGATAATTAGTTTTGTGTGCCGCCCCCCGAACCTCTGGGGGCGGTGGCCGATTCGTATTATGCGAGCGTCTCAGATAGCGCCCGCGTTAAAATTAACAATTTCACGCTGTATTAGTGTAATCTCTGGACGGGTGAGGGGCTGCAACCGCCCCCGGCCGCGGCAAAGAAAAGCGCTCCACGGTTGACTGCATAATGGAAGACGAGGCATTGTCCTCCAACCCCCATTATCGCTGCCTCACGGACCACTAACTGGTTATAATACATGACGGGCCGACACTTCAACAACCCCAAATAACTGTCATCATGGTTGATTTTGCTACAAGAAAAAGTTTTTCTGATAATAGCTTAATGTTAAGTTCGTATTGATTAATTGTTATTGATTACCTTGATAATTATTTATTTAGTGCTAGCATACAAGCATACCAGTCCGAAGATGACGACTGTGATGATTAATTAAATGATATTCCTAGTTGGTCTGTTCACCTGTTGATGTGTTGATCAGTAACTCTTTAAGTTCTCTTTAAGATATTTCTTTGAGATTTTTTAGCAATTTTGCATTTCTTTTGTATCACGTAACCTTTATTTTTTTACGTATTTTTACGATATTAAATATTCCTGCTATTCGCCTGAACGGACGAATGTAGAGGGCGCTAACATCGGCGCATGAGTCGTGATAAAATTGAAATTAACTATGGTCAGCTATATGACTTTAATTAGTTTGACGAGATTTACAAGTATTTTCGGAAGCCTTATTGAAAAAATATGTATATGTTACGGTTAAAGTGATAAATGTGGTTTGTATTAATAATTACCGGCTATTATTAATAATAACCGCATCATTTGGTCAATGTGATTAGACACACTTAGATAATCACATGGACTGGCTATTATTAATAATTTCCTAACGGGCACGGTAAAAGTGATAAAAATGTTACGTTTTACAAAAGATCTTTTGTATACAGTCTTCAAAGAAGTTAGCTCAGTTATTTTGATTACTATGTAAGCTATTATATTTATTTACTCGACGCAAATCATCAGTACGGCTACCCCAATGACCAAAATTACGAATAATACAAAACATTGGTAATACAGAATGCTTTTTTTGTCTCCCTTGTACTTTAGAGACTACTGGATATAATTGATACTGATATTTGGTATACACCCAAGGGCGACTCAATGACAAAAACACAAAAAAAGAACATTTTATACAGAGTATTCAAAGAAGTTAACAATTTTATTATCAATAACACCCATTTTTATATTTAATGCATGTGGGTAGTTTTTTGTAAATGTACAATTACAATTTATTAAGTAAATTCTCAAATCCTAATTATCTTGAAATGTTGCGCATTTAATAATAATTTTTTCAATATTGTTTTTTCATGCAAATATGCACATGCAAGAACTAGACTAGTTTACATAGATGTTTTTACATAAATTGCACCGCACAAATGATGCAAACATTTTTGTATGGTTCTGTTCCTAACACGGTATTTTTACTTTTGGTGTTTGACAAAAATTTTATAAATAAAAGATTAAACATGGTAACAACTTGCCTCAATCTTCCCTACATTAGTATGTCCATTACCTATACCTACCCTAAGTATATCTAATATCTCACAGATATATTTATTATAAAAGTATTTATCACCAACAAAAAATACAAAAAAACAAAAGAAGATGACGTCCTATTGTTACAAACTTTATTTCTTTTTATTTTTACAATATAAATGGTGTCATTGTTGTAGGTACTACCACAAAAAGGAAAGGTCTAGAAGGACTTTTGTATTCAAAATTAAATATAAAACATTTTTTAAAGTTTTGTATTAAAAAGATAATAAATAATAAGTTATAAACAAAAATATTTTTTTTGCCACAAATTGCAAAATGCAGAAGCACTACGTACGTTTGCACTGGCAAAATAATACAAACCGAGTTTGTAATTTATAACTTACTTAGCTTTTAAGAATTGCGCAAATAAGCATGACCCAAAGAGTTACACACTCGTGCATGCAATTAGTGTGGATTGGCATTTTTAGTCTCGTTTTGATAATCTTCCTTATTTTAGTCATGAATAGTAACTAAATAAGTTAGTCAGGACTAACGTCACTAAAGGCTCAACACTGAAAACCCAGTGAATAGATTCGTTGTGTGGCGATTATGTAGATACTAACAGAATTTCAAATCTGAGGCTCTATTACATTGTAGCATCACCTTAATGCAATATCGAACTGAAATATATCACATTGACTACAACCTGCTGGAAATTATCAATAATAGCCGGTTTATGTGATAAATTCTTCACTTTAACCTCCCCACTTGGCTATTATTAATAATAGCCGGTAATTATTAATAATAACCTATTTATCACTATGACCGTAACATATACATATTATCAGGGGCAACCCCTTGAAGAAGGAGAAAAGTTATTTGCAGCAGGAAAATGTGTCTGTAGGTATGTGGATTTGTTAATAAAAACGTTTCGCTTTGAGATTAGATCCGCAATATGTCAAACTTAAAAACAATATGATTCCTTTACTGTACACTCAACTTGATTTATTCGAGTACAAATCTTCTTTTAGAAAATGCTTTGAACACACTAGCATATGTCTTTAGACATTTTTGGCAATTTTTAGTACACGTTGCCACTCACTACGTAACCTTTTCTCTTTAGGAAACATGTGAAATGACAAGCCCTCGCTGTGATATGAATTGTTAATAATATAAAATTATACTCAAAGTCCTATACCACACCATATAAATTATGAAAATTGTCCTGAATACACTATTTAACACTTTTATCACCAGCGCGGCGACTCTTTCTCTCGTTGAGGCGAATAGAATCAGTTCAACGATCAAATCCTAGTAAGAGAAACAGCAATTTTAGATGTGGCCGGTTTATTATTTGCTAGACTAAGCAAAATGACCTCACTTAAATACACTATTCATAAAGGTCAATTTATATACATTATTTATATTACCTCACCTTCGTTTATGGATGGCCTGTGCCATTAAATACAGTCATTAATCAAGACCATGTTTTTAGATGGTGGTAGACTTACGCTGTTAGTTGTTAGGACAAGACATAAGCTGGTCCTATTTACCATTAATATCTAATAGAATTGATAATGCAAGGGGACCAATGGCTGGCACACTAAAAACAGGAAGCTATTTCAACAGTTACAAGAACCGTGGAGATTTGCCCATTAAGTGTTTTTGCGCGGTCCTAGTAATTATTTCCAACGAAGCCTTTTGAGCACGCTCACTCCAACGGTGGCAAAAACTCTTTGGCGATACCCACGCAGTATGCGACAGGGTAATTGTTTAGAAATGCTAATGCCAAACGCTAATTCGCGGTTAAATTTCCTTGAAATTATTTCAGCCGTCCTTTAATAATACATTGTTATCGTTTATTCCAGAACGAACATGCCCCTGTAACTATTTTCCGCCTTCCATGTAAATTGCAAATCATTTTTACATTGATACGTTGATTAAATGAAATAATGAACAATTTAAATATTTATGCAATAATCCCAAATCAAGAAAAAAAGCCACGTTTGTATAATTTTGAGTTGTTTATTGTTTATGACTCGAAGGTTAAGACTCTATATTCTAGACATGTAAGAATCTAATTTTACGTTGTATTTTTTTTAAATACGTTAAGTAGGCTTTCAATAAAGTAGGCAAATCATTTTAGCCAGTCTGATTTATCCATTGCCACTTTGCCCCATTATGCAAGCGGTAAATCAGGCCGAAACTGCGAAAGTATGCTGCCAAAACGTTGTGGTTTTCGGACGAGTGAGAGCGACCATGGCCCCTATTATTGCGCCCCATTGGTCTCGAAAATTATGGTAAGCGACAGACGAAGAACACAGCTAAGTGAAGACAGGGACGGAATCAGACAAGCAAGAATTCCTCCCCCGTTTAAATTAGTTATAATCCCCACTTGCTGGGATACTTGGAGGACGATATTTTATTTCTAAAGTATAGAAAGATTAGGTTTATGGCTCTTTTAGTCTCGCGCGATAGAAACGCGATATCCGGACACCCCTTTCAACCGTCGCAACCCCCAAAGAAAACCTCGGATTCCAAAGACGAAATCCGTCTCGTTCAGAGATGGCGCTGCGGCCTGGCACACACAGGGTAGATGTCCTAATCCCGGTTTTACCGCTATCCGGTTGATCCGTGGAGTTAACATTTGACCCCCTCCCTCGCATTCTACCTCCCCCTCTGACGACTAGTCTCCTCATTTGAATATATTTGCTGGGCTGCCTCTAGACTCTGTTGCCAGACGTGCATATAAAGCACTGCGCGGACCCTATAAGTACGCGGGGATGAACCTTACGCCAGAGATCGTCTTCAATTTGGCACCAAAATCCCGAATATACGGTCGAATAATGCCGGTCGGAATTTCTGCCGTCTCTTGGTTAACTTAGAGAGAATCCAACGCTGACGTTACCATGATAGCGTAAATCACTTCGTGCCATAGACATATGATGATTTCATTTCAATGATGTCTTTATTACTCCTACCAATAATGTTGAACATCGATTATTTAAAATCAGAAACATAACAAAGGGCAACAAACATTTTTTTTGCGGCATCAGTTTGTGTAATCAATTTTGATAGACTATGATTATGAAGTACTCGTTGTATCATTAGTTTGTTTGAATTGACTCCAGTTCTCGTGATAAACCATGAAGTATTATTGTAAGTTAAATTATTTTAATTTAAACCTCAATCAAAAATTTGCTTTTCGTGCTTTTTAAAATATAACATTTTTTATTGGGTTTCTTTGTCTGTCGGACAGTCAATATGTAGTCTAGACCAGCGTTTCCCAACCTTTTTTCAAGGACGGACCCCTAGCGCCACCTTACTATGGTCCGCGGATCCACAGAAACTTTTATTTCCGTCCTCGAAAAGAGTTGGTAAGGATTGATTTAATGATATAAACAAGTTTGACCATTCGTAGGTGTTGAATTTGTCGAAGAAGTTGATTGGTGTTTGTCCAAAAGATTGCTACAGCCTCTTGAGGAAATTTCTTCCAGTGTATAACCCTTTGGACATTCATTGGTGCAGTATTTGCATTAAAAATTTAATTTGCCCGATAAGTTTGATTGGTGTGAAGGTGAAAGCTTCCTTCAGCCTCTTGAGGATTTTTTAATGACTTAGATGAGTTTGGACACTCGTAGGTGCAAAATTTGCCGAGGAAGTTGATTGGTGTTTGTCCAAAAGGTTACTTCAGCCTGTTGAGGAAATTTCTTCTGGTGTACAACCCTTTGGGCATTCATTGTTGCAATATTTCATTTAAAAAGTCGAATTTGCCTCATAAGTTTGATTGGTGTTTGTCCAAAATCTTTCTTCAGCCTCTTGAGGAAATTTTTTATGATGTAGATGAGTTTAGACATTCGTAGGTGCTAAATTTGTCCAAGTAGTTGGTGTAGTAGTTGGTGGAGTAGTATTGCTACTCCATAGGTCTATTATCTGTTGCGTTTTATCCGCGGACCCCCTGGGATAGACCCACGGACCACCAGGGGTCCGCGGACCACAGGTTGGGAAACACTGGTCTAGACTCTAGGCGACGCTGTCAATGCGCATACGCACACACAATTTCTGTCGCAGCCTAAACTCAAATAAGTTTAGGAGAGATAGTGTCTGACCAGTGCAGACCAGGAACAAAAGGGCTGCAATTAACATGGTCTATTATTAATGACCAACGCTTGACAAATATATTTACCGCAGCACTGAATACACAGAGTTATTAATCAGTGGATAATAGTGGGAAACGGTCTGCCTGATTCTTGACTAACCGCACAGCAGCGCACTCTATACCTTCCCTAGACTAATTAATATCTCCCTTGTGTTGTCGTCCTTTGGGTCCCGAAACGTTGCTGTCGTGGCATTGTCGTGGCCGGCGGCTATACCGTGGTCATATCAAACAGTGGTAATGCGCCGCCATTATAAATCCAAATTCACTGGCCGTATTCGTACGTGAAATTAATAATTTGCCAGGATATAGCGTTGGGGAACACATCGGGCAAATACCGGGGGCGAATTCTAGGAGACGGTTAGATAGCCTTGTACACCTTAACCAAACAATGGAGTCTCTCTTCGGCACTGCAAACATCCACGGTGCTTAAGGTCCGTTATTAACACCGCTCTCTCTCTCTCTCTCTCTCTCCGGAACTAACGCAAACTGTAGTTAGGGTAATTTAGATTTAGAGGACGGATCCCAAAAATTACCACCCGCTAGGTATTTGTGCTCATTTCGCAAATTGCTGTTTATATGAATGTGGTGTAAATAAGAGTAAGCCATTTATCATCTTGTTGGATGTATCCTCTTCCAAATAGGTCTTCTAGAAGTATTGTAAATAAAATATATTGGAACCGACAGAAAAAATGTTTTGCTGGAAATTTTTGAAACGTATAGTTGAAAACTCAAATTTTGTCGGATAATTTGTCACGCTTATACTTAACGTTGAAGTAAGAAAATCTTATCTTTGGAATACCAAATGAATATTACTTGTAAAACAGCATTATACATAATATGCAAAAGAAGCAGAACTTTTATCATCAGTAATATACTTAAAATACAACAAATTATAATAAATTTATTCACTTTAAGCATTTCAAGTTGAGAAAAACGGTATATAAATACTGAATCGCCAAGAAAATCACACAGTGCCAACATGAAGACCATACTACGTGCGATATTTGTGATTTTTACGGTACTTTCAGTAGTGTACAGCTGCGAAGGTAAAGGTGACGATACCTGCAAATCCATTAGACCGGTGAAGAGTTTAAATGAGATTATGGTAATGAATTTAGCATTTTTTTGTCTGTTTGCTGTTTCATCTGGCAAGGTCTGCTTATATTGTAGTCACAAGGGGAATGGCTAGCTTATGGTGGAAATGTGAAATGTCGCAACTGTTGTATTAGGCTTAACTTGAAATACAAAAAGCCAGGATACTTCACTGTAGTAAGGACAGAGTTGACGTTAGCTGGGCAAGTATATTTCAATGCAACAGCTAATATTATCAACAACTAATATTATCAACAACTAATATTACCAATAACTATAAATGTTTGTCCCTTCGCAGAATACCCATATCTGTGGTGATTGAAGCTAAGAAAGTTAAATCAGGGTGCTATCATTTGAGTGATTGTAAGTAACTAATTTATGCTATACATCATGTGATTATCAATTAGTTTACAGAAGTATCTGCGAATACAAATTACTATATATTGTTTATTTCAGCCAAAACGATTTACGTCTTAAGCACAGATTACGTATCCTACCAGATATGTTATGCACAACGTAAGAACGTCTAAAAAATCCAAATTTGATAATCTACTTTAACATGTTACTTTTCAGCTGGAGTATTAAGGTTGTTTATCAGAAGTTTAGACGTTCTCAAAGATTCATGCTCAAGAAATAAAATATTGGCAGCATTCAAAGAACAGTGCGACATATGCGGTGTTAAGTGCCACATATACAACATCGCAAAAACCTGTTAGGGGGAAGAAACATAATTAGGAATGTATTTTGTCATTTTGAATAGTTAATGTCTATGTACATTATACACGTACTTGTTTAAAAAAATAATAAAGTTTGTTCTGTCAGCGACATCTGTTTTCTATTAAAAATCATCCAAAAAGTTATTGGAGATTTGTTACCGACATTTATTTATTTGTTATTGTTACTGTTATGAAACACTCTCCTAACATAATTCAATCCCTCGTCGGCAGCTTGTGCCCGTTCTCTCATTCATTCCGAGACTATTACCCCCAAAGTTTTCGAATCCAGATTTAAACCGCAAGCCAGCCAGTGTGCAGAGTTCTGTGGAGCGTTTAAGTTTCCTCCAATTCATGAATAGGGATAGAGTGAAGCTGTAATCTGTCCCTCGCAAACCGTTGTTATTGTGTCTAAACGCGGGTCGGGGGATCGCGACAACAATCACAACTTTGCGGTCTCCAGAAAGTTATCTTAGGCTTTTCAAAATGGGCCATGCTTTCCGTAGACCGCCGCTAATCCGCTTGTCCCGGGTCTCCCGTTGTCCGCAATCGTCCATTGTCCTGCACGAAGTCCTGTTGGCAGCGCGCAGTATGTAATCGACACAAAATACACACCAAATGTTTTAATATTTTGTCTAATTATGACTTGATGACTGTTTCATTCAATTCAATGTTACAGCTTGTATTAAGAAAAAATCAATAATGTTTAATTTCATGAGACAATGTTCATGCTGGTTGTTGTAAAAGTGAAACACGCGCTAGTAGTGGTAAAACATCTGCTACTGAGTGGTCCCTTTTGCCACGGTCACACTAAGCTGTTTTATTAGCCCCTAGTTGCTGGTGTTGCTAGCAGCAATTGGTATTTGGTAGTTGGTATTTTCTACAATACCCAGATTTGTCCTGAGCCAGCAGCGCAAGCTCTATATAGCGGCTAATAAAAGTTCAACATGTTCAACTTAACAAACAACAGCCAAAACCATTCGCCGGCTGCTGAGTGGTCACACTATGCTGTTAGCAGCATGTAGCAAACAGCACGCTAGGAAAACAGGCTAGTGAGGCCGCGGCTTGAGTCCTTTGGCAAGCGAGAACACCGTAGCACTGGACGAGAGAACTTTGCAACCAGTTTTTAATCTCTTATCTAATACTGGCGGCCTAGATACTTCGGCAATTTAAATTCTTCGGGATTTATGTGAGCTCGTTGCGGCTAGCCGGCTAGTCGAGGAGCGAGATCTTTTTGCATTGCCGTATTTTGACCGCAACCAACGCGCCGCCGCGCCGCTGCCACTACCGCCACCGGCTGCTTACTACGTTGTTGCAATAACGCAAAAATGCACGCCACCGGAAGCAGCACGTCGTTACTGGAATTTATGTCGGAGTACGAACTTCGACCTAACATCACCGCGCGTGCTGTTCTCTGCAGTTTGCGCCGCCACCGGGTTTTCCATTGAAACTTGGGCTTCGCGAAATTTTCGATTCGCATTCCTGTAATTACTTGATGTTTTGTTTTTAGGAGAACATACCCTACTGAAAAGGGAGGTAATATACTGATACTTGGAGAATTTTATGAGGTATTCTGGGTTGGATATATTTATTCTGGAAATTTGCGGTGAAATTTATGCTGAGTGAAATGTTTATGAGTCTTGTATCTTTGAGTGAAGAGTATCACTTGTTTCTATATCCGCAGAAAGGTCATTTGGCTGGTTCAAGTAAAATACAAAATTCTCAGAGTAAGAATATGATTTTCTTGATGTTCCAAGTATTACGTTTTCTTGTTTTAAGTATGAAGGAACTGCTTGAAAGGAATTACGAATGTTTTAAGCGATACGTACGTATACTTTTGGGTCAAGATACTGTTTGTTCATTGAAGAATGTATATTTTTCACCCAACAAAATATTGTTGTTGTAAAACGATCGTCTTACTCTTTTTACATGTAGAAGAATAACATTTTCTTCGTCAGAGCAAAATATACTCAACATGAACATATTAAACTCTTAAACTGGAAGAATAACTAGCTGTCGAAATAACTATAACACATACTGAAATTCTTATTACAATAAAATATTATTTGGATAGCGAAAATATCGTCTTAATGCTGCATTATATACGCAAGAGCAATTTTTCTTGATATCCAAGAATAGAGTTCTGTGTAGGCTATTCTCTATAATCCTGGTTTTCCTCATAATCCTTGTAAGTCACCCATGAAATAAAACACTTATGCATAGATGTAAACAAACAATATACGAACACTCAATATCGTCAAACTTATATAGCGGTAATATGTGGCAAAAGACGCGAGAAACTGTTAGCGCCATCTGTAAAGTAATTGCACAACTTTCTATGTATCTCTCAGAGTAAGAATCTGGTGTCAAGAACCTGTTTTTTGTTGAAGCATATATATTTTTTGTCCAACGAAATATTTTTATTGTTGTAAGACCATCCAAGAATAGAGTTCTCTCTGTGTAGACGGAAAGTAAAATTTTAACATATATCACATAATGTGACATAATGAACTAAACTTCAAATATATTCCATATTGCATTAGGTTTTTAACGAATTATTGAAGAAAGAAACATGCATTAATAGCATTAATCAAATCAAATTATGTTTGGTCCGAAAATATTGTTGTATGGATTTGTAAACGCATCACATCGTTAGTATACTATAATTAGTCAATAATACAGTTACAGTACAATTTTAAAGTAAATGTAGTGAACGTAGTGCGCACAATATTCGGCTGAGTATACACAGTTTGCTCTCGCATAATTCCGGCTAAATGGAAAATCATGAAATACACACAATCCATAATACATATTGGTTATTAACGTCCGAATCAGTACGACGGATAACGCAATTACAATTATAAATTTAATCCATGGCCCGAGCGCGTTTATGAGCACACAGCTGATACATTATATCTTAATAAAATTTATTTGCACGGCCGGGATTGTGCAAACCTAAATTTTAATTCGGCAGTAACAACACTGGCACCGCGATAATGAATCTATATTTGCTCCAAATGGTATTAGTGTTAGCATATTTAGTTAGTTAAGTGTCCCGAACTAACTAGTAAACAGTTTTCGTAGCGTTCTGTCTCTGAAACTGAAAATTCCCTTCAATTCTTATCTGTATATGGTTTTATATTAAAATTGCATGAGCATATTAGTTGGACGTTTCGGTAAACAGCAAAACAAAGGTTCACTGCATCGCATCCACAGCAATAATTGAAAAGTCTGCCCACCCGACAAATATTTTATAATCCCTCGCATCGCAAAATTGTATAGGTTTTCCACTTAGCGGGTCTCAATTGAAGCATCCACGAACGCGAAAAGATATTTACGCAAACATTTTCTACCAATCGAACGGCACGGTTTGCATCAATAACCATCAATAGGCGCCCAGAAGATTTTCCTATAAATCGTGAAGAGAAGAACGGCTCCCAGAAGGGCCGAGTTCGAATTGTTTAATTACGACAGCAATCCGATTAGAGCTTTTCATTGGGTTTTCAGCACGAAGACCCTTAACCACCACGCAGTCCAAGAATCTAACAATTCCAGTAAAATATTGAATCGACCCTCGGGAAGTCTCGACAATTGATCGTCACCGACATCGGTCGCTTTTAAACCCTTTCACACAGTGCGGATTCGTCCGTACGGAAAAATTCGTGCGATATTTCTTATTGACAGCCGTACGGTCTTGTAAAATAGCTAATTTATTGGAAAGTACTCAATAATAAATTTCACATTTCCTGCTAAAAAAAAATGTCTATATAACGGTATATAAATTTAAAATTTAATAAACCTTGACTGTGCACAATCAAATCGTACGCCACTGGATACCGGAAAGGAGTTGACTTTGTACTTCTCGCTGGAGTAAATTATAATTAAGCGTTGTTTATTTATTATGGAGACAGGAACGGGACCCTCGGGGTTCTTGCAATAACCGTAGAATGGGAATAAAGTGAATTTCATTGGGTCTCTAATTTTGTTTACCCTGAAAACGGCGAAGAAATTACTCTTCCCGGTGGCACTCTTTGCCAGTAGGGATCAGAGGACAGTTTTTAATTAAAATAAGCAGCTTTGCGTTGCCATTATGAAACGAAATTATTCTTTCTTTTCTCCGGTGTCAGTGTCTAGCTAGACGAATAATACTTCCTATTATTAAATAGACATGACCGACGGGATAATAATAATATTAATATAATATTGTACAAAGGTACGGAAATAGGAGAAATTTTAATTAAATTTAATCGCCAGTGGCTACGCAACAAAGTGCTCTCCATAGAATAAAGCACATAGAAACTGGGTTCTTTAAATTATAGTGTTGCAATCTTTTAATTATGTTTTGTCATTGCACTAGAGTAAACTAAAACTCGATATCGAAAATTCAGTATAGAAACAGTATAAAAATGAAATAAAACCATAGCGAAGAAGAACTTATTAAGGAAGGTTAAAAAGAAAAAAAAAAAAACGGAGGCGAGGAAAAGTTGAAATTCGCAGTGTTCATAATAAAAGCCGTCAGCGCCCCCTGGCGTGAGAAAAAAGCGTGAAACTTTGCGCTAATTTAGTTAAGAGTTATAAATTGAAAACAACAGCCAACTGTGGTATTTCGAGTTCCTTTTGCCAACAGAGATACTTTCAACCCCCTCCGTTGAAATTTTTAACGGGGCGACTTTGGTGTGGCGGTATAATTTCAAGTTGGTTTGAAATAATGTTGCGAAGTTGATGTTATTGGAGGACCGAATATCAATATTGGGGATAATGTGAGATGCAAATTTTATCTGGGGGAAAACAACCCCTAAGCCAACTAATTATGCAAAGTTTGTGTTTCGGTCGGATCATAGATAAATCAAATACTATCTCGGCTACAATCTTAATAGCGTTAAAAAAACGTCGCAAAGTTTGCGCGGGGACAGTGCCCGGGCAAAAATGTAATTAAAACTTCCTATCTACCAATCTATCTCAGTGTCCCCTCATAACTTCGCCGAACTACGCCATTACGGATAAAATTAAGTGAAACAGATTTTTTTTCTGATTGAATTTTTATAAAACGGGCTTATCCATAGTAAACTAAAGTGTGCTAAAGGATAATTATGCTATTTTATTTTTATGAAAAGCTACCTAGCTAAATATGGAATATTACAGATTATTTTAGATTGCAAGTGTAAAATTTGCAACTGTTCTTGCTATATCCTGCGGCAAATTCAACGAAAACATCTCTAGCAAATCATCATTCATCCCCTATACTTCAGGTCGCAGAACGACATAACACCGTCGAATATACGGCAAATTCAAATACTTTATACGGCACCGGTGCCGGGGTGTGGAGCAGTAGGATACAACGGCACCTCATACTGCGCAGGAAAGTTAATTAAGTTCGTCATGTTGCCTCAGTCTCCAATGGGACGTTACGTTGGCCCCACGACAACTGGTGATTATATTACACCCCAGCAATATTTTATACGGGGGGTAACATTGTATGAGGGAGGCAGTGTTACCAGATCATAGAAAGTATATACTATGGCATTGCTCAGAAAGAAAAAAATTGAATAAAACGAATTTGCTTCAAGTCAAAGAAAGATCAATGTTAAATCGTGGCAGGCAAAGCTTTAGTTGCCGCAAAGAAATTATTTCTTTGGTAAAATGTATTAAATTCAAAGATATCGTATTGGTATGAACGTTTTTCGAAATCAGTTGAATTTGTAAAAAAAAACATGTAACATTTGTCAGATTGTCATAAAAAATAATCCAGTTATTCCTCTGGTAATTCGTATTCCAAATTTCACCCTTTTCCATTGTACAATACTTACCTTTTAGGAAAAAGGTTAGAAAATATTCTTTCCTAAATACTGGCAACACTGTTTGGGGTGGAGATAGGGTAGAGAGACGAGGGGAAACATATTGCGTACTGTAAACAGTACATCCGCAGTCCCCCTCACACGATACCGTGCCCGCCCGTCGGACCTTTTGGGAGGCCAACCGCGGCCCGTACGATAAAATTAAATATGCAGAAGCCCAGGGACAGATTTTTGTTATCCCGATACAGCTGGAGGTCCCATAAACTGTCGTAGATAGTGGGTATGGTTCCAGGCATTTATTAAAATGAAATTTTGGGGATACCGTATTCTCTGTACTGATCCATTGCTTTTTTTTGTTTATCAATGTCAGAAATAAATCATGTGTAAGCTGATTTATAAACCGTCACGGGATATTTGACAGATTATTTTGAAAAAGGCTTTACATTATGGCAAATAATAATTATTTCTATAACTTACATAACTTCTATAACAATTGTGAGTATTTCCTTACTCAATTTGTGTTACATCCAGCAATTTAACCATCAAACTCAGGTAAAATTTGTTGATTAGTGCCAAGGGTGATATTCTGTTGCATACCATAGGATGAGATATTTCGCATCACCGGTTTCGATCTTCATATTACTGACGTTCGTTGGGTTAATGAATTCGATTAATGTTGGCGTGGAGTGTAACGTTTCCAGTTCGCGTTCTATAAAGCTCCATACTTAAACGTATATTAATATAAACTCCGGGAGTTTCAGGTAGACCAAAATATACATGTACACTTACTCGCGCTTCAGCAACCATATGGGGGAGGATATCAATTTAATTTGCCAAGTCCAGAGAGGATACTACACGCGCTAGAGTATATATGCATATACACGTAGGTGTATATATTAACGTCTATATTAAGTTGGACGCCATAATCTGCTGTCATTGTGGAACTTAATTATTCCATTGTGAGGGAACGCGCTCATGTCCTTTTCCCGGCACCTCCACCAATGTGTAAATACAGGCGGACAATATTGTAACAATGGGTTTTGTTATCGGCTTCTATTTAAGGTTATATTGGAGATATAGTAGTGAGGAGCCATTGTCGCCTTGTATGTTCGGCTTTTGTGACTTGCTGTTTAATTCGCTGTGTTTGGTAGTGTGCTATTAGCAATAATATAATCAATAGCAGAGACTGTAGGATTATTACAGTGGTGTAGAGTAGTGTGTGATTATTTGAATTCTAGAGACACAAATGAATATTCATGTTTGTCCTGTGTTTGACTGTACCAACTTGATTCACTGTTTAACATTTTGCATACTTTTAAATCTTTATTGATTTGTTCGAAGTAAATTTTCGCGAAACAAAGAATATCTTCAACATTTCTCTGTGTGTACTTGTTCTTGTACTTGTACTTGTATATCATTGAAATACACAACTGCCGTATTCTATTATATAACAACCACAATTATATTCACAAATGCTTACAGTACAAAAGCATCCAAATTTGGTTCAGCTCCAACAGAGTTGTGCAGTGAAAGCTTTCGACCCCTTAAAAGAGCTACGAAACGTGAGCGGTGAAACGCGGTAATAATCCCGAGCATCAGACACGAGCCATGTTTCCCCTTATTAAAAATAAGATTTTCTCTGCCATTGTAGAAGAGAAATCGGCCTGAGGGGATTACAACATACATATATCAGTAGTAAACTTCACCCGCAGATTCCAACCTTACCGTACCGTACATTATACAATATTTACACTCTCCTAATGCGTATACAAATGGTAGACCGGACACATTTGATAATGTATCGCCGTTAGCCCTCTGGTGAGAGAGTTTCGGGACTTCTGCCATATTAAACCGTTATTACGTTAACCGCGAGGCTAAGATTAAACGGAGCCACCGCCACCAAGTGAAACGTATAGTCAAACAAAGAGAATAATAACTTAGCTTTACACGGTTCGTGCATCCCCTAGCGTACAGCTCCAGCGGTTGAGGGGCGTGCTGAGGCCCCGCGTTTCACCTGAAGCTGAAATATTCACGCGGGATGGAGTTTAGGGCGCCATCTGCGGCGGTAACGCTTATTAAAGTCTCCGGTGCCGCCACCTGTCCATAAAACGGATCATTAAAGTTTGCTCGCAAAATCCCGATTTCTTATTACCGGCCGCCATTATTATAAATAACTGACGGTTCCGTCGTGGCAATTCCGGCGGTTGCCGACCCCCTGGGCCCCTTTTATGTACCAGGAAGTAAATTAAATACTGCGCGAAAACGTATACAAGAATTTTACGTTGTTTTTAATTTTGTTCTAGATCACTTTATTGATAGTATGTTTTAATAGTTTTGTTTATTCGCATTCAATATCCTTTTAAAGGAAAGAAAAACAATTATATTGGTTTTCACTCCAGTGATCTGGGATGACTCCTATTCAACTTTCCAACTACCTCGCTGGCGTATGAAGCGTTAAAACCTGCTGCAATACTTCAATTTAGTGACTAACACTAAATGTTATGTCCGGGCATGTCAGTGGCTAACTGGCCACTGTCGTTTATCACAATTAGCCGTCTCGAGAATAGTTCAACGTTCGCCGTCTGTTGTATAAACATACAGAAAGTTACTTTACGTTTGTTCTATTAAATTATGAATGAGTCGAGTCGTATTTAAGCGTACATTATTTCACATTATCAAATGAATATACATTATTAAATAGAAAATAATAAAATAATAGTTTGAGCAATATATTATGTTGTAGGTAGGTACAATAAATATACAATAAATATACAAATGTACCTTTAAAAATATAGTATGTAATCTGTCCTCTAAGAGTAAATTATTTATTACAATGTTATATTAAATTGTTTTTCTGTTTGTATTTTTATTTTATAATTTTGAAATCATTATAATATTAATTTTCGAAAAAAAATCTTGCCTAGCAAACTAAAAATAAGACGAACCCATCCCATTCATAATTTTATATCTATAAGTTTATTCAATAAATTAAACCGATTATGTATGAATAATACACACATACATTTTCCAGAAATCATTGCAATCGATTCAGGGGACTCCAAAACGCGTATTTTCACTAAAATCTCATTTTTTTCCCGTCAATTACAGTACGTTCCTTCTAGGACACTAGTCAGAAAGTAAAAAACCCTTAGCTTTAGGTACTTAATTTAGGTTTTGACGTTGTGTTGATGCAACGATATATTACT
Organism: Aphodius granarius; assembly: GCA_963971325.1. NCBI lineage: Eukaryota > Metazoa > Arthropoda > Insecta > Coleoptera > Scarabaeidae > Aphodius > Aphodius granarius. Next base: position 20,245,327 of record OZ020226.1, read on the forward strand.
ACAAATTAAGCCGATTTAATTATAGGTTAAGTGCTTTCGATAAAAAAGCTCTGCCTAGAACGTTTTTTCGGAAGCAATAAATTAATAAGTCCTGGAGAAATATAGGGTTGGAGAATGTGTAACGTCGACCCCTGGTGGGTGTGATTAAATATAGGCTCAATTTGATGCGAAAAAGAGGTCGTTGGAGCTGCGAGGGCCAAACCTCCGCCTCCTAAGGGAAATTAATTTATTACACAACAGGCCGAGCGCTCACGGAGTCTCGCATTCAATTTGGATTAATTAATGTCGGCGAATGGAATTTTTAATGTTTTAGCGCTCACTAAGGACTAAGGGTAGCGACCGGTAAAACTTTAATATATAAGAGGAAGCTGACAAAGGAACAGTTGCGCAGTCAAGTCACACCACACATACGCATTTAGAACTCGGGAGAAAACTCCTCTCATAATTTCTTCACGCGGTTTTGCAGTCCACTCAAATATTTAAAAGCCAAAGCCTAGGAAGTTTTATTCGGTGGGGATTCTTCTCAAAGTCGACCTAAATATTTCAAATCCCGAACATTCTTTCTCTCCGACCGGGTCTGAGCAGTCTGAGCCTCTCACATTCGCCAACGTAAATAAGTAAATAGTTCTTACACTGCGCTGTGGTACGCTGAATATCATCACAGTGCGGCGTAAACAATATCGCTTCCCTACCGTAGGTATGGCGTTTTAAAGTTTTACTGCAGGTACACTTTGCCATAACAACCGTGGAGTTTATGTTTAATTTATACCGTGGATGTATAGATTCTATGTTTAGACCGCAAAAGTTGGATCCTTTTGTAACAAAATCATTCCTAATTAAGGAAATTATCGAGGGACTCAATTACAGACTCAAAAACACAATTAAAACTGGAGGAGCCGTCGAACGAGTGCCTTTTGGCCAAAGAAGGAGTTCCTTGGGGGGCTTCCGGTTGATTACGAGGGGGTGGCGATCTTTCCACCATCGTTGATGCAGCAGTGAGTGTAGAAGAAGCCACCCTGCCGCGTCTGCTAATTGAAAAGTCGCCGTTACGGCAGCTATTGTTTGCCGAACCGTGTCTCATTTAATTTCAGCCAGTTAGAAACACTCGGACCGACTGTGGACGGCCGACAACAAAACATTGTGCCTATGCGACTCCGACGCGACGTTAGGAAAATATACCGCTGTTAATTAGTTGTCCCAGCTCACAATACCCATTCATTTGCTCTGTTCAGGGCCTCCTGGTGGTCTTTAATAAGAATCTGCAAATAGAATACCTGAAACTTTCTGATAAAGTTCGAAGTTAATTAAATTCAATTTTGTTTTTTTTTGCAAAGCGCAGTCTGATTTCTGTTTTAATGAGGTTTATTTATAACTAACTGTTTATTACACTGAACTAAAACAACACTACGAATACGAAACACTATTTAAAGTAACCTTCTGTCTATTATTTATATTCACACTGGAGTATTTTGCTGATCAAGCTGGTCATAAGTCAAATTACAAAATAACAAAATCAAGATGGAAAATTATCGGTATTATTTTTACTTTCCTAGAAGAAATACAATGATTTTTTTTGTTGAAAATGTGTGTCTGGATGTATGTATGTATGTGTGTATGTATGTCTGTGAACACGATAGCGTCTAATCAGTAATACGTAAACGAATAATAATAATAGATTCAATATCTGAGAGAACTGCTTGTTATATTTGCATAAGAAACCGCAAAAGCATATGCTAACTGCGTAAGAAGTGGACTCCCCACTATAAACATACATTTTCTCCAAGATTTGCTAACGTGGGTAGAAAGTGATCATACATCAGACGTCAGCTTGTAAGAAATAAAGATTTTTTTCCTGTCATGGCAACATATCCCCCGACGGACTTGTTATCCCTGCAAAATTGGGCCATTTCTTTCCAGCTGACCCCTTAAAACCTCTGTTCTTTTAAAATTTCCACCATTTATCGCCCTTTTAGCCCCTTTATCGCGTGCATTTTTTGTCCGCTTTGCCGCAACATTCCCTCACTTTATCCCTAACCCAGAGCAATATGTTTCAAAGTGGAACATAATTTAATATAAAAAAATACAACGATGTATTTTTATGTTTAATATCATAAGTACTAAAAAAACTTTAGTCTTTGAATAATAAATAATCATAATATTCTAGTTTCCTAATCGGAAAGTAACAATCAATAATTAATTTTGACAGAGGTTGGTGAGAGCTTAGAAAGTTAAAAAACGTGTGCAAAAAATCGGTGCGATACATCTAATAAAGGTTTTGAAGGGTGAGGGTGAAATAACGGAGGGGGAGCGTAGGTGGCGCCGCGTTGCGGGCGTTTACCGCAACAGTGTGCGAGAAGGCCGCACGAAAACATTAACCGACGGAGGGGACGCGATTCCTCCCATTTTAGGGCCGCAATTTCGAAACCAGGAGGGCAGATTAATGTCAACAAGTTTGACCTTTTCTGGTGGAAATTAATGCCAGAAATATAAGTTCGAGCAAACAGCGTCGACCCCATAAATGTATCACTGTCAAATTCAAATTTCGATTCGGTTTTACCTTGGTTCTCTTTGACTTTTTTGGCTATGCTTTATTACGTTGAGTTCTGGTTTAAATCCACGTGTTTGAACAATATAATTTTTTACTCATCGTATATGTACTGTATGTTTGATAAATAAAAAGACTGTACTGGGTAGATGTCAACTACTATCGTACTGTCAGCTACTACCAATCGGCGTCCCTTACAATATTTGAGCTGAAAGATGTATTTTTCCGCAATCGAATAACCCGGTGAAATAGAATTTTTAGAATACCGGCAATATGCAATCAGCGGTTTCCAACATGGTTAGGTCTCAGATGCGGAAAGTGGACGGGGAAGTGAAAAAGGTAGGTGGACCATAAATCCTAACAGATAGAGTGTCCTGCGGCACTTGGAGGAGATTGTCCTGCAGCCAATCTTGTCCGTTCTTCTCTAATCTTTGGACGTGGCGGTCGACAGCCATAAGCTAGGTGCGATCTAATTTACCCCGCACGCGATTTCCTATAATATATTTCCCGCAGATGTTAAAAGGGTAAAGATATCGGGAAACGTGCCTTACAAACTCGACAGGATTTCCCACTACCACCAACTATCTCAGCAATCCTTGTTCGAACCACTACTTTGATTAGATAGATCGCGGGAACAGCTTGATTGGCTATTAACCAATGACAGTTATGCCGCCGCCACATTGAACCTTACTTCGTGGCCATATTGGATCTTCGCTCCGAGTTTTTTGAGGCAAGAATCGGATTCAAAACACAATTTCATTAAAAACTAATTTCTCCCAATCTAAAATTTTGGGAAATTGGTTACCTAATAACTATATAATAGTTCTGTCAAGATATGCACGTTGTTGAGGCGATCTTGCCACTTGTACGTAAACATCGGGCTGCAACAAAGGAAGGTCGAAGTGGTCCACTCGTGTAACGTGTCGCACCATTCGCCGTTCTCCTCTTTCGCGTTAACGAGGCATCATTATACGGGATGACAGTGTGACACTTCAAAGGCCGCTCGTAAGTGCAGACAGTCTTTTGTTTTACGCGACATTGCTCTTCGGACCACTCGGGTTGCATCCCTTGCCGCACTGATTACTATACCAGATTTTACGAGCGGTAACCTAGCCCAGCTAGATAGTACCAGGCGAAGGGCAGCTGACTACCTCGGCTCAGCTTCTCCCGTATGTCGAACGTAGTCGGAATCCTGGCTGCAGCTTGTTTACGGCGATTTTAGAGGCAATGAAAGTAAAAGCCCTAAGGCTGTTTACGGTCCTCATATATCTGGAGTCAACCTAATTAACTTGTCGGATGGATTGAGTAGAAAAATCGGTGATGAGACTTGGTTTGGTTACAAATAATATCGAAACAATTAAGAGATAGACACTTCTTTCTAGTTTTCTTTGCTCTATGATGTAGGGTTTGCTCGTACTAAAACCGCGCAAAAAATAATCCATGAGTCAATCAATTTTCCAGTCACGCACAGAAGAATTTTCCAAACATCCCAACACAACATCCAGGATTATTTGTAATCCATTGTCCTTTAAACCGTACCGTTTAACAACGCAATTGTTTTATCCTGTACCCCGACACAGCACAACATTTTTGTCGCATTATTAATCGGATGAATATCGACTTTATCATTTGGTGACCGGTCGTACGGTGTAGTTCGTAGAAGCGAAACATTTCCAGGGTGGATTAATTATATTTTCCGGCCGATAGACGCGGTAGTTTGCCCGCAAACAAAACAAACAGCCGCCAATGAAAACACTGGTCACCGCTGAAACGCACAAAAAATAATGCGGGCAAATATTTTTCCTCGCGTGAAATATTGTTTAATAAGCCATTACGCGCTGTCCAACACGACAAGCCCGCGTCATTCGCCCATTCTGTCGCTATTGCCGACTGTTATACAAACAGAATCCACGCATTTTTTATGTTGTTTTTGTATAAACATTTTCCCAAACAAAGTATACTCAACATATAAAAAAACTCCTAAATTTTGTTCTTCTATAAGTTTTGTAGTATTTGATGGATTTTGATTATTTTTTCAGTGAATTTTATACAAATTCTTCGAAATTCTTCATAGCTGCTAAAGTTTTTGCCTGCGTAGGTTAAACCGAAATTAATTATCAGTGTGTTTATAAGTAGCAATAAGATATATTTTTTTATAAGTTATATTATATTTATACAAAGTTTCAGTTCACACAGTATCTTCATTGAAAATCAATATATTAGTTAGATAAAAGGCTTTATGCTTTGGGCAAGGTACGTAGCCCTTATTATTGGATAGGAATATTATGCACCATAGCGTAGTAGGTATCAATTTTCCATTCGTTTCGTTTAGCGGTCGCAATTTCGAGTTTTGCATTTCAAATCGGCAAGATCGGTAATATTTATTCCGTTATTGATCCTACTTTTAGCACGTTCGGAAAACTAATTTCGACAAAGTCCGGATTTTACCGCACCAATTGGAAATTCGTAGCCCCATTTTCCGGAATAAGCACCCAAAGTTTGTCACCTCTAAGGTTCCGCTGGGACCGATTTTCATTGTCTTTTACACCAACCGTAAATATTAAAGTTTCACCAATAAAACCCCACTCTTAAATTTTGGTAGTTTAGAATTTTGTTTACGTTTCTTCGCATTTGTTTTGCTTGGAAAAGGCATGTATCGTATACACAAATTTTTATCTCTAATAACTAAGGAGTCTATAAAATTGTCACTGTGTTTAATTTTTTCATCTAGAATGTACAAATTTAACCAGAATAGGGAAATCGTTAGAAAGGAAAATTGTCCTTGGGGATTCGTAATCTATAATTCCACATTGGATGTTTAATGCGCGACGACAAGTCTGTCGGGAATTCTGTGGGGTTGAAATTCTAGGGAGCGGAACCTTATCCTCCCTAATGACATCAATCCAATTATTATTTTTCGCATGACGTCCCTAATTGCGATACACTCACTGGATCCCATTTTCTCGGGTAATAATAGTTTCCACCGAGTCGACGTAATTCTGGCCGATCTCGTTCCGAGTCAGCCGAAGATACCCCTGTGTGGAAAAGCCTCTTACCGCATCTCATTATAACCGGAATTTAGAAATTTCAGTTCCCATTTCGGACGCTACGATTATATTATAATGACTACTGTTATAAAGTGAATTATGCATTGTCGATTTAATTGTATGCTCTACTTTTCTGATCAAAGAGCAGCCACACTGGATAGCAACCTTTCCGTGTTTTGTAAATTGTACGGATGGTTATTGGGACTGTCTAAAAGGGTCCTAATTCTGAAATAATAGAAAGGAAAATATAGTAAAGTAGTCCCTATTATTAAAGTCAATTTATCACCAATAAACTGCATGCAGGCCTGAGAAAAAAAAGGGCGTCACAACGTTGTCTAATTAATAATTGACGTGGATAGTTATCGTTCCATCGGTGGGGACATTTGTGAGTTGAATATGCTTCTTTATTGTCGCTGTGTGTATATAGCATTGCGTGCTGAACGATATTATCGTTATTTTTGTTTCGATATAGCATAAGTCGTTAGTTATTCATGAAGCTAGTCGCTAGTCGCTGCCTTCGCTTGCGAAATAATATTTACTTATGGTAGGAGTGTGTAAAAGGAATATGATCTATAATGATTAATGAATGATTTTAATTGATACCTACCTTTCACAGTTTAGTTAAAAGACAAATCGCTGATTAATTTTATTTTAAAACTGGTAATTTGTCACGGTATTGATAAGGATTATGTAGAATAATGGCCCTAACATAAATCTTTGCTGAATTTCACATTTCTTTTGCTGAGTTGTCCACAAAACGACTTTGATAAAATATACTAATACTATACCTATGCTAGTTCATGGGTTGAAACTTAATTATCTACCTATACTAATTACGAACTTTCAAGTGTGGGGCGCATTCAGCGGAATCGCCCATTTTCGCCGACATTTGCGATCGAGTAGCTGCAAAATTGGGCTTTTCGATATTACTTTTGACTCTCGAATTGAAAAAAGGATACAATTCCGCGTGGACTGCGCGACATCTTGTAAATTAAATGCGTCAATTTTGAAAAAGTCACATTGTCAAAAATCACGTTTTTTCACATTGTCGAGTGAAGGCGAACCTCGAGAAAATGTCACGTGACGTCTAGAAATTCCGTCAAGCGGATTGATGAACGTCAAAAATTTGCATTTTTTATTCGTTCCTGCCGACCTTATAAAAGCCACTCGCTCTCATGTCTTACGATAAGATCCCTCTAAATACCCTTCGGAAAGAGTGTTGAGCGAAAAAAAAACGGCCTTAAAAACAATTTTCTATCCAAAAAATCGATGTTTGTCGACCCGTCTTTTGCTGCTATTACCACCGTAACGTCAAACCAGAAACGCCCCCTGCCGGACATTCGTAACAACAGTAACAGATAACCTAAAATGTTGAATATGCCGGAAACGCCAACAGATCGCTCAGAGCTACATATTTACGCTCTCTCGGCTAAAAAAAGAAAAACGGCCCAACAAAGTGAAGTTGTAGGTATGTACGTCCGATGCATTTCTGCTTAATTTATATTCGCGGCAAAGGTGTGAAAAAAGCGATTTTCCGAAGAGAAGGACCGGGCCGATCGACCTGTGACGACGCAGACAGAAAACGGAGCCCCAAAAAGCCCATTTGCCGAGACTCCATCCAAAGCGCCCAGTCTTGCTCCGCGGTAAATGATTTTTTTTCAAATCTGTCAAAAAAATTGCCTTTTTTGATCGTCGCTCGAGAGACGAAAATTGGTCGCAGACGGCAAATTATACCACCCATCGTTAGGTTGAACCTTCTTCTGTCTCAATCAACCGAAAACTGCGCCCCAAAACGCATATTTGCGGAGCCCCGAGCCGCAGACTTGAGCCCTGCGCGACCACATTTCGCGCGCAAACGCGATTTTAAAATCGGTTAGGCCCCACGATGGGGCCGTCATCTGCCTCCAAAGTTACGTTAAAATGCAACTTTCAGCGCGACTTTTAAACGCGTGCTCACACGTAAATCCTGTGAGCTGCCACTATAGGTTAACCTGTGGGGAGCGTTTTCAAATGTAAAAATTTGGTTTGGGCCCCAAAATGGGGCCCTTATCGACCTCCAAATATATTTTAAAGTGCACTTTTCTGGCATTCGCTGACGGTTACCGGGCGCGTATGGCAGCCGAGGAACGTGCGTAACTCGATAAACCCCGGGTGGGCCTCACATTGGGGCACAACTGTTATCGTATACAGGCTGTTTTTTTCCGAACATTATATTTTTTTTGCTCTTTTCAGAATGTTTTATAATTTTCCAAATACAAGCTATCTCTTTACTCATATACAGGTGTTCGGAATAGACCGTATACAGGTTGTTTTTTTAGCAGCTACAAAATATTTTTATCCTATACAGGCGACTTTTCCGAACACTTTATTTATTTTATTTTTTTGCTATTTCTAGAATGTTATAATTTTACATATACAAGCTATCTCTTTTAGAATATACAAGGTGTTCGCAATGAACCGTATACAGGATGTTTCTTTATCACCTACAAAATATTTTTATAGTATACAGGTGTTTTTTCCGAACATTTTATTTATCTTTTTGCTCTTTCCTCAACGCACCCACTAAGCGGTGCGTGCGCCTAGGCGTTCTATGGGCCTAGGAGTTCTATGCGCCTAGGGGTTCTATGGGTCTAGGCGGTCTATGGGCCTAGGCGGTCTACCTACTAGGTGGTGCGTGCGCCTATGCGGTCTACCTACACTAGTGTTTATGACTATTTAAAAAGCACAAAAGTGTATGCGCAACTAAGGACTAATTCGAAATTTGGGCTGGTAGTCCAGTCATTACGTCGAAAAAAACGGGTTAGAAATGCAAATGAACCGAGAAGGCTAAATTTTTGATATGACCTGGGGGATGCCTACAATGCTTTTTTTTACGCTCAATAATTTAGCATTGTTAAATGAAATGTTAAGTAAAGGTTGCTGCCCATAACTATTGCCAGTACTAATTTCATCTACGGTATTATTTCAATAACAAGAACTGCCTAATATGATTGTAGATACATGCGGTTGTACTAAATCCAATTAAGCGGTTTTAAGTTGTTTTAGGGAAATTTTGTTGGCAAAATAATAGCTGTTTCTTCGTTGATCTGCTTTGCAGATAGATTACTTAATTAATTAGTCACGAAAATTACGGCGCAAGCTGTTAATAATCGCTCAAACTCTAATTTAACCAGCAATCTAGGTCTGTTTACTCTAAACGGTCCACAGCACTTGTACTGAAAGCCATTTATGAGCTATTTCTTGTCGACAAATGATTAGACATCGCTAACGCGTAGATTATAGTATGATTTTCCGAATTATTACATATCTAAGGTTGAGAGAAGCCATATAGAAAAATAAAGTTATAATTACTAAGGAAAATTTTGACATATTTAGGTACGAAAATGCTGTTATCGCTGTATGTAGTCGTAGATATTCGACTTGAATATATTGAATCACACCTACAAAAACAGCCCCCAGTCCAGCAAACCAGTATATCGGTGCGCTCGATATCGAAAATGCATGACCAATGTGTCGTTCGGGTCGCCGTGTGCGCACGTAGTTATAATTTTGCTCGTATTTTTATCTAAAATTCGCTAATTAATCAACGGCTTAATTAAAACAAGTGATCAGTGACTATGCCAAGTGCCTCGGCGATGTGATTTCGCGATTTTCCCAGGTTTTCGCGAGGATTTTCGCCGGGTTTCTTTGTATTAACTGCCGGTTTTTCTCGCGCATCGTGTTCGCGTCGGAAACAACATAATCGGTTTGGAAAACATCGGGAAAATGGATAATGAATCAATACTATTGATTATAAACGTTTTTTTCTAAATTATTCTGTTTATTTAAGACGAAATTTGGCAATTTTCCGTTTACTACGTAGTTGTATTGTCTGTTTTGTCTACGTTTCGGTATCTATTTTATTTTATTCTACTTACCAACTTTTAACCAATAGCTATTTATTTTATTATCGTTTTCTAACACCGCGATGTGAAATACGGACTACGCAGTTTAATTTTCTCGGACTTTACTCGCGAAAAACAAGACGGACTCGTGGTAAGTGTTTGATCACAATATTATTATCGTATTTTAACAATTTGGCTTTGTATTGTGCCTTAAATTGGATTATGTAGTTCGAAAATGTTTTGAATTTGATGTTATATTGGCTCAACTGCATAAAATGCCTGAAGCAAGAATTGGTATAGCTGTAACATCACCCTAATATTTCTTTTAATATGCAATCTTACCACAGATTGATTTATTTGTTTTTTTCATATATAATCGTCCTTCGAGAATGGCTGGTTGGACTGTCTCGAGATTATGGTGGGTGTTGAGGGCATTCTTGTATTTATTTAGTTTTGGCCATAGTTGTTAGATGTCTTTTGATCGGATGTCTCATATCCCATTCGTTTGCAACAATGCTGATAAAGTATATGATAGATATAACAATTTCAGAAAATAATTGGTACCTTCTAAAAATGACATAACGAACTAAATCTCTAAATCATAGTTTTCCAAAATTTCACAGTTTGTCTTCTGAAAAAAAAATTAATTGCTATTGTAAGGTGGAAATGCCTATATGTTTATCATCAAATTTCATCATCAAATATGACACATTGGCCGTATAATAATGTGTTTTATGATATGTTATGTTACTAAGATTGTCGTAGTTGATGATGGTTTTCCAGATTATACAATTATTTGTCTTCTAAAAAAAAACAAGACAAATTATTGAACAGACAAAATGCTGAATTAGTTTCATGTAGTTCATGTAGTATTTCATCATCAAATATGACACCTTGGCCCTTTAATAATGTATTTTATGGTATGTTTATGTTATTAAGCTTGTCGTAGTTGATGATGGTTTTTCAGATTCTACAATTTGTTTTAAAAGAAAAAAAACACAAGACAAATTGTTGCATTAGATTTATGCAGTTCATTTACTATTTCATCATCAAATATGACACCTTGGCCGTATAGTAATGTATTTTATGGTATGTTTATGTTATTAAGCTTGTCGTAGTTGATGATGGTTTTTCAGATTCTACAATTTGTCTTAAAAGAAAAAAAAAACACAAGACAAATTGTTGCATTAGATTTATGCAGTTCATTTACTATTTCATCATCAAATATGACACCTTGGCCGTATAATAATGTATTTTATGGTATGTTTATTTTATTAAGATTGTCGTAGTTGATGATGGATTTCCAGATTATACAATTTGTCTTCTAAAAAAAAGCAAGACAAATTGTTGAACAGACAAAATGTTGAATTAGTTTCATGCAGTTCATATAATATTTCATCATCAAATATGACACGTTGGACGTACAGCAATGTATTTTATGGTATGTTTATGTTATTAAGCTTGTCGTAGTTGATGATGGTTTTTCAGATTCTACAATTTGTCTTCGAAAAAAAAAAAAAAAAAAACAAGACAAATTGTTGAACAGACAAAATGCTGAATTAGTTTCATGCAATTCATTTAGTATTTCATCATCAAATATGACACCTTGGCCGTATACTAATGTATTTTATGGTATGTTTATGGTATTAAGATTGTCGTAGTTGATGATGGTTTTCCAGATTCTACAATTTGTCTTCTAAAAAAAAAAAAAAAAAAAAAAAACAAGACAAATTGTTGAACAGACAAAATGCTGAATTAGTTTCATGCAATTCATTTAGTATTTCATCATCAAATATGACACCTTGGCCGTATACTAATGTATTTTATGGTATGTTTATGTTATTAAGCTTGTCGTAGTTGATGATGGTTTTTCAGATTCTACAATTTGTTTTAAAAGAAAAAAAAAACACAAGACAAATTGTTGCATTAGATTTATGCAGTTCATTTACTATTTCATCATCAAATATGACACCTTGGCCGTATAGTAATGTATTTTATGGTATGTTTATGTTATTAAGCTTGTCATAGTTGATGATGGTTTTTCAGATTCTACAATTTGTCTTAAAAGAAACAAAAAAACACAAGACAAATTGTTGCATTAGATTTATGCAGTTCATTTACTATTTCATCATCAAATATGACACCTTGGCCGTATAGTAATGTATTTTATGGTATGTTTATGTTATTAAGCTTGTCGTAGTTGATGATGGTTTTTCAGATTCTACAATTTGTCTTAAAAGAAACAAAAAAACACAAGACAAATTGTTGCATTAGATTTATGCAGTTCATTTAGTATTTCATCATCAAATATGACACCTTGGCCGTATAATAATGTATTTTATGGTATGTTTATTTTATTAAGATTGTCGTAGTTGATGATGGATTTCCAGATTATACAATTTGTCTTCTAAAAAAAAAGCAAGACAAATTGTTGAACAGACAAAATGTTGAATTAGTTTCATGCAGTTCATATAATATTTCATCATCAAATATGACACGTTGGACGTACAGCAATGTATTTTATGGTATGTTTATGTTATTAAGCTTGTCGTAGTTGATGATGGTTTTTCAGATTCTACAATTTGTCTTCGAAAAAAAAAAAAAACAAGACAAATTGTTGAGCAGACAAAATGCTGAATTAGTTTCATGCAGTTCATGTAGTATTTCATCATCAAATATGACACCTTGGCCGTTTAATAATGTATTTTATGGTATGTTCATATTATTAAGATTGTCGTAGTTGATGATGGTTTTCCAGATTCTACAATATGTCTTCTAAAAAAAAGCAAGACAAATTGTTGAACAGACAAAATGTTGAATTAGTTTCATGCAGTTCATATAATATTTCATCATCAAACATGACACGTTGGACGTACAGTAATGTATTTTATGGTATGTTTATGTTATTAAGCTTGTCGTAGTTGATGATGGTTTTTCAGATTCTACAATTTGTCTTAAAAGAAAAGAAAACACAAGACAAATTGTTGCATTAGATTAATGCAGTTCATTTACTATTTCATCATCAAATATGACACCTTGGCCGTTTAATAATGTATTTTATGGTATGTTCATATTATTAAGATTGTCGTAGTTGATGATGATTTTCCAGATTATACAATTATTTGTCTTCTAAAAAAAAAGACAAGACAAATTTTGAACAGACAAAATGCTGAATTAGTTTCATGCAGTTCATGTAGTATTTCATCATCAAATATGACACCTTGGCCGTTTAATAATGTATTTTATGGTATGTTCATATTATTAAGATTGTCGTAGTTGATGATTTTCCAGATTATACAATTATTTGTCTTCTAAAAAAAAAGACAAGACAAATTTTTGAACAGACAAAATGCTGAATTAGTTTCATGCAGTTCATGTAGTATTTTATCATCAAATATGACACCTTGGCCGTTTAATAATGTATTTTATGGTATGTTCATATTATTAAGATTGTCGTAGTTGATGATGATTTTCCAGATTATACAATTATTTGTCTTCTAAAAAAAAGACAAGACAAATTTTTGAACAGACAAAATGCTGAATTAGCTTCATGGAGTTCATGTAGTATTTCATCATCAAATATGACACCTTGGCCGTTTAATAATGTATTTTATGGTATGTTCATATTATTAAGATTGTCGTAGTTGATGATGATTTTCCAGATTATACAATTATTTGTCTTCTAAAAAAAAAGACAAGACAAATTTTTGAACAGACAAAATGCTGAATTAGTTTCATGGAGTTCATGTAGTATTTCATCATCAAATATGACACCTTGGCCGTATAATAGTGTATTTTATGGTATGTTTATGTTATTAAGTTTGTCGTAGTTGATGATGGTTTTCCAGATTCTACAATTTGTCTTCTACAAAAAAAAAAACAAGACAAGTTGTTGAACCGACAAAATGCTGAATTAGTTTCATGCAGTTCATATAGTATTTCATCATCAAATATGACACCTTGGCCGTTTAATAATGTATTTTATGGTATGTTCATATTATTAAGATTGTCGTAGTTGATGATGGTTTTCCAGATTCTACAATTTGTCGTCTAAAAAAAAAGCAAGACAAATTGTTGAACAGACAAAATGCTGAATTAGTTTCATGCAGTTCATGTAGTATTTCATCATCAAATATGACACCTTGGCCGTTTAATAATGTATTTTATGGTATGTTCATATTATTAAGATTGTCGTAGTTGATGATGATTTTCCAGATTATACAATTATTTGTCTTCTAAAAAAAAAGACAAGACAAATTTTTGAACAGACAAAATGCTGAATTAGTTTCATGGAGTTCATGTAGTATTTCATCATCAAATATGACACCTTGGCCGTATAATAATGTATTTTATGGTATGTTTATGTTATTAAGTTTGTCGTAGTTGATGATGGTTTTCCAGATTCTACAATTTGTCTTCTACAAAAAAAAACAAGACAAGTTGTTGAACCGACAAAATGCTGAATTAGTTTCATGCAGTTCATATAGTATTTCATCATCAAATATGACACCTTGGCCGTTTAATAATGTATTTTATGGTATGTTCATATTATTAAGATTGTCGTAGTTGATGATGGTTTTCCAGATTCTACAATTTGTCGTCTAAAAAAAAAGCAAGACAAATTGTTGAACAGACAAAATGCTGAATTAGTTTCATGCAGTTCATGTAGTATTTTATCATTAAATATGACACCTTGGCCGTTTAATAATGTATTTTATGGTATGTTCATATTATTAAGATTGTCGTAGTTGATGATGATTTTCCAGATTATACAATTATTTGTCTTCTAAAAAAAAAGACAAGACAAATTTTTGAACAGACAAAATGCTGAATTAGTTTCATGGAGTTCATGTAGTATTTCATCATCAAATATGACACCTTGGCCGTATAATAATGTATTTTATGGCATGTTTATGTTATTAAGTTTGTCGTAGTTGATGATGGTTTTCCAGATTCTACAATTTGTCTTCTACAAAAAAAACAAGACAAGTTGTTGAACCGACAAAATGCTGAATTAGTTTCATGCAGTTCATATAGTATTTCATCATCAAATATGACACCTTGGCCGTTTAATAATGTATTTTATGGTATGTTCATATTATTAAGATTGTCGTAGTTGATGATGGTTTTCCAGATTCTACAATTTGCCGTCTAAAAAAAAAAAGCAAGACAAATTGTTGAACAGACAAAATGCTGAATTAGTTTCATGCAGTTCATGTAGTATTTTATCATCAAATATGACACCTTGGCCGTTTAATAATGTATTTTATGGTATGTTCATATTATTAAGATTGTCGTAGTTGATGATGATTTTCCAGATTATACAATTATTTGTCTTCTAAAAAAAAAAGACAAGACAAATTTTTGAACAGACAAAATGCTGAATTAGTTTCATGGAGTTCATGTAGTATTTCATCATCAAATATGACACCTTGGCCGTATAATAATGTATTTTATGGTATGTTTATGTTATTAAGTTTGTCGTAGTTGATGATGGTTTTCCAGATTCTACAATTTGTCTTCTACAAAAAAAAAACAAGACAAGTTGTTGAACCGACAAAATGCTGAATTAGTTTCATGCAGTTCATATAGTATTTCATCATCAAATATGACACCTTGGCCGTTTAATAATGTATTTTATGGTATGTTCATATTATTAAGATTGTCGTAGTTGATGATGGTTTTCCAGATTCTACAATTTGTCGTCTAAAAAAAAAAGCAAGACAAATTGTTGAACAGACAAAATGTTGAATTAGTTTCATGCGGTTCATATAGTATTTCATCATCAAATATGACACCTTGGCCGTTTAATAATGTATTTTATGGTATGTTCATATTATTAAGATTGTCGTAGTTGATGATGGTTTTCCAGATTCTACAATTTGTCGTCTAAAAAAAAAAAAAACAAGACAAATTGTTGAACAGACAAAATGCTGAATTAGTTTCATGCAGTTCATGTAGTATTTCATCATCAAATATGACACCTTGGCCGTTTAATAATGTATTTTATGGTATGTTCATATTATTAAGATTGTCGTAGTTGATGATGGTTTTCCAGATTCTACAATTTGTCGTCTAAAAAAAAAGCAAGACAAATTGTTGAACAGACAAAATGCTGAATTATGTTGGACAGTTTGGACGTACAGTAATGTATTTTATGGTATGTTAAAATTATTAAGCTTGTCGTAGTTGATGATGGTTTTTCCGATTCTACAATTTGTCTTAAAAGAAAAAAAAACACAAGACAAATTGTTGCATTAGATTTATGCAGTTCATTTACTATTTCATCATCAAATATGACACATTGGCCGTATAATACTGTATTTTATGGTATGTTTGTGTTATTAAGATTGTCGTAGTTGATGATGGTTCTCCAGATTCTACAATTTGTCTTCTAAAAGAAAAAACACAATACAAATTGTTGCATTAGATTTATGCACTTCATTTAGTATTTCATCATCAAATATGACACGTTAACCGTTTAATAATGTATTTTATGGTATGTCCATATTATTAAGATTGTCGTAGTTGATGATGGTTTTCCAGATTCTACAATTTGTATTCTAAAAAAAAAAGCAAGACAAATTGTTGAACAGACAAAATGCTGAATTAGTTTCATGCAATTCATATAGTATTTCATCATCAAACATGACACGTTGGACGTACAGTAATGTATTTTATGGTATGTTTATGTTATTAAGCTTGTCGCAGTTGATGATGGTTTTTCAGATTCTACAATTTGTCTTAAAACAAAAAAAAAAACAAGACAAATTGTTGCATTAGATTTATGCAGTTCATTTACTATTTCATCATCAAATATGACACCTTGGCCGTATAATAATGTATTTTATGGAATGTTTATTTTATTAAGATTGTCGTAGTTGATGATGGTTTTCCAGATTATACAATTTGTCTTCTAAAAAAAAGCAAGACATATTGTTGAACAGACAAAATGTTGAATTAGTTTCATGCAGTTCATATAATATTTCATTATCAAACATGACACGTTGGACGTACAGTAATGTATTTTATGGTATGTTTATGTTATTAAGCTTGCCGTAGTTGATGATGGTTTTTCAGATTCTACAATTTGTCTTAATAGAAAAAAAAAAACACAAGACAAATTGTTGCATTAGATTTATGCAGTTCATTTACTATTTCATCATCAAATATGACACCTTGGCCGTATAATAATGTATTTTATGGTATGTTTATGTTATTAAGATTGTCGTAGTTGATGATGGTTTTCCAGATTATACAATTTTTCTTCTAAAAAAAAAAGCAAGACAATTTGTTGAACAGACAAAATGTTGAATTAGTTTCATGCAGTTCATATAATATTTCATTATCAAACATGACACGTTGGACGTACAGTAATGTATTTTATGGTATGTTTATGTTATTAAGCTTGTCGTAGTTGATGATGGTTTTTCAGATTCTACAGTTTGTCTTGTAAAAAAAACAAGACAAATTGTTGAACAGACAAAATGCTGAATTAGTTTCATGGAATTCATTTAGTATTTCATCATCAAATATGACACCTTGGCCGTATACTAATGTATTTTATGGTATGTTTATGTTATTAAGATTGTCGTAGTTGATGATGTTTTTCCAGATTCTACAATTTGTCTTATAAAAAAAAAATAAATAAAAAAAACAAGGCAAATTGTTTAACAGACAAAATGCTGAATTAGTTTGATGCAGTTCATGTAGTATTTCATCATCAAATATGACACCTTGGCCGTTTAATAATGTATTTTATGGTATGTTCATATTATTAAGATTGTCGTAGTTGATGATGGTTTTCCAGATTCTACAATTTGCCTTCTAAAAAAAAACATAATCAATAAGTTTATTATGTGTATTAAAATTTTCGTAAGGGATGATGTTTTTGCAAACTATAAAATTCGTCTTCTAAAAAAAGGCAAGACAAATTGCGAAATTACTTCTACGTACATAGTTCATCGTAAAGTGTCGTGGTTTTTTTTTGTTCACGATTTGCTGACACGATCCCCTCGTATCAGCAAATCGTGACTGTTTTCCGTGCACAGTGCCCCTTACTTGTTATCTGGTTGTGTACCAATTTCTGCTTCTCATCAGTAACTTTAAATGCATTTGAGCCAAGTGATTTAACCTGTCGGTTTTCTTTTCGAAAATATTTAGCTATAATATTCCACACACTAAAGACAAAAGCCAAATTTGTGAAAATACCTTGATATTATTTGTGCACAAGCACTTCTTTCGGACTGGAACGGAACCTGAGGCCGGAGACTACAAAGTCGGCCACCAATTCTGTGAGTAGTTTCTTTTATTAATTTATTATTCGTAATATTTTGCCGTGTATAAGCTGATTTTGTTAATTGCTAATTATGTCAAAGAGCGACCAGATTGGATGGGTCATCTAGACCTGTTACAATAAATCTACTTTCAGTTTCTAGTATCTAATTCTATATCTATAATAAGATCTCGTTAGAATAAAATATATTTCAAAAACATCACTGGACCTACTGCCAACTTTCATAAGGAATACATTTTTCTGAGAAATAGATAATAAAAGATTTTCCCATATGGTGCGAACTTTCCTGGAGACACTGTATAATATAAATATATTTTCATATCCGGATCTCAGACATTAATTAATTTAATTAATAATTGCTGTATTTGCTTGAGTTATAAGTGTGTCATCTCCAGTTAATGGATGGTATAGATTTGTTTGGATTATCCCCTTCCTTAATTAGGAAAATTCACTGAAGCACATCCCCCTTAACAGTATTTGACTTCTGTGATTCCTACTCCACACCAAACGACGTCAAAAATATGCAGACGACCTATTCTAAAGGTAAACATGGAGTTGAGTTTGTACAATTCATGATACATTTCGTTGCGGTTGACGGATCAGCAAACACAAGCGGGGTCGTGCGTCATTTCTGCTCGGCTTTCGGGTTATTTGTCGGAACGTCGCCATGGTGAAGTAAGATCAAAGACACTTCGCAATGGACGAGGGAATCTTCAGAGAGACGTCGACGTTTCCTGAGAGTCTACGTTTCTACAGAGCGACGGTAAGCGGCTTATCTCGCGAGACGCAGGAACATCGCATTCGAGTCGACGTCATCGGCAGAGAGAAGAAAAGCACGCCAACCAACTACCTAGACCGGTATAAGGATGGTTTATATGAAGCCAGTTACTGATAAACTGCAACTAGGTATTAGATAGAAGAACAAACAGGAAGAAAATTAGTGTTGGAAATATTCCAAATTTCCAATTAAAAGAAGGTGTTTTTAGGCTGTTGATGCCAACAAACAACAACGTTGTGTGATCATTATTTCAATTCTCTTGTTAACTCGCACTGTGTAAAGAAGGCAATGCGAGAATCGGCTGCAGGTTTGGTTGCTTGGTTGAGAAGGACTGAAATCCGACATCGACAGGGATTATTAGCCGGCGCTCTTGTTCGGTAATCTCAGAACAATGATCTGCACTCGCCCCTCCATTTGCACGTTTCGTTTGCTCTAATTACCGGGCCGATATCTATGCCCCAACAGACTTCGCGAGCGACTTTCTTATCCCCCTCGCTGCCGACCGGTCTCGGTATTCAGTGGAGCCGATCGCGGACGAAAAGAAATCCGCATTATCTATATCGGACCAGGGAATGTTCGATCCTAACGAGGCACGTACAGAAGTAATGCCCCCTTATTTCCAGCTTTATTCATACTTTATTTGCGTTATCTAACGATGGCAACGACATCACCACCCCACCACCATCTAATATTCATACTCTTTCGATTTGTGGCCGTGCTTCTATTCGTTCTAATAAGGAGGGCGTTTTCTAATTCAGTATATTAAATTTAAGCGGTTATAGATTTTGTTTTTTGAACAAAACATAGAAAATAAGTGCAATTCTGGTAATGCAGTAAAGCTTTCATTTCTGTATTATCAATCTATTTCATGAAATTTCTAGTCAGTTGACGCTCTTCTATAGATTCGGTGCGCCTTCAAAATAAACATAATAAAATTGGTTAATCGATCAAGAGGTTTCTCGTTTCAAATACAGGACAAATCAACACCTGAAACTTTTCCCAATAAGGTGTAAATCTTCAGGCACGAATCAGCGTCAGCTCTGATTCGTTCACCGTTAGATTTATGGAGTCGCTCGGCCGGTAATCACGAGATCCTCAAGTCTGATACCGGCTGCGCCCGTAATCCGCGTTTGTTACTGCAAACCGGTCATTCGGCTGCCATATTTCATTTCCACTGGCCTCGTATCAATTCATCGCCTCGACTCGGCTGCGTAACTTTCACCAGGGGGGCAAAAGGAAAACAAATTACTGCGCAGTAGTGGGGGGTGCTTTCTGGGAAACACGGTGAGAGAACCTTAGGAAGACCTGGTTTCAGCTTTTCCCCACTTTATTAATTCAGCTTGTTCAAACAAGCTAAAAGGGGCGACACGCGCTGCGAAAAAAAGACAGTCGCGGCATATCAGGCACAAAGAGGGCGCTTTCATTCGTTTCCTGCCGGCGTCTATGATGTCGCGTCGTCTACATGAAATATTAAATTCAATTTCCATTAGTTTTTTCATCAGCGGAACACGTGCGTCTTTGGCCTCAATATAAAACTTCTTTGAGTGAATTGACTTATATAAATCAATGCGTATCAAAGACACCAGGACATCGTTCATTACAACCACGATATTTGTCATTTATTTATTGAATTTGAAATGTATTTTATTGATGTCCGATTGAAGGTTACCTGGATCAAAGCAATACAGTTGAATATGTGTCTTGGTCTGTAGTAACAGCATAAACAAGCTAGGCAGTAAATGGGGGTCAGATTGCTAATTTAGTTTTTGATATTCTGAACTTTAAATAAAATATCTGGGGTGGCTCTCACCCAACTTTCTGACTACATCGTTGGCACACTGACGTGTCTGAACACTTGCAATTATTCAATTTTGTGAAGCCAGAGCCACTCGACCCTACTAGTCTAAGATCCCGATCTAGATCGACCTTCCCTCATCCTTTTTCCTAATCAAATCTATTTTTCATACAATGTAAGGTGTAAATGAACACAATGTCCTAGGGTTGCCGCCCCAAATCCTGGCAAGGCTATTTTTAATTAAAAATTATTTAAGGTAAATTGGTGCTAGTAATTTACCCTCATCGTTTTTCCTAATCAATTGTATACCAAAATGTAGGTTACTTTGTTGCGAACATCGTGGTGTAGGGTTGCCTTTGCAAAAGTTGGCATATCTTAGGGTTGTCGCGATTTTAAATATGAATAGTTGAGTAAAAGGGTACGTTCACATGACAAGTGCCTAGCGCGCGTTTACACTATCGCTGTGCTATCACCTACTATTACGACAGACAATGAAGCAGAATAGCAGTTACCTTCGTACTTACCAGTTACCAATCTTAGTTTGGTGTTTTTTGTAAGTCTTTGGCTCTCGATTGGTACCAAATTTTTCAAGACAAGAATGACCGGAACTATTAAAAAAATATCTTAAATAATATTTAATTCAAAATAGCCTTGCCAGGACATGGGGCGGCAACCCTAGGACATTGTGTTCATTTATACATTATATTGTATAAAAAATAGATTTGATTAGAAAAAAGGATGAGGGAAGGTCGGTCTAGGTCCGGATCTTGTACTATACCTAACGTCGGTTTCTATGACATAATGACATTTGTCATACTGACGACAGTGCCAATGTCAGTGGCACTGTCGTCAATTGAAGTAAATTTACAGCTTATTGCAATATTGATCTCCATACCTTGAAACTAGCACTTAAAACAGTACTTAATTTACTTTGGTATTTGAACTTTGAATTCTAGCTTATTTATAAATCATGAAAATTCATGAATTGTGGCATATAACATCTCTATGAGTATAGTATTTTGATTTATGCAAAATCAATATTATCAACGATGTTTTTTTTGTTCTAAAGTAGATACTACATAATATTTTCCGTTGTTCCGTTTAGGCGCAATCGTTTTAACATTAACCAATTGTATGCCATGGGAAGAAATATGCAACAGAGTCTTTTGCGTTACCAAACACCGGTCATGATTTGCGAACTGTTACGTGACGATAACCTGATACGTCATTACCAGCAATATTTCCTCCAGAATCTCTAATATCAAACAAATACGCTCTATATTTACTGCGCCAACGAGATGAAGAGATCACGTAACCTGAAATCATCGGCATCATAAAATCCGACCCGCTAAAGTCCACCTCTGCAAAAGGGTCTCCGTTGTCGATCTTTGATTTGCCACACCGGCACTGCCCACACGGGCGCTGTGTTTGCTTTGTTAATGCTCAGGAGGCATGTGTGCGTGTCACACGGTGGGGGTCATAATTAAGGGTTCTGGTATAGCAGGCTACGTCCGCGCTGGCCCGATAAGGACGACCGACGTCGCCAGGTGGTGCTGATAAGGCTATCATCAGCGAGCTGGGCTCGCTCTCTCTCCGTGAAGCCGTCGATTCGGCCCCAATTATATGGCGACTATTCCAATTTACATTTATGACCTGGCGCGTGTACTCCATCCTAGAGATTATTGCCGCTTATCGGCCTGTCCCTGCTCGTCCGTCCTCTCATGGCGCACGTTAAATTTTGTTGAGGACGCAAATTGTGGGTTCTGAAGATGATTCAATCTTCTGGTACGACCTGGGGTGACGGGATTCAAATGATCTTTTTAAGGATTTTGCACGAAGCTAGTTCAACAGAAGAGTCTAGGCCTTTTGAAAATGTTGTACATATTATTTGGTGAATTTCTATTCATTGAGGGATAACATTATGTTAACAGAGTCATGCGACATGTCCGACAAGGTTGTAATTCGAAAATAATTGCATACCTACCAGAAAAACACAGACATATATAATTTTATAGATGGTAAGATAAAGAAAGGCCATGTTCTGTAATATCATGTGGCTTATCAGATTCCTGATGGTGAACTACGTGTATACCGCTGGTAGATTACATAATGAATTGATGACGTAAGACAATTGGATATTCTTCCTTGTATAATTGTAACAACAACTATTTGTACTACAAATCGTTATTAAAAAAAAAAAACAGACAACTTCAGTAAACAATTATGTGAACATTATTCACAAGAAACACTTATATAAAGAGAGAGTTTAATATAATGTGACTGGACAATAATATCCCTTTTATACATAACCTAGTTACAAAATAATGAGGTTGGGCAAAGAATTTCTTTCTTTTCGTCTAGCGGCGAGCGGTTCTGGCGCCCCCTATGCCATTCTGGATGAATTAAGGGTCCGTAACTCGGCATTTTCCGCGACAATAGACAAAATTAGCGAAATTGTCTACCCTCCATTCGTCACAACAAATTCGTCCGGGGCTTTGTTTTTATTTGTAAAGTTGCTCGAGGAAAGTAGCACCAAACTTTGTTCCCTATTGCAGTCCGGCCTATCCCGATGCTATCTTGCAGGCGATCTTCAACGACATAATTTCGACTTTTTATCAGTGTGTTATCGAGTGCTTCCTTTTATAGCCTTGTTGTGTAACACTGTTCTTTTTTCTCGTTTCTAACTGGGTGACGATAAACCGAGAAAGGTCCTTTGGAAAGTCTAGTTCTTAACAACTAGACAACAGCTTTTTTTATGAGTAAAATGTAGTGCCAAAAATTAGTAGAAATTAAAAAAGGTTGGGTATAACACAGGGGAACATTAATTTTTCTGCATGGGATTCATTAGTTATTCTTAGGTAATTCTGGTCTACTAAATATGAAAATAATAAAATATTTGTTAAATTGCCTCCACTTTTTGAGATAAAGGAATCCATTCATATTTAAAATAAAATTTCCTAAATAAAAGTGTCCAATATATTTAAAAGCTCATATTAAAAGATTTTAAATTAAAATAACGCTATAGATTATGGTCGGTATAAAGTGTTTTACCCTCCATTTTCCATTTTCAACGTACCATTCGAAAGCATGAGCGTATTACACAGTTCTGAAATTAATAATAAAAGAACACGTTTTGTGTGTGTGTGATTTTCTATTGTATATTTGTTCAGGACAGTCCTTTTTTAAGGTCCAGCAGTATTATGCCATTATATGGCAATACCATCGGCCTTCATATCATTCCTCCGTTTCTTGATACACTGGTGAAACCGTTGCTCTAGTCCTTCACTGTAATCACCCAGATTATCAGAAAAATTATCTAAATGTCTAAAATATTAGTTTTTCAAAATTTTTAAGCATTTTGTCAACGATTTGTATTTTTAATATTGTTAAAATTTTTCGATTACTGATACAAAGCTTGCTCATGCTTCCAGTTCAACCTAAGTTATGTGATTTGTGGTCCATCGAAGATACCTAAGTTTCCTCCTGTATTGAGACCAGGAAATGATTAACAAATATATGTGGAACAAACACCATTCTTATATAAAGTTTTCGCAAACTGTTTAATAAGCCCAAATTTAATATGTTATGGTGGAAGAATTATTTGTTCTCGCCTTATCAATGGTTCATGAACGATCGTAGCTTTTCCTACCTTCAAATTTATTTTCGACGGTCAGTCTTTCCTATCCCGATGACAATTTTTGAACGACTGTCCCACAGAAAAAGAAAACCGGGATATTAGTGTATCCATTTTGCTGACCCAATAAAAAAAAGCAGCAGCAAGTTGTAGAGTAACATGTTATAGTTAAAAAAACATTGGTTTTGATCAATAAAGACTTACTAGCCGTATGAAAAGCAAAAATATTTCTTTATTTAGGTTTAAATTAAAATAATTTAACTTATACTACAGTTTTGATTGCGCGGTTTATCACGAGAATTGGAGTCAATTCAATCAATTATACGACGAATACTTCATAATCATACTCTAACAAAATTGATTATGCAAACTGTTGCCGCAGAAAAAAAATTTTGTTGCCCTGTGTAATATTTCTGCATTTGAGTCGTTACTCTAGTCGTTATTTAGTTTCTGCCAAAAGCCTGCATGTTTTAGATTTAACAAGGCAACTTTTAATGATGTAGGTACCTACTGACTGTTTTGTCAAATATGTTTCAGAGGTGAAATACGTTGCATTTCATTACATTTGGATGTAAATATATTTTAGAGCCGTATGTTTTATTCAAACAAAAAGAGGTATACTTCTTTTTATTATCACAAGTTAAAACAAATAAATTTGTCACACAGTTTTTTTTTTACTTTCCAACTAGAACCCTTGAAGGAAAGAATTGTAATCGGCGGAAAAAAAATTTCGAGATTTTAGCGGAAATACCCGTTTTGGGGTCCCCTGAATCGATTGCAATGATTTTCGGAAAATGTGATCGGGTGGAAATTTGGTATACATATTTAGAATTACCGGGGGACGAACTGTTTTCTTAGGGATTCATTCGATTTCGACCAAACTGACACCATCTCATCCTGCAGTGACTCTAAATACAAATTTACAGATCAATGGGATGAGTGGAAGGTTTTATATCGATTGGTTTGTGACATAATGGAGAACTGACGGCATCATACCGCATTTGCCCACACGTTATTGTTTGAATATTATCGCCCAGTCCGCGATTGAAGAATAAAGAAACAATAAGTAGAGAAATAAACTTCGTAGTTATTTGTATCGAGAGGCGCCTTGTATTGTTATAATCCCGATATAGTATTATTATTATCTTCGACATTCGTTTTTGGTGTTTCACAGTCCATTAATTTCTTAATGTATTTATTTATCGAAGTCCACAATATAATCACCATTGGTCAAAACGGACGAACTCCGCTGTGCATCGGGCATAGTGTCGCAACTCTGCCACCTGCTGTACTCCGTCGCGACGCCTGCGCCTTATTCAGCGGGCGTGTGGTTCGTCGTGAGTCGCGTCCTACGGTCGATCCGCACGAATAGTACGATCCGCGCAACGGTACACGTTGGGGGCTATATCAACCCTCGTACACGCCGCAAAACGCTCACTCCATCTCGGGGGGTAGCAAACGGTAGAGTAGAGAGTAGAGGCGAGCAAGCACAATCCACAGGTACCTCAGAGTTACCTACAATCGCTTACTTTACTTCCCTCAATCCGAATCTCCGCGTTCTACCTGTTTTTGATCAACTAAAAAGTTTTCAGTTTTAAGGGTGATAATCCTTAATAAGAATTAAGGAGATATGTTGTGTCAAGAGCCCTTTTGGAGGGCACCGCTGATGCATAAGTACAGTAGGTCGCCAACAGTGGTTGCTTGGTTTGTGACGCAAGAAGCAACAAGTCAAGTTTTGTTCCTGTGCTAAAGCTGACGGCGAGATGGACTACGTCAGCCTTGTCTGCTGCTTAGTAGCTTTCTTTCTGTATTATAACACTCTGGATGCTGGCTTCGTCTATGATGACCGGTAAGCCTTAGTATTAACAAAGCTTTGATAATTTACAAGTTGGTGTCTTTTGTTTATGATTTGAAAGACAACACAAGATCTCTTAGACACATTGACGCTAATCTAGAAAATTAACCATCCATCGTCTGATTTCATTCCTGTAGCCTAGAACCCAATAACTCGGCTTTTTCTTTTGATAAACCTCTCTAAGTCTTTATCCAAATCTAAGTCTTTAACCAAATCATTCAGTTCGCATTGGTTTATAAGGTGAGGTGTTCCTAAAACTTCACATAGTGAATCTTCACGACTTGCCTCATTTGACAGAGTGATTTCAGCCACTCGGTCAAATCAGGCAAGTTTCTTCAAACAGGCGAAGTTTCTTCTGTGTCAAAAATCGAAAATGATGAAGTGGATGATGCACTTGGGAGAGGATGGTTCTGTCCATGGGAGATAAGTCGCGATGTTGATGGCAAATTTGCATATTTTATTTTATGCTTATCCTTCTTCGAATATCCGGAAACGCTTATCGTGCAAAAATAGCAATCATCTACATGATTGGAAGACTCTCGCCACAACATGAGAACTGCAAACGGCATTTTCTTTTGCTTCCATTTTATCCACTTTAAAAGTCCGATCTAACAGGAAATACAGCTTATATTAGGTGTCCATGACTTTTCCAGATCTCCAATTCTAAATCCAAAATAGGAGCAGTAAGCTGCTTTTACCTCTTCTGTTTTTTTTTTCAAATGTGTCACTACATAACAACCGCACGTGTAACAAAACTTATTTGGTGAATTTTTACAACATCTTCTTTGATCACTTCCCATATTTGAATGCACATAATGTCTGTATAACTTAAGTTGATAAAATAACACAAAACAATCTGTTATGAGAACGTATGCACAGAAGGCTAATTCAAACGAAATATATAACTTTAAAATAAACTTCGAAATATATGATTGTATTCTGTGTTTGTATTCTAATTTACTCATATTAACACATTATAGCCCACAGAGAATATTTACAATATTTAACGGCAGATCAATAGTAAATAAATAAATCATACTCTTTTTGTTGAGGTTACCAACTTTATCTAACTAACGTTACCTTTATTAATAAGTTATATCTGTATTCTGAAATAATGATAATAAGAGAAATTAATGATAGTATTTCTTAGTTGACCACGTTCGGTAAATATTAGCTTGCGGAATAAATGTTAACATTTGTGAGAAGACTGAAATTAAATTAAAGTTATGTTGCAATAAGGAAAAGCACATAATACAAAATTTTAGTTCCTTATAAATAGCGCACATTTCAACTTTGCGCTGATTGATATCATTTAGGCGAAACAAGGGCTAAAACTACGATTAGGCCGAAATAGCAAACGTTAAATTTAATTAATGCCCTTATGGGAAATTATTATTAGGACCATATCCGGTAATCGTCCGCCCTCCCACACTAACGCATGTAATGTAAGATAAGTATCTCAATTTGCTTGAGCGACCATTAAAGATCAAATTGTCGCAGTTATAAGTCGGCAGCGAACTTGTGGCCTCAATTGAAAACAATAACGCTGCCGAATTAGCTAAAATTGCGTGATATCTATCACTCATTGATAATATCGATATTGTAATCAGTCCAAATCGACTAGTTTTATTACGCTGAACGTCTTTGGTCACTATTATTGGGTGATATCAGTAAGTTTATGTGTGGACGAGATAGTCGGGAGTTGGATGTTGGCCACCCTAATAATTTTATAAAGTAAGCAATGTGTTTATAATGTGTCACCCCCCGTATACGGTGAGGCGTTTATTAGCTGTTTTATGCGTAATCCATATCAATATGGCGACTGGCAGAGTTCCCTTAAATAAAAATAAACGAGTCCAATGAAAAGATAATGGCGCATCACTTCCACGAGTGTTCGCCAAACTCAATACGGAACCCGTATGGAGGGGGAGAGATTGTGTGTGTGTGTTTTTTTCCTCGGTAAAATTTATGCCCCCAATAAAATTTTATGTGCTACGTTTTACGTGTACGATACAAGACTGGAGTCCTTTCCGTTCGTATCTGGCCAGTATCCTTCGTGATTAAAAAAACGGTAACGTTAAAGGATTCAGGACGATGGCCAATTAAATCTTTACTGTGGCAATGTATCAAATTAGCGGGACCGCTGAAGTGACGATAAAAGCGACAGGACTGGGAATATAACGATATCTTCATGAAAAATAAATGAGGCAAATTTATGTGCGGCCGTGAATGGTCGGTTTGAGGACGATGGGGAACGAGAGATGTCCTGGTTTATTATACGGAGGCGTGAAACGGCAGGAAGGATCGCTCGCCAGCGATCCTGTATCCTTTCCGTTCGCTTCTGGTCCCATTGCCGGGCTTGTGTTCGTCCTGCGTAAGGAATTTGCCTACACGTGCAATATTCCGTAAAAGGTTTCCGATCGTTTGTTGTGGGATTTTACAAAAGATACTAGACGTTCCCGGTTAGATGTACCTTTTTTCCACGCATAATGTCCCTTGGATTGCTTCTGTATTGTTGTTAAGTTGGGTTGTGCTATAACATTGATCTGTTTTCATTTCTGTAGCCAATTTTGCTTAATATATTAAATTTTTCTTAGCATATTATTGTCACAAAACATCAACTCTATAGATTTGAAATTGAAAGGAGTGATTTTTACACTTGTTTAACTAAATACACTTGTGTTAGGTCCCGAATGTTTCATAACTAGAAAGAAAGAATTTAATTCAATAAATCTTTATGATTAAAAATTCAATAAATCTTTATGATTACAAATTCAATAAAAAGACAAGGGTACCAATAATTCACTTGTCTTGTGTGATAATTCAATGTCTGTATAACTTAACTTGATAAAATAACACAAACAAACTTGTTGATTCGTAATATTTTGAACATTGTGTTATGAGAATATATGCACAGAAGGCAAATAAAAGATATCTTAGACCTGTCACAACACTTTGATGACTTGATCTATGAAAAGTGATGTTAGGTCAATAAAAATATGTGATCACTGTTCTGGTTGTAGGACCCTTGTTTGTGTAATTTAATTAAAAAAAAAGCAATTGCAATAAAATTGCCGACAGTATGAATAGTAAGAAAAAATTAAGAGAAGAAATAGTCTTAATAGCATTTTTTTTTAACTAGTGAAGATTTAGGATTTTTTTAAAAATAATTATCCATTCAGCATTTTCCGTGTTACAAATTTTGCACATGGATCTTGGTCCAAATTATGTTCAGCCTTTTTGTTTTAACTCCTGATTTATCTCAATCAAATTCTGACAACCTTACTTATACTACTTATACTTAATATGTCAGATTGATAATTATTTCTACAACTTATGCAATTTGTGTAACTGACATGATGTTTTGTGGTCAAAGTTTGGAACTCCGTGAGATACAATTAAGAGTATTGGCCAGCTTTACTGCTACTGCCATTTGTTTCATTCCGATGTTTACTTTCAAAGAAGGAACAATGTTTTAACTTTAACTGAAACCTTATAAATTGAACTACAAATAATTTGTTTATAATTTACTGAAAGAGTCATCAAATCCACTAAAGATTACAAAAGTTATTGGAGATAAAATTATTATAAGACAAGTAGATATTATGTTGCCAGGGTTACTCTTAAAGAAAATGTATTCTTAAAATTATACCGGGTTTTAGAATTGTTATTTTGTCGGTATATTTCGACTATCGCACAAGAACAATGTTAAATTGTATCATGAAAGTAATGTAACATAAAAGTAGCGCACTTTTCATCAGAGGGTGCGAACAATGCCAACTAACGACGAATCTCGCCACTCATAAATCGCCCTACCTAAACACAAATTATCATTCCGTGCCGCCGTGAAAATGCAAACATAAATACGCTTTAAACGCCTCGAAGTTTTTCCACCACGGCTACTTAAAATACGGCATGAATATTCATTGCTGTGGCGGCATTAATATGTAACCGCACACCTCCAGATTTCCGGCATCGCCCGATACTAAAGGGCTCGCCTCTTGGTTGGTCCGTTGGACGTTTTCCTACTTGCTCGCACGCCCGAACCGGCGGCGAAAAAAGACTGAAAGTGCCAACACTAACGTCCGCCAGCTGGTAATTTACCTATAAAAAGTTTTGCGACCGCTGAGTTACTGCTCGTCCACGGTTTATGACCGAGGTGGAATTTATGCGATGCGACCGACAGCGCTGCGTTGACGTAAAATAACGGAGATCCTTTCAATTGCTCGAATTAAATTACTGTTATGACAATAGGGGAAAGTGGACTCAATTAAGTGTAATTGGTGTGGATGAGGAAGGGCGCAGGGGTGTGGGTACAGACGACATCTGTTTGTCTCTTGCTAATTGATGAGTCAATATTTATGTAAGTCTCTATTTCTGATCCGACGTTAGACTAGTTGTTATGTTTGGAAATTGAATTTTGTTTGGCTGAATCCGTTGAAGACTAAATGAAATGGTTGAACGGAAGTATACATTAATTACGTATACCAGGTGCAACAGGGTAGAGTGCTGAAACATTGAGTCATCAAATTCATCAAAGTGTTGTGACTTGTGACAGGTCCATTTTATTTGAAGTTACACATTTCGCTTGAATTAGTCTTCTGTGTATACATTCTCATAACAGATTGTTCAAAATATTACGATTCAACAATTTTGTGTGTTACTTTATCAAGTTAAGTTATACAGACATTCTGTGCATTAAAATATGGGAAGTGATCAAGAAAGATGTAAAAATTTACCAAATAAAGTTTCAATAAAGAGGTAAAATTAGCTTATTGCACCTATTTTGGATTTAGAATTGGAGATCTGGAAAAGCCATGAACACATACTATATGCTGTATTTCGTGTTAGATCGGACTGTTAAAGTGGATGAAAGGAAAGCAAACGAAAATGCCGTTTGCAGTTCTCATGTTGTGGCGAGAGCCTACCAATCATCTACATTAGATGATTACTATTTTTTGCGCGTCTCCGGATATTCGAAGAAGGATAAGCATAAAATAAAATATCCAAATTTGTCATCAGCATCGCGACCTATCCCCCATGTAGAGAACCATCCTCTCCCAAGTTCGCCATCCACGTCATAATCTTCGATTTTTGACACAGATAAAAATTCGCCTGTTTGAAGAAAGTTGCCTGATTTGACAGAGTGTCTGAAATCATTCTGTCAAATCGGACAAAGACAAAGACGTTTATTTTTACAAGTTCAACCATAATCTGTACACTCTGTCACGTATATTTTAATATTACAGTACAACTTCGATAGATCGGACACTCTCCAGTACGGACACTCCAGTAATCCGAACGCTCTTGTCAACTGGACATTTTAGAAATTTTACCTCCCTAGTTCGGACACAAAAAATATAATTTGCAGTTAAAACTAGGTAGAAAATACCAAAGTATTGTTTAACATTAATGTCTTACTGTAAAGCAACCGGATCACATAAATTGTCACTTAATATTAGCAATAGCGGCAAATCTAGAAGCTTTTAAATGCAGAATGAGCTCAATACCAGTTATGTACAAGTCTGATAAAGGACGGATGAGTAGAACAGTGCTTACTGAATGTTTCGAAAAATATTTTAAGCCTGAGGTTAAGACATTTTTAACAGGGGTTAACAGGCCCCAAAAAGCTCTAATGTCGATGCTGTCAACGCGTTTTCTTTGGGCATCAGGTGGTCTGCAGAAAACAATTTTCCCATGGAAATCCTGCTTCTCAAAAGGCCCAGAGAAAAATTACTGATGTAGCTGTATCCAAAAGAATATAAACAAAGATTGACACATTTTTAAAAAATAACTGAAATCTTTTGCTTATTTTATCCATTTATGTTCAGAATTTAGTTTTTAATTTTATGTTTTGGTTATATGTGACCTCGGATGAGAAAAGGGACCTATCGTGCGAAAATAACGTGCAGCATAACGGTACATATTGGAAGAGACCTTACGTGCGAAAATATTGTGCAAGATAACGTAACGACAGGTCCCCTTTTGCGTCCGGGCTCACATATATTCAAATATTCCCAGTTGTTTTCATCTTCATCATAAAAAATGACCCTTCCCAACAAAAGAAAAAAACCTCCAGTGATCCGGATACCTCAATAGTCCGGACATGGTCAGGAACTATATATGTCCGGATTAGCGAAGTTATACTACTTTAGCCTCTGTTTTTAATATGTAGTGGTAAAAGTTTTCACCTGCGATTTACGTTGAATATTTTCTCGTTCCATTCTCAATGCATTAGTCAAATGGGTAACGCAGCATCCCCTTGTTTCTATTTTTTACACATTTTCTGCTCTCTTTTCCTGTCTTGGAAATGCCTCTTTACTCTGTGTTAAAATGTGGGTTGGCTCTTAGCAGTAGCGGCAGCTATCTGGAGCAATTTAACCTCTCGGGTTTCCTTGCTTCGCGCAAGAGGGCCCCCGCGCGGAGGTAAAAGGAATTACATGTTAAGGCCAAGTAACTCCGAATTTACTACTGCGCAAAAGTTTTATGCCCCGTAATTACGTAAAAGCGTTATTTTGTACCCGACGTCGCTGTACCGGGCGTCGGATTAAAAATAAGTTTCGCCAACTAAAAATTGAATTTCGTCAACTCCACAGAACCCATTTATAACAACCCCTCCCAGCACAGTGCGAACAACTCCAATAGAAAGTGGATGGGTTATAATTAAAGTCGACGGGGAGAGAAGTTTTTGGTGGAAAAGGTGCAAAACTGCCGTGTGAATGGGAAAGCTATCGGTAACACTTTTGTTTGGAAAGGTCTGCGGGGAGGCTTAAGTAGATCGACAGGTAAACCGTGGCCCTTTTCATTAATTTTTCCCCAAGTTTAATATGTTTAAAGTGCGCGCCCTCGGACCCCGATGACATTCCTTAATATCGCAAATGGCGGCCGACGTAATTGAATTTACTTTTTGCCCCGGGGTTTGAGTTGGCGCTAGCGGAATGGGCTGCGGCTCTGAGCCGACTTACCCACCCCAAAATTCTACGTTAATTTATTGACCCAAGCGGTCAATTAAAACTGAGCCAAAGTGTGCGATGTTTTGTTCAATTAAAACAAATAGACACCTCTCAGAACTTTACCAATATACCGGCAACCACCGTCTCCGAAATTGAAATCGGATCATTCTATTCCAAGTCATTTTTCTCTTCAGATTTAATTGCGTTGACTTAAAAATATTGGGTTTAAGAGATTTGCATGTAATTTAGTGTAGTGCTTCCATTGTGCTGGTGAGTGATTGTAATGGATATTTTTTGTGTTAATCAAAACTCCTTAAATAGAAGATACAAGTAATTAATGTTAGTTTATCTCTCTTATGTAGTATTTTTAATAGACATAGTCAGTTGAAGTTACATGTAAAATTGCAAAGATTAAATGAAAGATTTCTCATCTAGCTAACAGCGCATATCTCTCTCTTTTTCAAATTTAGGATAAATTTAAAATATTATTATTAAATCTACTAAATAATATGTGCCTATAGTTTATCAGCAATTAATTATTAGAACGGTCCCGTAGGGTTGTATCGTAAATCAAATAAGCCGAACAAGAATTGGCATCGACACGGAAACAAAACCGTTAGCAATTTTCCCTTGTTGGCGGATGTTTGTGCGAAGAGGGTTTTGGGAGGTGGAGGAGGGTAGTTCTCGATTCGCGCGGGAAAATTTACGGCACTGCCTCCTTTAGAGCGGAATACATAAAATATATTGTGCAAAAGTTCAATATGCAGACTGCATTGTTCAAAAGCTTCTGCCGTAAATATCTCATTTGGTTGGCGAAGCGTTATTTATCACTACCAGCAGTAGCTGCACACCGAGCAAGAAGCGCTTACAAAAGTTGCCGACCGAAAAGCACAACAACTTCGGCCATATTTCGGTAAACTTTTCAGCTTTACACCGTGGTCTTTTTCGCGAGAAAGAAACGCGCCAAACACGGAGTTGTTAATTAAATTTACCCTTAAATATTTGATCGATTCGCAGCGAGAGAGAATCTCCTCAGCTCGCTATTTAAATTTCCAATCTCTGGTTAATGTTTGCAGGACCAAGTGCCCGCGGAGTCCGCGAAGTGCTTCGCCTTCTTAAATATCACCGAGTCAATTCAAAAATTAAGCCATATATAATTAAGGGGGCAACGGGAAATAACGAAAACGGGAGCCGAATTAATTATTCGGTCTCTGTTTGTTCCACTTCTTAGCGCGCAAATTGGATGCTTTGCCCGACCAGGACGCTGCCGATGTCCTAAAAGTGAGTTTCCTCTTCGTCTTCTTAATTTTCAAAGCCCTGCCAGAGTTGCACAGCGAAACCCGCTGTGAAATCCCCTACCCAATTTACAGAACTTCAACGTTATCATTTCTCATGTTTATTTTGGTACAAACGCAAATCAGATTTAATGAAGTATATAATTATGAACTAGATTTAACATTTTGCGTCGACTTCAATGGTATTTCTAGCAGATTCTAGTCTAGACATAAGTTTTTTTTGTGTTATTTTATCAAAGCAAGTTATACGGACATTCTGTGCATTCAAATTAAAAAAAAAGTGATATTCGACAATGGATCAGAGCTTATCCTGGGGTCCAACGAATGTCGCCTATCCTACTAATAAGACAGTCAGGAAATGCGGTTTGCATTTTTAAATTTATGCATAATATTGTAAGTAGGTTTTCTGCACGGAAAAGGCTTTCTAAAGACGTGTTTACAAACAAATTCACAACGTTGCATGGCAATACGTTTCGTTTTGTAGTACGTTTCAGTAAGTGCTTTATCAAATTTGACATTTAAGTAGTTCTGTAGCCCATTCAGCAATCTAAGCACGTCTGAAAAGAGAATAAATCCGCTTTAAGATATATAGTGTGGACATACATACATCTCAGTGTCAATTTTGCACCAGTTAGTAAGTGTATATAGTAGTAGGGGTGGTGAATCGAGTTTCTTGAGCCCCAGGGCTGAAGTAGTAAGTTGGGTGTAAGTAAGGTGTCACGAATTCTGGATGTCGTGGAGCCGTTAAAACAAGTGATATACGGCCCCCGGTTGGGTCCATAATCACCGTGCGATCGGGCATCTGTCGGCAACGTTAAGAGAAATGGAACCGAATCGGCATTCGGGGCCCCAGCACACGTAATCGTATTTGATTTTGCCCAGTGATTGCCTAGCTCCGAGCCTGTGTTGACATTGCTATTAAAATCGGCGCTTTTGTACCGCTTTAGAAAATTGCGTATTAGCCGACGCTATTTTCCCAGATTGCCACCAGCGTCGCTTTGCGGATGGCGCTTTGGTTTAAACGCAGCGTTTAGACGAAACATGCGGCGCTGTTGCCGAGTCATGCACGATAAAATGATTTGAGTTGAGAAATATTAAATGGTGTACTTAATGGAAAATCCGTGGTGAATAGTTTGTGACGGAAAAATATCAAGATTTCAGTGGAAAAACGCGTTTTGACGTTCCCTGGAATTTTTTAAATTTTGTGTACTTAATTGACAGAGAGAACTCTATTCTTGAATATCAAGAAAAATTATTCTTGCGTATATAGTGTAACATGTAGAGGATTTTTTTTCTATACAAAGAATATTTTATTCTAATAAGAATTTCAATTTAGTTGTTTAAACGGTTAGTTCTTCTTACGATTTAAGAATTTAGTATGTTTATGTTAAGTATATTTTTCTCTGACGAAGAAAACTTATTCTTCTATAAAAAATCTGATGTGGCCAGGCACATGACTTTATCATACGATACAGCCGTGTTCAGGGGGGCAATTTGGAAGTTCAAGGGGCATCCGCTTACTATGATTTAATTTTTTTTTCCAAAAAATGGAATGGACATAAATTATACAAAATTTTCTCTACTATAGTTTATAATTTAACTATTTTGACGAAATTACAGAAATGGCGGCTAATTTGCAAAATCGTTGAAAAATGATAAGAGTAAACCTCGAGTTCCTTTGGGCCCTTTTGGACAAAACTTCTTTCAGCTCTAAGTTTAGTCACGAACCTTCTAAATATGAAGTTTCGTCTCGATACCTTCAGTAGTTTCTCCGGAATCGTCGCCACAAAAAACGGGTACACACACACACACAGACATTTTTTGTACCTTGGTGAAACATGTTCAGGTGACTCAAAACGACATATTTCCGCTAAAATCTCAATTTTTTTTCGACACAATTACAATACTTTGTCATACTACGTATGATAAAGTAAAATCTGATGTGGCCAGGCATATGACTTTATCATACGATACAGCCGTGTTCAGGGGGGCAATTTGGAAGTTCAAGGGGCATCCGCTTACTATGATTTAATTTTTTTTTCCAAAAAATGGAATGGACATAAATTATACAAAATTTTCTCTACTATAGTTTATTATTTAACTATTTTGACGAAATTACAGAAATGGCGGCTAATTTGCAAAATCGTTGAAAAATGATAAGAGTAAACCTCGAGTTCCTTTAGGCCCTTTTGGACAAAACTTCTTTCAGCTCTAAGTTTAGTCACGAAACTTCTAAATATGAAGTTTCGTCTCGATACCTTCAGTAGTTTCTCCGGAATCGTCGCCACAAAAAACGGGTACACATACACACACACACACACACACACACACAGACATTTTTTTGTACCTTGGTGAAACATGTTCAGGTGACCCAAAACGACATATTTCCGCTAAAATCTCAATTTTTTTTCGACACAATTACAATACTTTGATAAAGTAAAACAAGTAGACGCTCAAAAAAAATGTTTTGACGAAAAAATAGTTTCTTGATCCAATATTCTTACTCTGATAGATACATACAAAGTTGTGCAATTACTTTACAGATGGCGCTAACAGTTTCTGGCGTCTTTTGCCATATATTACCGCTATATAAGTTTGACGAAACAATATACAAACACTCAATATCGTGATTCGGACCGCGGAAGTCTCCAATCTAAATAAGATAATAAGCATTCAATATTAAAATGCACTTCCTTCTCCACCCTGTAGATAATAACATGTAATAGGATGTATTACCCTATTCTAGCACGATTCTAGCAGAGCGACGTGAAAATAGCACTAAACTTCACAATTTAACTTGCAAATCTACTGCCTATGCTGTGAGGGTGGATATCTCCACTCTTGCTCGTGAAAAAATTGGAATTCGTCGCTCCCCGATCTCGGCTGTCATAAAACCTACCCCCCGTCGATGCCTCGACTTCAACCATCAATATCTCGTAGCCCGCGGTGAAAAAATATTGCATAATAACATTACTATTCAATATTCGGACGATTCGTCGAGATCGGGGCAATATCTGCGCTATTGGGAACCACCCTCCACCCTTACATACACCTCTAACCGAATCCACCAGCAGCATTTAACTGTGGAGGGTGTTGCAGGAATACCAACCTGTCAGGCGCCCGAGTCTCAAATAAAATTTACTACCAGTTGGTATATATCACGAAATGTAGCTGGACGGAATCCGTGGAGGAAGTAGTGGGTTCTGGGACGCTTAAATGGCATCAATAGCTCGTGTAGATATATGTTTTGAGGAACTGCAAACGCGAGAAGTGTCAAATTAATATAGTGTAAAGTGGGCGTTCTGATTATGACCTGATATGACTCATAAAATAAAAGTATTTCTATACATTGAGTTTAATAGTAAATAATGGTATCTGTATGTAATTCCCAGTCAATCTTGAAGGGATTATAATGCCAGATAACTATAAATATTGATTTTTTACCGGCCGTTGCCTCTAAAATCACATATATGCGGAGTTAGAGCGTTTTTGCTGCATCCTACGCAACATCGAGGTACGCAAACAAGACGTCACGGTCATCACAGTGACATCTCCCATCCCAGACGCGTCCGACGTGGACGCGATGTTGTAATTATTCCCGCATTGTCAACGTGAAAGCACGGAATTGCTCCACAGACCAACATAGCCGTATATATACCGGGTACAAATTAGTTTAATTAGAGATAGAGTGTGTGGTGGATTTCCTGCGTTAGCGGAAATGACGTCGCGGCGGCGGTGACGTGGCACAAACTGCCGTTTGTCTGGAGTCATGAGACAATCGCGCGAATTTAATTTTGATGATTTAGTTTAACGAGACTCGTATGGCCTGCCTGCTGGCAATAAATAATCAACTTGAAATTCAATTAGAGTTGCCGCCGCGGCCGCTAGTATGGGCGAGATCGCGCAGCGCCCTCTGGTTGCTCCGGACGCAATAACATCGA
Source organism: Aphodius granarius (assembly GCA_963971325.1). Taxonomy (NCBI): domain Eukaryota; kingdom Metazoa; phylum Arthropoda; class Insecta; order Coleoptera; family Scarabaeidae; genus Aphodius; species Aphodius granarius. The sequence continues at coordinate 20,283,350 of OZ020226.1, forward strand.
TACGACTCTGTATTGTAAATCATCCGATTGCAAAACGCGACGTCGACGTTGGTGTCGGTCGCACGCCCGCCACCAAACCTATATTACTATTTACCGAGGCCCGGAATATTAGATTGGATTCGACCGGAGTACGGCTAATTTTAATATTACCGCTAGCCGGCAGCCCGTTATAGGGTTATCAATTTGGATAGTGCTTATCTAGTTATTCGTTATGGTGTAAATAATCCAGAGGGGTGTATTTTCAATGAAATTTATAGACCCGGGTCTGATCTCTTTATTTTATTGCTTTGACCAACTTTTGTACGTTACAGTGAAGTTGGTCCTTTATGCTACGGTCGCTGTTTTATTAGCCGCTAGTTGCTGGTGCTGGTAGCAGCAACAGCATTCATCAATCATTATTTCAATTATTATTAATTAAATTATATATTTTCATTAAAGAAATTTCTTCCAGGTCTTCAATTGTTTTCCATTATATTTCTAAATATTGTTCAAAAGTTACTGCTTTAATCTGTAATTTAGTTTCTATTTTATATTTAATGTTTTATTTATATTAATTTAAAACACAAAAGTAATTCAATCAGTTTCCGTCAAATTTATTAATTAAAATATAATATACAATTATACAATTTAATATACAATTGCTATAATTAAAATCCGATGTATTTTACAAATATATTAATATATATGCATTTCTACTTCAAATAAAGCTCAATACGTCAATTAACAAAAGTAATGTATTGTTGCTTTAAATTATTTATTATTATCGTCGGTTGGTATTTTCTACAATACCCACATTTGTCCTGAGCCAGCAGCCCAAGCTCCAAACAGCGGCTAATGAAAGTTCAACATGTTCAACTTTACAAGCAACAGCCAAAATCATTCGTCTGCATGCAAAAATAGCGGCTGCTGAATGGTCACATTATGCTGGTTAACAGCGGCTAGTAATCTACAGCAAGGAGCAAATACTAAAACAGCGTAGTGTGGCCACCCCATGTTTCGCATTCCAATCAACGTTGTAGCATAACTTTTCGGTCAGCGACTATTCATTATGTGATCAGTATTTTAACTAGCTCTGTGTATATGTCAAAATTTTCGATTTTAGTTATTGGGCATTCTAGAAATATGTGGTTAAGGCTTCCCACCTGTCCACATTCGCAATATGGACATTTTAGGATACATTTTAGGTTATCTGCTATCTGTTACTGTTGTTACGAATGTCCGGCAGGGGGCGTTTCGGGTTTGACGTTACTGTGGTAATAGCGGCAAAACACGGGTCGACAAAAATCGATTTTTTGGATCGAAAATTGTTTTTAAGGCCGTTTTTTGCTCAAAACTCTTTGCGAAGGGTATTTAAAAGGATCTTATCGTAAGACATGAGAGCGAGCGGCTTTTATAAGGTCGGCAGGAACGATTAAAAAATGTAAATTTTTGACGTTCATCAATCCGCTTGTCGGAATTTCTAGACGTCACGTGACAGTTTCTCGAGGTTCACCTTCACCCGAAGAGGTGCAAAAACGTGATTTTTTTTTCAAAATTGACGCATTTAATTTACAAAATATCGCGCAGTCCACGCGGAATTATGTCCTTTTTTCAGTTCGAGCGTCAAAAGTAATATCGAAAAGCCCAATTTTGCAGCTACTCGATCGCAAATTTCGGCGTAAATCGGCGATTCCGCTGAACGCGCCCTGCACTTGAAAGTTTGTAATTAGTATAGGTAGACAACTGTATCGCTTAAAGCCCTCTTTATACATTGGGAGAATATTACCTCGCATAATATTTCTAAAAGACATTTCAAAAATACATAATTTCCTGAGTTAACATTAATGCTGTTTGCTGTAAAAGTTAAACAAGCGCTGGTGGACTGGCTGCTGCTAAACTCACTCGCAAACTGGTAAAACAGCGCTGCTGAGTGGTCTCACTATGCTGTTAGCAGCAAGTAGCAAATAGCACGCTGGTAAAACAGCCTAGTGTGACCAGGTCATAAAACTGATTGCGTTGATGCTGTTGTACTGAGAGTATACTTATTTAGGTCATCCTAAATCTGATGTTGTTGTAATCTCTTCTACTTTTAGACGTACCTTTAGGTACATAATTCATTTTTTGATAGTTCTCGTGGAACATACACCGCTTAAAGGTAAATAAACAAGAGCAGCATCACAACAGAGTTTCGAAACGAGGTGCTATCTGCGGACGGAAATTTATGAGCAAGCCAGCGATACAGCATAGAGCCAGAGAGTGTAAATACATCGGTCGACGATGTATACTAAACGACAGGGTCGGTGAAATACGGCTTGGAAAGATTGTATCTTTGACGGGCGCGAGCGAAGTCTGCCGGCGAATGTCAGCGAAATATTAGTAAGGGAGATTACTACATTATTCTCTCCTGGTCGGCGGGGGCGGGCGGTTGGTCGTTGCAACGAGAGCACAAGACGCCGTCGACGCCGCCAGCTTCCTGCGGCACTGCGGGCAATTTTGCCGGCGGATGCAGATGCTCCCGAGGACAGATCACCGCCTCGCGCGACACTATGAAAACATATAGACGACAGAATGACGTAGTGCAGTTACGCCAGACGCCCTGCAGAACGGATGGAGCATCGTTCATGGCGTTTATTCGAGACCATTCAGGCCACGTTCCAGAGATGAATTCCACCGCCTTTTAACTTTGTTGTCTATAGAACTTATAATCTTCTATTTCGCCTTTCTCTTTTATGTAGGTATCTATATTTTTTGGAAATATGATTTGTGGGTGGATCTAAGCATTCTGCTTGAACAATTTTATTGTAAGCAACTTCAATTCTATAGAAATCTCCACTAATTACGGCAAAAACGTGATTTGGCGTAATTTGATTTTGCTTCTTTCCATATTTCTCGCTTTTGTATGCAATTGAAGATCTGATTATGAGTTTTTTAGCGGAAGAACCTGATTGTGGTGCCAATGTTGACGTTTTATCACAATTGCCATTCTAGTGTATTAAATACCACAACATAGAATATTTTAAAGCTGTTTATTAAGTCAAAGTTTCGTGAAGTCCTGAAGATATATATTTTTGCACATTTTCATAAAATTTGACATTGAAAGTGTCAACTAGTTTTACCTTACGTATTTTAGTTTGTTGCTTCCAATATATGTGAAAAAGGTAGAACGTGTTATGAAGTTTTGGTGAGAATTTTGGGTCGAATTCCCACTCTGTTACCGAGGAAATAGCTTAGGGTAGGCCTGATCCTGGCGTCCTGGGCAGAGATTCGCTAATCAATATTTAATGAGGGTTCGGGTAGCAGTTTCAGTACGGGAGGAAGGCAGCAGTAGAGTGACACAACAGCACTGCCTGTCGAGAACCGCTTGATTGTTTTAATCATTTACGGCGAGTAACAGGCGTTACTCTCAGTTTTTATGGACCGGTTAAATATCAGGTTAAAGTTTAAATTCATTATTTTAAACCCCAGCTTTTGAGTGTTAGTGTCTATATAAGTTGATCTGGAAAGTTGCTAAGTAGTAATGAACTTGGTATCAAGTAGTAGTGAAACTAGTGACCACTTATTTTATACCCAATCTTGTTACTAGTGGTGCATTACAGACAATTTTTCTGGTTTAAAAACAGCTGTAGACACTTCAGATTAGCGCGAAGTTATCCACGGGCAGTAATGGATCAGATGGAAGAAATATCAAGCGGACAACATTTTATAGTAACTTGCAGTGTTGAGTACCTACCTATTTTATTGAGTAGATATATTCAAGTACAAATAGATTGACTTAATATTTGAACTTTTTTTCTTACAGCTTTTGTATGTACCTAAATCAAATCTATTATCTATATTATCTACCTTCCACAATTAACTCTTTGAAACCAAATATGTTGACAGGTTTGGCCGAAGAAAACAATATTTATTAGACTACCAATACTTTCGTTCCCTTTTTCATTTCTATTTCGCCAGAATTAAGTAGGTATCGCCAAAACCCTTTAAGATAATAGGGGATGGAAACATAAGAAGGAGAAGGCTTACACACGGAATTTATTCAGCGTAGAAGGGAAATTACCATTAGTGACCGTACATTGCCTGCGTGAGGCCCTAAAAGTTCGTTCCTTAGGCTATTTTCAAAGCTGACGCGCGCGCCGAAGAAGGGAAATTAAATTTGCAATGTACCGACGACGTTTCTTGCCATCCCTCCAGGAACGACGTCTTCGCTGATTATTAGTCCCACCCTACTATTACTACTACCCCCGCTACGTGTTATGATTCCTTAAACCGAGACGCTCAATTAAATCCAAGCCTCCGTTTCACTTCCGACAACTGCCGCGCCCTTTATTTTATTCCATTCGCATATAGAACGACTCATCTACATATCACCAACGTGAACGCCCATTCCAACCTTCCCTTAGGGAACTGTTAACGTGCTTTTACCATCAGAATAATTGGAAGTTCGAAGAGTTACCAGCGATTTCACAAAATACCACCAATTCACTTTCCTCTCATTAATTTATACGTACCAGTCGAGTATATTCAGTTCTCTACCATCTAGATATCTTGTAACGTTCAGAACCAACTCAACGCACCATAACACATAGAAGAACTATTAAAAAACTTGACACGTTCACCTCATGCTGAAAGCCATGATATACTGGCTGTTTCTGTACACAATCATTTTAGATAAAGGACGCGTCACACAAATGAGATATGTCTTCCAAAAGCAACGTGCGAGCGCCAGTTTCGCGTACGCGTTTCAGCCCTCACTTAGATAACTGCAAAACTAAATGCGGCAGCGGCGTATCTCTTGACATAACTCGTCAAATACAAAGCTCCATTCTTCGCATACGAGAGCAGCAGTTTCAAGGGGTTTGGGAGGCGCTTTGTAAAAAACGCGATGTGGCAGAAATCGTCCAAGCGTATAATAATTTGTGCACCGACTTGCTGGAAGTAGATAATATTCTATTCATTATTCGACCTGCTTTCACTGAACGTTTGCAAACTGCGCTGATGAGAATCGGAACTGAAATCAATAGCAGATTTAATTAGAGGAGTTTGCAATTGAATGTATGGCAGCTTTCATGACTACTAATGCAACTAAATTGCTGCATGTATTGTTAATATCTCACTTTATGTTACATAGTAGAGATGGGCTTATTAGTTCTTTTTAATGAATTAGTTCTTCCGGATTAGTTTACAAAAAGGAACTAGTTCAGAGAACTAGTTCTGAAGAACTACCTTGATCCTGAGACATACTACTTCTATAAACGCGTCTTCGTGTGTTCTAGCACGTGTATATCTCGTTCCAAACGAAACTAGAATCTAGTTTGGACAGTATCGATGTCTGCCTTTCCACTTTGTCTTTTTCTTGAAGAATCGTTATTTTGTTTTGAAAATAAATAATTATTTATAATTATATTGATCGAAGAATCGTTGTCTTATTTTATTTAGGTATATTTTTTAAATATTTATTTAATAAGGCATAAAAGACATATTGCTGCACGTATTTTAGCCTTATTCATACTGCAATTTTAGGTGGAATTTGGGTATTATTTATAAATTATAGTATAACATATACTGGCGAAACTACTATTAACAGTGTAATCCATTATCCAATAGGAAAAAAACTATACTCTAATTATATTTTTGACATCCGCCGTTAGGTAAAGAAACAACTGGCGGGCGGGGTGCTTTGTCGCTCGTTTGATGTCGCCACAACTCGTTCACTGAATGGGATATGTTTCACCAAAGCAGGACTTTCGAACTAGATTTCATGTCCCTACAAGTCGTTCACTGAATGAGATATGCATAGAGATATGTTTTGGCAAAGCAGGTCTTTTGTGAACTAGTTCTTTTTATTTTAAAGAACTAGTTCTTTTGTTCTAAGCCGGGAGCCATTCTCTCGGATTAGTTCGTTCACGAACTACCCACCTCTATTACATAGGTAGTGAAAAAAAAGCTCTAGTCTCCATTTTCTATAACATTTGTCTAGAACATTTTTTCGTTTTTCTAAACATAACGTAAATATTGCCCACACCGACGCATATAACTCATTATGTTTATTAATAAGTTAGATGTATTGTACTCAAACAATACGTATTTTCGATATTATATAATTTTGCTCGTTAAAATCGTATTCAATAAGCGTATACAAATTACAGCAACGTCCCTCAAAATCTAGTAGAATACTTACCGGTTCGCTAATTACCATCATACCTTTTATATTAAAATCATAACGAAGGAAAATTAATTGAACCTTAGAAGCCAAGCGAGCTTTGCTGTAACGCTTTCATTGCTCAAGTGTCTCAATCACTCGACATCAAACAAAGGCTAATAATGACCTCGAGAGTCTCGTCCCCGGAAAAACATCAGAAATCAGGAGATAAATCAAAAGCAAACACGGTTCCCTTTGATATCCATTATCCTGGGCGGCGTTTGGCGTCGCGGTGGTCCTGCGAGCCCTCGCTGGATTTCATTTTCGGCCGTAACGAACCGTACAACCCCTCGCTTCGTTTTCACCCAGTTAGCCGTGCTCTCGTTTTCAATTAGCACTTTTTGTCGACGCGGATGGACGCCATTCCCTCATCACCAGACCTACGATATGTAAATTTGACACGCTCGTCCAAGAAGGGGATATTTTCCGTCGCAATCGACAGAAATTTAAATTTGAATTAAGTCTTTGGTTATACAACTTCATAATTAGAACAAAAAAAATCGAATACCATTTCTTTTCTTGACGTACCAGATACCAGAAATAAAGTACTAAAAATACAAATTCTGCGACTTTAGAACTGCAAAAAGTAGTTTTATGCCTTGTTGGTGGTGGCAGCCTGACGTGTCTCATGTGTCATTAAAGTTTACCATCTTACACGACGTATAATGTAGGCTTACTAATGATAGCCCCAACGACTTGCGTGCGTAGTCGTCCTTTCTTTGCCCCTCATTACCCCTAATGCATTATCACATTTCGTCGTATTGATACTGGCTTAATTATGTCAGATGATGATGTAGGGTTAATGTGGCGAGCGTAATAAAGGAAATGACAGCGGGTCTCGTGTCACGAGAACAATTTGTATTTACATAAGCAAGCCAGCCGCCAGAGGTCGCGTGCGTGTCCAACTTCCAACCAGTGTTCAGTCGGCCAGATAAAACTTTTCCTCGCCTAGTTGGTCTACGGTAATTTCCACAGACAAATTTCCATAGACAAATTTCCGTAGGCAAATTTTCATACGGACAAATTTTCCGAGAAGCAATTTCTCAAGAAGAACGTCCCGTAACAAGTTGAGTGCCTTAACAAGCTGTGATTATATTAGAGAGCAGAAGCAAACCATGGCATAGTGAATAGCTTTAGGGGGATCAAAGTGCACATTTGATGACACCTCTTATAGAGCGAGGGGTCCTGAGGCAAATTACGTTCAGGAATGGCCGGATTAGGCCTTTAGAATACCAGCGCAGGCGACGCTCCAACAGTTTCTCACGCTGATTACAGTCACAGTCTTTGGACAACTCAAGGGAGGGTGACAAAATGAAAGTCTTTGCTCAAATTTGATAATATATATTCTTATCGACTTGAGTTTTTATATTTTGTTCAAGATTACAGTTTTTGTATGTTTATATTATGTTTTTTTTTTCACGCTAACCGCAATCTGTAAGAACAAAACGAGTTAAAAATTTGTGTAATTGTTTTAGTTATTTTGACAATGACATAAATGGTGGTATAGCGGATAATACATCGATAACACTACTATATAAAATAAATATCTGGGATGGCCCTCACCCAACTTTCCGACTATGCCGTTGGCACAAGGAAGTGTCTTTGTGAAGCCAGAGCCACTCTGTACCCTACCTAACGTCAGTCTCTGTGCCATAATAACATTTTTCTACTTTGCATTCACAATGCACACATTGTAACACTGTTTTCGGTGTTACAATTAGCAAATTGTAACACCGTTTTTAGTAACTTTTTCTAAGATTGGTGACAATGATATCAAATGCATGTCAAACGAAAATACACATAACCACAAAAGTAAGCACAAACTGATTTTTTAGAATCGCACAAACTGCGAAGTATGTATATTTTTATACATATTTAAACATGCGTGTTGCATCCTAGGTTTCGTACTACTAGTATATGATGGTATATAATAATTATCAATAATTACTTTTTCACAGATATTTGAATTTAAGTGACAGATGACAGTGTTACCAACGGTTGCACCCATAAATACTCTAGATTGGAATTTTACCTAATATACTTCTAAATTTTTATAAAATTAATGACGCAACGTAGAAAAAATAGTATATTACACTTGTTTTATAAGACATATTGGCGCATTCGTTCATTTGGGGCACGAGGAGCGCCAGCGACGAGAAACAACTCATGGGCCAATTTGACGTCTTATAAAACTTGTATAATAATATACTATTGTCACACCGATGTTTAATGTAATGTCATGTCAGTGTACTGACGTTTGTCAAAATCTGACAATTTGCTACACAGCGACGAAGGCTGTGGATTCTGTCAAGCCGTTTCTATAAAAGCTAATAGCGCCTAAACCGTTCATCCCATTGATCTGTAAATTAGTATACTTATTTAAAATAACTGGAGGATGAGCTGATATTAGTTTGGCCAAAATCGTATAAATCCCGAAGAAGACGCATGTAACATTTGCCACTTCCGGTTGTCATATTGTGGCCAAAAATAATCCAGTTCGTCCCCCGGCAATTCTAAATAAGTATGCAAAATTTCAGCCTGATCCGTTGTACCGCTTGGATGCCATTGTGTTCACAAACATACATACACACATACATACATTTTCCAGAAATCATTGCAATCGATTGAGGAAACCCCAAAACACGTATTTCCACTGAAATCCCAAAATATTTTGAAAAAATTTTTAATTTACAAATATCCTATGCTCTAAAACGGATAGTTTTCAGGAATATTAACGATCAAATGTAGAGTAGTTTCAAACTAAGAAGAGCCCAGTTGTATATGCAACCAATCATACCCAGTGTATGGTTTATAAATTGTCTGTGTATATTTGGTTGCATATACAATTGTGCTCTTCTTAGTTTGAAACATCTATACACTAAATTTAACCCAGCTTAAATTTTTAATGGTGTTTTGCTTGTGCTGCAGCTCCAACTTAACTTGAAAAGATACTGTTCTTCAACTAATTATGAATTCATTGAATAATAAGGCAATATACTGTAGGAATACGGAAAAGCACAAAAGTTGTAAAGAAATTATATTGGTTGAATTTCTTTATTGGATTTGAGCCAAGTCGTTCTATCACTGCGCCAAGTTCTATTCTCAATCATATCTTATTATTAACGACTTCTAACCACTAGTTACTAGCCTCACTCCTAATAATTTCTAAGTTTTATACTCAATCATAACTTATTATTAATGACTTCTGACTACTACTTACCCGGCCTATAAAATTGAACAATGGGAATATTAAAACAAGAATGTTCATTCTATCATGCATTGTATATTCCGTTTCACATTGTTCCCAAACCTATGATCACCAAATTAATGTATTATTTAAAACTAATAATATCTTTTCTTGTTGCAGGCGTGCAATTTTGAGCAATCCGGACCTGTTACCATCAACATCACTATACAACCTCCTGGCGAACGACTTCTGGGGTACACCGCTGAGCGACAGTGGTTCCCATGGCTCATACCGACCATTATGCGTGTTGACCTTCAGACTAAACTACAGCCTAGGTGGCTTTCAACCATGGGGGTACCATCTAGTCAATGTCCTCCTCCATTGTCTAGCCACTGCCCTAGTAGTCAGGGTGGCCAGGCACGTTCTTCCTAAAACTAAACCTCCAGTAGGTCCATGGATAACGGGACTTCTTTTCGCAACGCATCCAATCCACACGGAAGCTGTCGCTGGAGTTGTCGGAAGAGCTGACTTAGCAGCATGCAACTTTTATCTCCTCGCGTTTCTGGCCTATGTAGCACACGTGAAGTATCGCGAAGTTGTCTGCTGTGACAGGTTCGAGTGTCCTCACTTGAAGCACCTGCGCGAACATGACAAATCCAAACTATACCGCGGTAAATATAAGTTTGTGGTGAACCTGAATGTGACGCACTGCAGCTGGGCGAAGAAGTTGGCCAGGAATTCGCTGGATAGTGATTTCTTGAACGGACAGGTGTCCGCGGAAAGAAAGATGTCTGCTTGCTGTTGGAAGAATAGAACATTGGAGTGGGTTAACTTGGTGGGGTGTCTGTGCTTATGTGTTGCTGCTATGTTAAGCAAGGAGACCGGTGTTACTGTCATGGGGATTTGTGTGTTGTACGACTATCTACATTCTTCACAGAGTTTGAAGGTAAGATTCTTAAATAGAATTTCCTCTTTAGAATATAAATTTTAAAGAAAAAAATCCTCTTCGTGCAAGAATAAATATTTTCTCTCTGTGTAGTACTGAAATTTTCGGTACACCCAGGTTCTTGCTTTTCATCAAACCATCCACCAATAACAAGTAGTAAATTGGCAAAACCTGCAACTGCTAAGGAACTGAGTATGAATACCCGTCATAGTGGCCTTAACACCTGTACATATTTCCCGTTACTGTTGAGAAATCTGCATCGCTAATAATTCCGGTTGTACGACGGCACAGCCAGTAAATCCAATGTTAAAATTCAGATTCCCGCCGTAGGTGTAATTGAATGTGCGCTCCGCACGCTAATGCCCCATATATATTTCCAGCAAACGGCCTTCCCCCGCTACCTACGGCACTGCCGACGACGACGACGGTCGTCCCATTTGCGAAAATCTCGTAAAATGCATTAGGAATAATACCCGGCTCCGGGAGGCATAACTGAACGCCTCCCCTACTTCTCTCTCGTCAATTTCAACGATCCCGGAATTTACTGTTATGCAAATTAAAAAGCGGATTTCGAATAGATTTTATTTAACAGCTCACGAATTGTAACGGTAATGCTCGAATTCATGTAGGTATGTAATTTTACACGAAGCAAAAGCACCGCTTACCGCCCCGCTAGAGCTGCCGCTCAATCGTCGTTAGTTTCGTGGACGAAGCCTTAACAGCCAAACCCTAAATATTGACCAAAATTATCTTTCAGATGCGAACGTAGGCAGCTAAAAAATAAAATTGGAGAACTACGAATCCATAACGGCTCGGGAAACTCGTGCTGAAGTGACAGTATCTCAACCCCAGAAAAAAAAAGTTTGCTTTTACGTGGGGTCCGTTTTGGGATCTGCCCGGCAAACTTTTCCGAGGGTAATCAAGTTCGAAAATTAAAATCGGGCTTCCCGCAGTTGCGGTCAGCCACCGCTGGCGTCGAATTGGCCTCCTACGCGCGCCACAGACAAGAACTCATTAAGTCAGGAAGTTGGCGAAAAGTTCTCGGCCGATTCGAGGGTGAAAGCTGACATTGTCGTGCCGCGATTTTAAAAATAAGAAGTTACCGCGTTAAGTAAGCTACCGGATGAAGAGCAAACTTCACTGGATTATGGTCTTTTGCTGGCTCTTAGACGAATTCATAAGTTTCTTACGGATGGCAGTATATTCGTGAACTTGGAGATTTATGATCAATTATGTCAATTATTCACGATGTGGACTTAGGATAACAATCTTTGATGTTTCGAATCAAACATGATATGTTTGTTTCCTATGTTTCCAGAAAGTAGAAGAATTAATTACACAAGGGAACAGATCCTCAACATCGTGACACACGTAAAGATCCTTCCGTTTTAAAATATGCTTTAAAAGGCTCGTTATTCTTTGTAAATGAAGACACCCTCACACCTTTTGCGAAAAGATTCCATTAGACGCTTATCGTGCAAAAATAGCAATCATCTACATGATTGAAAGGCTCTCGTCACAACATGGGAACTGCAAACGGCATTTTATTTTGCTTCCTTTTCATCCACTTTAATAGTCCGATCTAACAGGAAATACAGCATATATTAGGTTTCCATGACTTTTCCAGATTCAATTCTAAATCCAAAATAGCAGCAGTAAGCTGCTTTTACCTCTTCTGTAATTTTTTTCAGATGTGTCACAACATAACAATTTTTACAACATCTTCTTTGATCACTTCCCATTGATTCGTAATATTTTGAACAATCTGATATGAGAACGTATGCACAGAAGGCTAAACGACAGCTATAACAGCACCAACAACAACTATTCTGAAAACGTTGTGACTTTTTAATTTAATAGTCCAAAAATATATCTACAATGGAGAATTCCGCGCTCCGAATCAATTAATTCTTGATATCCGGGAGGAAACCGCGTTATTGACGTTACAATTGTTGACCGGAAATCAAGAATTAATCCAAAAATTTCATTAAAAAAACATAAGTTTGTTATACCCTTAAGAAATATCTTTTATAATAACACCTAACAAAAATCTGTCATTAATGAAGTAAAGTTCCTCAAAATGAAACAATTTTTTGCACATTTACGTGCAATTTCCTCAACGAACCATCGGAGACTAGCCAGCCATACATTCCGGTCGTAATACGATAGCTTTTTGGGGATGGGATGAAATGAGATTGGTGAGATGGCGTTCGCGAATATCAAATGGGTGTAAAACTTGATCGAGTGGGTGAGAATTTGCGAGAAGGGCACCGGGTTCGGCCCGGGGGCGGTATAAGCGGCGGCTGTGGTGGCGTTGGGGAGATGCTGCTTGCTAGAAAGTCGACACAAGTTAGCTGGGCATCCGTCTCCAGTCGCTCCAGGCTATTACATTACAGGAATGGCTGCGATAAATCGGACTGGAAGCGCCGCCGCGTCTGATAAACATGTAAATACGACGATAGGGGGCGGTAGCGGCGGCGGCGGCGGTCGCGCTTACACCGCCAAAACATCCCCCGCACTCATTCCGCGATATATCCGAATCGATGTAATTTATTGTTATTAAAGGAATTGAACTGGTCGACAATGTGCGTTGTTCGCATTGTCTGCTATGTTCGTAAATTTTTACTACGTTTAAATGGGAAAATGCTAGGGCAGGTACCGTAGTTTTAGAACTGGATGTTTACCAATCGAACTGAAACAAGATATATATCCGAAAAATTGACATGGATTGAACGACATACTAAACGGAACCTTGTGAAAATGTGTCTGTATGTATGTATATGTGTATGTATATGTCTATGAACGCGCCCAAACTGTACAACGGATCAGGCTGAAATTTTGCATACTTATTTAGAATTAATAATAATAATAATAATAATAATAATAATGATAATAATAATAATCCAAGCCTTAACATCCCCCAACAGCTTTCGAAACGTCTTAAGATGTTTGGCTCCCAGCATTCGCCAAGGAGTGAGGAAAACCACAGAAAACCTCACCCTGGAAGCAGGTCCCCGGGCTCGGACCAGAGACCCCCTGAGTGCAACGCTAACATCTTACCGCTAGGCCACACTCAGGCACTCAGGCTTGCTAGGGAACGAACTTTCTTATGGATACATCCCCCATTAACATTAAATATGTGTACCAATTTACAGATAAATGAGACGAGCGGTTTAAGCTCTATAAGCGCTTATAGAAGGAGTCAGATAGAAATCCACAGCCTTCGTCGCCGTGGTTACGAATTGGCAGATTATCGATAAACGTCAGTGGTCACTGACATGATATGACATTGAATGCTATACTATGACTGACGTTAGGTTAGGTTCCAGGATGGATGTGACTTCACAAAATTGAATAATTGCAAAATTATTTAGACACTTTAATGTGCCAACGATATAGTCCGAAAATTGGGTGGAGGCTACCCCGGATATTTCTTCTTTTATTCTCTGAGTATAGCCACAAGAGTTTTTGAAATTGTATGTTGTTTTAACATTTTCTTTGAAATGAAAATCGATGGCAGAAGTTTTGTGCACGGATTTACGCAATCAAAAGCTGAACAACGATAAATTTACATCACAGTCACAATATGCTACTTCTTATCTAACTACATACAATTCCAGTATGCAAATTGATAAGTAACGACCCATACCCCAATTTTACAGCTCGAATAGACCGAGGCGTTAAGTAAATCAAGACGGTCTTCTAGATAGTATAAACTTCTTAACGGGCGAAGTTCACGAGTGTGTTTTCTATGTAATCCGCCAGGGGTCGCCATAGTCGCGCAGTGGCGCAACACCTTCGCCCTCCGACACTACCGCCCCCAATTAATTCGAGTGCAAAGTTCTGTATTGTCTCAAAATATCGCACCGTAAGACCGGTACGGGCGTATCGTAACTTTTAATATTCCCGGCTTATTAAAATATTAGCGAACTAGACGATAAGCAGCTGGTCTTTGTAAACTTTGCCGGTACGGCACTGTAAACCCCCTATCGCCTCACCCCGCGTAAATATTTTCTTCTTAGCATTAATCATACGACTTATTAGTGCGCGAGAACAGCCGGAGCGATCTGTTTGTTTTGGTTTCCTCATCGGTAGTCATAGCTCAGAATGAAGCTTTCTCCTTGCTGTTATTAATAGAAAGTGTATATTATTTATGTGCTTGGCGGCGGGAATTGATTGTTGTTGATGGTAATAACATAACCAATGTTGTGTATTTCTGACTTCAACAAGAAGAATTTTTTTGGTAATAAACCATTTTTTATCTAGTTTTTAAAACATCAACATATTTTTGTGCAAGCTGTATCTACAATGGGTATTATAACATTGCAATAGGTCTATAACAGGCTTCTAAATTTATAAAAACAGCCATGAAACACAAATTTTGAAGGCTCCGCTGTTGTTATTTCTGTCGTCAAACTTAAACTTTCAAAACTTAGTTTAACTTCAATTATATTGCTAGTAGAACATAAAATTTAGCACATTTAGGCTTTAAAATATAGAAAATAAAAGAGATTTGTGTTTTTTCTTTCCGTTTCAAAACCCCAATGGCGCGCCGCACATGGTAATAAACATTTTGAGAGGGTGGTTGTACATGGAAAACAGCAATGTTTTATACGAGAAGCTAATGGAATAGAATCCCCATACCCCAATAAGTTAAGATTATTAGTAGGGTACATAAATCCTAGGATCAGACACTTAATTGAGTCGAGCTATTTGAAGCTAGTGAGCTAGCCAGGACTGCGGGACCGCGCAGTATACACAAATTTAATCGTGCGATAAATTCGGTCCCAAACCCCCTAAATATCGGGATATATATACGTGGGGGATGTTTGTTGTTGTCGCTGGCAGAGGGGTGGTCGGTATAAATCGTGACCATTCACCTCCATCCACCTTGCGGCGGTGCCCTCTGCATCCGTGTTCCCAGAAATAAATAGTGGACAAAAATATCCGTTATAAATAATCAGCACGGGGATAATAAATCTGCGCGCGGATGATGGTGGAGACGAATAAAAAGCTGTGAAATCCGCGTGCGGCGGCCCTTTGTTAACGGACAACGATGCCGCCCCCGTTATACCCGCATTTTTATTCTCGCGACCGTTGCCTTTGTCTACTTAATACCGCTACTCACAAAAGAAACTAGCTGTGTTGACAATGGAGACTCGGTTTCAACAAAATCCTACGTTCACTATATACCGAAGTACCGTTCGTTCCTCTCTTTAGCGTTTACTACTTTCAAGACTTAGGTTGCCTATACAAACTGGGAATAGATGTTTTTTATTATGCATTTTGATGTATCACAAATCCCAACATCCATGTAGATTTCTTGAAATATAAAGTATATGGGCCTAAATAACACAGACGCTATTGCCATTGAAATGCTACTGGTTAAACAAACCCCCAGTAACGGAGTTACTCGGTGACTTTAAACGAACGATATCGCCGTACAATAACCAAAACCAAATATATAGTTTCCTGGGGGGTGGAACGTCGATATTTCAACAGACTGCAACAAGAAGAGCGAATTCCCGCCGAAATTAAATCTATCCGGTCTCCGTTGGGGGCGACACTTGTTCACCGCACTCTGTCAAACGCGCACGGTGAAACATCGGCTGGCGTCGTGGGACAAACTTTTCCAATCTTCGGTGCCTCGGCTGGTCGGAACCGGGGGTAGCATGGGGTGGGGGTGGCGGTGGAACAGACGGTTTGGGCGACAAGATAGCCTCGGAAAGGACGTGACACATTAACAGGTCCCGCGTAGCCTAGGGGGTTGCCGGCCCTGATATTGCCTAGCAGGCCAGCCAACTTACACAGTTACACACACACACACACACATATATATACAACGGGTACATTCTCACACATAAGGCGTGGATCAATGGCCCGTTCGTGAGGGAAATTGTTAAAAATTTAATACCGGCCGGAAAACTAGGGACAAAATGTGGATTTTTACCAGAAGGATGACGCGTGAAATCTTAAAGATGGCTGACGCTGGCTTAACATTGTGATTTATATGTTTCATTAAGGGTAGTTTGGTCGGTTTATTGTGGAAATAAAAAATGTAACAGTACGACTGTACTGTAGAAGTATCCTACTTCTATTCTCTACACAGATATTTTTTTGATCTAATATTTTGTAGAACTTATGTTAATGATTGATAACAATAACTGCAGAAAAATATTCAAACCCTGGGTAAAAAGTTTACTGCTAAACCACGAGATGTAAAAGCAAGAAAAAATGTAAAGGGAACTTAAATTTTAGAACAAATTCTCTTAATTAATGAATTATGTGGCTTTTGACAAAACGGTGAAAACTAAGGTGAAAGTACTACTAGTTGACACTTTAAGTAATGAATTATTAAATATCTGGGATGCCAAACTAATGTGGATTCTGTCAGACTGCTCCTATTAAGTTTTCATAGCTTAATATCATATATCATTAAATTGGAATACATTTAAATCACTCATGTATGAGCTTGTATCAATTTGGTCAAGATCGGTTAAATTTTTAAGAAAATTCATGTCACATTTGCCACTTCCTGTTGTCAGATAGACAAAATTTCATTTCAACCCGATCCGTTGTATATTTTGGGTGCTATCGTGTTCACACATACATTTGCCAGAAATCCGTGAACACGATTGCGCCCAAACGGAACAACGGATCGGGCTGAAATTTGGTATACCTATTTAGAATAACCAAGGGACGAACTGGATTATTTTTTGTGACAATCTGTCAACCGGAAGTGGCAAATGTTACATGCTTTTTCTTAGAAATTAATAATTCTTATGAATTATGTTATAGACACTTAAGATTATGTTATTTATCAAAAAATTGAAACATTAGAAGCTAATATACTCTTTCAATTTATTTCAGAAACGGAACAGGAGCATCTTAATATTGACCATCGGTGGTCTACTACTACTTCTCGTACGACTTCAAGGACCCACGCCGGAATTTTCAAGAGCAGACAATCCCACGGCAAAGGAAAAATACGCATCCACAAGATTCATGACGTTTCTATACCTCCCTTTAGTAAACATATGGCTGTTATTCTTCCCAAACAGCCTAAGCTTCGACTGGGGTATGGACGCCATACCTAGAGTGCAGAGTATAAGAGACCCCAGGAACCTCTACAGTTTCACCTTCTACATTTTCTTGAGCCTTTTGGTAAAGCACTGTTCATCAGCAATCTTCAAAAAGAAAGACGAAGTTGCAGTAGAGAGATGTTTATGCCCTGTTTGCCATCAAAATTTTCAAGAGGTGCACACGATGTCGTGCAGAGCGAGTAATAACAACAACAGTGTCAACGTATGCTCATGTATTACAGTATCAAAGCAAGGATATAGAGAGGAAACGAGTTCCAAGGGCACCAAGGCCACCATACTGTTATCTTTAGCTTTTTTAACGCTGCCTTTCCTCCCGGCGACGAATGTTCTGTTTTACGTCGGGTTTGTCGTCGCCGAGCGAGTACTTTATCTTCCAAGTGCTGGGTGGTGTTTGTTGTGTGGTCTGGGAGCCGCGAAATTGTGGAAGTGCAAAAGGTACAGAGTTACTATGATGTTGTGTGTTGTGTCGGTTGTTGTAGCGTTCAGCTTGAAGACCGTGGTTAGGAATAGGGATTGGTTTGATGAGGAGGCGCTCTACAAATCGGCCATACACGTCAATCCACCCAAAGGTAAGAATTTAAGAATTATCCCTATTCTTTTTTCTGGTACAGGGTTTGCAGAATGTATTAGAGTAAGAATTGGTTTCACTGACTGTTGTAGCAATGCGATAAAGGCGATTCTTATATTATATTATAAGGTAACTAAAAGTTTGTTTTTAACATACACGTCCAGTTGGAATAACCACCAACTTCTAGTTATTTAGGTCTGGCTTTTTCTACAAATAACCTGTCCACTAGTTCCACGTCTCCAAGTAAATTCCCGATAGTAATTGACTACAGGACATTTCCCATCGCAAAATCGTGCAATTTTCCAAACAATTGCGTGCGGTAATAAATTAATTTCCGCATCAGCGGTGCGCATTCCCGAACCTCCCATAAAAAGGGCATTTTACAACTAGTATCGGTGCTGCAATGGCGTCATTCGTTTGCCGTTCGGACATTCGAAATGCGTTTTTCTCAAATTTACGCATGCAATATACGTTTCACACGTTATTGCAATTGTACCGTGTTGGTGGGGGGCTGGTGGTTTCGTCCCACGACCAGAAATTGATATTCTACAATGGCCGTTCGTCGGATTAGACAGTTTTAGAGCGAACTGCCGCCTCGACAAACGGGTTGATTGCCGAATAAATTTTCCTGCCCGTTCTGAAGTGGAATTTGCTGTTCGTAATTCATGGGGGTATACTTTTCGGAGATTACGGCGGGAAATGATGGGTTTCAACACGGAAATTCGCACAATTTTCTCATTGGAGTGTCAGAAACACAATTCCTGCATTTTATAATAATTATTATATTATATAACTTGAATAATTCTTTAGAAACAATTATGCTTTTATTTAATAAGTGAGTATTCATATTTTTATATGAAAGAAAAATTCGTTTTATATTCATACATCACAGGCCCGAAAACAAATACAAGGAAAAAATATTCCAGTCGAGCAAAGCACATCCTTTTGATCTTGAGCGTCTTATCCTGCAGTACCTGGACAAAGGACGTCGCAGGGGCTAAAAAACGGGTCCGTTCTTTCTCCCTCTGCAAAGCGTATTTGGGGGCCCCGTCGGCAGAGCGTTTTCGTTTGCTATGCAAAACGCGTCTTGTTTTCCTGCGGACGTTGATATTGGGCAAACAGGGTCCCGAAACTTGTAAGGATAGGGTGCAGACCAAACACGGGAATGGAGGAGGCCGAAGGGGCTTCTCTCGCGGCAGAGTTATTAAATTCCTACGGCATTCCGTGGGGCGAATTGGCAACCAACCCCATTTTAATGCCGGCAGACCCCACTGTTTCGTCTCAGACGCACAGTCGACCTCAGGGCCACTCGGCAAATATGCACACGAGAACCTTCTCTGGAGAAGACCTTCACCCTCACTCCAGCTCATTCTACAGACTACCACCTCCTCGTTCGCCCTACAACCCCTTCTGTGCGCCGTGGCGCATTCGAAACAAAGTATAATTCCTGTGTAATTGAAATAGTTCGGCGCCCTGGGGGTTCAAAGCGAATATTACGCGAATATTAATAATTTATTTGGATAAGGATTATAAGGGATTTTGCCCCGCTTGTAAAGCAGAAATCCGACGTAATGTTTCGCGTTGAAATTAGCTGATATGTGCAGGATAACAAAGCGATATTAAGCTTGAAATAGTGGCTTGCCGACTAGTTTGATATTCTCATTTTGAACGAGATTGGTTAATCCTAAAGTGCATGTAATTTGTTAGATAAATTGTGGTTCTATATTTTATAGAAATTTAGTGTGTATACATAGAGAGAACTCTATTCTTGGATATCAACAAACATTATTCTTGCGTATATAGTGTAACATGAAGAGGTTTTTTTTTCTATACAAATAATATTTTATTCTAATAAGAATTTCAGTATAGTTGTTTAGTTATTCTTACGATTTAAGAATTTAGTATATTTATGTTAAGTATATTTTTCTCTGACGAAGAAAAAGTTATTCTTCAATAAAAAAGTAGATTCTTACAACAGTTTCTCGCGTCATTTGCAACATATCACCGCTATATAAGTTCGACGATATTGAGTGTTCGTATATTGTTTGTTTACATCTATGCATAAGTGTTTTATTTCTTGGATGACTTACAAGGATTATGAGGAAGACCAGGATTGTAGTGGAATAGTCTACACAGAGGGAACTCTATTCTTGGATATGAAGAAAAATTATGCTTGCGTATATAGTGTAGCATGAAGAGGATATTTTTGCTATCCAAATAATATTTTATTGTAATAAGAATTTCAGTATATGTTATAGTTATTTCAACGGCTAGTTATTCTTCCGAGTTTAGTATGTTTATGTTGAGTATATTTTGGTCTGGCGAAGAAAGTGTTATTCTTCTACATATAAAAAGAGTAAGACGTTTTACAACAACAACAATATCTTGTTGGGTGAAAAATATACATTTTTAAAACAGACGTAATTCCTTTCAAGCAGTTCCTTCATACTTAAAACAAGAAAACGTAATACTTGGAACATCAAGAAAATCATATTCTTACTCTGAGAGTTTTGTATTTTACTTGAACCAACCAAATGATCTTTCTGCAGAAATAGAAACAAGTGATATTCTTCACTCAAAGATATTCGTGTTGTATCGAATATATTTTTCCCTCTGTGTACCAGCTAAACGCAAAGAAATGTCATTTTTAAAAGTATTGACTTTTCAGAAGTCATTTTCCCTTATGAGCGACAAAATGGATGCTGGTCCATTACACAAAAAGGTAAAGATGTCTTTAGATTGGCCGCCTACCGCTTCGTTCGAAACGCGAACGCACTATAGAGGTTTTTTTGTAAAATATGAATCTAAGAATCAAAAATTCATCGGCAATAGGCTCCATCAAAATGCCATTATAGCGATCACAATGATTTATCACATTAGCAGGTGGCAAAGTCATCAATATTTCATCCAATAAAGCTTCGGTAACTCTGGGGAACATGCAATAAAGAACTGACATATGTGTAGCAGCCAATATGAATATGGCATCCAGGTTGCAGGCTTATAAAGCGCCTTCTGCTAATCTAGGAACACGTTAATAATAAATTTATATTATCTAAATTAATTTTCCGATTAGATGCAGCATAAAAGGCATTGGATTGCGTGCTGTAAAGTAATTACCACCATTGCAAGGTCACTAAGGAGGTCGCATTGATTTGATTTAATAACTCTTTCAACTGAGTTTAAAACTACATTATCGATTGGTTTTACCTATTCATTATGAATGAATTTAGCTTCTTATTTTATAAACACACAAAATGCTTCCTTTTTGCTCAATGAGCAATGTCTGTACATTGTCCACACTTATTACGACCAAATTGTCTTTTAAGAGGTGCCTTATCATTAACAAAATACTGTGAAGCTACAAAAGAGTGGATTCGCTACATTTATCATAAAATAAATGATAATAACTCAAGAAAATAGGGACAGGCGAGTGCACCGTACCATAGTGAGGTATGAACGATGCAACAACTAAGTAAGTACTTAAAGTAATTGCGTTAAAAATAGACCAGGGCGAGAGATAACTTTCAAAAGCAGTAATAAATGAACTGCATCGGAGCATTCGTTGACTGCCCGGGGAAACCCGCTCCAACCCACCCTCCTAAGCTGGCAGAGAAGTGCAGGAAGCGCCCACTTGTAGTTCATTATTTCCTGGCCGAGTTTAGCGGTTATTAACCAGATGGCGTTTTCGCCACTTGTCAAATATTTAATCGCCTACCGTTCACTCGCATTGCAGCCCACGTTTTGCCGGGTACAAGTAGAAGCTAGAACCGCTAGATGCTGGCAAGAAGGCGTGCGTGCCAAACTTTCTAGAGCTAGATGGCGCTACCGAACTAATCCAATTACTCATTGCCTTGCCCCGAATTTCAGTACGGCAACGAAGATCGCGTGCCGCCCTAATTTATTTTGTAGCCCTACGAACTGGCGCGAACGTCCGTATCTATTTAACTTAACGTTCAGGCCCAACGGAAGACAACGTGACGAGTTTTGCCCTCTTCGAAACGTCACTAAGACTAAAGGTCGACGAGTTTCCATTAGGCGCACTCTGTAAGTTAAATAAGAGCGATTTTTAACGAAATTTGGCTTGTTATTATGCCAACTCCTACGGATTCGGTAAATAACTTCGTACACAGAGGGAACAATTTATACAATACAACAAGAAAATCTTTGGGTGAATCACTCGTCTCTA
Organism: Aphodius granarius; assembly: GCA_963971325.1. NCBI lineage: Eukaryota > Metazoa > Arthropoda > Insecta > Coleoptera > Scarabaeidae > Aphodius > Aphodius granarius. Next base: position 20,305,518 of record OZ020226.1, read on the forward strand.
TTTCCGCAGAAAGATCATTTGGTTGATTCAAGTAAAATATAAAATTCTCAGAGTAAGATTATGATTTTCTTGATATTCCAAGTATTACGTTTTCTTGTTTTAATTATGAAGGAACTGCTTGAAAGGAATCACGTCTGTTTTAAGCGATACGTACGTATATTTTTGGGTCAAGAAACTGTTTGTTCGTTGAAGCATGTATATTTTTCACCCAACAAAGTATTGTTGTTGATGTAAAACGAACGTTTTACTCTTTTTATATGTAGAAGAATAACATTTTCTTTGTCAGAGCAAAATATACTCAACATAAACATACTAAACTCTTAAACCGGAAGAATAACTAACCGTTGAAATAACTATGTACATGTATTGAAATTCTTTTTACAATAAAATATTATTTGGATAGCAAAAATATCCTCTTCATGCTACACTATATACGCAAGAACATCTTTTCTTGATATCCAAGAACAGAGTTCTCTCTGTGTAGGCTATTCCACTACAATCCTGGTTTTCCTCATAATCCTTGTAAGTCACCCATGAAATAAAACACTTATGCATAGATGTAAACAAACAATATACGAACACTCGATATCGTCGAACTTATAGAGCGGTGATATGTGGCTAAAGATGCGAGAAACTGTTAGCGCCATCTGTAAAATAATTGCATAACTTTCTATGTATCTCTCAGAGTAAGAATCTTGGATCCAGAAACTGTTTTTTGTTGAAGCATATATATATTCTTTTCGCCCAACGAAATATTTTTGTTATTGTAGGACGAACGTCTACTTTTTTATTGAAGAATAACTTTTTCTTCGTGAGAGAAAAATATACTTAACATAAACATAATAAATTCTTAAATCGTAAGAATAACTAACCGTTGAAACAACTATATTGAAATTCTTATTAGAATAAAATATTATTTGGATTGATCCAAGAATAGAGTTCTCTCTGTGTAATTGAATCAAAGCTTCATTAATAACATGCATAGTTTATCTCACTAAAGTGTATTTTCAAATAAATCACACAACCTTCACAAAAACTGTTATTTGACGGAAACAAAAACTATCGTTTATGCGTATTTGTAAGCGCACCACCAAATTTTAATTTTTGCATTTTCTATTGGAATTCCGTCACTTTACCGAAAAACCAATACCACAGTTGAATGCGGCGTAATTTGTGAATTTTCCGAATAAATAGGCCCTGTGAGGTAGATAAAACCGAAATGCCGTAGTTATAGAGGTGTGAATATAATATTTTCGATAATACAAAATATCATACTGACGCAAGCCACAATGTCAATATAAAATAATAGATGCACCGCAACAAATATAAAAATATTATATTAAACGGCTAATTTGATTCTATATAAAACATACGAAATGTCATAAAATTGTTTGGTTAAAATATAATTTAATAGTTAACCTCGCTAAAACTAAATTCGTCGAACATAAAATTTTAACGTACAAATTGCAAATATGTGTCGTCAAATGGAATATAAAATTGAATTTGCTTTTTAGATAAACGTTGATAATAGATGATAAAGTGGATAAAATTAAATTATGCACTTTTTATATGATCTAAAGTAGAGGTTTATTGGTATTTTATTACTGGATATTGGCGCACATTTGTCACTAAATTGGGAAAGTTAACTTTGTTATTTCACCAATGATGCTATAATATGAAATTAAAGGCAGGAAAATATTTCAGTCAACTGAATGAAATAGGTATTTCAGCAGATATTTGGGGCTAAAACTTGATATTCATGTTTACAATTACCAGAGGACGAACTAGATTTTCTTTGGTGATAATCTAACAACCGGAAGTGGTAAATGGTACATGCGCCGCCTTTGGGAGTCCGATTTTTACCAATTCATTCAGTTCATCGTCCACTGACTTTGAATGTGTATACAATTGGCAATGCATGGACAGAAGCGTTTATAGGAACAGTCTGAGAGTAACCGCACGCTTTGTCGCAAAATTCTTACTCTGAGAGATACATAGAACGTTGTGCTATTACTTTACAGATGGAACTAACAGATTGTCGCGGCCTTTGCCACATATTTGAAGTTTGACGATATTGAGTGTTCGTATATTGTTTGTTTACATCTATGCATAAGTGTTTTATTTCATGGGTGACTTACAACGATTATGTTATATTGATTATTATGAGGAAAACCAGGATTATAGTGGAATAGCCTACACAGAAAGAACTCTATTGTTGGATATTAAGAAAAATTGTTTTTGCGTATATAGTGCAGCATGAAGAGGATATTTTTGCTATCCAAATTATACTTCATTATAATAAGAATTTCAGTGTATGTTATAGTTATTTCAATGGCTTGTTATTCTTTCGGTTTAAGAGTTTAGTATGTTTATGTTGAGTATAATTTGCTCTGACGAAGAAAATGTTATTCTTCTACATATAAAAAGAGTAAGACGTTCGTTTTACAACAACAACAATATTTTGTTGGGTGAAAAATTAACACAATATACATACAAGTATAACCGGAGTGGAATAAAATGTATTTTTTATTTTTATTTTTCAGCGTACGGAAACCTCGGTAGTGTTCTTAGCAGTAGTGGAAAGATTGCTGAAGCGGAACAGGCCTTCAAAAAGGCACTCCATTTCAGGCCCAATATGGCGGACGTTCACTATAATCTGTAAGTAATATTTTTCTTTACATTATAATATACAAGTTTGCGGAAAATTCAACTACATGATAATTTTTTTTTTAATAATTAACAACTTTATAATAATTATAAAGTAAATTATTTAGAGTCCTCTACTAATACGTGTACCAGAGGATTGTTTGCCATGGCCCTGAAATATGTTACATCAAACTGATGGCTTAGATTAACGCTGAAATATACCGCAAGTAAATCTGGAACGAAAATGGAATTTAGATTTGGCGTTGGGGGAGACAATTTGGTGAATGGGATGTTGGGGATAAGGGGGGTCCGAGGGTCTTATCGACGTATCACCACCTTTCCCGAACCGCCGCTTGGGAGCATTGTTGTCGCGAGATTATACAGCCCTTATATTAACGCCGAACCGCAACACATATCGTGATACCCACAGGCTGGATTTAGTCCTATCTATATGAAGAGTATCTTTACCAGCAAATTTAACAGGAATTTAGGCCGAATAGTACTGAATACCTGAAATATCGAAGGTCAATAAATTTTTATTTATTAGTTTACTGTTTATATTCTTAGCTTTAAAGATACTTCTGCGCAATTATTTGTCACGCAGTTTACCAATATAAAGCCATAGAATGATTAGAAAATACATTTTGATGTACTTAACCTACATGATTAATATATTTTTATTAGGTTATAATTTGGATATAAGGAAATGTTGAAATTACTCTCAACGGTTTTATATTAAAGTGACTTACATATTTAGAGCTTGTAGTGTACTATGTTGCCGACCATAATACACCTTTTATCGAGATTGTAGACCGTCACGTAATGCATGTACTCGAAAATAACTAAATCACCATTAATTACTTACCTACACGCAATCAGGACCCATAAGGAAATCATGTTTCATCAAAATACAATCAACAGAAATGTCAGCAACCTTTGTTGTTTTCTAAAAACTAGTTTCTTTTAATCTAAAAAACATATTTTCAGCATTAAAGAGCACTGTTTAGCTATTCGTTAATAAGAAATGTTCTGGCAAAGTGTGTCAGGGTGAGTGGAGGGGTGAGAGGCGAAAAACGGTCGAAAATTGACTATCGCACGGCGTGTTAATTCGCTGGGCACGTACTTGCCGACAAGATAGTCCCGTTGAACGGCCTTCGCTAATTGAAACGGGCCAAATACGTAGCTCGGTTTCCGGGCAACACGAAAAATAATTGCCGCCCGTCGTTTGGGAGCGGAGTTTCATAATTTGCACGGTGCCCCCGGGGCGTCGGCGCCCCCGCCCGTCTTCCACCCCAGCCGTTCGCCCTCCTCTAAAAGGAAAATTCAATTAGAACGAAGAAAGGCGGGCGATTAATTCAAAAATACGGAAGCATCCGCAAGCCTTAGCCTGTATTATCTACACGTCTATGTTCACCGTTTCACGTTCGTTTGTCCCGCTCTTTATATTTATAAATATAAATACCGAGCAGAATGCGGATCGCGGATGTAAAGAATTTTCTTCCTTTAAATGGCCTTCCGTTTCTAATTACCGTGGAAAAGGTTCCGCATTATGGCTTGAATATCCGGGAGTAATTACTAGTAATTCCTTGGAAACCGTTCAGCGTTTAATTTGATGAAGTTTGATCTACACTAATTTTAGTAATCTTAGGTAGAATTTTCGGAAATTGTACCTAAGATACAATAAGAGAGCTACGAAAAGAATCTCTTCTTTTCACGTCGTAGCTCTTTTACTGCTACGTCCTGAAGATGCCTCTTGCAACACAGTGCAAAACGTTGACAACTTTATCGTCATTGACGTGGTTTCCTCCCGGAAATTTAGAAATCATCTGCTATTCTTATACTTCAATAAGAAAGTTATTATTAACAAGAATACATGGTATTTGTTTATTGGTTATGTAAATAAAAACTTAATTAAGACACTTAATTCAGTACTAAGCAAACTCTCGGATCAAGTCCGAATTCAAGTGTTTAGCTTCGCCTGGCAAGTACTCCATCATGTTCTTTAGGTCTTCTAACTTATTTATGTCTTTGAATATGCGGTGCTTTGATGAATACTGTGAACTGGTGAGTGGGCGTGTTAAAGACGACGCATGGCACTTTTTGCCATGCCATGCCATATTTTGACCGTTGTACGGACTAAACCCGAATTGATATTGACATAGATCCTTTCGATTGTTACTGAGGGTGGCCTGTAGAACCTATTGACACAAAAACCTCAAAAAAAACATAAAAAGTTACACTTAGACCCTTTTAATTTACAACTCTTCAATTGGGAATGAAAAGATTGAAATTTATGTTTACAAGCTTGGGAAAGGAAAATTCTAAATTATTGTTCTCTCTCTTTTAAGATAAGTTTAAGGTTTGCTTTCCTAGAAGAAAATATAACATAATAAATTTGCAATTTGGTACTTACTAGTACGTATGTCTAGTATGTTTCCGGAAAAACGCTAGTTGCGATCAATATGAGCAAACAGCAGTCGTTAGAATATCCCGGTTACATTTTATTGGCATGGATAGCCGGGGGCGAAGAAAATCGTAACGGAAGTAAGTGTTCCGATATAGGTAACCGCTTGAAAATTAACAGTCCGTTAAATTTGCCATCCCGAATTTGGATCTGGGCGACTGCAGTGAGCGGGCGGGTAATCGAACGTAAAGGGCGGCCGTGCCGCTCAGTCGGTAATACGAAGCGATATATTCATACGATGGGGCGGATAACGAATGCCCCGAGGATCTCTCCATTCTCCATATTCGCAGTTATATGTGATATTTTATCCGGATCTCGATTTCGCAGGACGAGAACTCAACGATCTAATAGAACAATGCCTACAAAAATGCTGTCCGTGTTCACAAGGATACATTGTCAATGAATTACGAAAACAAAAAGAGTTAATAAATATCTTGCTCTAGTTTTTGCCTTTGAATTGTGTGTGATCGAAAACATTTCTCGCAATTGTTTCCCTAATGTAGGTTATCGACCATGTGCCGCTGGAGCTTTCGAAGAAAAGTGCACACCGGTGACCCGTATTGGTGCACGTCGGGGGCCCCAATTATGCCAGAGAATTGCCAGTTCGCTGCCTCCGTTGCATTTATCGCCCGGAATATCGATCGATAGAATCGTTGTAGCGATACGCGATCCAATACGGCACGGTGTTGGCTCCGTTAAAATTGATCGGACGTTGTCGAAAAATATGTAAAAGATAACGACGCCCGTCGGTTATATTTATCTCGGCCGATGCTGTAATTATCGGCCGATATTGTCGGATGTGGTCGGGTTATTGCTGGAAGTTGTAGAGGTCGGGCCGGGTTACGCTGCTGCCCTTGATTGATTGCAAGTGATTTCGTGATCTTGGAACGGCACGCGAACCAGGAAACTACCCATTACTGACGAGTGGTTGGTACAAGCACCCCCCAAGCAACCACCATGTTGCTAGAAGCCTATGTGAAGAGGTCAAATTCCCCTAACAGATTGATTACCACTTATCTACGTTATTAGGTGAGATGGTTTACCTTGTTTCGTGTCCTTTTTCATTTGCGAACTTCCTCGACTACACTACCCCACTTAACTTAGTAGACACTTCCTTCAGCTTGTGTATTTGGGGAAGGGGGTCTCATCAATTTTAATGATAACAGCCTCTACTCTTTTTTGTTAAAAATCATCAGTAGTTTTATTTTTATGATGTACCGAACCCATCAATTCATAAATAATATATATTTAAACATAAGAAACTAACTCGTTGACATATCAAAGAGTGCAAGAATCAATTCATACCAAATTTTAACCAGATCCCTTATATCGTTTGGGCGCTATCGTGTTCAGAGACATACAACATTATTTGATGAATGAAATTGAAAAACTATTTCAGTAATGTCGAATTCTAATCAGAACAAATGCTAATTGAGCTCAACAAACTATATTATTATTAAATAATAAAAAGCAAAGTCATGAATGCACTTAATTTTCGGAGAAGACTTGGTTTTCATTTGTGCTTTTGTAATATTTTGATAAATGTTTGTCACTTTAATTGAGTAGGTGTTATAATGTAGTGTATGTTATAATGTGTTATTATGTATTTTCAGTCTGAAGTGTGATCAATAGAAATATTATTTTTCTCTTATTTTCTCTCTCTAGTCATTCATGAGCTGGTCTATCATCTCTTAACGGAATGTTGATGTTTGGGATAAGCATTTTTTAAAGCATATTTTACAATGAAAGGATCTTTACGTGTACTTGGAAATTTGGTCCCTTGTGTTATTGGAATGAATTCTGGAGACCTGAAACGCGTATTTTCGATGAAATCATTTTTTTAGCCGAAGTAATCGGAAAGTAAAAAGGTTTAAATTCATGGACATTTTCGAAGAACTAAATTGTGCTTTGTTAGTTTCATTCAATACATTTCAGATGTCAAGGACCTTGCGTTCCCAGGAGTGACATCAGCGTAAGGGGAGGAGAGATAGTAAATAGCAAATCGTCCCTTTACAAGTATCAAATTATAGAGCGCTTTAATCTTATCATCAAATTATATTAGACCCTGCCTTGCAGTTGGACAGATTTGTAGGGGTTGCTGACTATTTATATTACGTCCATTGGGAACTGTAACTTCTATAGGGAAGTTTAAATAAATTGCAGAAGACCAGCCCGATCATTTGATATTGTCCTGCTTGTAGATTATACAGAAAGCAATCAAAGCTTTTAATCTCACAAATGGAAGTCTTTTCTTCTTTAGCTATAACTTACATTACATTTCAAAGACATAATCATCATGTATAAATACATAGTATGGTAACAAATAAATAAATTGCATAAATTGAAGTAAACGCATGTAAGATTTCGTAAATAACCACAAGACATACTAACTTAGTTCTAACTAAAAGCGGTTGAGTCTCGTATATTGCCGAGCAATTGGTATATCCTGTATGCGAGGGACGCAATAGTAACATCCGTTCTGGGGCGGCCTCGGCCGATAAATTCAATTTAGAGCGCCCCTAGACGCTAAACGCTTCCGCTCCGCTCAAGTTCCGCCTGCTAGATGCCCTTCCAGAGCAATTAAAATAACTCCCAATTAAGTAAATTTAATTTAAATTTGATCACGACTGCGCCTCGGATTCCACACGGAGTTTGTATCGACATCCGACCGTTTGTTCTGCAAATTTAATTAAACAACGAAACAAATTCTTCTTGTGCTCGGCGCCATACAGCAGATCGCCTAAAAAAAGACAATGGAATTAGGCTAAATAGACATTTTACCTTTTTATCTACTGATAAATTACACAGGGCAACAACACATATTTTTTTCTGCGACATCAGTTTGTGTAATCAATTTTTATAGACTATGATTATGAAGTACTCGTTGTATAACTAGTTTGTTTGAATTGACCCCAGTTCTCGTGATAAACGATGCAATCAAAAGTATACTGTAAGTTACATTATTTTAATTTAAACCTCAATAAAAAAATATTTTTGCTTTTCGTACGTCTAGCAAGTCTTTATTTATCAAAACCAGTCGTTGAACTAACTTTTTGATATATAACATGTTACTCTACAACTTGCTGGGTCAGCAAAATTGATTAACTAATATCCCTGTTTTTTTTTGTCTATGGGACAGTCGTGCAGAAAATGAACATTGGGATAGGAAAAACTGACCGTTGAGAATAAATATGACTGTAGGAAAAGCTAACATCGTTCATGAACCATTGACAAGTCGAGAACAAATAGTTTTTCCACCACTACATATTAAATTTGGGCAATAGCAATACAAATCGTTGACAAAATGCTTCAAAATTTTGAAAAACTAATATGAGTACCAAGTTACATTATTTTCATAGTCTTTTAGATCAATTTCCTGACAATCTGAGTGATTACAATGAAGAACAAGAGCAACAATTTTAACAGTATATCAAGATAACGGACGAAAGATATGAAGGCCGATGGTATTGCCATATAATGGCATACTACTGCAGGACCTTAGAAAGGGACTGTCCTGAACAAAAATACAATAGAAAACCACACACAAAACGTTTTCTTAATTTAAATTTGTGTTTTTTTATTGTTAATTTGAGAATTGTGTAATACGCCTCATGCATTTCGAATGGTAGCAAAATCAAATTACGTTATATATATAGGGCACTTTTAGTTAATGTAATTTAATATATGAATGGATTGCGTTTATCTCAACAAGTGGAGTCTATTTAACAAATATTTTGTTATTTTCGTATTTAGTAGACCAGAATTACCTAAAATTGACTTGATTTTTAGAAACGAAAAATATCATAAGGACGAGTCGACCTTTAAAGTATATGGCCTAATGAGGTACGTGTGCCAGGAAAGAACATTCCGAACTTATAAAAGGAATTCGTTCTGCGCTTTTCGTGCTTCGTAGCTTACTTTGACCTTATTATTATTTTGTATGGAGGCATTACTCCAAGTAATACTGTTGATTTGAACTTCTTTGAGAATATCGTATAAAAGAAGCTATATAATATAATTGTATAAATTTATATTATAAAACTTTATGCCAGTCCCCATGGTACATCGGAGAGGATTCCGTACAAGGATCTCCACTTTGTCCTACTAAAGGAATCTGTCCACCCATAGCCACATTCGAGATTTACTAACTGTAATTTACACTGGCCTCTCATCCCCTAAGGGATTGATTTCACCTGGTTTTTGCCTTCACGGTCGGGTTTCTCCCATCCTCAGAACCTTACCCTCATACCGACCGTAGATGGCCATCATTACTTCAACCCATAGATAATGATAACCCTAAATTTAGGTTGTTCAGGATGCTGTAAAATCAATTTCTACACTTTTATTACCTGTGGTAAGCATGCTATATTATTTTCCTGCACCAAGGACCTCTTTTCTAATGTTATTGCTTTTAAACTCAGAGGTATGTTATTTCAAGTCGTAAAATAAATTTTGACGGTAATTCTTTTATATAAATTCCTGGTAGAATCCATATTACCATTAAAGTCGTAAACTTCAGATTTTGAGTTGAAGGCATTTGCTAAGTAGAAACTATAAAAGAAGGAAAGAGGAATATATCAAAATTTTATTTTACGCTGCCTAGAACCTTACTTACGTTGTTGAAAATATTATTTAATTGTCAAATTATGACATATCTAACAGTAATTTTAATACAACACTCGCTGACGTTCCTTTATAACACTATGCATGGCATTTAGTATGACTTGTATATTTATTTAACATACCACACTGCAGACTAACATAAATATATTGTTTGCCCCCACCCAACTTTTTAAACGTATAGACTATAGAGGGTCAAACACCAAAAACGAATGTCTGTAAGACAATAATAATACTATATCGGGATTATAACAATACTTACAAGGCACCTCTCGATACAAATAACTCTAATATACAGTCACGTATCCGTGTGTTTTCCTACGAGGTTTATTTCTCTACTTCTTGTTTATTTATTCTTCAATCGTGGGCCGGGCGATAATATTCAAACAATAACGTGTGAGCTAACGCGGTATGATGACGTCAGTTCTGCATTACGTCACAAACGAATCGAATAAATCCCTATAGCACCTAAACCACTCATCCCATTGATTTGTAAATGTGTATACATATTTCAAATCGATGCAGGATGAGCTGGTGTCAGTTTGGTCAAAATCGGATGAATCACAAAGAAAACGCATGTAATATTTGCCACATACGGTTATCATACTGCCACCGAAAATAATCCAGTTCGTCCTCCGGTAATTCTAAATATTTATACCAAATGTCCTAGAAAATCTCAATATTTTCCGTCGATTACAATACTTTCCTTCAAGGGTACTAGTCGGAAAGTAACAAGTAACAAAGTCTACGTCTAGAAATTATGTGGCGCTTGTACAAACATCATATATTAATGACATGACATGTAGAATATACCAAAATCTCGCTTGAAAAGTGAACATCCGTTGTAAACAGACGATCCTGAGATAATGAATTACACTTGCGACGGTATGTTGAAAATATCGGAGCGTGTTGCCGCACCCAATATATCACGGCAAATAAATTCGGCAAACTTTCGCGCTTGCTGTAAATATTTGCCGATATCCTCCGTATTTGATAAGCAAACAAGTCCTGTCACTTCAAATCGAATTTCAATATTTCAGGCCACGATGCCCTGCCGCCAGCTTTGTCACGATTCCTTTTAAACCAATTCGGGGGCTAACTTTCCGACTTTACCTTCTCGATTTAACTGTGTACACTAAATCATAAATTAATTAAAAGTAATTGTAAGTAATGAATAATGATGTGTTTGGTAAAACGGTTGAGTTTGGTCGGTATTGTTGATTCGAGATCGTGCGCCGGAATGTGGATTTATTAGAGAGCTATAATCCGGCTGTTCGTTAAAACAGGGACGTCTTGGCACAATAAAGGTTCAAGGAAGAGTCGACACAATCCCTATTTCTGTCAGTCCGAAACCCGAGAAGGGTCAACTGCGGTCTCCTAGCAGTCCATACCAGTGCCCCAACGGCTTAGTTATGTATTAACCCTGGTATCACAGTATCGATTACTTCCACCTAAAACGGTTCACAGTGAACAAAAATGAAGACTAGATGAATGGATTTTGAAACATTACTTTAATCAATTGCTTTTAGAACCGGTTAAATGTTTTAACTGTTATTGGAATATACTTCTTCCATTTATATTTGCTATCCAGGCCTGAATTTGATGAATTCCAAGAAGTAATTTGGAGTAATTAATTCCTGGAAAGTGGTGAAAGGAAGGTTCGTAGACTCTCTATTATTCTGTTAATGTGCAAATATTATTTATTACAAGTGAAAAATGAGCGACGGGGCTGTATTAATTTGAGACCTTTCTCGTTCTAATTGAATTTCCCTTTTAGGGAGGGGGCGGCAGTGGCCGCCCGCAGTGCTCGAAATTAAGAAAGTCCATTCATTTTCCGGGTGGAGCTTTTTAGGACTGGAAACACGAAACGTAACAATGATTTGTGAACCCCCATTTTGTCTTATTTCGTGGAATTATTTTAAAAAATGACTTTTTAAAGGTTGTATAAAATAAATAGAAAATTGGTCCCAGGACATTGCCCTGGAGCACTTCCGCCTTTACGTATTTATGATAGTATAATCTGTGTAATATGCATGAAGTTAGTGTTTGAAAATCCAATGAATAAATGATACATAATATCCGAATGGACATCAGTCAATAACGTTAATTTAATTATCTTTTGAAAGTGGACAAAGAGAAATCATTTCAGCTTGGTTGATTTAATTTCCGATAGATGGCCGGTTAGAATTGAGCGTGTATCGTTCCAGTCGTGAAGTCATAAAATTAAGGTTAATGCATTCGCCCATTAAACGTGGATTATTTACGAATGAGATAACAAATGCTTAATGTCGTAAATTGCTGATGTGCCCCGAGTTCGTGACTGGTGACATCTCTCGATTCTCGACCGAACTCCCACCCCAACCCCTCTCCTCTCGCATGACTGGCCGCGACCCAGCGGCTTCGCCCGAATATCGATGCGCATTAAACGTTTCCCAACTTCGAGTCGCGTTAATATCGGTTATTATACTAAATTAGCGGCCTTTCCGAAGGGACATGTCATGTGCAACTGACATTAACGTCCTGTTTTAACGAAAGACAACTAGAATGCTCATGAGGAACCGGGTTGAGATATCGTTGAACACGTTTGCCTAAAAAATAAACTGAAGATTGTAAATCAAAAGGGTCTAAGTGATATTTTTATGATTTTTGAGGTTTTTGTGTCAATAGGTTCTACAGGTTACCCTCAGTAATAATCAAAAGGATCTATGTCAATATCAATTCGGGATTAGTCCGTACAACGGTCAAAAGATAGCATGGCATGGCAAAAAGTGCCATTCGCATCTTTAACACGCTCACCCACCAGTTCACAGTATTCATCAAAGCACCGCATGTACAAAGAGATAAGCTAGAAGACCTAAAGAACATTATGGAGTACTCGCCAGGCGAAGCTAAACACTTTAATTCGGACCTTATCCGAGAGTTTGCTTAATACTGAATTAAGTATCTTAATTAACTTTTAATTTACATAACCAATAAAGAAATAACTTGTATTCTTGGTAATATACCTTTCTTATTGAAGTACATATAAGAGTAGCTGACGCTTAATTTGTTGTCAACGTTTTGCACTTTGTTGCAAGAGGTAGCTTCAGGACGTAGCAATAAGAGAGCTACGACGAGAAGAGAAGAGAAGAGATTTTCTTACTGTTACGTCCTGAAGATGCCTGTCCTCTCGGAAATCTGGAACTTAGTGATTCGGACCGCGGAAGTCTCCAATCTAAATATACCTGATTTATGTTTGAAATAATACGATGTGGCACATAGCCCGTGGGTAGGTTCTGATGTCAGTTGGACCGTTTTGATTATCTCGGCTGATGGTACTTAGAGCCTCCTGCAAGGCTCCAAGTTTACAACGACACAGTTAATTAAATAGGCACATTAACCAAATAACGTTTGTATCACAAATCAAGTATTTATGTTAAAAACATTAATAATTATAATTAGGCCTAAAAACAATTAAAGGAAGCACTCATTTTGAAATTTTATATAAAGTTTGTCAGTTTCCTCGAAACTAAGTATTTGGTACTTAGACCCTTTTGATTTTTTTTGACTACCACTGTCTCACCCCAAATTGATGAATATCTGCTTGTTGACTTATTTATATTTTAATTCTGTTACAAGTAACATCGTGGCCCTCATTTTGTTTTTGTGTCATTGTCCAAAGGTCAGTCATATGTCGCAACAAACCGGATAATTCGGAACAAACGGAATGAAATTGCAACGCAATCGGAAAGAATAGTAATTCCGCGCAACATGGTCCGCGTATCAAATGACCAGTAATTTAGTTCATACTGAACGTACGCTTATCCAATTCTGGCTAATTCAGGGCAGCCGGTAACATCTGCTCTCCCCATTACGGATCGCCAACAGGACGGAATTCGATCTGAAAACCATAAAGTGCAATATGCCCGCTATGGGCTTAGACAGGCACGCCTGCTGTTCATATATCAAGCGAAATTTGGGCCTCGAAGCATACTTTTTAATAAAACACTCCACACCAAGCAGAAAGAGGAGGGGAGGACCTCTCCAGGCAACGTGTTGCTTGAGTCGATGAATGCAGGAGTAATGTAGGCAATCATCAGCCCTCGGTTAAGTGCTCGTAAAGATGTTCTACGTCTCTCTGTGCGGATAAAAAAAGCGGGAGGAAAATCGCCTAGGAAAGCCATTTCGTAATCGGATTTCTGCCTGACGGGCATCGTGAGCATTCAGAGCATCACATCAACATACATTTCCATGACGCGCTGAATACCTAACCGACATGCATTATTGCTCTCTTGACGAAAAATAAACGCGATATCAGTTCACGCAGAACGTACGATCTTAAAGACGAAAAAATACGGAATCATTGTTAATATTAATGTTTTTGTAATTTTGACTGGCTAAATTGGAAATCATAATTTCCGTAAAGTACAAATTCTTTGGATTTTATTGCAGAAAAATGTTCGAATGACATAAATCTGGTCTTATTGGAAATATATCTTAAGGCAAATAAATCATATACTTGATATTATTTGAAAGATTAAGAAATATAGATTTGAATAAACAAAATTTTTATATAAATATAAATTATTATACATTTTCTGGGGATACCTCAAACAAAATGTTGCTGGAAACTTTCGCGAAGAAATATTTCCATAGCCACTCCTCCCAAAATTCATCACATCCCTTATTTTCCAATATGTCCTGGCAGTACTCAGGGAAGCCGTACATCATATATATACACGCTGGGGGTAATCCTTCTGAGATTCGATACAGTCGGTTAAATTTCCGTGAAATACCGTCGCCCGTACCCACTCGGGATCCAATCTGTGTCTGGGGACTCGCTTTTTACGAATGACGTAAATGATGAACGATGATGGGTCCCAGATACGGTCGCAAACCGAGGGACGTCGGGGTTTGTGCCACAGCTAACCCCACACATCCCGTCGCGCGCCGGCCTCTTCGCCGCGCAGCAAAAATTCAAAAGAACTTTTCGTGCCCGATACGAAGGTGGCGAGGTAGTAATATTGCGGCCCATTCTTCACTTTACTTTATGCTCAATTACCTTTCAAACTTTTCACTGGCGCGTAACGAGACCGGGGCGTATACCGTAACGACCGAGCTGCGTTTCAAGTTTTTGAAAAGTTTGCTTGACCGTTAAAGGAGTAACTTGAGAATAAGTAGGCGAAGGATCGTTTCTCATAAGGCTAGTTTGTATCAAGTTGGGATATTAGGAGTAATTTGATGTTTACTCCCTTCCGGTGGATACTGTAAACGTACATTTATCAGAACCGCCGTCGAAATGCCTGATGTAGCTGTGCAAAACTCGTATTAGAAAGAAAACACAGTTTTAATGCTAAATATCATATTTATTAGCATTAAATTTCAAATTACTACTAATGTTAGGGGTGGCCCATAAAATATGTAGTAAATTTTATAATAATGACAAGAAAAATTGTATAAATCAATTTTCTTAGCTCTCAATTCATATTGTTCATCATGTCAGATGATGAACGTTCTCTACTCATATTGTTCATCATGTAAGATAATGTCTTCACCAACATCAACAGATGTGTCCAGCAAAAGACTGTTAACGTTTTCATCACATGCGTTATCCTTATAAGAGCGAGTAACTGTGAGTGTTGCATTTTGAAATTGAAGATATCAAAGAGTCAGAAGAATATAAAAGGGTATTATTCTATTTTTTCCAGTTTTTGTCCAACCACATCGTTTCTTGGGACAAAAATGGTCTTCATGAGCGATGACAGACAGTCATTTTTTGAAAGCCTTTTATTAAAATTGTTAATTTTTGGTTTTATCTTCCCTTTTTCTTCCGTACTGTAGGCTTTTGCTCCAAATTTATCGATAACTTATGAGGATACCCCTGATTTTTTGTCGCTTATACTGTTTACTTTCTGCCACACATCAAACAGCACTCGCCGGTATGCGATCACAGCATCTAAAAATATTATGTAGCATCATTATATGCAAGTTTCTGCAGCAAATTTTAGTTGTATATTGTACAGAAATATTTTTTTCTTTTATAATAAAAATAAATGAAACTGAATATAGGTGAATACGTAAGGTTTTAATCCAACTAAATAAAATATTATACTACATTTACAAGAAACGCGGTGCTATTTTCCTTACCAAATTACACAAAAAAATCATGATTATTAATAAGTCATTTACCTAAAAACTACTGCATATCTTTGTTTGTGTTATCCATTACGACAAACATTAACAAAACAAACGACACAGGCAATATGAACATCCACTTGATGCACAACGAAAACAGCTTACAGGTAAATAATTCTAGTACCAATTAATGAGGTTTGGTAGCCTCTACTTGTTAGCTCTAAGTACCAAAACTTATTTTGTCACAATCGGCGGGATCCGTGGCATCTCTGTAACCAAACATACAGAAATTCTAAAATTTCTGTTGACAGCAGAATTTGGACTTTTGCACGGCTAGATTGTCAATTTTTTTATTATACTGAAATCAACCTAATGTGTCAATCAGTCAGTATCGCCTTGATTTGAATTGAAGCTTGTAGCGGCTAAGTTGTATACCATCACGGACGTGCAAAATGCAGATCTTCACTGCCTAAACCTAATTTGATGTCAGTCAATCAATTTCACGGTAGGTAGCGATCCTGCAGCACATATATATAGGTACATCCATCCGGGTAAATTAACAATCGATTAGCCAACCAACGGTCAGTGGTGCTTGGCAGTGCGCATTTTCGTAGATCCCGAAATGGAAAATAATGCGATTAGGGCCCAATACCGAGTATGTGCGCTATGTGCAATTGAATTTTGCGCGGCTGCGTTCAATGGAGCAGTAATTGCACCACATTTTCAATCAGTTGCAGTGACCGCGCCTGTGATTGATAGCAAATTATTTTCAAATCAGGTGGCGCCACTGCACCGGTCCCGCAGTCTACCACGTCCCGCAGTCAAACAGACCGCGGTCAAAAATTTCCCCCCACACGCTGTTATTATAGGTACATACAACGTTAACGATTGTTATATGCGTATATTACAATTGAAACAGAAATTAAGCCTATTTTGTTGGGATTGTTCATAGTGTAACTATTTTTACATGGTGGGCCAAGAACGCAACGATCTCTTTCTAAAAAAACTCAGTCCGTCTCTATCTACCTTGTTTAAGAAAGCCCAGTTTTGCCAATTGTTGGAAAAGCACCAGAAAGTGTTGTCAAGTATTGGAAATATCACCAGAACATTATTAATATATAGTAATCGAAGGTCGATGCTTTACAATTAGAACAATATTTACCATTTGAAATTTTCGCAATAAGAATTTCGAATTTTTCTACTTTGGTTCCACAGTAGACTCAGTTCTCAGTGTTTACTTCTGACTTTGGTAACAATGGAATCCACCAACCAATATAGTTGTCACATTTACTAAATTTATAAACGATAAATGTAGCACTCGTTTTGTAAGACGTATTGACCATAGTAGTACAGACAGAAAAATGTAAAGAATACAAATTATTACAGTTATTATAGAATACTGTAATGGCGTCACCTATGTAGCTTCGAGTAGCAGCCATAGATGGCCATAGTAGCAACGACAACTTTTGTAAACTACCATGCATTTCGGTTTGAACAAAGTTATTCAATGTAGAGTATTTGGAATAGTTGAAAGACAAGATTATGGTTTAATTTTTTAAATAGGAATCAAAATCTCGCATTCGCACGCACGCATGCAACTGAAGGGCAAAATATTACTGTCCTATGTTTGTTCCTTACAGAGTATGTTGGCAACACTTCCCTTTCCTCTGCGAATTGCTGGAAAAGTGGGGAGTTCTTGGCCCACCATGTAAAAATAGTTACACTATGGGATTGTTTGAGGTTTTGGTATTCAAACTACGATTTTCTCATATGGAATACAATGATTTACTATACTTAACATTAATTGTCATAACGAATCCACACATTGAGATAACTCTATTCTTGGATTTCAAGAAATTCTTGCGTTTATTCTTATTTTTTCTATCCAAATAATATAGAATAAGTTATTCTTACGATTTAAGAATTTCGTATGTTTATGTTAAGTATATTTTCTTCTGATGAAGAAAAATTTACTCTCTATAAAAAGTAGACGTTCGTCTTACAACAACAACAATATTTTGTTGGGCCAAAAGTATACGTACGTATCGCTTAAAACAGACGTAATTCCTTTCAACCAGTTGCTTCACACTTGAAACAAAAAAACGTAATACTTGGAACATTAAGAAAATAATGATCTTCCTCTAAATTGTTCCTTCTGTGCACAAGTTGTAATCCTTGTTAGTTAGTGAAGATCAAAGCCTGTAAAATTTTTAGCTGGAACATGTAAATAAATGATAAATGTCATAAATTGTGTTATGCTTCAAAGAACTTTGTGACTTCTCCTGTTAATCTCCTGTAAAATGTAATAAATTCTTATTACCCAATCTCCCCAAACAATAATAAACAGTAATTACCTTATTAAATCGTTCATTTCTCATTCAGCATGGGTAAAATAACGATAGAACAACAAAGAGAGTTTCGGTTGGCAAAAATGCGTAAATCGCGTGTTTTGCGAATCTTACAACTCGACAGTTTTCCCCCATATTTTAATCGGGACTCATTTTTACCGCAGAAGGGTGCAACAAATCACAATTATACACCCGGAGTGTGCGTGAGGATTGCGTGTGACTTACAGCAAGAAAAACCTACCGTTCAGCGGTTCCACTAGAACCGGGAAAGCGTCTGATAAAATCGCGTGTTAACACGAAATTTGCATTGTCTTTCTCGGGCAGTAAAAAAGAAACTAAACTACGACTGCCGGCGCTCAAAGTTTTCGAGGAGTTTGTTTATTTTTTCTGCGGACGTGAGATTGTATTGTAAGAACCCCGAGGAACGGGGTTGTTGAAAGATCAAAAGCGACCCGTAACCGTTGTTTTTCATAACTTCGTCGCGTGCCTGCCGGCGATATCATCAAGAATGTGCTTAACACGATATTAATTTACAAGACCATAACTTAGAGCGGTCTTAATTAGGGCAGTATAACGCTATGTTCATTCAATTTTATCGCCTTGCTCTGACCTATATTGCTGTTAGAATTCTCACGAAAAACGAACGATAACAGGAAGCATACAAATAAGCGGTCAAATTAATTCTGGAAGACTGTTAATAGCAGCCTCAGGTTACCTGTGTGTAATTTGCCTGCTTCTTTTTCATAATTAACATCAGCCACGTTCTTCTGCTCATGTTAACGTGTGAATTGTATTTTCCAAATGGATGAGCAACTCCCCTCCGGGCAGCTAGAACCGATTACACCATATCAATATTAATTACAAACCCTAACGCAATTTTACGGCGCGCCCGTGGCCTTATACAGCCGCCCAAGTTATTAGGCACCGTATTAGCCACTGATTAAATGGATTATCTCTGCATCTAACCGGTAATTAACGATACTGCGGATGTCTTGTAACCATCCTGCCCCCGCCTTTGCCAATTCCTTACCATTAAGAATATTGTCATACGTATTGATAACTAAGAAATAGAAGTAAAAACTAAACACTGATGCAGTGCCATTGCAGAAAAATGTCAATATTAAGAACATATAAAAATATCACTTGTTTCTAAATCCGCAGAAAGATCATTTGGTTTGTTCAAGTAAAATATGAAATTTTCAGAGTAAGAATATGATTTTCTTGATGTTCCAAGTATTACGTTTTCTTGTTTTAAGTATGAAGGAACTGCTTGAAAGGAATTACGTCTGTTTTAAGCGATACGTACGTATACTTTTGGGTCAAGAAACTGTTTGTTCGTTGAAGCATGTATATTTTTCACCCAACAAAATATTGTTGTTGATGTAAAACGAACGTCTTGCTCTTAAAGCAAAATATACTCAACATATGCATACTAAACTCTTAAACCGGAAGAAGCCGGTTTAAGAGTTTACTAGCCGTTGAAATAACTACATGTACTGAAATTCTTATTACAATAAAATATTATTTGGATAGCAAAAATATCCTGTTCATGCTATACACTATATTATACGCAAGAACATTTTTTCTTGATATCCAAGAATTGAATTCTCTCTGTGTACGTCAGTAGGGCATACAGTGCTGGATCAATGATGTATCACGTTAAAACCCCCAGATCGAGAATGATACAATTCAGCCTAATATAAATCCGATAAACCAATATGAAAATGGTAATGTTAACCCGCATATATAACTAACGCCATTTCCGTTGAGGTAGTGCTAACTAATGGGCACGACTAGCAAACGATCCACCGGGTCATAAATCAGTCTTGGGGCCAATAAAATCCACGGCAAACATTAGTATCATCTTTCCGCAGTCTCTCCGGTTTCGCGTTTATCTAGCGTGGCCCCGATGGTGCGAACGTACTAATTTACCGCCCCCGAGGGAGCCGCCAACCGCCCCCCATATATAATCAATGTAGGTTGCCGGTGATGGCCGCCTTGTAACGAGTCGAGTCTAAATCATTACTGACGCGCGCCACTGGAGTCAGTGGCGGCGGAGGCGCTCCGGTGTAATAGTTAAACGATATTGACTTCCCGATGGGGGTGATTTGTAAGCTTCGGGAGATAATAGCGGGGGTTTTTATGAGGGCGGTGGCGGTACGCCGCCCCCACCCGACCCCTCGCGGGCCGTAAAGGAGCTACGCGCGCTCGATCTATGGCCCCCATGGTCCCCGGCCCCAGGCTCACGCTGTATTTTACGAACTTTTTCCCCGAGATTGGAGGAAGATTTATTGAATAAAAAAGTAGTTGCGCTCGCGGAGGTGTGGGAACGGAATATTACTGGAAATATTCGCCGTGTTTCCCGTGTTTCTGGCCCCTCGCGATCTTTTTATGGGACTCCTACATCCCATCTTTTTATGGGAGTTCCTACATTGTTATATTTTTAGTATGTCCTCCAAGCATTGTCAGCATAATTCTCTCTGCTGATTCGAATTTGTTAGCATTTTTTAATTTTTTAATATTTCTTTATTTAGTTATCTACTGCAGTTATTTCGTACATTATTCTTTCAACACCGAAACGTAATTTATTTTAACAGCGTAGACTATTTTGTTAGAGCTTCTTGATAACTGAACAACAAGAAAAATTAGTACTAAAATCCAAATAAAATAAGTACTTGTGTAGGACGTCAAAATGGCGGGAACAACCGCGACTCCCTAATATGGTAGCATTTGGCCAAGCGCGGTGTAAGGGCTTTAATTGACTAGTGTCAAATTGACTAGTGTCAAATCTAATTCATCAAATCTAATCCAATCTATTCGAAGGCAAAAACTAACTGGGTTCTTTTTCTTGAACCTTGTGAACACATTTTCTGACTACTAACTGACGCGTTTAAGTATTTAACATTTAATAAAGGCTGATAAAGCAAGACTACTCAAATGAAACGAAACACTTATCAAAACAATAACATCTATTAACAATAATAATCAACAATCCCGTTTGATAGGTTACATAGAAAAGTGAATGAAGCTTTGAACATATTGACGTTTAAATTAAACCTAGGAGTTGATTTAGACAGACACACTTTTAGCAGAAATATGAATAATTTAATTTACAATGAAATGCGAGACGAGTTGAAAAGACTTACCAGGGATAAACTTAAGCGCCTAAGAACGCTCCACAAAAACGTGTACTTTACATGACGGTGGTTGAAATGAGAAGAGCCAAAGATCTGTTCGTTTGCATCCCTTGACCCCAAAGGAAGCCGGAAGCATTTACTTATAAACACGCGGTCAAATCCTAAACCAGATGTTCAACTGAACACCAAAACTCTGTGGTGTAAAACTCTGTTCGATATTCTCGAACATTCTACCCTGTGTACATCGCGCTTAATTTGATCATATCTTAATAAATAAATAATGGGTTTCCGACCCATTACACTTGTACTCACGTGAACAATATATATGTAAAGAGTCAAGTAAATATTAAGTTTTGTTTAAACTAAACCAATTGCAACAAGAATGTAATTTGCTCACGTTTTGAGAGTATCTTTCGCTGGGTGTGCTAAACATCAATACCCTTATGTTCAAGTTATCTTCTATATTACCCTGGAAGCTGAATTAGTATGCATGAAGAAACCAGACGACCCTCTTCGGTACACTCCTTGGTAACCACACTCACATCAAATGTAAATTAAGGTACCTTAAGCAGTACGGCTCTTGCTCTATCCTAACAGCATACCTCGTCCGTTAAGATAGCAATCTATTAATTCAAATCGCCACAGAAACCCCAGATAGGCTAAACAGCATCAGAGAGTTGTGCCTTAATTGCGGTCGTCCTTAATCAGTTTATAAGCTACGCCGCCGCCCGGCGTAAGAATGGAGGTCGGGTCTCGGTCGCTCTCTCTTTGGGAGGTTTCGAAACCCGTATCGCGAAAACTTTCTTGCCCGTTGGCGAGATGGTGGCGGCGACCGTGCCGCCAACTATTTCAACAGTAATCAAATAACAATCAAACTGGACGGGAGGCGGACGCAAAACCCGCATCGCATCACGCTTGCTTGCGGTTTTGTCAATAGCCCTGGTCCAATTGTTACAGCTTACTGAAGTACTGCCCCCCGGTTCCGGCCAAGCGGAACTTATCGGATCCATATTCCCGAAACCATGCGGATCAATCCTCATACGAAACCGTATACTTTTCTTTTTCTATTGACATAAGGTAAAGAGAGATAGATTGTTAGATTTCGCGAATCTCCAGTCACCAAATGGAGAATATCGACGGTATACGATCCGATAGGGTTAATTTAAATTGATTCTAGGCATTCGTGTTTGCGTGTCTGTGTGCGTGGAATCAGTTTCAGCTCGCTTGTTATATTAAATTTGCAGATTCCCATTGATACCGATCAGTGGAGCAAGAGCAAGGAATTATGGAATAGGCCATGTTAGTCAGTATATTACCATGCACCTACTGCAATAAACTCTTTGTTGTAGGCAGAACTATCGACATAAATTGAAGAGTTGTACATCAAAAGCGTCAAAAGTGCCATTTTTATATTTTTTGAGGTTTTTGTGTCAATCTATGTCAATATCAATTCAATATCATCAAAGCACCGCATATATAAAGCGATAAACCTAAAGAACATGATGGAGTACTTGCCAGGCGAAGCTAAACACTTTCATTCGAACCTTATCCGAGAGTTTTCTTAATACTGAATTAAGTGTCTTAATTAAGTTTTTATTTACATAACCAATAAAAAATTACCTTGTATTCGTGTTCATATACCTTTCTTATTGAAGTATAAGAATAGCTGACGCTTAATTTGGTAAAATAACTAATTTATGGTTTCTAAATTTCCGTGAGGAAACCGCGTCGATGACGATAAAGTTGTCAACGTTTCGCACTCTGTTGCAAGAGGAACCGTCAGGATGTAGCAGTAAGAGAGCTACGACGAGAAGAGAAGTGATTCCCTTCGTAGCTTTTTTACTGTTACGTCCTGAAGATACCAGTTACAACATGTGTGCCAGACTTTGACAACTTTATCGTCATTGACGCGGTTTCCTCTCAGAAATCTAGTGATTCGGACCAATCTCCAATCTAAATATACCTGATTTATGTTTGAAATAATACGATGTGGTTCTAATGTCAGTTGGGCCGTTTTGATTAACTCGACTGATGGTACTTAGACCCTTCTGCAAAGCTCCAAGTAACTGTTGATACCTAAATAATTTCATCTAAAAAGTACTTATAAGGAAACTTCTCTTCAGAAAGCGTACGGATGTTCTCAAGGCCTTTAAGCTACACAAACTTAGTACTTTAGATAGTATATATATATATAAACGTGGGGAAGATCGAAGAGGAACATCACGCACGATCGCAATTAGAAGAGCTTAGTCGGCTTACCGGGCTGCCTACCTTCGAACTTGAACAGACGTGCTGTAAATCCTCTTTGAACTCCCGTCCTGCTCAAACTGGAATGATAATAATTCTGAGCAGTCGCTGTCTCTGTTCGCTACGGGTAAAATTCCCGTTGGGGAGAACAAAGTTTTACGTCATTAAAAATCCCAATAGAGAGGTAATTGGACCACCCTACTACAAGGACAGACAGACCTCCGTTGGGGTTTATAAATTTTGCGGAATTCGTTTCACCTCGTCGTTATTTGGCTCTAATTTTTTTTGGTAGGAGGAACGAGGGAGCGAACGAAGGAGTTTATTCTATTGGATTGCCTGCTCTGATGGCTTTCCTCCTTTACGGCCTCTCGATTCCTGAAAGTTTCCGGCTGGAACTTTTCTTTTAGCTGGACAAAAATTTCCGAACCCTTCAATCGCGCGAACACAAAAAAAACACCTTGACCGAATAAAGTTACGTAGTTCCTTTAGGGAATATCTGGTCAGGCAAAAAATAATGAGATATGGTGACAGGGTTTATTAGAGCATGACCAAATGCCACGTGTAATAGCTGTATATGACTACAGACAGATCATTACAATGGATTAAAATTAATGCACTGAGAGAAAAGAAATGTACAATCAAATAAATGTATTTCTTTGAACATATTTCTTTCAAGGAAAGAAACAAATAAGTATTTTTATAAAAAGACGACACGTCTAGTATTTTTTTTTTCATTGTAAATATTATAGTAGACATCTTGAGGGTGCTGGAAAAGTCGTCGAAGTGTGAAAATAACGATGCGGAAAAGTGGTGTTGAACATTGCCGTTTACAGAAATCAAGTGTACGCGAAGAAGTTATAAATGCGTATCAAACAATACGGAGGGGACCAACCCTTACTACTTTGGCAGGCAACCCCTGCGCTAATTGTACAGATGACGCTCGGCTGACTGAGTCATGGGGGACCGACTGGGGTAGATTGATGACTCACTCGGCCGCGGCTACTACGTATGTACATTATTTTGTTAGACTGTGTCGCCAGGAATGACACAGGAAGTCAATTAAATTCATGTTTGAATAATTCAACCCCTATTCGACTGCCGATGGCTGTTTTGGTTAGGGGGTTGGGGTTGATACTCGGAGCAGTAGCTAGTACTTACTGATGGTGGGGTAGCATTATTAATGGTTTGTATCGTAAATCCTATCTGGGTTTATCTTACGAATAGATTTATTTTATGAATATTTATATTGCAGACTATTAAAATATAAACTCAAAATCGAAAAATCAAAGTGTACTAATTCTTGATTTCCGGGAGGAAACCACTGAATGAAAGGGCTCAATAGGTTGAATATCTTACCATTGTAATCTCAGTTCGGTTAAATTTCATAGCTTTACTTGGCAAACTCCGTATAACACCCCACTTCAAACACATAATTACAGTTTCTTATTTAAGTCTCAGCCACTTCACAGTCTCACTTGGCGGACATTTAGCCAAGTTAGTTTGGTGATTGTAACGTTCTGTTTGTTGGGATTTTTGCTGTTCTACCTTGTTCCTATCTTAATACACCGTAGTAGCATTAGTTTGAATACATGTACGTATTTGGCGAGGGACAATCTCAACTAAGAACAATTCCTGTTAGGTACGGAAGGTTTTGCTTTGTTCGGGTCGGTAGCTGGCGTATCGATCTCAAGCTGCTGGCTCAACATGTGAACTCGGTTAAGAAGAGAGAGGAGAAGTGGAGGTGGTAGGATTAAAACACACCACCGAGAGCAGCGGGATTGCAGATGCAACCTTAGCAGAGTCGGGACATAAACAAATTATATAAATGATTGATGAAAAGGTCAATTTTTCAAACTTTTTTAAACGTTTTAGCATTATTTACAAAATTCCCTTTTCATTAATGAAATATGTGGACACTAAATTAGATTTAAGATTTGTTTTCGATATATTAAACAATAACAGTTTATAAAATTGTCCGGGGCTAGCAAAATAGGTTAATCCGATAGTGTGCTCCATATGTCGGTACGGGTTTCCTAGCTTCGCTCGTAAACCCGGCAAAAATTACCGGGTTATTTCCCGAAATGGGCCGAGTTTAAACGTCGATAAACGCGTGTTTACTACCGAAGGTATTTGTCAGTACGGCCGGAGGAACAAACAACAAGCGCCGATAAACAGGGCACACCGAAGACACAAAAGATACGGCACGGAAGGGCGCAGAAGTTGAGAAGTTGGCGGTAATTAGCGTTAATGCGAAGAGGAGATGGGAAACTGATGAGCCTGCAAGGATCAGAGCTCCGTCTGCTACGGACAGGATTACACAATACATTAGGAAAACGGGGGTGGATTCTGGATGCAGGGGCGTGCGGGGGCAAGCAAGACGTGCTCAGGGACGAAGTCACGGAACGGGCAATAAGAGTGGTCCGGCATCACGTAATAAACTCCGAAAAGCGAACCGAGGAAACAATGTGTTAGTTTTCTGTTGTTCTCGGGGTGCGCGCGGTACCCCAGGAAGGGTAGCGAAGAGGTACATTAATAAGTTAAAAGCTTTCCCCAATTGTTACCCCTTATAAATAGAACTTCGCAGAGGTCACCCCCTGGATTTTACGGCCCTTTAAAGCGCACCGTTCCCTCGGCTAAAACACGAGTTTAACCTGGAAGCAAACGTCTGTTCTTCGACCGACGGAAAAGTTACCGGCGAACTTGATACAATATTGGAAAAGTTCTCGACGAATTTACATCTTTGACAAATTGAACGCGGACCTAACTTACTCCGAGTTTCTTCATTACCTAAGTTCAATTTACAATAAGGTAATTTATCCTACATATTAGGCATGTGCAAACTCGATACTTTTATGTATCAAATTGGTGGTTACTTGCTTACTAAATGTTGAGTTTAGCTACAACGTTTTTTGTTTCCCATACTCATTACACAAGGGAAGATATAGAAGAAATAAAAATCACTAGTAAAACAAGTTTTGTGATACACCTGATGTATTTTGCTATTTCCATAAGTCATCGTGATCATAGGCGAACTGCAAAATGACTATATGTGGTGCACCCAAAACTGAGGGGTGGTTCGATGATAGAACTTAACGATGTTCGAAAACTGGATATGGTGAGTGGTGTCGTATATTCGAGTGCGGCCATTGCGGCTCGTGTGTAAACCGGGATTAAACGGACTATATCGAAGTGAAAATTCTCGTTGTGGAATACAGTGGCTGCGGAATGGGCTCTTAACTTGCTTTATGTGGGCATTGCAGCGTGCATGGGGCATCGTTAAACCCCACCCACCTCATAAGGACGTTAGGAATCCCACTCTGTCCGCCCATTAAAAGTTTTACTTAAGCGCATCGCCCAAAATTGGATGTACGGCTTAACAACTAACAGATAACAATATCGCATAGAAGTCGGACATCATTAAATGAAATTCATAGCATTCAGGAGCTTCTTTTTATGTTGATCACCGTAGTTAGACATGATTTATCTAAAAAACTAAAACAGGTCCAAATTTGATAACGGAAAAGATTCACGAACATCATTTAGTTCCGGTACCCAAGCATGATCATTTGATCATAGAGAAGTAGTAGCGGAAAATTCTGTTACCGAATAGCCAAAGTAACAATCTGTGCGAGTTCAGGAGAAGTTAACGAATGAATTTAGCCGTCGATTTACGGTTATATTTCGCGGGAGAAATCCCTTCTAAGACATTAACCCA
Organism: Aphodius granarius; assembly: GCA_963971325.1. Lineage (NCBI taxonomy): Eukaryota > Metazoa > Arthropoda > Insecta > Coleoptera > Scarabaeidae > Aphodius > Aphodius granarius. Next base: position 20,332,809 of record OZ020226.1, read on the forward strand.
CATAACTGGAGCCACTAAGCGATTCGGGGCATGCACCGCTCGCGTCTAGTTTGTCGGTTTGTTGCAGCTAGTGGCTGTACGCCGTCGTAAAACTGGGAAATTGCGGTGGAGCGAAGATCTAGCGCCAGTATTTATCGATTCCTGATCTGTCGAATCAAAGTTACGCGAAACTGCACAATAACTTCACGAACTGCGACTTCGGGCCTCCAACACACGCCGACTGGCGACAGGATCCGATCCGATCAACAAAATGCTGCCTGGTCGCTGCTTAATTTTGCGGAATAACGGTATCTATACGAGCACAAGCCAATGTGTAAAGTACGCGGGCCCTGGACGAATCCGCTCGAAAACTGGGTCAGCCGTTGCATCCTTTTGTGCCGGTTTCCTTCAAAATTAACGTGAAGTATATGTATAACCCTTTACATTATGTGAATTGATGCTACCAAACATTCCAATACTATATAAAGATAACACAGGATGATAAGCTGTATTTCATCGAAAATAAAAGTTTTGGGGTTCCTTGAATCAAATGCAATTATATCTGTGGGTTTGTATGCGTATGAACACGATTGTGCCTAAACGGTATAATGGATCGGGCTGATATTAGGTGAAACTAGTCGGAAAGTAAAAAGTCCTCAAAATCTAAGAGTTAATCTTACAGCTTTCTGCTATGAATGACGAAAGAACCTGTGAACATATATGGAGAACCAATCCATCAGCTATCAACAGAATACATATTTATGGACCACTCGCCCCTATGCTTTCACTGTTAACGCACATTCACTTGATGGATGTGACATTAAGCTAGAATTTCTCTTATAGGTATATATGTTACGCTTAAAGTAATAAATGTGGTTTGTATTAATAATTACCGGCTATTATTAATAATAACCGCATCATTTGGTCAATGTGATTAGAAACACTTAAATAATCACATGGACCGGCTATTATTAATAATTTCCTAACGGGCACGGTAAAAGTGATAAAAATGTTAATTTTTACAAAAGATCTTTTGTATACAGTCTTCAAAGAAGTTAGCTCAGTTATTTTGATTACCATGTAAGCTATTATATTTATTTACTCGACGCAAATCATCAGTACGGCTACCCCAATGACCAAAATTACGAATAATAACATAACATTGATAATACAGAATGCTTTTTTGTCTCCCTTGTACTTTAGAAACTACTGGATATAATTGGTAATGATATTTGGTATACACCCAAGGACGGCTCAATGACGAAAACATAAAAAAGAACAGTTTATACAGAGTGTTCAAAAAAGTTAACCATTTTATTATCAATAACACCCATTTTTATATTTAATGCATGTGGGTAGTTTTTTGTAAATGTACAATTACAATTTATTAAGTAAATTCTCAAATCCTAATTATCTTGAAATGTTGCGCATTTAATAAAAAAATTTCAATGCAAATATGTACATGCAAGAACTAGACTAGTTTACATAGATGTTTTTACATAAATTGCACCGCATAAATGATGCAAACATTTTTGTATGGTTCTGTTCCTAACACGGTATTTTTACTTTTGGTGTTTGACAATAATTTTATAAATAAAAGATTAAACATGGTAACAACTTGCCTCAATCTTCCCTACATTAGTATGTCCATTACCTATACCTACCCTAAGTATATCTAATATCTCACAGATATATTTATTATAAAAGTGTTTATCACCAACAAAAAATACAAAAAAACAAAAGAAGATGACGTCCTATTGTTACAAATTTTATTTCGTTTTATTTTGACAATATAAATGGTGTCATTGTTGTACTACCACAAAAAATAAAAGTCTAGAAGGACTTTTGTATTCAAAATTAAATATAAAACATGTTTTAAAGTTTTGTATTAAAAAGATAATAAAGTTATAAATAAAAATATTTTTTTGCCACGAATTGCAACTATTGCACTACGTACGTTTGCACTGGTAAAATAATACAAACCGAGTTTTTAATTAATTACTTACTTTGCTTTTAAGAATTGCGCAAATAAGCATGACCCAAAGAGTTACACACTCGTGCATGCAATTAGTGTGGATTGGCATTTTTTAGTCTCGTTTTGATAATCTTCCTTATTTTAGTCATGAGTAGTAACTAAATAAGTTAGTCAGGACTAACGTCACTAAAGGCCCAACACTGAAAACCCAGTGAATAGATTCGTTGTGTGGCGATTATGTAGATACAAACAGAATTTCAAATCTGAGGCTCTATTATATTGTAGCATCACCTTAAAGTAATATCGAACTGAAATATATCACATTGACCACAGCATGCTGGAAATTATTAATAATAGCCGGTTCATGTGATAAATACTTCACTTTAACCTCCCCACTTGGCTATTATTAATAATAACCGGTAATTATTAATAATAACCTATTTATCACTATGACCGTAACATATATATATATAATATTTCTTTAATATGGAATAGTTATGATCCACGAATAAAACAGTTATAGAATTTATTCGAGTCTAGATTATAACCAGTTATCTGGGGTTACAATCGGTCGAAAGGACCAAGCACCAAACCGCGAACTGCTAAATTAATAAGTCGGCTCCCGCTGAGGACAGTTGACAGTCGCGATGAATTATTACAGCTGTAATTAATTAATATTACGCTGGTAGCGGAGTAGCTGAGTTCGCAGGCGTCTAATGAAAATTGCAAACCGTCTTAACGTCTTACGAACGTACTAAACCGGGGACAACACTGTTGAATAAGCGATAAATAAGTGAACAGTCGCGATAGCTTTATTTTCAGACTGCGGCGGGTTTGAACTCTACCGGTAAACTTCTCGGATTTCACCAAAAAGTAACTTGCTGATTCCGTAATGATCTTGTTAATAATTTAGAGGGGTTGCGTTAAACTTTACCTTGCTATCTAGGAAATAAATTCTTTAGTATGCAGAGGTAGTTTTGATCAGGGTGTGGCAGTTCACAAAGGGTACATTTTATGGCATTATTTGAACCTTATGTAACAAAGAACCCTGCAAACATAGGTTTTCCAAATATATCTGTGTTCTAAGAACCAGCACAGACGAATACTCCTCAAGTAAAATGAGTCATCATCATGATTTTCTTTATATCAAAATTGGCTTCTTTCATCAACATCGACGCCCCTGTTGGACTTTCAAGCATTCAGAGGTTTGTTCGACGTATTCAGTTCACAGGGAATTAGACGAGCTGCAGTAGGGGGTTGCATCAAGTCAGAGGCAGTTCCTGCCGCCCGCCGTCGCCGCTCTCGTACCCCGGGGGCGGAAGGGAAACTGTCACGAACACAAAAGTGTGCCAATTCCTTCCATCGCTGCCAGTCGTCGGTAATCAGCTACGTATTGTGCGGCTTGGTTGTTATTAGAGGCCCTGGGTGTAATTTCTTACAGTGGCGTGTACACAAAGTGCTCGAATGGCGTCGTGCTGTGGGGAATTTTAGTTGCAATAAATGAGACTTGTTTTATTTGCTGGATCACAATATATATTTATAAAAACTTTATTCTCCAATAACTTTTGTAATCTTTGATCGATTTTGATGATTTTTTCAGCAAATTGTAAACAAATTCTTTGAAATTTGAAGTTGTAAGATGTCTTTTTGCATAAGTACCATAGCGCACGTTAATTCTGACAAGCTTCTTTACATGGTGTTCAAAGAATTGAATAATTTAGCAATTTCTGATGTAATAGTGTCGCCTGAGTGTGGCCTAGCGGTAAGACGTTATCGTTGCACTCAGGAGGTCTCCGGTTCGAGCCCGGGGACCTGCTTCCAGGCTGAGGTTTTCTGTGGTTTTCCTCACTCCTTGGCGAATGCTGGGAGCCAAACATCTTAAGACGTTCCACAGGTGCGGGCGATAATAATAATACTCTGGCCTGCCGATGCCCCCTGTAATTGGCGAAAGCTGTTGGGGGATGTTAAGGCTTGGATTATTATTATTATTATTATTATAGTTGCTGACTAAAGATTTGAATTGACGACGAACGGCACTGCGTTGTAATATTATACTGCAATCTACGAGGCAATCGTATCTAAACGTGCGTCTGTAATAGTCCGTTGCATTTCTGACTGGCCTGTCTGGGGCAATCGATAACCGATTGTTCCGGCGGTGCCGGACGTGTGCGAGCTTTTGTGCATGTGTGGTGTGTTCTATCTGTGCGCGCGCGGGCGGCTAAATTTAACGCGGCAGCGAAGGTTATTGTTCCGGCACACTGACGTTATCTATTCGTTCGAGATTTGTTTACGCGGAGGATGCTCGCCAACTTCACGCTATCTGCACGGATGCAATGACGTTTGCTCGCCGCAAGAACGCCGGAATCCCGCGAAGCCACGCTGATATTTAAATTCACCCTACCCCCGTAATTTATACGGCATAAATGCTCACTTGCAATTGCGTATCACGACTATATAAAGAATAGTGCAACGGTCTATTTTTGAGGTTTTTATTTGTTTATCGATGAGAGATACAAAAAAGGCGCGATTTTTCTAACCGCGACAGCTCTATTTTAAAAGTCCCGCCGGTTTTGCAATTGTAGGAGGTCAAAATGACGGGAACAACCGCGACTCCCTAACATGGTAGCATTTTGGCCGAGCGCGGTCTAAGGCTTTAATTACTGGTCAAAATTCTAATTCATCAAATCTCTTACAATTTATTCGAAGGCAAAACTAACTGGGTTCTTTTTCTTGAACCTTGTGAACACATTTTCTGACTACTAACTGACGCGTTTAAGTATTTAACATTTAATAAGGGCTGATAAAGCAAGACTACTCAACTGAAACGAAACACTTATCAAAACAATAACATCTATTAACAATAATAATCAACAATCCCGTTTGATAGGTTACATAGAAAAATGTATGAAGCTTTGAACAAATTGACCTTTAAATTAAACCTAGGAGTTGATTTAGACAGACACACTTTTAGCAGAAATATGAATAATTTAATTTACAATGAAATGCGAAACGAGTTGAAAAGACTTACCAGGGATAAACTTAAGCGCCTAAGAACGCTCCACAAAAACGTGTACTTTACATGACGGTGGTTGAAATGAGAAGACAAAGATCTGTTCGTTTGCATCCCTCGACCCCAAAGGAAGCCGGAAGCATTTTTTTCTTAGCCAATGGCAACACTTCAAATTTAAACTTATAAACACGCGGTCAAATCCTAAACCAGACGTTCAACTGAACACCAAAACTCTAACATTCTACCCTGTGTACATCGCGCTTAATTTGATCATATCTTAATAAATAAATAATGGGTTTCCGACTCATTACACAATGTCATATTTGACATATTCTGCACAAAAATTCATCAATATTTTCAGTTTTTATTACAGGTTTTTATGATAGATTTTGTACGAAAACTTCCAGAAGGTAAATGACAAATGGACTAATTTCAACCCACCTGAATGGGAGTTATGGTGATATTTTGTTTTCATTATCTCTCCACTAAGTAAACAATTATTACCTAAACATTTTCGCCTCAGTTTCTATAAAAATATCCACCAACCTAAATATTTTCCCGGTGCCATAGAAACTGTGGATACTGGACGCGCGATTCTCAGCGAAATTGCTATTTTTATTCGTTCTGCGTGGGGGAATCATATTTTTAATATCTCTCGCCCCCGGCGCACAAAACAAACGCTCGTGATATTTAATTGCCTCTCTCTGGCCTGGACACGTTGATGTATACAGCCTATAACATCCTGAACGGCCCAGTGTACGCCATCAGATGGCGCTGCGAGTTTCCGACCGATTTCACAGATTACGCGGGTCGTCTGCAACGGTTATTAGAACTTTTTCCCCGTCAGGATCACGTATCTATAGATATATCTTGTGGACTATCCTATATAAACACGTCGTGGTGTGGGAAGGACCAATACGTCGACGGTGCATTAATAAGTCGTCCAGGGGGTTTTATTTCTTCGAGATAATAGAAAATATTTAGATAATAAAATATTAATGGTCTGTATATTTCTGCAACAATTTTTCATGTCCTTTCAAATACCATTTACAAATCGTTACGCGTACAGTTGCTGTGAAAACTGTGTTCAATACATGCAGGCCATTCAGCAAACATCAACTACAGGTTGTCGTAGTTGGGCGCAGGCGTTTATTCATTACGACGCATCACCGACAACAACACCGCGCCCAATGAACCGAACCACTTCACATCTTTTGTGCGGTGTTTTCAATTAATCCATCAAAGGTGGTCATAATTGCTGGCGTCGCCTGGCTCTGGCACAGCGTTTGTCCCGCGTCAAATTGCTGCGCAGCGCCACCTCGCGCCGCGCCTGCTAAATTCACCGCCGCGAACTTCGAACAAAAACCTATTCCATCCCTCCAGAGTTGATCGGCTGGTCGGGGGTGAAAATTAATTTTCTATTATTGTTATTATTGGCGGTGTTTAAAGTTATAACACGTGAAACGCGCAGCACTACTTAAGACTATGTTCTAATGCTGTTTGAATATTTAAAAATATGCATAATATAAAACTGTTTTCAACGGCCAAACTGCATATATTACGTATGCAGCTGAGGCAACTTAGTCGAAGCGTATCATCCTAAATTCGTGTTTTATGTTTCAGGGGTGTCCTACTGCAGGGCAAAAACCAGCTGAACGAGGCGATCCAGAGTTTCCGCAGGGCTATACAGTTCAGGCCTTCGCTAGCGCGTGAGTACAGCTTTTCTCTGCACACCTTTTGTCCGATGCCGGTGTCCGTCTGTGGACCATTGTTTTGTTTTGCCCCCCAAAACGAATTTACATAACAAGCGAAAAGAAACAACGCCATAAATCATATCGAGTCTGTGCCGCCGCCCCTCGCTAAGGGCATATCTGACGCCCGTCCAGGCCCCCCTAAAAGCGGAAATGGGGTCAACCGGTGAACCCAAACTAATTCACTGACTGATATCCATGACGTTTCGGATACCAAAAAATAGCCACCCTAAAAAATGTGAAGGGATTTTTTTAGGTAGAATTGAATAGCTTTTTTAGTACGGTCGATGGTGTTTAAAGTTTATTATTATTTTTTTTCTAACGAATTGGTTATATCGAATTACTTAGTTCCTTTTAATAACTAAACTATCGAACATAAAGGATAATATAGTACTGCAATTTTGGTATTAGATAACGCAAGTTGTCATAACGTTATCACTATGAAACGCATTATCATTTTAATGGTTGTTTTATAACTTTATGTTTGTAGAATAACAGCCGGCACATAAAGTGAACAACGTAAATGCAACCTCATACACGCTGGGATACGTTCGAGATTACATTCATTTTATTATTATTTTCTAGCGTCGCATCAGCTCGGAAACTTCAAAGAATTTTTTAATATTTACTATTAATCACTACGAACGTAGAATTTTGCCCTATTCAATTTTTATCTCAGGACACATTTTATGAATGCGTTCCTATCTCTCAAACAATCTCCGCCACTGAAAGGGTCTACTGAACTGGTCTACTGCGTTGTTTAACAGAACAAGTTGACAATTTACTTCTTTTGCTTCTTTTCTGTCAAATTCAGTGCCATGTAACAGTTGCTAAAAGATTCCCATCAATTGATTGATTGAGAAAAATTCCAATAAAATTAAAAACTAATTCACTGACTGATATACATGACGTTTCGGATACCAAAAAATAGCCACCCTAAAAAATGTGAAGGGATTTTTTTAGGTAGAATTGAATTGCTTTTTTAGTACGGTCGATGGTGTTTAAAGTTTATTGTTATTTTTTTTCTAACAAATTGGTTATATCGAGTTACTTAGTTCCTTTTAATAGCTAAACTATCGAACATAAAGGATAATATAGTGCAATTTTGGTATTAGATAACGCAAGTTGTCATAACGTTATCACTATGAAACGCATTATCATTTTAATGGTTGTTTTATAACTTTATGTTTGTAGAATAACAGCCGGCACATAAAGTGAACAACGTAAATGCAACCTCATACACGCTGGGATACGTTCGAGATTACATTCATTTTATTATTATTTTCTAGCATCGCATAAGCTCGGAAACTTCAAAGAATTTTTGAATATTTACTATTAATCACTACGAACGTAGAATTTTGCCCTATTCAATTTTTATCTCAGGACACATTTTATGAATGCGTTCCTATCTCTCAAACAATCTCCGCCACTGAATGGGTCTACTGAACTGGTCTACTGCGTTGTTTAACAGAACAAGTTGACAATTTACTTCTTTTGCTTCTTTTCTGTCAAATTCAGTGCCATGTAACAGTTGCTAAAAGATTCCCATCAATTGATTGATTGAGAAAAATTCCAATAAAATTCCGAAGGTTCTATTTTTCGACAATTTCATGTACTACAAAATTTCATGAAACGCGCTTCATATAACATTTCTAGCTTTATTTTTTGTATTTTCTTAATACATTGTACAAGATTCGGACCTAGATCGACCTTCCCTCATCCTTTTTCCTAATCAACTTTATTTTTATACAATATAATGTATAAATGAACACAATGAGGGTTCCTGGCAAGGATACCTTATTTCCAGCACTCAAATCAATTACACTCTGTATAAAATATCAAATGACAGAATATAATTACAGAGTTATATAAGAAAATGCGATAATTTATCTCAAGGTGGTTAATAAATCACTAGTTTTGGGTTTTCCCGTTCTGTTACAAAGATGTTGATTTAGCGAAACGTCAGTCGTTTCCGGATCGGCGCGCGAACCCGGAAATTGAAGAAAATGAAGCTGGAATTCGATTTCGAGCCGGGGGCTGAGCCCCATAAAACGGTTGAGGATGGTGGCGGCGGGGAGTTGTGGGGCGGCTGGTTCGAGCGGCGTTCGCACTGTTTTAATTACGGAAATTAGAGTTACGGCGTCTCGCCGCCCGCCGTACGCGACGCTATTTTTTCAGGTGGCGGCGCGGCAGCCGCCTCCGGAAACATTCATCACGCGCGACGAACATTAACCGTAATCGCCATAAATCCTATCCGGGCATAAATGAACGCCGATAATCCCCATTACTCTTCTCGGTACGCTTTTATTTTTTTGTAATTTTTCGTTGGATCCGGATCTGGTGGCGTTTTTTCAAGAAGGAAAGATCCATTTTTCGACTGAATGATGTGTCATTACTTTATGGAACCATGAATGAGAAATAAGTCTACAGACATTGTGTTACTGGTCAACTAGATTGCATAGTAAGTTAGTTAATGCAATTAAAATAAGTTTGGAAAGGACTTTTCTAGAACCTAATAAATGAAAATATCTGGTGTGGCCCCCACCCAATCTGCCGACTACATTAACACACTGTTTACACATTTATAAACTCTCTAAGCGGTCTAAACCTATAGACTATAAAGGGTGAAATATCAAAAGCGAATGTCCATAAAATAATAATAATACTATATCGGGATTGTAACAATACGACTGACTGACCTCTCGATACAAAACCATCTAATATACTGTCACGTATCCGTGTTATCATACTAATTTATTGCTCTACTTCTTGTTTATTGACTCTTCAATCGCGGACTAGTCGAAAGTAAACATAGTCAATAGCCAGCTCTTATAAACCCAAAACCAAAAGCTTTACCATTAGTTTTACCTGGAAATATCAGCGCAGAGTATTCGAGTACGGGCACTGCTACATATCCGGCTAAGCAAATCGCATAGCATATCTAGATTTATGCTCTGAACGTCCATGTATAAAGTGGATGCAGTCGTGCCTGATCCAAAGTTATTGATGGCCGCACTGCATCACACGTGATTTACTGGAACAAAGCGACGCAGAACAGCGCATTATATTCCTCCATTGGCCCAACTGACATACACCTGCGTACTTTATATCTAAAAAGTCTTAATAACCTATGCATTAATACGCTTATCTAACTTTTTGAATAGTATTCAGTCGAATAGTATTCAACTGAATAGTATCAAATCAATATGCATTTTAATCTGCTAAGATAACAGTCGAATTCATTGAAACACAGGAGCGATTGGCGTAGGTATTCAGTTTGAATCAAATTTGTGCCACTGCTGTTCAATGGATCGAATAGAAATTTTAATTATTGAAATAGTGGGAACAGAGTAGTATCAATTGGACTATAGATAAGGTTGGGGTTACATGCGTCAGATACGCTATTCAAGGGATGTCAGAACTAGATTAGGGGTGGTATTGTATTTAGGAAACAATACCTGTGCTGTGTTTAGGATATATGCACTGTTTATGTGTTCAAAATTATGTTAGATAGAGTATACAAAGTCTCCTGTGATTGCAGGCACGCCAAGCAAATCAAAATGTGAGAAAAGCCATATTAAGACATAAACGAAGACATTTTTATCTAAGTCATTGTCTAAATTTGAGTAAACATTCAAATGTCCTCATGGTGTTTTATTTTTTACTGCATTAGAACATCACTAACTACCGATGTTTATATTATCAACTGGTGCGATATTCAATATTCTCTGGCATTTCTGCGATGGTGTTGTTGTAATGTGATGCTTGGACGTCAAACAAGTGAAGACAAACAGTGAAGTTCGCGCGTTATGAGAAGAGCTCACTGGAACGTAGACTCTGCAACTAATTGTGTGTTGACAGAGCGAGGGTTATGGGTTTTGGCCCGTGCAATGCAAAACACACACACTCATGTCGGCACACACGTATGTTAAGTTAAATAACTCGCGTAGATCAAATATGTGTGTCGGCCAGAGGCACGTGGTGCAGGCTCGAATATCCGAAGTATCGCATGGCTATGCAGGCAGCTAGTGCAACTCTCTCTTCCTTTTGAATATTTCATCTAGAAATATTGTGTGAAACGGTGTCTACGTATGAGCGATATTGAAAGAAAATCGTATATTTCTGGGTGAGAAGATGTTTGCGAGAAATGAAAGGAAAATGGTTATTTTCGTAGTGGGAAATTGTTTTCCTCGAATCGAGTTGACGAATTCTCTGAGCGGAAAATAGTTTTCACAGCATTTTAAGGGTAATATCGCGTCACTTTGCGATGTGAAGTTTTCTTCTGTCTGACGGCTGTCAAGAAATGATAAAAGTTAACATGGTTTGAACAATATATTTTACATGTTGCCCCCTAAAATTACTTTTATTTCAGTCGTTCACTAAAACTTAAATTAAATTATTACAATATTTATTTAATCTATTTCATTATTGAAATATCTGGGGTGGCCCTCACCCAACTTTCCGACTATATCTTTTGCACAGTGAAGTGTCTATACACAGTTATTCAAATGTTTTCAAGCCATAGCCACTCTAGCCCCTACCTAACGTCAATTTTTATGGCACTGATTTGCAACACAGCGACAAAGGCTGTGGATTCTACAAATGTGTATACATATTTAGATTTTCAGTTTTAAACAACAGTGTTGTCTGTAGGAAACAAATATCTTAGAAGTATGACATATTTAAAATGAATATTTTTTGTAGCCAGATGTAACCAATTAAAAGAATTGCAGAGAACATGCACACAAATCTAAAGAAAACAAAAAACGCTAATTCCGGCAGTACTTTCGGTTGTGAACTGTTAAGCGGGCATAGCTCGGTTCATTCTGCACTCATTACGGCAGTTAACGCGCAGCTCAATCAACAAATTGAATTTAGTTGACCGAACCGTCGACAAACAGCGCCCTCTGTGTTTGCGCGCGACTGTGCACCGTGTGTGTCTATCTGTATGAGTGTGCGGGAGCCGCAGTTAACCGCCCCCGTAGCAAGAAAAGCGGCACAAAAACGCGGCCGACTGTTCTCTCGCAAATGGGCGCGTGAATCTTCTTTTTATTTCGTCCTGCGGACGCCCAAATTGCCCTAGGTGGCGCTAGCGATGACGGCCGCTTATTATTTATGGAAGGTCCTTTCTGTGCCGGTGAACAGCGACGAGACAATTGGGACTGCTCCTCCAGTTCCTGGGCTTTGGTTAATTAGCGGTTCATTCGCAGTGTTCGCACTTCGTGTCCGTTCGTTTGTATTTTCAAATTAACCGCCTCCGGGGAGATACTGGCGGATACCAATCGACTATGTAACGAGTTTCCGAGAATGGAAATATAGGTGGATTACAATAATTGTTATCAAAGGCGTCTTTGTGGATGTATAATAGTATTTCTGTTTCTTTTAGAGTGTGCTTAAATTTCAAAGTGAATAATATAAAAATTGTTCTGTAAAGAACAGTTTTAAAACACCATTAAACTGCATAGGTAACTTTTCGAATCAGTTAGTTGCATCTGAATTTCCCATTTCACTCATTTTGTTACCTCATATGTACCTATTGCTGTGTAATAATAACGTAGCACGTTAGTATGCGTTTTGTGGAGAATGAATACGCCCTGAAGAGGTGTAGGTTTGCCGGCGTGACATAATCGCATCATGAAATTATTATAAACGCTGCGAAACTTATAACTTCCAAACTTGCCGGAGGAAATGCAATGTTCCGTGCCTGTTGGATGGCGCAAAGCGCTCCAGGTTGAACGCCTGTGATGCCGTCGACGTCTCATTAAACTTTCAATATCGGAGGCAGTTTCAGATTTAGCATTTGTGAATTGAAATCACTACATGTACGTTCAGTACAGCAGTAACAGATTTCTAATGTCAAAAGTTGCTTAAATATTGTTTTACTGTATAGCTTTCTTAACATACTATTTTTTCATTAACGTACTAGTTTTTGCTTAACATTTTCATCGCGGTTCTTATCTGGAAGAATTGAAACCTTTCGATGTCCAATAACGTTGGTAATCTTAGTATCGGTCACTTTTTCTTTAACTTTTTATGAGGGAATTAAAAATACCCTTTCCAGATGCGACATTGTTTATTAAATGTAGCATCATACTGGTTTAATTATGAGATTATTTATACAGGCTTAGGTAACCACTTTATGAATAATCGATTTCCCTTATTTAGAGTAATTTTCTTCAAGTTGAACGTAAATATACAAAGCGGTCTATAACCATTCGTTGACGCCATTCCCGACTGTTCAATAGACAATAATCTTCTGGAATTATCCTTCAGTATTTGTGTACTAAACCCTATTACACCCTGTATACACTGGTCAACTGTCTCTCAATGTTTGATTGTTTACTAGTTCAGTTCCACATTTTTTTGAGCGTGTACGAACGTGAAATGAAAGACAAAAACGTTCGTTGTGCGTATCTGCAGCAGCACAAACAAAATAAGCGCACTGGGTGTAATGCGCACAACTCAGTTGGTATAAACAGGGCAGCATAAACAACTTACTGTCTCCCGATCTGAATTTCCAGCCCATATCTGTTTATTTATGGGCGAGGATTTGATTTGTCCGTGCAGTATTTGCACTTGGCCGCTCTGGCTAGATACACGTCGCTCTATGCGCTGCATATAGTGTTCACGATGCTCCCAACAATGCGGATGTACTGCAGCAAACTCCTGTGGCAACAAGTCGTTGATCGTTTTTAATGTTTCATGATTCAATTACATACATATTTATGTTGAATTTGAAAAGTTTAAGCCGATTTAGATTTAATGAATACCTTTCCGAGACAAAGCCACGTAGTCAAGCCGTAACACAGTTATTCCGGTTTATCTCGGTCCCCCTATTTTTTCGTTTTCATTTCGGACGAAACTGTAAGACGTCGTACGGTACGGTATTATTGCGTTTCCTGGACGAAGGATGGAGAGATCCGTTGGAACGGATGTGCCGGAAATTGGCATTAGTCGCGGGGATCGGGCTCGGAATGAGGGTCGCATAAAATAATAAAATTTACTTCGGTTTACGACCGCAAGGGGGCGTCCCGGTCGGGCCCGATTCCGCGTCCTCGTAAAACAATGACGTCTTGCGCCGACGACGAGATGAGGACGACAAAAAAGCGACAAAACAACGGGAGACGTTCTTCTGCGTCCCTCCGTAAACCCCCCCTACCAATAAACATTGCCAAATTATCTACGCCGCTCTGCCAACTCATAATTCGCCGATGCTAATTTTCAGAGACACCGAGAATCTCGCAACGGCCCACTGCGGACCCTTTTATGGCACTGCGAACCTCTGCCGATGGCATCTCTGTCGTAAAACTAGTTATAGATGGCGCTCTTCGAATCCTCTACTTAGTTACCTCAGCTGAAGTGCGTAGGATTCCTTTTGTGAAAACCATCTTGCGTGAAAGAGTCGGAAATTATTTTTATTCATTACACTAGGGAACAAATTTCCAATGGATTTATTGAAACAGCTACCTAACTGCTTTGAAAATAGCTAAAACATTGCTAATTAATTTGGCTTTAAAACTGAATAGGCAAAAGCTTTACCATGGCTCTTAATCCTTAAAAAAAAAACTGATGTGGCCAGGCACATGACTTTATCATACGATACAGCCGAGTTCAGGGGGGCAATTTGGAAGTTCAAGGGGCATCCGCTTACTATGATTTAATTTTTTTTTTTAAAAAATGGAATGGACATAAATTATACAAAATTTTCTCTACTATAGTTTATTATTTAACTATTTTGACAAAATTACAGAAATGGCGGCTAATTTGCAAAATCGTTGAAAAATGATAAGAGTAAACCTCGAGTTCCTTTGGGCCCTTTTGGACAAAACTTCTTTCAGCTCTAAGTTTAATCATGAAACTTCTAAATATGAAGTTTCGTCTCGATACCTTCAGTAGTTTCTCCGGAATCGTTGCCACAAAAAACGGGTACACACACACACACAGACATTTTTTTGTACCTTGGTCAAAAATGTTCAGGGGGCCCAAAAAGACCTATTTCCGCTAAAATCTCAATTTTTTTTTCGACACGATTACAATACTTTGTCATACTACGTATGATAAAGTAAAAATCCTGCCAAATAATGAGGTATTGTAAAAACAGGCAAATAAATTGAACTGAATGGTACCGGTAATGTAAAAGAAATCTGTTTACCATGATCAAATGAAGACCGAGTAATCCGATTTGGATCCGTCCTGGATATAGTCGAGGTTTTAGCGCTGCTCTGGCGCATCCGTCTTTCCTTTATTAGTGTTGCACGGAGAGCGCCGTAGAGATGGCGCTGGTGGGTCGCGACGGGCGCTCGGAATATTGATGAACGGATCGCAAAATGTCGAATTACACGCGCGGTAAGGCTCCGTTCATATTTCGGGAATAGGCCAGAAGGGACCTGCTACCGAGCAGCTACGAAGTCGGCACGTATTCCTCAGCTGCGGCGACGGCAGCGGATGGATCCGACACGGCCACGGATGCCGTGTCTTCATTCCGCGTCTCGATGCAATAAAACTCCGCCGGAGTCCGGGCACGCGTTTTGCATAAAAATATGCGACTCGAGTCTCGGTCGCGACAAGACAGGAATTCTTCTAGCGGAATCTAGCTTCCGCGATGGCAATGTAATTGCGGTTTTCAATGTAAAGGGAATTTTTGGGTGTAATTGGAAGTGATTCGGTTATAGTCGATGAATTTGTGATGTTTTTTTTTTTTTAATGGGATTTTAGTTCGTATATTTTAGTGATCTGTCTGTTTTAAATCGATTTTTAAGTGTTAGATAAGCGAATTGTTTCCCAGGAGGAGATAAAGTATTTTTCTACCATTTCATCGGTTGATGTGTTGGTGTTTCTGCTGACTCTCTATTACTTTTCCTGTACCGCTGTTCGACAAAAAAGGTCTAGTTTATGCCTAGAGTGCCAATTTTTAGGTTGGCTACTCTACAATTTGGCAATTACGCAAGTTTTGGAGGGTAGAGTTGACCAGCATGGATATTTGCGTCTTTGTAGTCAACACAGCAGATCCAAGGTTGGCATATCATAAATATAATGTAAGAATATTAATAATATAAAATACAATACGAAGTAAATGGTATTTGATAACTGAAACAGCGATAACTAATAACTTATAAGACCTATCGTGCGAAAATAACGTGCGCCATTACGGTACCTGTCGAAAGAGACCTTACGTGCTAAAACAGCGTGCGATATCGTCACGATAGGTCCCTTTTCGCATCCGACGTTACATATAATAAATATGCAGTGAAGTAAATAAACATAAAAGCCCAAAAACAAAAACACACCAATCATCTAAAGTGTACTTAAAAATCAATTCTTGCAAAACAAACTAACATTCCTTGCCTATAATTTTCTAAGTATTCCAATAGGTCAGTCCATTACATTTAAACTTACCAACAATAAGTAAAAGCGATCGTAACACAAAAAAAGAGTAGAAGCTACGAAAAAAGCAGCGACGGAGTGGTTGATAAATGACGAAGAAAGTTTTCCCGGAGTGCGATGAAAACCGCACCACATTTCGGCGTGTATCAAAGAAAAATTAATAGATTTACCGTGAGCCGAGGTCTCGACAAGTCCGTGACAGACAAAGAGGGCTCTCGCGTCTCGCGAGCGAGAAGGAAACTGTTTCCCGCCGCGTTCTTGCTGAAAAGTTTGCCACAGCCAAAAACTTCACCACCGTGAAACTTCTAATTCCCGAAGGAATCCACGGTTGCCAACCCAGCGCCACCGGCGCCTCCACCAGAAATAAACGCGAAATACTAAATGCAGATTAGTTTTATTCACCGGGTCCGTATATCTCTCGACGGCCCCGCGGTCGTGTTTAATTTTACGGGATTTCCATAAGAAGTGTTAATTACGAGAATTCGAAATTAGGTCCCGTGAATAGTGAATGTCCGCCCGCGGGTGCTCTTCGCCGGCAATTTCCCCGCTAACCCCTTCCGGACTCCGGGGCCAGCGCCAACATTCAGTCCGACCGCGCTAAAAACTTTACGTCATTATGTTACTGGATTATGCCACCCACTCGGGAGTTATGGCGCGATTTCTAGCGGAAATCTTAGTCAGCATGCACATGTATTTTATGAACACGTCTAGCGTCTAGTTAACGAGATACAATTGGGCGAAGTTTTAATTAAATTTGTTTTTTTTATGGCTGGCACAAAGTGTTTTGATGTAAGCATATTAAATGCTGCTATATTTTTTTTTTAAATTTTGCATGAATTACAAAACTGTTTCACAGTTGTTGAAATAACTTATGTGAACTGGGTTGGGAAGGCTGTAAACAAATTGTAGTGAAATAGTAGTAAGGAAGTGGTAAATGTTACATGTGTCTTCTGAGGGATTTATCCGAATGATATCAAACTCATACCAGCTCATCCTCCAGTGACTTGAAGTATGTATACCAATTTACACATCAATGAGATGACGGTTTAGGCGCTATCAGCTTTTATAGAAGTGATTTGACAGAATTCACAGGCTTGGTCAGCCTTCGTCGCTTTGTTGTGAATTGTCAGATTTTGACAAATGTCAGTGCCACTGACATGACATGACATTAAATGTCAGTATGACAAATGTCATTACGTCATAGAAACTGACGTTGAGGCACAACCCGTGAGGTTGTGGCTTTACAAAATTGAATAATTGCAAAAGTGTTTAGACACTTTATTGTGGCAACGATGTAGTCGGAAAGTAGGGTGAGGGCCACCCCAGATATTTTGAATAACATCCACGTTTTTGTTGTTCAAGAACTGTTCAACCCGCAATAATTTTTTCCCTAAAGTATCACACCATAACAACAAAAATTCATTTGCAGACTCTTCATTCGTAATCCCCGAGCAAATTATCACACCCTGGCTTCCACACCAATTCCTTCTGGGAATTTCAAAAGATTCTTATATCCCACCCAAATCCGCGGCAAAACGATCTAATAGCCGACGGCAAAAAAATGATGAAAGTCTTAGGTTCTTCCATCCGTCCTCCGCTTTATTCATCTCTAGGCATCCTTCAGACTTCACTAATTATTTCAGTCCCGTAGACTTAACGCCTTTTTTGCTTTTACCCATTCCCCAGTACATATCCCCTAACTTTTTTTTGAACCGCATCCAACCGTTGCATTTTCCACTATTTCCCGACACTTCTCGTTTACAAGGAACGAGTTATTGCACTAGTTCTCCGTAAGGGAGCGCATATATTTTGCTCTTTTGTGCTTTGTACTGTACGCGTGGGTTGTATAGTACAGCACGCCAGTCTTATCTGATTAAAATTACACGAGGTACATGAAAATTTTGTTTTCTGTTGCGTCCAGTAGCCCTTGGTAAATTTTAATCTCTAATAACTTTTGTAGAGTTTGATGATTGTAAAATTTTTAGTGGTACAGTTTTTTTTTGCATTCTTTTTTTATATTTAGTAAGAATAGCTGTCTTTTAGAAGTGCCATCTACCGTTCAGTGTGCACTAACCGGCTGGAAACTTAGAAAAGCAAAATCCCCAAGAATGGCCTCGATTTCGACAAGACGTGCCTCTCCGAGCGCCTGATCCCGGGTGAAAAATAAAATCATCGAATCTAATATATACATCTAATGTGGCGTGCGCTGGGATCTCGCACAAATTGCGTTTTGAGAGCGCACGATTTTTCATCGGATCAATAGAAATTGCAAATTAAATCTCCCCAGACAGGCTAGTATCAATCTTTTCAGGAGGGGGAGAGGGACGTAGAAGGCAAATATTCTACGCCGAAGCATTTAATTCCGCATTTGTCCACGACATACAACCTCAGGGAGAAACAAATGAAATTCCCCTTTGTTGAAAATCTCTGTTGGATAAAAAGTATTTTTGTGGTTCAAACAAATTACTTTTTCCTCAGTTCTGATTTTTTTATTCAATAATTGAATAGGGGAAAGTTCTATTTAAAAAACCTGTATAACACAATAAAACGTTGCGACAAAAATTGTATCGCACATGATGCTCGGCGAGCATCAATTTTTCCAGTTGATTTGTGTATTTTTTGTTCCGTTTATTTGTCCGCGCGCCCTATCATTCGCGTTTTATCGTCCAGTCCGATCCAGTGTTTGTTTTCCTCTCCTCTGAATGGCACAGCAGTGGCGTGGCTATGAATTATAGATGGCATATTTGTAAGCACATCAAAAAAGAGGATACGCCGAAAGCAATTGTCAATTACTGCCGATGAAAAATTGTATTTTTTCGTCAGGATCTCTGTCCCTCTCGCTTTTATTGCAGTCCAATTTTTTCTTTGATGTCGATTGTCTGGTTGTGGAGCAATTAATAACTAGGTATATTATCAAAATAAATTTTAGTATTTCTATATTACTAATGAAATTGGTTTCGTAACAACGTTCAGACACTTTATTAATAATTATTACGAGAACCTTTTAGGATAGCTAATAATAGCCTTCGAATGTATGGGGAAGAAGATGCCTCGCGAGAATTGCAAGTTCACAGTTATTTTGTTCGTAAATTAAATTACATATTTTATTTCTGTTTTCTTTCCCTCAGAGAGATACCAAACGGCGCGTTGTCACGAAACGTCGAACACCAATTTAATAAAAAAGCAGCAAAAAATATAGACAAACAAATAAACGAACCCAACAAAGCATACGGCGCGAACGTTATTCCATACCGAGTTTTATGCTACGTCCGACTGATTTCATTAAACTTAACCGATACGAAAAACAGGTGGTTTCACGTGTTCTATTTACATTATATTTCACCTGTACAGTGCGAGTTTTAAAATACGAAGTTTGGCGAACACTGCACGCTTCGCTTATGTTCAAAACGAAATTAATTCGCGTTGCGTTTTCGAACCGAATTAAATTTGTTGCGGTTGGGTGGGTTAATAATTGAAATTTTAATTAATTTTGGATTTTGTTGCAGTGGCGTACGTCAATTTGGGGGCAGCGCTTATAGCAGCCGGCAGGTGCCAAGAAGCGGTGACCATACTTCGGCAAGGTGCCACATTGGACGGTACCGGACTGAAAAATCGCAAGGAACACGAAACAGCTAGAGTTTCAGCGTTGCTTCAACTTGGTGCGCTTTATTCGGACCAAGGAAGGCTACAAAGGGCGCTAGCTGCTTATAGGGAAGCAGCCTACTCATTACCTGATAATTATCCACCTCAAGTAAGTCCATAAATATACTCTGAATACGCATTCACTCATCCTTATTCCTGAAACAATCCTGAGGGATCTCATATATGCCAGAACTCCCGTTTCAGCCATCCAGGTAATTGCCGAATAAATCTCTTTACGAGATGTAGTATAGCTTAAGGGTTTTTCATCATCCTGTACACGGGTAATAAAGACATCAGTTAGCCGTCTGCGGGGGTGTCTTGTAGGTGGCCCATCTGGTTGAACCGCCCGCAAACAGATGGCGCTGTAGAGCTAGCTGGGCGACAACGACGATAGTACCGGCAGCCATGCACCACCAACCCCCAGCCCAGCATGATAATCTAGCTAAGTGCTCGTCCAATACCGGTTTGGCCAACACCTCCTCATATCTCAACAGATGTAATAACCATTACTGTGACCGTGCCGTTGTCTTCTTGCGCCATTTATATTCCGGGGTTGTCGCCATGAGACCCCCGACCTTGTTGCTCGGCGGTTTAGTCTCGCTCGTCCGATTCTCATTTCGGCGATGGTCTTGTTGTTCCGTTGCAATAAGGGTGTGTTGCTGAGGAGATATGCGTTGTTTCCTATCCTCGGTATTGATCATAACTAGCGAGTGTTTTGTCATAATAATCAGGATTAATTAATAATTTAATGATCAGTTTTTGTAATCAATTTTGATAGGCTATGATTATGAAGTACTCGTTGTATCCATGTGGCTAGCAAGTCTTTCTTTATCAAAACCAATCTTTGAACTAACTTTTTGAAACATAACATGTTACTGTACAACTTGCTGCTGCTTTTTTATTGGGTCAGCAAAACGGATATACTAAATATCCCTATTTTTTTTTGTCTGTGGGACAATCGTGCAAAAAATGAACATTGGGATAGGAAAAACTGGCCGTCGAGGATAAATATGACCGTAGGAAAAGTTAACATCGTTCATGAACCATTGATAAGTCGAGAACAAATAATTCTTCCACCGCTACATATTAAATTTGGGATTATTAAACAGTTTGTGAAAGCTTTATATAAAAATGGTGTTTGTTTCAAATATATTTGTGAATCATTTCCTGGTCTCAATACAGGAAAATTAGAAGGCGGAATCTTTGATGGACCACAAATCACATGACTGAATTGGAAGCATCGACAAGCTTTCTATCAGTTATCGAATTTTTTTTTGAAAAATCACCAAGTTGAACAATATTAACAATACAAATCGTTGATAAAATGCCTTAAAATGTTGTAAAACTAATATGAGTACCAAGTTACATTATTTTCATAGTAATTTAGATAAATTTTCTTGCAATCTAAGTGATTATAATGAAGAACAAGAGTAACAGTTTCAGCAGTATATCAAGATAACGGAGGAAAGATATGAAGGCCGATGGTATTGCCATATAATGGCAGACTACAGCTGGACCTTAGAAAAAACGTTTTCTTAATTTAAATTTGTGTTTTTTTTTATTTTTTTATTGCTAATTTCAGAATTGTGTAATAACAATAAGCCTCATGCTTTCGAATGGTAACAAAATCAAATTATGTTGAATATGGACTCAGCAGGTTAACATTTTATGCCGACGATAATTTTTTTTTTTAATATATTGGGCACTTTTATTTAATGTTATTTAAAATATGAATGGATTGCCTTTATCTCAAAAAGTGGAGTCAATTTAACAAATATTTCCTTATTTTCATATTTAGTACACCAGAATTACCTAAGATTGACTAAATAAATCTCATGCCGCAAAATCAATGTTCCCTTGTGTAATATGTATAATGTTTCAAGCACTACTCTTGAATCTATATTATCATTTAGACTCATAAATTTTTTCTTTAACTTTATGTTATTTTATCTAACATTTTTTGCAGTTTCTACCACAATTCTTGACTTGTACTTTAGGCAATAAATCAATTAATTATTGATTAATTATTTTTGAACTGCGCTAATAACTAATCATAACTTTGGTAATAAACTCACATTAGTCTCATTAGCCGTCATTGGGAATACCGTTCAGTCTTCATTTAACCGACATTACTTACCTTGGCTTTCCTAATTACATCTAAGTGTCGTATTCTGAAGTCCCATCCGACCGGAACTAAGAATTTAACGTACCAAAAGAGAGCAAGTGTCGTTGTCATTACCGGAAGATAGGTGGCGCCCCTTGCGAAAGTGTAAGTTATATAGCACGGTCTAGTTCATTACGGTAGACGCAATTAAGTTGGAATTTCTCCGAAATAATTCCTCCGCGTGGACGTTGAGCGCTTACCCCCCTCCATCCAAGGCCTCTTGCGCCATCTCATAAAACGTAATTATACTTCTCCATTTTATTGTCCCTTTTCTAACCCCCCGTTCCCAACCATACATCAACACTCGTAATATCCATTATTAACGCAGAACTGAGCACCCCGCTTGTTGCTTCCGGCTGATGCTGTTTCCAAATTAAATAAGAAGGAGTTTGACGGTCTATATTCAACTAGTTGCAGATTCAATAATTCGGTCTAATGTCGTTTCTGGAAAAGCACTGGAAACCCAAATTTCTAGAGGTAGGTTTGTCGATAGCGAGCAGGAAATTTGGTGACGTAATTAAAAATTAATTACTAGGATATTAGGTTCGGCGGGATTGATTCTGGGATATCCGACGACGACGGTACTGGGTCTTAAATTAAACCCTCTTTTTATCGAATTTCCGAAGCATCTGCTTGGACGAGAAGGCTTTTTGCCCAGAGCCGTCGTCCTTAATTGAAAAATCGACTGTTACAATGGGATTTCTTGTTTTTTTTGTTTCAGAGCGTCTTCAACGTCCTTGGTGAGACTCTGGCAAGGTTACAACAGGACGAAGAGGCCGAGAGGTGGTACCAAGCCGCTTTGAACGCACAACCTGATCATGTACCAGCGCACATCACCTACGGGAAACTACTAGCTAAGAATGTAAGTAGATTAGTAATTTTAGAATAGATAGTTCTCTAACTTGATTAAAAGTGTCGCTTTTGGTAAAAGGATTGAGTTTCGTTGACTTTAAACATGCACATATTTGTCTAAGCGTATCCGGATATTCGAAGAAGGATAAGCATAAAATAAAATATCCAAATTTGCCATCAGCATCGCGACCTATCCCCCATGGAGAGAACCATTCTCTCCCAAGTGCGCCACCCACTTCATCATCTTCGATTTTTGACACAGAAGAAATTTCGCCTGTTTGAAGAAACTTGCTTAATTTGACAGAGTGTCTAAAATCACTCTTTCAAATCAGGCAAGTCGTGAAGATTCACCATCTGAAGTTTTAGCAACACCTCACCTTATAAACCATGCGAACTGAATGATTTAGTTAAAGACTTAGGTTTATCAAGAGAAAAAGCCTAGTTATTGGGTTCTAGGCTACAGGAATGGAATCTTGTCGCAGGAGGTGTGACAGTGTCTTTGTTTACAAAGCGTAACGAGCCTTTTAAAGCACATTTTAAAATGGAAGGATCTTTACGTGTACGTTACGATGTTGAAGGTCTTATGAACGAGTTTGATATATAATTTGCTAAATAATTTTGTTGCAGTTTTCTGAGTTGTTTAAAGTATCGCTGTATCTGTAAATCGAGACCTGTTACAATAAATCCACTTTCAGTTTCTGGTTTTATAAGGCAAAATTTGCGGTTCTCTAAAATAACTCTTAATATAAGTCTGAACTGTATTTATTATCCCTATTTACGAGTAACTGAAATGCGACAAAATAAATAAACAAACCATTCCGTATCATTATATTGGATTTGGTGTGCAGATTTATCCTAAACCTCCAATTGTGCCGGTGTTTATTTTTGCACCCTCTGAAACCGGCGCTCGTGAGCAATTTCATCTAAATCTCCTTTGTCGGATCTCCCAGCAGCAGAAAAAAAACTAATTTTGTTCGTCCCTTTTATCAATTCGCTTAACAGTGAATTGAATTACAAGTATCTGGAAAACAATTAGGATCCTTTAATCTGCTAATGGAGAGACGATTTTTTTTCGGGAGTTTGTCGGCCTGGATCGTCCACGTCAACTAATGATAAATGTTCGTTTGTTTTCAGGTGAGCCGCGTTGCGGAAGCCGAACAGTGGTTCAGGAGGGCGCAGAAGCTCGCACCAGAGGACGCCTCAGTCTACCACCATTACGGTAAGCCGAAAAAACATCCATTAGATATACAAAAACATGAATTATGAATCTTTTATTAATACAGTATACGGTGTGTATTAAAAGTAAATTGATTTGTTTATGATATATTCTTGTTTTTTTTTTTGAGTGGGGCACTTTGTCAATGTTAGAGCTCAATAATTCACATTACCTTAATGTCAATTTCGTTTTAATTTACGAATTAGGTACCCTGGAACACCTATCAATAAGATCTTTTCATTTGTATATCTGGTAAATTACAATTATTAAATATTGAGTGAATTTTAATTAAATTATTAAGTAAATTAATAACGCGACAAAACGCAACTAATCTAGACGATCGACGGCGACGAGACAATTCTAAATTCTGGTAACAGATGGCGTCGTAAATGTAGTGCGCGAAACGGGCGCTAGGTGGCGCGGAAACGCTACCGTTATCCCGTAGACCGCGTTATTTTGTAGTTTGTTGTTTTTTTATTTGTTGATTTGGACGCGCCAGACGCAGTGTGAGCTGCCGCAGTAACAAAAATGTTTAATTTGGGGGGCGTCGCAATGGTCGGGCGGAATTAAATGAGGCGGCAACTGGAAAATAAACAACAGAAGAACGCAGCGGCAGTGTTTCATTCCGTTTTATGGACGCCTGAGCGTCGGTCCGCTTGGGCAGCGTCGGCCAATTGCTCAAATATAATTGCGTCAAGCATCCAATTCGTTGCCCTAACACAATTGCCCCGCCTGGCCGCGTTTATTTTTTCGAAAACGTCCCGGATATTTATTGCAGCGCGACGGCCGATATAATACTTTCGTTGCGCCTCGCGTGCCGCATACATTTTTAATAATAATAATTGGATTTTACGGATGCAACGTGTTTTTTTTTGTTAGTTTTCAACGGACCGTAATTTTTATCCCTGATACTAGCGCTGAATAACGATTTTTATGTCATCAGCTTAAAGCATCCATTAAAATTTTAAAAGGTTTAAAATGTTGTGTCCTGTTTTTACACGGTGTGCAATTTTTGCACCTTGGGTTAGTTCAACTTAGGTGGTGTAATGTAACACGGGAATTCTTAAATAGGTGTTTGTTTGGTTTTATTATTGATAGTGTCCATATAACCTATATAATTAACAAAAAATTTACCTTATTACAAATATGTTAAAAGAAAACTCTATAGGAAAAGCAATTATCAGAATTATCTGGAAAATAATCATGTCATTATTTTTTAGTAAGCAGCAAATGTGATCCCCAGAAATAAATGACATGATTTACTTCCCATTCGAGACCCTCAATATATAAACCAAGCCTTCAATATAACGAGGTAGGAAAAAAGGGAAAGCCGTCAAAGGAAAAAAAAGAACCGTACGCGAAATTGATACGTCTGCTGTCAGTCAGGGGACAGATCGACTCGGAATAAGAAAAGGCACGGCAGATATATTAAAAATATATTAACCCCTGGGGGTCAGAAGGGAAGAAATACCTCGCGTGACTGACTCCGGTCGACCCCGCAATACATTTTAACACGTTCGAAGCATCCACCGTAAGGGGGCGCCACAACCCACATCCCCACCGCCACCCATCGACTTCGACGCGCAAACTTTCTCGGACCTTTGATGTGCGGAAGACGGACCGATGGGAAATTTGTTCAGACGTCGCGGACGAATTGCTTTTTGAAACGTTATAACAGTTTTCTCTGGGTTTTTTTTTTCTCCTCTCGGCCGATGCCATAATCGTAAAGACCGGGACCATAACGTGAGGACAATAAAAATTCGTGGGGTCCTTTAAAAGTCGAATTCTGGAGCCGTGAAAAAGTTTCGAGATAATCGCGGTCGACACCTCGAAAACTCAAAGGCGGGAGAAATATAATAACCCGCAGGAAACCGAAGGAAAGCGGATTTACTGCTCTTTCTTTGTAGTTGTTCTTTACTAATAAAAAAATCCCAGAAGTTTGTGTAAAAAAAGAATTCTGAATGCGGAAGGTTGACTACTCTAATAATAAAGAGCCCTTGTTCATATGCCACAGTTCGTATGCTCAAATTTAGTTTAATAACTGATCCGTACAATTCTGTATCGTGTTAACTAACTTATGGAAAACGTAGGGATATGGTGTAATACGATCCATGTTAATGCTGGCGCTAAAACTAGACAACTCAATGGAAATTTGGATAGCAGCCCACTAATGAACTGGTCGATGCTTTGTGCATAGTTTTAATGAGGAAGAGGCGGCTTATTCCTGTCCAACAGTCACTGTTGTTTTCCCCGGCTCTGACAAGTTTTAATTGGGCTCAGCCAGTAGTGGCACCAGATTGGCGCTCCAATGGTTTACGTGATGCGCAACCTATACACTAATTAACTTATCTATTTCTGTTATATCAGCAAATAAATAATTCGTTAATGAGATAGTATTGGTATGAGCGTTAGTTAACATAATATTCAATTCAATAACATAATATTCGCGAACGAAATAAATATTTTATTTCAAGAACTCTACGTTCTTTTTAAAAAAATCTGATGTGGCCAGGCACATGACTTTATCATACGATACAGCCGTGTTCAGGGGGGCAATTTGGAAGTTCAAGGGACATCCGCTTACTATGATTTAATTTTTTTTCCAAAAAATGGAATGGACATAAATTATACAAAATTTTCTCTACTATAGTTTATTATTTAACTATTTTGACGAAATTGCAGAAATGGCGGCTAATTTGCAAAATCGTTGAAAAATGATAAGAGTAAACCTCGAGTTCCTTTGGGCCCTTTTGGACAAAACTTCTTTCAGCTCTAAGTTTAGTCACGAAACTTCTAAATATGAAGTTTCGTCTCGATACCTTCAGTAGTTTCTCCGGAATCGTCACCACAAAAAACGGGTACACACACACAACCACACACACACAGACATTTTTTTGTACCTTGGTCAAAAATGTTCAGGGGGGCCAAAAAGACCTATTTCCGCTAAAATCTCAATTTTTTTTTTCGACACGATTACAATACTTTGTCATATTACGTATGATAAAGTAAAAATAAAAAAACCTTTACTGTTTGACACTTTAGTCTTGACTTGAAAACCGATGGAGAGTGTCAGATTTCGATACACAGAAAAATGAGTTACAGAAATAATTTAAAAAAAAAAAATAATAAAATTTTAACGAGTTCCAGTCTTGAAGAATTAGCCTAAAAGAGATATCCACTAAAGAGTTTAAAAAAAGATCATTTACTGAAGATCAAAATTTATACATTATAAATAAATTCCCAATTTTGTGAACGCAAAAATGGAAGGGAACCGCATCATTACTTACACCGAACCATGTTATAATCTAATAATACGCTTATTTTTCTTTGAAAAACCTCGTTCACAAAAAAAAAACGTTCGAATTGAGAGGCTTGCATTGTGGGCATTCTATTCGTGAGGGGTTGTCGGAGTGGTGGTGGGCGTAGGGCTAGAGGAGGGCCTGGTGAATTCCATTTGCATTCAAAATTCGACATATTCCCAGTCGCGCATTGTTCGGCATTATTGCGTCCTGTATTTGTATAGGTAAATTTCCCAAGCCGATGAGAAGAGCCTAGCCGGCCTTCGAACAATGGCTCCAACGCCGATCGACGCATTGTTCACTTGAAAATTTCTGCGAACGCTGCATACGAATGCCGAGAAAAACGACGGCGAAAAAATAGCGGCGAGATGCCAGCGAAGATTTCTTCAAGATTGTTCGTACTCGAGCATATCGGAGATTTCATATTTCGTGTGTGTTCTTTTTTTCTTTCATTTCGTTATAGCTTGTTATAAACTTGGCTTGTTAAGTGACTAAGTTATGTGCCCCTTTCAGTTTCTATTTATGTAAGGGTGTAAGGCAAATATAATCTGGAACAATTTTTTTTTTGTTGTGTCAGAAAGTTCATCACTATATGCAAAAGTAAAAGAATAGAAAATAAAATGTTTAATGAGAAATAGCTTAAATTTTACATGACAAAATGGCTAATTAAATATGTATATTGGCTTTTCATTAACACACAAATGTTTAAAATTGGCTATTGATATCCGCATGAATTGATTACAATATTCATTGTGTTGAGAAACGCCTTTCATTTGCCCAACAAACATTTCAATAACCAAAATATTACAATAGTTTTCATTTACAATGCAATTTCTATAAATCCCTGTGTGAAATCCCACGTACCTCTGGAAATAAACAAAACACACCACCAGCCATGATAAACCCACCCCAACATATATTTTCAACAATAATAATAATAAATCATACGAAAACAAAGCGCGTCCGACAGCAGAAATACAAATACTTTACATGCGAAAGCACACCTAGCAAGCAAGCATTCCGTTCGAAAACCGCCGAAGAAAATATGTAAGTGGTTATTTTTGTGTTTGTGCGCGCTTTGTGGGGCAGAAACAAATGACCCTCGGTCACCACTGCCATGTCGCGTCGGGTCGCATTGACGTTACAACAAAGAACACGCTTTTTATTCCCTTCGGTGTCCAAATTGACCGTCCGAGTCTCAACTATGACTATTATTACCGCTGTCAAATAATAGGTTATTTCGGGGTGCGTGGTATCAGTGAACGGAAACGGGCGTTCACGTGACGTATGACAATTAATGGGTATGTATTATTTTGGGATACATTCATCATTTATACACATATATTGGTGTAGCATACAATGCTCTTAGATATCTATTCATTATGTATGAGTTGACAGTATAAACGCGATATGTTAAATATAATTTCATCCAACTCTTTGACACAACAAAAAAAATATTTGCCCCAGATTATGAAAACTGAGAAAACAAAAACGGTTAACAAATATAAATTCAAAGAATATGAAAAAGTACTGCTTTCAAGCTGTATTTTGGTGAATCAATAATAAGCCACCATTCAGAAGGATCGTAGTGAATATCAAACTCGTTCATAAAACCTTTAACATCGTGACATACACGTAAAGATCCTTCCATTTTAAAATATGCTTTAAAAGGCTCGTTACGCTTTGTAAATGAAGAAAGACACTGTCACACCTCGTCCTGTAGCTAGGACACAATAACTCGGCCTTTTTTGATAAACCTTAGGCATTTTCTTTTGCTTCCCTTTCACCCACTTTAAGAGTCCGATCTAACAGGAAATACAGCATAAATATTAGGTGTCCATTGGTTTTCCAGATCTCCAATTCTAAATCCAAAATAGCAGCAGTAAGCTGGTTTTACGTCTTCCGTAATTTTTTTCAGATGTGTCACTACATAACAACCGCACATGTAACAAAACTAATTTGGTGAATTTTTACAACATCTTCGTTGATGACTTCCCATATTTTAATGCACAGAATGTCTGTATAACTTAACTTGATAAAATAACAAGAAAAAACTTGTTGATTCGTAATATTTTGAACAATCTATGAAAAGTGATTCTATTATATACCTAAGTAGGTACTCAAACCTGTGTGTACCGATAGTATTTATTCAACTGTGGGAATGGTTTAGATGGTTTAGTTAGTTTTAAAAGAATAATAGTACACATTATTATTTGTTTTAGCGTGAAAATAAAATGAAAATAGACGTATATGACGTTCACTGATGAGGATACCTTATTATTTCAGGGGAATTTCTGGCATCGCGTGGACGATACAAAGAAGCGTCTGGCCTATATGAAAAAGCAGCGGAGTTAAGTCCAAATGACTATGAATTAGCTGTAGCAGCAGCAACAGCGATGAGACAAGCAGGAAGACACATTGACGCTGAACGCTGGTACAGAAGAGCAGTACACCTTAAACCAACGGTAAGTTTTTATTTTTATTTATTTTTTATTTAAAAACAAAACTCACGGTACTAAAAGGTTACATCCCGCCTTATTAGAGGCACTATAATTTTCCAACGTTTTCCACCCTTTTATATATTTTTTTTGAACTATTCTACACAGTCAATATTTTATCCACAAAGTGGAATTATTATTATTATTATCATTATTATTATTATCTACCTATACTAATTGCGAACTTTCAAGTGTAGGGCGCGTTCAACGAAATCGCCCATTTTGGCCGACATTTGCGCTCGAGTAGCTGCAAAATTGGGCTTTTCGATATTACTTTTGACGCTCGAATTGAAAAAAGGACACAATTCCGCGTGGACTGCGCGATATTTTGTAAATTAAATGCGTCAATTTTGAAAAAAAAATCACGTTTTTGCACCTTTTCGGGTGAAGGCGAACCTCGAGAAAATGTCACGTGACGTCTAGAAATTCCGACAAGCGGATCGATGAACGTCAAAAATTTACATTTTTTATCCGTTCCTGCCGACCTTATAAAAGCCGCTCACTCTCATGTCTTACGATAAAATCCCTCTAAATACCCTTCGCAAAGAGTTTTGAGCAAAAAAACGGCCTTAAAAACAATTTTCGATCTAAAAAATCGATTTTTGTCGACCCGTGTTTTGCTGCTATTACCACAGTAACGTCAAACCCGAAACGCCCCCTGCCGAACATTCGTAACAACAGTAACAGATAGCACATAACCTAAAATGTATCCTAAAATGTCCATATTGCGAATGTGGACAGGTGGGAAGCCTTAACCACATATTTCTAGAATGCCCAATAACTAAAATCGAAAATTTTGACTTATACACAGAGCTAGTTATTACTATTATTAGAAATCATCGCATGTTAGCGCACGACAAGCAGTACAATTCTCAATTTCCGCGGTCCTTGAAGTATTATCAAGATAGCGGAAATAAATGTTTCGTAGAAAGTTGCGTCGTTTATAAAAAACGTACTTGTCAACAGAGGAAAAGCAATGTTTGAGTGATTTTCCGACGTATGACCCAATTGGGTTATATTCAGCAACGTGTTGAATGCGTCTAAATGAAGGCAAACGATATTAAAAAGAGTGACAAATGACTTGTTACATTTAGCGCTTTGTTGAGAGTCTCGTGTCAACTTTTTTTTATTTGTCAGCACGCAACGGTAAAACAGGGGAACAGATACGGATCCAGTGCACGCTTGCACGTTTTACGTGAAAATAAATATTAAAATATTAAAATATGACGATTAAAATGTTAAATATGACGAAAAAATGTCTTGTTCGGAATAGTGATGGCGCTGCTTACCAATTTTTTTTACCTGGGGTAAAAAAATACACATTTCCATAAACTTCTCTATTAATCTTAGTTTATGTTCACTCTTGTTGAAGTAAACGCGAATTGAATTCCAATAATAAGCAATTATAACCTGAATTAGCCGATTGCCGGCGCAATAATTCATGGCTAGTGACTAGTAGGGGTGATTTCTTTGAGAAAGTTGCGCGATACGAAAATTTATGTCTCCTTTCCCGAACAGTTTAAAGTTTCGCCAGGCGGATCGGACCGAGCACAGATGGAACATTAATTTCGGGCTGCCGTGAAGTTGGGAAGGCCGTCGATATTGACTACGCGGACCAAGACAATCAATTAAATCCGAATTAATTTCAATGTCTGACCGACTATTAATCAACCCGACGTTGGTTGCCCCCTTTACCGGAAACCCAGGAGCCACCCGGAGCGCGCGCCGCCACTGTCCAACTTTGTTAGGCGACAGACCAGTTAATGTGATCACTTTTTTTCAGGCCGCGCTGCTAGCTTCGAAATCCTATTATAAACTTGTTCAATTGGGAATGCGTCCCGATGCGGACTCGAAACTGAATCTGCGATTCGCTCAATTGACAAAAGGATTTCGGTTTTAAACTTTTTTAACGGTAGAGGCGATTGCGAGTGTAAATAGATTACGGCTTTTAAATACAGTTGGCGATTACTGTAGTTTCTAAATGGACACGTTTTACATATCAACACAATGGACCAGTCACATCCAAAGCTAACAAAACAATCCAAACATTCCAAGCATAGACTAAGTTAATTTAGAGTTTTGTTTTTAGGATTTTATAGTACTAGTACTAGTATATACGAGCAAAATCAACATGACTGATTTTTTTTTTATTTTGTTTACAGGACGTAAGAGGTCATACGAATTTGGGGGCTATTCTCCACCTCAACGGAAAGTATAAAGAAGCAGCGGACAGCTACAAGGAAGCACTGAAGTTGCAGCCAAACGACGTAACAACCTTAACAAATCTGCATAAATTACATAGCGTCATGACCTGACAGAACGGTTAAACTTTTATGCGCGACGTAATTCGGGGCAAAAATTCCAAACAGGGTTGGACTAAACGTCAAAAAAAAAAAATTGTATTATGTACCCCGGACCCATTTTACCAGATTTTGTTCCATTACGTAATTTTTCCTTTGGTTTCGTTTCAACTGAAGAGGTTTTTATCAACGAATGAGAGAGTAATAATAATAATAACATACCTACTAATGGTAATTTTGTTTCTAAAAAAAAGGGAGGGTATAATGTGGTATATGTGCTTTGTATTTTTAAATGATGAAAACTAAGAAAGAAAAATAACTCATTACTCCGCAAAAACCCAGGGGACCATCTGCGGGTAGAATTGAAAAAAAAAAAAATAAAAAACTCATGACAATATGTAGCGAGATTTTTTGTTGTTTACGTTCGACTTGTGTTTAACATTAAGGATAAAAGTGATAGGGGTTAGGTTGGATACCGTTGCAGTTCAAAGATCGAATCTAACCACGTTATATTGGAAATCCGTGTAAAAATCTGTAAATAGAGATGATTATTATTATATTAACTGATGATTGAGATCTTGTTGAACGCGTTGTATGTATTATGTAAAAAAAAATACTGATTATGACATGAACAAGTTTTTACCCCAAATCCGACATATCCAATTTTTGAAATCGATGTTCCCACGTGAGGAAGGCTTTTCGGAATCATTCGAGATTTTGACGTCGCCGAGGAATTGTATATCGCTTCAGAAAAAAAACAATAACGAAGTTAAGATATGTACTGTTTTAATACATTAACAAAATGTTCGCTTTCAATGGATCATATTGTATCTCCTTAATTGTTCATTACTATTATTGTTCCGATTTTGATGAAAATCATGTGTATCTAAACTATACATACATATATAATGACTATATTGTGTAAAATAAAGCTTAAACTTATTTTGTGTACAAACCAATGTTGTTTTATTCCACATCTTACGTACTGCATCAGCTTATAGAAGACTGCTACCTATATCTCAATCAGGTAAGTAATATAAGTATTAGTATATAAGTATAATATAGTATTTTGCATCACTAAGAGCGAAAAGTCACTTGTCTTCCAAAGATGTTACTTAGCTACCAATTGAAACCCCTCAGAACTACACTACTACACTAGTATCTTCCAGTTTTACAAGCCTATTATAATTACAAACGCCCAATATACAATGCATTTACACTTATTATGAACTGTAGAATGAAAATAGCCTTTTTAACGCTGTGGCCTGCGTGCATCCGTCCGTTGCGTCCGTTGTGTCAAGGCCACAACACGACCAATCAAATAGCGACGGAAAATCCACTGTCGCTGTTTGATTGGGCGTGTTGTGGCCTTGACGCAACGGACGGACGTAACGGATGCACGCAGGACACAGCGTTAAGCACTCCCTTTAAATATAAACCCAATATGTGTATGGTATAAAGTGTATTTATTAAAATAAGCGAGAATACTATACAGTTATACAAATATAAGATCATTAACCTCATTAAATCAGTCTTAACAATAAAATAGACAAAACAAAACTTGTGTTTGATAATAACTAAAAATTCTCAAAAAAATAACTGAAAGTTTTAGTTCAAGATCAGTGATGGACATGTGACATAGTCTTTCAGGTGGTTCCTTTTTTATTTCATTCAATTTTGTCATTCAAGTGCACCATACACATAAAATTACATACAGGTACGTCTTAATAACACCTAGTCTGAGATGACTATCTAGCTGCATCAATCACACATAAATTCTAATAATAAAGCAACAATTATTAATTGTGTTTCTTCTCATTGGTTTTACTTAAACTTATTCTGAATGCTGAAGCTTAAATACACACACTTTCCTTTGCTGACATATCACACATGCAGCACTGCTTTTAACACATCACTCGACATAAAGGTTTTTGTATCATCGCACTAACTCACCGTGGCCCAGTTGCTTGTTTGCCTCGATGTTGGTGTGCTGAAGGAGTCTGATGTTTTGTTGGAAACTTTCCAATTGTTGGTCTAATACAGCCCCATAGTTGAATACCGTAGGTGACCAGGTTTGAGTAGTTGCTGCCCAATTCCTCTTGTTTCTTTTTCATATATGTTTCCAACGGATTCCTGAAAAAACAAATTAATTCAGTGTTGTTTCTTCTTATATCACAAGTTAATAAAAAAATGGTAAAATTGGAAATAGTGTCGGTGTAGAGGATAACATATCCTGCCATTGTTATGCGAAAGTTAATTTTTATTATTTCCGCATGATACAGAATCGTACGAAAGGGTGTTTTCGCGGTCTTGCTGCTTTATTGGCTTCGACATTTGCTCATTTGCAAGTCGAAGCATCATTGTTGAATATTCGATCTGGATTAAAAAGTCAATTTTAAAATGGAACGCGTCGACACTTCAGATCCGGCCGGCAGCCTGTGTGTTAATCCTGTATGCTGGTCCTGTGCCAGTGAATATTCATGATTCCCGATACCGAGTTTGACCAGATACGGGTTTTCGTCTGACAGTAACATGCTACTCACGCCCGTCATTGGTGGGAGAGAGAAGTTATATAAATTTGCTTCTTTAGTTACCGCAAAATCCATATATATTTATTTTAATTAATTGAGGATCGTAGTGAAATCAAATATATTTATTAAGTGAGACGATTTTGGGTGCTTTCTTGACGCAGATTGTTGTCTATGGAGTTAACAAAGGAAACCTGCAAATGAAAACAGCATAACGAAGAATGGACTCTGCGAATCCTGGTAAAGTTTAAGTTGGTAATTTTCTCGTGTCTCCCCGGAAAACAATAGTCGTTACACAGGATACGAGTAGTTCGGGGTAAAAATGTATACGTGCACATACGTGGGGAGTACGGGGTGGAAATCGGGTTTCGTTCGGCAAAACGTTTAGCACAGCAGTCGGTTACGGTCATTCCATATACCTGGCGCGGACAATTTGCCTCCATTAGATTCGAAAACACGACTCGAGCCACCCCGGAAAAGCCAAAAGTTCACCGGTTATATGCTAGGGGGGCCGTTGTTTTCCACGGTAATGCCGACCGGTACGTTTTCGCGGCGTTATCGAGCCCAATTACAGTTAAGAAACTCGCCCCTAAGCGCGTGAACTTTTATTGAGATTTACAGACGCTAACGTAGTTTTTAACGGTCCGACCAAATGGAAATTTACTATCGCCAAATACGCCCACACACACACGCGTCCTCCTACGATGAAAGTCGACAATTTATCGCACAATTTGGTATATTGCGAGTGTATTATAGCTCGTGTATTATCTAAGCACCTTAATATCATAAATAGATACCCGTTTCTCAGTGGATACATGATATAAAAGGAGTAACTATGGGATATTTGAAACAACAATAACAATAAATTTTGATATAGTTATCTCATACCTTGTAACATAATATAACAAAATTATTTCGTTACGAGCGAGTAAGATATAAGATAGAATCGAATAGAATAGAATCGAGTGATTACTAAACTCGACTAAATTTTCATGTCCGCACACGAAAATTCACTAAATTACTCGCTACTATACTAAACTACACAGAGAGAACTCTATTCTAGGATTCTTACGATTTAAGAATTTAGTATGTTTATGTTAAGTATATTTTTCTCTGACGAAGAAAAAGTTATTCTTCAATAAAAAAACGTTCGTCTTACAATAACAAAATTATTTCGTTGGACGAAAAATATATATGCTTCAACGAAAAAACAATTTCTTGACTCAAGATTCTTACTCTGAGAGATACATAGAAAGTTGTGCAATTACTTTACAGATGGTGCTAACAGTTTCTCACGTCTTTTGCCACATATCATCGCTATATAATTTCGACGATATAGTGTTTTATTTCATGGGTGACTTACAAGGATTATGAGGAAAACGAGGATTGTAGTGGAATAGCCTACACACAGAGAACTCTATTCTTGGATATCCAGAAAAAATGTTCTTCTGTATACACTGTAGCATGGAGAGGATATTTTTGCTATCCAAATAATATTTTACTGTAATAAGAATTTCGTTATAATATATAGTTATTTCAACGGCTAGTTATTCTTCCGGTTTAAGAGTTTAGTATGTTAAAAGAAAATTTTATTCTTCTACATACAAAAAGAGTAAGACGTTCGTTTCACATCAACAACAATATTTTGTTGGGTGAAAAACATACATGTTTCAATGAACAAACAGTTTCTTGACCCAAAAGTATACGTACGTATCGCTTAAAACAGACGTAATTCCTTTCAAGCAGTTCCTTCATACTTAAAACAAGAAAACCTAATACTTGGAACATCAAGAAAATCATATTTTTATTCTGAGAATTTTATATTTTACTTGAACTAACCAAATGGTCTTTCTGCGGATATAGAAACAAGTGATATTCTTCACTCAAAGATATTCGTATTGTATCGAATAAATTTTTCCCTCTGTGCATGACGTTGTTCTATGAATGACGTTAGGTTTTGGATCAGAGTGCAATAGCTTCACTAATTTCAATAATTTAAAAAAGTGTTTAGACACTGCAATGTGTCTAAACCCTGTAACTATGTTATCCTGACAAAATTTTGAAAAATATAATACTATTAAATATAAAAATATAATAAATTATCATGTTTGTTTTAGAATTGTCCGTTGACAGAACTAATCTCCATGTAAAGCGAAAAGAGTTATAACTTGGATAACACTGGCAATTCCCGGGCGGCTAGTGACAATTTATTTATTTTATGATGTTGTCCTCAAAAAAAAAAAATGGACGCAGCACACAATCCCAAATTCAACACCAAGCGTCGCATTTTAGGGGCGTAAAGTCAGGATAATATTTTATTTTTACATCGCGATATCCATCCCTTGCCCGGTTTTTTAACTTCCTGTTAAAACGTCACCGTATTAATTACACGCCTACCTTTTCAGCATTTTTCAGCACTCATACGGCAAAAATTTTTTACAAGAAGTGACAGTTTGCGTTCACTTTTTCCACGGTTTTGGGTGTTTTGTGTGGATGCTCTTTTTTATGGTGACGTGGGCTAGGTGAAGGACAAAAATTCCCTCCCTCACGTTTCCGAGCAGACCCAACCCCTTGCATAAATCACAATTACCGTAGGTTTGGGGTGGCTGCGCAATTTATTAAATACAAAATCCACTTTAATCATTCATACGTGGACACGTTAAATCAGCCGGTTAAAAATTACACTCACCCGGTGCACAGTGACAGCCCCATGATCCCGAAATTTATCGCCAAAATGTATCTCGTATCCGAAGTCGATGTTTTCTGCCCCCCGCCCCGATCCGAAAAAAACATTTTAACCGCGGATCACGTAAAACCGCATTCGCTAATTGATGACATCGACTATGTAAAACCGATAAAAATATATCTCAAAAAAAATTGGCATTTTACTATATCCACAAGAACAATGGTACACAAGCTTTAATACTGCAATAATTCAACCTCGTGAAGCCACGGCCACGATGGATCCTAACCTAAATATTCAAGACACATTTGAATATTATTGATCTCAATATTGTTATTGAGATCAATAACAATACCAACTTAACGCTTTGCCAAAATCGCTTAAATTTTTCTCTGACGAAGAAAAAGTTATTCTTCAATAAAAAGTAGACGTTCGTCTTACAACAAAAATATTTTGTTGAACGAGGAATATATATGCTTCATACAAAAATGTAAGGTCTCATATTATGGGGCGATAACACAGGTCTCCTTTTTTAGTTATTGTATTTATAGTAATTTATTTCCAAGGCTGTTTATAATTAGAACGGTTATCAAATTGTATTATTCAAGTTTCTTTTGGTAGTACTGTTTAAAATACTATTTTGATATCTCTTAAATATATTGATACACAGTATTACACTAGTATTATTTGCTTTGATAATGTTGATCGTAAGGAAGGTCATATTTAAGTGATATGATTATCTAAGTATGTAATAACATTGTATAACGAAGTCCACTATTAAAGACGCAGTGATCTTTTAACAAATCAAAATGAAAGTACTGTCGATAGTGTTTCTTCAGGTGCAAGTGGTTCTTTCCTACAAAATCTTGTGTTTGGTTCCGTTTCATGGTAGAAGTCATTTCTACGCATTCTCTAGATTATTCCAAGCACTATCGCAAGACAGAAACCACGAACTTTATGTTGTCAGTTACTTTCCAAAGCATGACAATAACACGTCAAATTATAATGATATCAGCCTCGTTGGTAACGGTGTCATTTTGGATCACATTATCTCACTGGAAGATATCTGGCAGCCGGTTGAATACTTTAAGTTATATTGGTGGTTGTTTAAACAAACAACGTACGACGTATGCTCTAAAGACATGTTTAGTGAACCCATTAAAAACTTGATAAAAGATCACGACCACTTTGACCTGATATTAGTCGAATATTTTACGACAAATTGCTTTTTAGCTTTGAATAGTCATTTCAAAGCACCTGTAGTTGGGTTATCTTCAAGTTTAATGATGCCTTGGGTACATAGCTTCGTTGGAAATCCTGAAAATCCATCGTATATACCAATAAACTTCGAAGCATTCTCTCATAAGATGAAATTCTTCGATAGATTGAAGAATACCGTTATATACGCTTTGACTAAAGCTTTCTATGAGATTATCATTGAACTTCCGGGTAATTTTTACGCTAGGAGTATGTTTGGAAAGGATT
The DNA here is from genome assembly GCA_963971325.1 of Aphodius granarius. Lineage (NCBI taxonomy): Eukaryota > Metazoa > Arthropoda > Insecta > Coleoptera > Scarabaeidae > Aphodius > Aphodius granarius. The sequence continues at coordinate 20,371,575 of OZ020226.1, forward strand.
TACAACCTTTGCAACAAATGGCTGAGAACACGTCTTTGATTTTGGTTAATTCACATTTTACGGTTGCCGGAGCGAAGCCCTTAGTTCCCTCTGTTGTTGAAGTTGGTGGAATACATATCGAAGACAGAAGTGAACTTCCCATGGTGAGTACTTCTTTGCTTTATTATACCTAATTCCTAATTCATAGTAGTCAGAAGCGCTTATAGTAGTCCTGAATCCGATGTCAGTTAGGCAACTATTAATACTCCTCCGCGTGTGACCAAAATATAACCGTTGAGCGACACAATACAACTTTGCCGCGAGCAACTGAATTAGTTGTTCTCAACGCGTGACACGGTGTGTAGTATGTTGATCTGTTTGTAGATAAGTGTGTATTGGAACATTATATTGAAGAGCCTTACGTGATAAAATGCGCGTAATACTTCTAATCTTATTTATAAACAGCGTGACATCACTAAAAATTCTGGGCTTATTTCCGTACTCTGGCAAAAGTCATTTTAACGCATACGAACCGCTCTTACAAGAAATAGCAAGAAGAGGCCATGAAATACACGTCCTCAGCGAGTTCCCGCAGAAAACACCGCTGAAAGGATACAAGGATTTGATCCTCAAGGCAGATGCAAAACCAGGACAAGAAGTTTTAGATATAGAACATGTTCCACCAAAATGGTTAGTGCGATACGGTGTTCTGTTTCTTCTTAAAGCCTTCGCGCAGGATACTTGTTCGAAACTGAACCAGAAGGTCGTCAAGGATTTGCTTATGACCAAAGTAAAATACGACTTAATCTTGATCGAACATTTCAACACCGATTGCTTCTTAGGTTTTGCTTATAAAATGAAGATACCTCATATCGCCCTGAGTTCTTGCTATTTTATGCCTTGGCATTACGATAGATTGGGGCATATTGGCCATCCTGCTATTATGCCTAACCATTTTGGAGATTTCGGCACGAGGATGACCTTCCTCGAAAGACTGGAGAATTCTTTTATGTATTTGTATACAAACGTGTTCTATAAGTTGTTCATGGATATACCTGGAAACAGGATAGCCAAGGAATTCTTTGGAAATGATCTTCCACCGCTTGAGAAAATTGCCGAGAATTCGAGTTTATTTTTGGTCAATAATTACTTTGCTTTGAATGAACCCAAAGCTTTACCACCTGGAGTTATAGAAATTGGAGGAATGCATCTGGGAGTCCAAGGAAAGAAATTACCCATGGTAAGTGTCCTGAATCTATAAACATTCGCTCATAGGCTATTTCTTCGGCGTAAGAACAACTTATTCATAGTAAGGCTTAACACTTTAGAGATACGAATAAACCTCTACATGCCAAGTGTTCAAATATAACTTCGTAACTGTCTGCTGTGTGGTTCATTTGTTAATCGATATAGTATTATTATTATCTTACGAACATTCGTTTTTGGTATTGGGTTGCGGCTACAACAGATATTTTAATTCAATTTCTTATCATCGGAGTCAAGTAGAATTAGTCTTGAGTTCTTGTGTTATATTTTACTGCAATTATACAATTAATTTTGTTGAAAATTGAGTCAAATATTACTTGGAGATAGCGGTTAGTTATGCTTGCCTAATTTGTTCTCGTGCTCTTATTTGCATTAGTACCTTTGAGTTCCACTCACATTAGTTATGCTCAAGATACAATCTGAGTATTAATAAGACCCTAAATGAATTTTTTAATACATAAAACATAAAACAAAAATTTCTACAGCATAATAAATAAAAAGGTGACACAATTAAGGACGTCCAGGGTCACTATAAAGAAGGCGAGGAGAAAGAAATTCAAATAATTCGCGAGCTCGTTTCTCCGTAGGGTGGAATTTTCGAGGTAGTTAATAACTTTTAATAACTCGCGGGCCATCAGCAGGTCGTCTAATCGTTCATTAAAGCAATGAATTGCAAATACAATTTGGCCTGACATTACCTCCGCACCGAGTTTGAATAAGGGCAGGCGGGGGTGCTCCATCTCACTCCCCTCCCTCTCCCATCCAACGAACTCCTGACACTCCTTGAGAACATTCACAAACTCGGAACTGCTGAAGTCCACGGCCACCCAGATTTAAATTACGCAGACAGAGTTCGTTAGAAATTGTCCAACTTTACAAATTCCATTTACACATTGAACGTAGTGTATTGGATTGAGTCAGGAGAATCATTTCAATTCGTTATTAAACGCTATTTGACATAGCTTAAAAGTATCATTTCTATAACATCCCACACATTTGAAAAGTTACTGAAACATTATTCTCTCTCTTCGCATTCAATGTGGAAAATATAAAAATGTATAAAAATAAAAGGCCAATTTCCCTAATAATGACAGTTTTATTGTGGCAGTATATCAATGCCTGCGAGTGACAGGTTGTTAACGCCCCCCTACAAGTTAAAGAAATGAATTACTTGACACCGCATTGGCACGCGATGCCCGTAAATATACTTTTTATGTGTCGTTCTCAATCTGGGTTACGTCGCTCTTTGAAAGGTCTAAGTCAAAGGGGGGCATAAAAGATATTTCAGCTTGTTCGTTACAAGGAAATTGGGTTGTTTCTTTTTTATCGAATAATCGTTGCATTCGTAATAAAAAAAAAACATGTTAAGGCTAAGATAAACTGTAATGGGTCGGAAACCCATTATTTATTTATTAAGATATGATCAAATTAAGCGAGATATTTGTAAGAACATTCGGGAATATCAAAGGTTTTTGCTAGGGTTGAACATATGGTTTAGGATTTGACCGCGTGTTATAAGTTTAAAATTGAAGAGTTATCATTGGCTAAGAAGAAATGCTTCCGGCTTCCTTTGGGGTCAAGGGATGCAAACGAACAGATCTTTGTCTCTTCTCATTTCAACCATCGTCATGTAAAGTACACGTTTTTGTGGAGCGTTCTTAGGCGCTTAAGTTTATCCCTGGTAAGTCTTTTCATCTCGTCTTGCATTTCATTGTCAATTAAATTATTCATATTTCTGTTAAAAGTGTGTCTGTCTAAATCAACTCCTAGGTTTAATTTAAACGTCAATATGTTCAAAGCTTCATTCATTTTTCTATGTAACCTATCAAACGGGATTGTTGATTATTATTGTTAATAGATGTTATTGTTTTGATAAGTGTTTCGTTTCATTTGAGTAGTCTTACTTTATCAGTTATTAAATCACTTAATCACTTATTAAATGTTAAATACTTAAACGCGTCAGTTAGTAGTCAGAAAATGTGTTCACAAGGTTCAAGAAAAAGAACCCAGTTAGTTTTGCCTTCGAATAAATTGGAAGAGATTTGATGAATTAGCATTTTGACCAGTAATTAAAGCCCTTAAACAGCGCTTGGCCAAATGCTACCATGTTAGGGAGTCGCGGTTGTTCCCGCCATTTTGACTTCCTACACTATATATAATTCAAAAATAGTTTAGTCGAAAACTCCACGATAATTTTGAAGACTGCAGACTTATTCCCGAATAAAGAGTAACTAGAATACCGCTCGCGTTCTGTAGCTCAGCTTATATAAAGCCTGAAAAGGCCAACGCGTACGTAGAGAATGTCAGCGCCATCTCCCCGCAGTGGACATAGCAATAATTTTTAATAAAAACACTTTTTTTAATTCAAACACAATCTTTTTACTCAAATCTTTTATCTTTCTCTTCCAAATAGCATATTTAATTACCTCAAGTGCGATCTTTATTTCAAATAAAACCAAATTAATTTCATTCAAACGTATTTCTGCGGTTAAACCCAAACAATTTGTAAATTACAGAAATCACGGAAAACCATTTGGTGCAAAAGAATCGCTTTTTCAGTGGAAACTATTTGTTTTTACTTCAAATAAAATATCTTTCAGTCCATGCAATTCACTTTTTTAAATTTAAAAATACTACAGCTAAACCGTGATCCGTGTGAACACACCTTAAACCAACATATCATTATATAACTGCTATAAAAGAAAGGTCATTCACCTACCGTGAACAGGAGAATAATATGATGAAGAAAAATGTGCATGTAATTATACCTAGTATCTATAATCCCTAGTTTTATGAAAATCGAGATAAAATTTTAGATAAGTCCTTCATTCAGTAATTTATCAAACATAAGCGTGGATCTATACAAACATTTCTAAACAAATCTCTGCCGCGAGGTTATAAATACACATTGACATTGAAAAGCCACGTGGCTGCTGCGGTCAGCCGTTACAACAGCGAATCTCTAGTAGTCTTTCGACAGTCTCGCCGGTATGCGTTATCTAAGAGTGCTGTGTTTATTTGCAATAACATTCATCTACAATGCTTCCGCGTACAAAATTCTCGGCATATTCCAACATTCAGGGAAAAGCCATTTCGATGTATTCGAGCCTATGTTCAAAGAATTGAGTCGAAGAGGTCATCAAGTTACCATGATTAGCCACTTCCCCCAGAAGGAGACCATACCAAATTACAAAGATATTAGCTTGAGAGGAACAGCTGATATATTAGTGAACGTCATTCCTATTGGAATGTTTGGGGATTCTATTTGGACCAAGTTGCTGCATGTTGCAGATCTGGCTGCGTTTACTGGACATATTTGTGATATTTTGAAGTCAAAACAGATGCAGGACTTTATCAGGAGGCAAGAAAAGTTTGATATTGTGATTACGGAACATTTCACGCACAACTGCTTTTTGGGATTGATGAAAAAGACTGGAGGTGCCCTGATTGGTGTTACTTCCGGTGCCATTGTACCTTGGGCCAACGATTTCATGGGAAATCCTGATAACCCAGCGTATATACCAATCCTCTTTTCTGGCATGTCTGACAGAATGACTTTCCTACAAAGGCTTGAAAACACATTCGGATATGTCCTAGGAAAACTGGCTTATAAATTCCTCATTGACATTCCAGCCAATAGGAAGGCTAAACAGTACATTGATCCCAATTTGCCAGAATTGAATACGTTTGCTTATAATACTAGTATGTTGTTAGCAGATGTGCACTACACCCTTCATAGAGCAAAGCCACTGGTTCCTGGAATAGTTGAGGTTGGAGGAATGCATGTCGGAAAACCTAAACAATTACCTAAGGTATGTCATATTAAGGTATTAAATTTGTTATCAAGTTATTCTATTCGTCTTAATAAATGAAAGATCTAATTCTAGTGTTTTCAATTGATCGAAAATGCTATTAAAACAGTTATGACATGGTCACACTACGCTGTTTTATTAGCCGACTTAAGTTTTATTGTAGTCAATATCAAACAATAGTTTCTACCTCTATAAAATTATATCACCTAATACATATTGTTTGAATATGCTTGTTGTAATTGTTTTGGGTGCGGTTTATTCCGCTGCACCTAGACCAATTCTTGGCCCTTTGTGCTTACCCATTTTTACATACTGTTTGATAACGACAACCAGAGGTGTTCAACTGGTTGCCGGCACCCACGGTTTTACGCCTCTTGCGAAAGGCGGTGGGACGAGGATCTTCAGCTGATGCCTGGATTTGAACCCAAGACTTCCTAGCAGGAGAGCAGCACTCTACCGCTAGAGCCACTCGCCCCACTTATTCCTATAAATTAATTTCGGATGAATTTCAATGTAAACAATGAGCCTTTATCAACAATGATGTTGTATTTGTCGAATAGACCATAATATCAAGTAAAATTGCAATTGGATGATTCGCCCATAGGCTATAGGCAGTAAAATTTCATCTTTATTGCAAACTATCGAAGAGCTAATAGAAGGGACCGTTAATTTGAAAAATTCCAGACTGTAATAACCGTGCTATACACGTAGGGCTCCCTATGATCGCTACATGTAATGAGCGGTTGCGCGTGTCTGCGAACAAAGCCGAAAAATCGACGTTGCGTCGTATCCAGCGTCCGATATTTAATTTGCCGATATTCATCAACGGCCGATGGCGGAGAACTCGACATTCTGCCCGTATTAATCATCACCTGTCGCGGTACTGCTGAGTAAGTTTTTCATTTTCGAAAAATTGTCACTTTGCGAACGTAAACAATAAATTTATCAGTCGCCAGCAAGCAGCGTTCTCCCTTCTGTTTGTGATTTGGTAATTTATACTGTGCTAAAATGAGGTGATTGATTTTGATTGAAAATAAATAAACGGTTATCAAAGATTTTATCCTAAATCATCAAAAATAGTTACCTACTTTCATTAGGTACAGCATGTCATAAGATTGTGGAATGCTGGTATTTATTAATTAAATATGTTAATTATAAAAAAACTGATACCAGTTTGGTCGATTCAAGAGCCGGCATGGAAAAATAGCGGCTGCTGAGTGGTCACATGCTGGTTAACAGCGGCTAATAATCTACAGCAAGCAGCAAATACTAAAACAGCGTATTGTGACCACCCCATATTTTGCATTCAAATCAACGTTGCAGCATAACTTTTCGGCCGGCGACTATTTATTATGTGGTCAGTATTTTAACAACTGTATCGCTTAAAGCCCTGTTTATATATTGGGAGAATATTACCTCGCATAATACTTATAGAAGACATTTCAGAAATACATAATTTCCTGAGTTAACATTCATGCTGGTTGCTGTAAAAGTTAAACAAGCGCTGGTGGACTGGCTGCTGCTAAACTCACTCTCCAACTGGTAAAATAGCGGCTGTTGAGTGGTCACACGATGCTGTTAGCAGCCAGTACCAAATAATACGCTAGTAAAACAGCCTAGTATGACAGTGGCTTTAGAGCACTATCGTGTTACATACATATACTAAATTAGCAAGACAATGACCATCATCTTTAACCTTTATTTTTATATAATTTCCATATACTCGTTTCGAGTATTTTTCCATCTCATATGGTTTATAAACCAAGTACTACTTATTTCTGGGACAGCTGTATGTTACGCCATTTGATGTTTGTATCTCAATTTTGACGAAGCTTATCGATTTCCTTAATATCCAACCATTTTCCTACCATTACCGGGGTATATAGGTATATCAAACATTCTTTTCATATCACCTAGCTTTATAACCGTCGTTTACAGAAGTTTCAATTGTATTTTCTGCCTCAATCGATGTAATAATAATGCTATACAATTTATGTGTTTGCCTATTACTTGTTTACCCATGACTTATTTTCGTCCATTGATTGTATTTGATCGTTTGGCTCCCTAAGTAAATATTTTACAGCATATTTCCTAATTGTTGACTTTTTGTTGATGCATTGTTCTCAGAATCATTGTTGATATGGGAAGTCGTCATTTTTGTTTAATACTTTGTATGGAATGTACCATTAAATGTACCGTTATCGACCACAAATACACAACTCATTGGTCCGATAAAGAAATATCCAGTTTCCATTATTCACAGTTCTTGCATTTCACGGTGGTACAATTACTGTCAGTTTCTTTAAAGCATCAGTTTCACTTACACGATGTCGCGAATAAGATCGTCACTTTTACCATCCTTGTTACTTCTATTCCTTCTAACAAACTGTGCCGCTCCATACAAAATTCTAGCAGTATTTCCTTATCCAATCCGTAGCCATGTTCAAGTTTTTGTGCCACTTTTACACGCATTAGCCGAAAGAAATCACAACCTAACAGTAATAAGTCACTTTCCCCTTGAACATTCCATACCAAATTATCGTGATATCAGTTTGAAAGGTAGTGGAAAATCTCTAGTGGAAGCCATATCAGTGTCAATGTTTTCTCAAGAAAGGCATGAGAAATATCTATGTTCTTGGCTTCTATATAAAATGTCTACCGGCGTTTGTGATAGTGCTTTCAAATCTCGCGAGTTTGTTGATTTTGTGGACCGTGACGAAGAATTCGATATAGTTTTAATGGAATATTTCTCAACCAATTGTTTCTTGGGGTTAATAAAACATGAAAATACTTCTATAATCGGGTTATCATCAAGTAGCTATATGCCATGGACCAGTGATTATTTCGGACTGCCTGAGAATCCCGCTTATGTACCTTCGATCTTTATGGATTTTTCGGATAAGATGACATTTTTTGACAGGCTTGAGAACAGCTTAATGTACGTTTTTAACAGGATCATGTTTGGCATATTGTTTGAACCCCATGCCAAGCAGAAGTTTAAAGAGAACTTTCAGAATAACAGAAGCTTGGATGAGATTGTTTATGATGCAAGTATTCTGTTAGTTAATACTCATTCGACTATACACCAGGCAAGGCCTTTAGTACCACAAACCATTGAAGTTGGCGGAATACATATCACTGCGCCAAATAGGCTACCCCAGGTAATTAATTACACCTTTTTATTTTATCATACGTAGTATGACAAAGTATTGTAATCGTGTCGAAAAAAAAAAATGAGATTTTAGCGGAAATAGGTCTTTTTGGGCCCCCTGAACATTTTTGACCAAGGTACAAAAAATGTCTGTGTGTGTGTATGTGTGTGTGTGTACCCGTTTTTTGTGGCGACGATTCCGGAGAAACTACTGAAGGTATCGAGACGAAACTTCATATTTAGAAGTTTCGTGACTAAACTTAGAGCTGAAAGAAGTTTTGTCCAAAAGGGCCCAAAGGAACTCGAGGTTTACTCTTATCATTTTTCAACGATTTTGCAAATTAGCCGCCATTTCTGTAATTTCGTCAAAATAGTTAAATAATAAACTATAGTAGAGAAAATTTTGTATAATTTATGTCCATTCCATTTTTTGGAAAAAAAAATTAAATCATAGTAAGCGGATGCCCCTTGAACTTCCAAATTGCAGGGGGGCACGGCTGTATCGTATGATAAAGTCATGTGGCTGGCCACATCAGATTTTTTTTTTAAGTAATGCGTCGTCTGTGAAATTTCCCGGTAGTTCCCGAGTACAGATGGAAAATCCGATAATTTCAATTCAGGCTATCTACATAAATTTTAATTTCAGATTCCCGGATATTAATAAATATATTTTTTCCTTGTGCTTTTGCCTAGGGGGTGCTGTGGTCGTTACCCTGCCCAGTATCTCGTTAGCATAACGCCGGATTTATTATTCATAAGATTGCTTTCGTTTTAAATCCATCTTGAGCGAGTTAACGTCCCTCAACAAAGACGCTGAAAGGATCTGTATTTTTTTCAATCGCCATCTTTTCAGCATGATAATGTTTTTCTTCTAACAAAGATCTGCCTTTTCTCGTTATTGTTTCTATGGCCACTATAGTATGTTTTTAAACATGCGGACACTTTAATCACTCAGGAAATTTATCACTCAGTGGTTGCCAACAGTTATTGGTTGTGTTCAGAAGAACAGTCTTGTTTCAGCGATGCCTCAGCGCTACCAAGATAGCGCTTACGACTCTTCAGAAAGCGATTTTATAGCCTTTAGGGGTTTTGTATATATAACGGCCCGAGCGGTAAACATACGAGGTGGCAAATGGGCACCAAATGACTGAACTACTAACCAAAACCGCTTACCGAAAATAGTATAAAAATTTTACGCTGAAAAAATGGCGCCCGCTGACTGCAGCTGAACTTAGCGTCCAAAGTTGTGTATGATCAACAAGTTCTTCAGCAACCACTCAACCGTTGTTCAATAATCAAAATTACAACTCGTTTTGCTGCCTACACAATCGCTGAGTTCGCTGAACGCACCCATTAATGCTGCGGGGAAGTTTCAGTGACGCTACCGATGCAAGTGTACGGCAACTAGCGTCTAGCTATGACAACAGATGACAAGAGACATGCAATGGGTAACGCATAAAGTTATCCTTTGTATTTTCTGCGATGTAAACGTCCAGTAGTCATGCTAGCTATTAGAATATAATACACATGAATGATCTACTGGAATAGATCATTAAAACGTAGCCGGACATCACGCGACAAAGACAATAAAAAACACGGCATATAAAATAGTTATTTTAAAACTGTACATATATCCGTTAGCTATCTCATCGAGTGCATCGGATTCGCTGGTGTCCATTTGGCATGTATGTGCATTATCATCCAATCGTTGCAACGGTAAAATATTGGCGTAGATATCGTCCATTTTCCCGAGCTCGCCGCTAAAAATATACGCGTCATATTTTCGCGATAAAACGGCGCCGATAAAACTGAAAATGCTAAAAATCGAAAAAAATTCACCACCCGGCGGGCGGATCGTGTCGGAAAAAGCAACCGGACGCAGAGTGAGGGGGCGGTTGCGGCGTCAGAGGAGGCACTGGTATTTGCACATCTGAATGCGCGCTGTTTGTTTTTCTGTTGTTTGTCGAACGTGTACCAGCCGATAGCGGCCGCATAATGGACTATTACTCGCCCTGTTTATCAGATATTTATAGGGGCCATAGGGGGTGCGTTCGTGTTGGGGGCCTGGTCGGTACGCTCCGCGCATAAGGTCGGCATGTGACGGGGAATGCCACCTCGATTTAATAAGGCCTAATTCGACAAAGTTCTCAAAATATGCACAGCATCCGAGAGATCCAAGCATTTTTTTCCCGAAGGGGTGGAATGTTTTGTACGCAGAAAATTCTTTTGGTAATTTTACTGAAATTTTATTCGTAGTCTACACAAAATGTTTTATTTTGAAATATAGAAGTCACTCATGCAACAAAGCACTTATTTTTATTGTCTTTATATGTACTTGCCAGAGACATTATAAAACAAATTATTCAGAAATGCAATATTGCAATATTACACTTGTACAAATATTAAATGTATCCATGCAGGCGAGCGACTTTTCTGTCGTTCCAGGTAGTAGTGATAATATTTAGTTCATATTACATATTACATTCATACCATACACAGCATCTTCAAAGTGCAAACTCATCTCCTCTTTTGAGGAATAATTATGTACTACACGTATCTCCATAAATTTATGGAAAATTCTTAATTTGTTGGCCACATTCTACCATTCCTCTAGCTATAATTAATTTTAACTTTCCGACTAGTACCCTAGAAGGACAGTATTGTAATCGACTGGAAAAAAATTGAGATTTCGGCGGAAATACGCGTTTTGGGATCCCCTGAATTGATTGCAATGATTTCTGGAGAAGGTATGTATGTATGTCCGTGAACACGATAGCGACCAAACGGAACAATGGATCAGGTTGAAATTTGGTACACATATTTAGGATTTCCGGGGGATGAACTAGTTTGTTTTTGGTGACAATCTGACAACCGGAAGTGGCAGATGTCACATACGTTTTCTTAGGGATTCATTCGATTTGGACCAAACTGACACCATCTCATCTTGCAGTGAATTTAAATATGTATATGTTACGGTCATAGTGATAAATAGGTTATTATTAATAATTACCGGTTATTATTAATAATAGCCAAGTGGGGAGGTTAAAGTGAAGAATTTATCACATGAACCGGCTATTATTAATAATTTCCAGCATGCTGTGGTCAATGTGATATATTTCAGTTCGATATTGCATTAAGGTGATGCTACAATATAATAGAGCCTCAGATTTGAAATTCTGTTAGTATCTACATAATCGCCACACAACGAATCTATTCACTGGGTTTTCAGTGTTGGGCCTTTAGTGACGTTAGGCCTGACTAACTTATTTAGTTACTACTCATGACTAAAATAAGGAAGATTATCAAAACGAGACTAAAAAAATGCCAATCCACACTTATTGCATGCCCGAGTGTGTAACTCTTTGGGTCATGCTTATTTGCGCAATTCTTAAAAGCAAAGTAAGTAATTAATTAAAAACTCGGTTTGTATTATTTTACCAGTGCAAACGTACGTAGTGCTTCTGCATTTTGCAATTCGTGGCAAAAAAATATTTTTATTTATAACTTTATTATCTTTTTAATACAAAACTTTAAAAAATGTTTTATATTTAATTTTGAATACAAAAGTCCTTCTAGACCTTTATTTTTTGTAGTAGTACAACAATGACACCATTTATATTGTCAAAATAAAATGAAATAAAGTTTGTAACAATAGGACGTCATCTTCTTTTGTTTTTTTTTTATTTTTTGTTTTTGATAAACACTTTTATAATAAATATATCTGTGAGATATTAAATATAGTTAGGGTAGGTATAGGTAATGGACATACTAATGTAGGGAAGATTGAGGCAAGTTGTTACCATGTTTAATCTTTTATTTATAAAATTATTGTCAAACACCAAAAGTAAAAATACCGTGTTAAGAACAGAACCATACAAAAAAATGTTTGCATCATTTGTGCGGTGCAATTTATGTAAAAACATCTATAAAAACTAGTCTAGTCTTGCATGTACATATTTGCATTGAAAATTTTTTTATTAAATGCGCAACATTTCAAGATAATTAGGATTTGAGAATTTACTTAATAAATTGTAATTGTACATTTACAAAAAAACTACCCACATGCATTAAATATAAAAATGGGTGTTATTGATAATAAAATGGTTAACTTTTTTGAACACTCTGTATAAACTGTTCTTTTTTATGTTTTCGTCATTGAGCCGTCCTTGGGTGTATACCAAATATCATTACCAATTATATCCAGTAGTTTCTAAAGTACAAGGGAGACAAAAAAAGCATTCTGTATTATCAATGTTTTGTATTATTCGTAATTTTGGTCATTGGGGTAGCCGTACTGATGATTTGCGTCGATAAATAAATGTAATAGCTTACATAGTAATCAAAATAACTGAGCTAACTTCTTTAAAGACTGTATACAAAAGATCTTTTGTAAAAAGTAACATTTTTATCACTTTTACCGTGCCGGTTAGGAAATTATTAATAATAGCCGGTAATTATTAATACAAACCACATTTATCACTTTAACCGTAACATATATAAATTTACAGATAATGGGATGAGCGGTTTAGGCGCTATAAGGGAATAATCGATAATATTACTGGATAATGCAAAGACCTCATCATGATTTGGTAACTCCCATGGAACTGAATGTTTATTTGGTTTGTAGCTATTTTTTTGACAAGCACATAATTTATAAATTCATTTGAATCATTGGACTGTGTGACACCATACTTTGAGAGGTATAGTTTTCAGGATAAACTATTTTCTTGCTTTGGTCGACCAAACAATCGTAGACCAACACTCATTTATCGGAATTATTACATTATTTAATATGACACAAAATAAAGTATAACATGAGAAAGTAACTAGTTACTGGTTTCATTTGATGACAAGAACTGTATTGCGGTTCAAGTAGGTCAAAAATATTATAGGTTCGAAAGTGAAGAAATTAAGTTCTCAGCATGCCGTCAAGGTAAAAGATAGCGATGTGTGACAGCGTCCCGCAGATGTTACATTACCGTCGTAGCAGCGACGTGCGCTGTACGATTTTTTTTATATATTCGCATCGCGGATTTAGGGAGGACGTTTTACGTCGGAAGACATAAATTATATTACGATCCCGTCTCCTTTTCTGCCTCTCCTCGTCGCTCCTGTGCAGTTCGGGTTGGTTTTTCCGAAGGGAAACGCACACACGCATACGTGGTGGCGGTAGCTGTGACAGTTTAACGCCGACATCAACTCCCGTATGACATATAGCGCTAAAACGTCGAGATTTACTCGCCTCCAAGTTTACAGCACAACATTAATTTATACGTTTCCTACTGGTCGTGTTGCATGGGAGAACTCTTTGCTTTCTCACTCTCGCTACCGCATTCGGAACCCTATATACGGACCTGTTCGTTTTTAGCGCCGAAAAAAAAACCGTCAACTGTTCGCCTCAGTTTTATTATCTCGGAATATGGAGAAATTTATTACCTAAGCGCCATCATCAGTGAATAACGCGTCGAGTGGTTGAATGTTATGTTGACTTGACTCACTTCAGAATTTTATGCGTGCATGGAAGATAAACGCGCGTTACTAACAATTTTTTATGACAAATGTAAAATCTGCAAAGAGCATTTGTGAAATTTTGTTTTCTATTATGAAATAAAATTAGTACTCGCAAGCCATGTCAATTTTAATAACGGGTTTTCGGTATTGAAATAACATTTAATGACAGTTACACGTGCGGAATGTTAATGAAAATAATATTCGTCAAAACAGTTAACTTGATACCTGGCTGAAAATCGGAGCGTAAATAATAGAGTTACAGTTTGGAGTGATTTATATTTGTGTAACACTGTGCAATTTACACTAAATTTGATACATTACTGATACTACACAGAGTGAACTCTATTCTTGGATATCAAGAAAACTTGAAGTGTAGCATGAAGAGGATATTTTTGCTATCCAAATAATATTTTATTCTAATAAGAATTACAGTTTCCTGACCCAAGATTCTTACTCTGAGAGATACATAGAAAGTTGTGCAATTACTTTACAGATGGCGCTAATAGTTTCTCGCGTCTTTTGCCATATATTACTGCTATATAAGTTTGACGATATTGAGTTTTCGTGTATTGTTTGTTTACATCTATGCATAAGTGTTTTATTTTATGGGTGATTTACAAGGATTATGAGGAAAACCAGGATTGTAGTAGGAATAGCCTACACAGAGAGAACTTATTCTTGGATATCAAGAAAAAATGTTCTTGTGTATATAGTGTAGTATGAAGACGATATTTTATCCAAATAATGTAATAAGAATTTCAATATATGTAGCTATTTCAACGGGTACTTATTCTTTCGGTTTAAGAGCTTCGTATGTTTATGTTGAGTATATTTTGCTCTGACGAAGAAAATGTTTCTTCTACATATAAAAAGAGTACGTAAAAAGAGACGGTCGTTTTACAACAACAACAATATTTTGTTGGGTAAAACATATACATGCATCAACGAACAAACAGTTTCTTGACCCAAAACTATACATACGTATCGCTTAAAACAGACGTAATTCCTTTCAAGCAGTTCCTTCATACTTAAAACAAGAAAGAATTTTACTTGAACCAACCAAATAATCTTTCTAAATTTTTCCGTCTGCGTAACTGTGGCGTTATTGTTTCAGAATATTGAGAAGTGGATTAATGAGTCAAAGCATGGTGTCGTGTACTTCAGTATGGGATCAATGATCATCGGTCACAGTTTTCCCGAGGATAAAAGGCGGATGTTCCAGAACGCTTTCTCGAAATTGAAGCAACGTGTGCTATGGAAATGGGAGAACGACACTATGCCTGGAATACCGAACAATGTCATGATACAGAAATGGATGCCACAACTTGATATCTTATGTACGTACTGAATCTGAAATTTCTTCGCTTAAAACAATTTTTACAAAACATAAAAAAAGATTAGAGTACTAAAAGAGGTATTAATATTATATTAATTTATCCTCTCTTAGTCTCTAGTACGTCAGGTAGCGTTTGATGACCATTAAAACATTTTAAATCGGGTCATCTTTTAACTCGTGTGACGTGAGCAGGTCAGACAGTTGCGACGGGCCATCTAGTGGCTAGCCCTCATACTAAAGCTTGACGTTGCTTTGGGCGAACATTCGGCTTTATCCTCTGAATGACGTTAATTTAAAGTTTGTGCACTGCGGAGCATACGGCAGTACGGTAGCGCTACAAGAGGGCAGCACTGAAAAGCGTACAAAAAAAAACAGGCTAATTTAAATTTTAATAACCACCCCGGACGTGAGGGTTAGCTGTGCACGGCGTGTATATTTCTTCGGGGACCACGAAAATTACATCAGCTCATATATATGTATATAATATATAGGTATATATAGATGATAACACCGTCGACTAAAAGCTAAATTCGAAAAATACAGTCCGGTTGTACGGGAAATATTAAATTTAATATCGTTCGTTCATATTTAGCTGATATATTCTGTAATATAAATTAAAATTCCCGTTGGGATTACGTGTATGGTAAACACATTAATATTGTATAGGGCTTTACATAAATGGTGGAAAACACGCACAGTAGCAAATATCAAATTCTGAGGAGAGCTATTTGCGAAATTATAGTTAAATATTTATATCGAGCGATTTGTTTGGGGCGTTTATTTTATTGTCAAAAAAAGGACTGTTTGTTTTTACCTTGTTAAAATTGTACCTTGTGCAATTTATTTAATGCAATGTTCAAAACTATACGTCTATAAATATAGGTAAGTCAATGATCTGCCAATTATTACACAGGCAATTTGAATTAGTTGTAGTAACCGTGAATAAAGATTATTATACAGTTTTTATCCACCAATCCGTGTTACATTCTGCATTTTTAATATTTTCTATAAACTGTAGCAGTTTCGCACAAATCTAGATGAATATAACACTTAGGCCTCAAAGGAAAGTATATTAGTCGAGGGAAAAAAAATCGAGATTTTGGCGGAAATACGCGTTTTGGGGTCCCATGAATCGACGATTGCAATGATTTCTGGAAAATGTATGTCTGTGTGTTTGTATGTATGTGTGTATGTATATCTGTGAACACGATAGCGCCTAAACGTTACAACGCACCAGGCTGAAATATCGTATAAGCAGTGAGAATTTGCCAGTGGCCAAACTGGTTTGGTTTTTTGGCAATCTGACAACCGGAAGTGACAAATGTTACATGCGGTTTCTTAAGGATTTATCCGATTTTGACTAATTAATCTTATGTAATCTACTTAGCTATTTTACTGACTTAGCTAATCTACTGACTTTAAATATGTATACTAGTTTACAGATCAGTGGGATGAACAGTTTAGGGGTTATAAGTTATAATATACTTTTTTAGATGCAGTTTGAAGGAATCCACAGACACGACATGACATGACATAACATTTAACGTGTATCTATGACTTACATTAGGTTGGGATCCCTAGTGACTGTAGCTTCACGAAATTGAAGTATTATAGAAGATTTCACGCTTCAATGAGCCAACGAGGCTTATTGCATGACTTTTAGTTTTCGTGTAGAAGAAATACATTATCATAAAAAAAACCTCCAGTGGCTAGCACAGTACTGACCGAAATTATGTTATAAACAGCCTCAAGAATGGGGCGAGTAGCTCTAGCGGTAGAGTGCTGCTCTCCTGCTAGGAAGTCTTAGGTTCAAATCCAGGCATCAGCTGAAGATCCTCGTCCCACCGCCTTTCGCAAGAGGCGTAAAACCGTGGGTGCCGGCAACCAGTTGAACACCTCTGGTTGTCGTTATCGTATGTAAAAATGGGTAAAGCACAAAGGGCCAAGAATTGGCCTAGGTGCAGCGGAATAAACCGCACCCAAAACAACTACAGCCTCAAGAATAACAGTAGGTTTCTCAATACGTTAAATTGAATTTTGAAAGCTTAATTTTGGAGAACAATAGATAAATATTAGTATGTTATGGGATTATTATTGGTCAAGTTGACAAGATATAAAATATAGTTTTTTAAAACATTTTTTTCATGTTACCCTTATTTATGGTATCGTAAAAATTTTATACAGATCAAGCTTATCAAATTAAAATCACATGATTCGTTGTAACTGTATTAATTGCATCAATTCCGAGCTTCCCGGCTCACATTGAACATTATCATCGTGTATGTAAATGTTGCGCAGTGAGGCGTCCATAAACATAAACAGTAAAAAATCGGTAATGCCGCAATAAAAACTCATTTATTGGGTCGAATTCGCGGCTGGCAACTCGACAAAAGCTATCGAACGACGGGCATAACAAAGTGAAATAAATATAACTCCGGATTACGGCCAATAAAATAGTCGCGTATGAGGCCGGGCCGTTTGCATAATTTGAACAGCGGATGCGGCGGCGGCAGCGGCGGCGACCGGCGCGTCCGTTATTAAATATGAAATTGGCGGTACGGCGAAGGCCGCCCCTCATTTACGTTTAATTGCGAACGGAATTAGCGGAGGCAATTTTCCACGCGCAAAACCGAACGGCACCCACATTGCTGTTAGTTCACTTATACGGACTGGGGAACCCACGACTATCAAATATACATAAAGTACTAGAAACTGTTAAACAACAGCGTCGAAGTTGAACCACCGCTGGGTGCTGCGGTATTCGAATATCTGGATTACATGATGACTTTCAATAATCTGCATGTATTGGAACGTATGGTATTCGGAATGTTTGCCATATGCATGCATTTGACGTTGCACCCCGATTCGGTAAGGCTTAATGAAAGTTCTTAATATACAAAATGATATTTTTCTAGTTTATAATATAAGCCTGTCGTATGTACAAGCGTAATACAACTATTGTTGTAATTCCGGTACATCTCCATAAAATAAATTCGCAATGAGAAATGCAAATCTAGTTTGCCCGTTTTAATGTCCAGATTAAATTCGGTCGTCCTTTTTAATGGGACACGCGGGGATCGGAATTAATTTTATAACTCAAAACGTATTAATGAGGATCACCGGTTTAATTCGTAAATAAATGTACCTCAGGCCTTATTGGCCTGGCTTTAATACCCGGTCTCTCTCTGCCGCATTTTATTGTTATGCCTACGGCTTTACCAACTTTTGTTTGCGTTGAATTCCTAACGAGGAGGGATGATATAGGGTGTTACGCTACAGCAACGTACAAACCCTTTTATTATACGTGTATTACAGTTTGTAATACGTTAATTAGTTGTTTTATACCACAGCGGTATTTTTTTTAACGTATGTAAGGATAATATGTGGCAAAAACATTTTCCAATTGGACGAAAAGTACAAAGTAAAAATTCTATCAAATATCTACTTACACTCAACATTTATTTTCTCTTCCATTCTAGGTCATCCTAATGTCAAGGCATTTGTCGGTCATGCTGGCCTTCTTGGAACCACGGAAGCAGTTCATTGCGGTGTTCCAGCTCTGCTTATGCCTCAGTACGGCGACCAGTTTGTGAACGCCAAGGGTTTAGAAGCGAGTGGTGGGGGTGTAATCCTAGACTTTGGGTCTCTCACAGAAGAAAAAATCCTGAACGCCCTGAAAACAGTATTGGAGCCAAGGTAATTTCCTTCTGTTCACAATTTCAATCTATTCTTTTTATTCTTATTATTCATTTATATTAACTTATGACAATATTTTCAGTTTTAAGAAACAGGCAGAAGAATTATCGGCTAGGTTTAAAGATCGTCCGATGCCGCCATTGGATACTGCCATTTACTGGATTGAATACGTAGCTAGACACAAAGGGGCGCCACATTTGAAAACCGCAGCCGTTGGGATGCCTTTCTATCAGTATCTTCTCTTAGATGTGATTGCATTTGTGTTAGCTGTTCTGGCTGTGTCTTACTTCGTTACTAAGCGTGTATTAAAATTCGTCTTTGGAAAGATTTGTAGTAAGACTGCTACCAAGAAGGTGAAAAAAAGTTAAAGTACTATAGCTGTGAATTGAAGTAATGTGATTTAATCTAGTTACTTTTTTTAATAAAACTTTTATTAATACAACAAAGCATTGAGTAGTTTTATTTTATTTGATAATATACGATGCCACGTCGATATATTCTTGAATCAACAACAAATCGTAAAGTCAATATCACGCGTGAGCTCCCTGCAGTACAACATCAGGGTATGATTAAATATTAATGCCTAAGACATTTTCCCATCAAAAATCGCTTAACTTATCTATTCCGTGTGGCATAATATGCAGGGGAGACACTATCCCAGCATAGTCTGACTTTATTTTATGCCATTACTGATGCCACGTCAATTTTTCAGTAGAAACGGCAAAAATGTGTTATAAACGATCATTTTTATTAGAAAGGCCAATCTACATACTCTAAGGATAAGTAGATTTTTAAGCATTTATTTTTGGAAAATAAGCGATTTTACTAGATAAACAAACTCCACTGTAAATTACGTATTATACCACAAGAAGTCCACGAAATGGGCCTTAATCATTTAAAAAGGTGTGTAGGTTCAGGTAGGTTCAAAAATGCCGACACTGCGAGCGTGTTGTTGGGCATTTCCGTCACGCCTTCGTAATTCAATTCTTCTTGCCGAGGCGGCACCGGGACGGACCGGCCCCGGGGGCGGCATGGCAACATTGGCGTCGAGAAAAGCAGTGGCAACGGTCCCGGGAGCTATTATTTTCAATTTCGGTGCGCGACCGCCGCCTCGCCCCCCGCGGGCCCGTATTTTTTCGCCCCGAATGAAAACAAATCTACGATCCGCGTCGGGCCGTATCTAGATGGCGCTGTCAGCGCCACGGGCGTCCGTTCCGGAGCCGCGTCGGCCGCAAAACGGTCACGGCCTAGTTCCTTCGCACGTCCTTTGCATGTTTGCGGTCAGGCCGGCGGAGGTGACGCGATGCGCCGACAAAAAATCGCACGAGGAGAGATGGCGTCGCTCGTTCGCCGGCGGCTACGGATTTTTTTTGCGTTGGAGATATAGAAGACGAGGGGTAGAGATACGATAAAAAATAGTCGGTTTTAAAGAAAACAAAAAATCGCACGGGTAAAATAAAAATTTCTAAGAAGTAACACGTAATAAATAGTACGTGACAGGAACGTACGTCACGGCCAATAAAACGTTACGGAATTTCTGCGGCTCGCTAAAATTCCTTTCAGTATTTTAACTTTCAACTTCGGTCCGGTTGATCGCGCGGCCAGTCGCCACAAGGGAGCGGCACGAACTTCTTCGCCGAGGCGCCGTTGCTAGTTAATGGAGTTTGTTCGTCTTTGGACACAGCGAGCTACGGCACGTCAAGAATCTGGCAGCAGTTCACAGCCATCACTCCCCTCCCCCATACACCCCCAGCTACGAACTTACTACCCGATTCGCCCCAAGGCATCTCAGGTGAACTTCGAGGATTTAAGAGGGCGCAGTTGGTACTTGGAAGTTAACACACTCTCACATAGATGGAGTCACGCACGTGTATAAATATACCACTAAACACCCTAACTACTTTGCCCAAATCTCCTAACAAGTTTATAATCAACGTGTAACGTTGATCGAAAGCCTTGTACAAACTGCAACGTGTAACGCAACACGTAATGTAACATGCAACGCGCGTGGACGGACGCGTGGAACCGACAGTCGGTGGATCACGGCGTGCATGCAGTGCAACGCGCGCTGCAACATGGCTGTTACGCGCAACACCCCGTCCACACAGGTTGCGTTGCATGTTGCGTTACACGTTGCAGCTGCAGTCTGTACAAGACTTTATAGGAAACCCATAACTACACAGAGGGAAAAATATTGTTGTTGATATAAAACGAACGTCTTACTCTTTTATATGTAGAAGAATAACATTTTCTTTGTCAGAGCAAAATATACTCAACATAAACATACTAAACTCTTAAACCGGAAGAATAACTAACCGTTGAAACAACTATACTGAAATTCTTATTAAAATAAAATATTATTTGTATACTATATAGTATATACTCCTAACAAGTTTATAATCAACGTGTAACGTTGATCGAAAGCCTTGTACAGACTGCAGCTGCAACGTGTAACGCAACACGTAATGTAACATGCAACGCGCGTGGACGGACGCGTGGAACCGACAGTCGGTGGATCACGGCGTGGATGCAGTGCAACGCGCGCTGCAACATGGCTGTTACGCGCAACACCCCGTCCACACAGGTTGCGTTGCATGTTACATTACGTGTTGCGTTACACGTTGCAGCTGCAGTCTGTACAAGACTTTATAGGAAACCCATAACTACACAGAGGGAAAAATATTGTTGTTGATATAAAACGAACGTCTTACTCTTTTATATGTAGAAGAATAACATTTTCTTTGTCAGAGCAAAATATACTCAACATAAACATACTAAACTCTTAAACCGGAAGAATAACTAACCGTTGAAACAACTATACTGAAATTCTTATTAAAATAAAATATTATTTGTATACTATATAGTATATACTCCTAACAAGTTTATAATCAACGTGTAACGTTGATCGAAAGCCTTGTACAGACTGCAGCTGCAACGTGTAACGCAACACGTAATGTAACATGCAACGCGCGTGGACGGACGCGTGGAACCGACAGTCGGTGGATCACGGCGTGCATGCAGTGCAACGCGCGCTGCAACATGGCTGTTACGCGCAACACCCCGTCCACACAGGTTGCGTTGCATGTTACATTACGTGTTGCGTTACACGTTGCAGCTGCAGTCTGTACAAGACTTTATAGGAAACCCATAACTACACAGAGGGAAAAATATTGTTGTTGATATAAAACGAACGTCTTACTCTTTTATATGTAGAAGAATAACATTTTACTCAACAATAATTTTTGTTGATATCCAAAAATAGAGTTCTCTCTGTGTGGACAATGTATTGACAGACATAGAAATGCCTTTAGGTTGTAATGATCACAAAAATTACGCCACGTGTTATTTTTCTCCTTTAAACTTTCTCGCTGGTATGCGCAAACAGGGTGCTTCGAACGTTGGGCGTGGGTGAAAAGTTTTAATTGGCAGGATCGGAGCGAGAGCGGAGTTATGGGCGCATCTTCGTCGGTAACTTTTTCGCAGCCGGAGATCCCAGTTGACCGTGGCTCGGTAACGAGGATTAAAAATTCATTAAAAGTCAACTACAACTTTCCTAGCCGGCTAGCCGCCTGCCCCCGTAACGTTTGAACAGCATAAAATGACGGGAGCTCCATGAAATATTAAGTACGGTCGTACTTTGGTTCTCGTGTTAACATCGTTAAAACCTGGTTGGATTGGTTTGAATAAAAAACGATTTAATTGAATCTGCAGTACCTAACGGTAAGACAGTTTAAAATTAGTGAAAGCGGTCAAACACATAACTACAAACATCATATCTAATAAACATTTCTCGCAGTGAGGAGATACAAATGAGATAAGAATTTAATGCTGGGGAGAAATACCAGACACGCTGAATAAGTGTATAACAGTGAGACCATGAATCAACGGCTATTAGCGTTCACTTCGCGCAATTTGTAGTTAACTTGGAAAACTATCCGAGACGTCGCGCCGGAGTGAAGGCGAACAAAAGTTTCCGCAGACACAATTTCAAGTGCAGTCCTCCACTCTGCTAATCGAATTTGGTCTCGCGGAGAGTAAATATGTTGCGGTGGTATTAAAACTCTAAACTTGCCTTCAGATATTACTTCTGCGACTTTTGACGAAATCGAAAAACGAGAAGCTTGACGATAATCGGTGAAAAATGGGCATGTTTCTTGTTTCTATTTCAGCAGAAAGATCATTTGGTTGGTTCAAGTAAAATACAAAATTCTCAGAGTAAGAATATCTTGATGTTCCAAGTATTACGTTTTCTTGTTTTAAGTATGAAAGAAACTGCTTGAGAGGAATTACGTCTATTTTAAGCGATATGTACGTATACTTTTGGATCAAGAAACTGTTTGTTGATTGAAGCATGTAAATTTTTGTCACCCAACAAAATATTGTTGTTGTTGTAAAATGAACGTCAACATAAACATACTAAACTCTTAAACCGGAAGAATAACTAGACGTTGAGATAACCCCATATACTGAAATTCTTATTACAATAAAATATTATTTGTATAGCAAAAATATCCTCTTCATGCTACACTACACTATATACGAAAGAACAATTTTTCTTGATATCCAAGAATAGAGTTCTCTATGTGTAGGCTTTTCCACTACAATCCTGGTTTTTCTCATAATCCTTGTAAGTCACCCATGAAATAAAATACTTATGCATAGATGTAAACAAACTATATACGAACATTCATTATCGACAAACTTATATACCGGTAATATGTGGCAAAAGACGCGAGAACCTGTTAGCGCCATCTGTAAAGTAATTGCACAACTTTCTACGTATAGAGAAAGAATCTTGGGTCAAAAAAGTGTTTTTTCGTTGAAACATATATATAGTTTTTGTCCAACGACATATTTTTGTTGTAAGACGAACGTTTACTTTTTTATAGAAGAAGTAAACAAACTATATACGAACATTCATTATCGACAAACTTATATACCGGTAATATGTGGCAAAAGATGCGAGAATCTGTTAGCGCCATCTGTATAGTAATAAAAATAAAATAAAATATTATTTGTATAGAAAAAATACTCTTCATGCTACACTATATAGGCAACAATAATTTTTCTTAATATCCAAGCATAGAGTTTTCTCTGTGTGGTGACAATCTACCAGTTTATCCTCTACTGAATCAACAAACCGATTATTTTTGAAGAATCAGTACTTTGTTTTTGTGTGGACAATGCTAGCAACTTTGAACAGGATTGAACTTTATTACAACGTTAATTCATGGCATTTTCCGCTTTGAAGTGCGAAATTAAATTATGCCCTTTAATTTCTACTCGAAATTAAAACTTTGTTCGCTAAATTAAGGCATTCTCTGTTGCCAAAGGTTTCCCGCTAAGCGAAAACAATTTTGCACCGACCTCCGCACCGTCGGCAATCCAATAAACCTAAATTAAAACACACTTAGTTTTAATGCAAAATGCGGGCACTTTTAATTACACTCGGGAAAAAATGTGAACATTCTTTTTAAATTAAGGACAACGGCAAGTGCCACTAATAACAAAATCTGTAGAAATAAGACTATTTACTGAGGTTAAATCGATGTTCTGTCACTAAGAGAATTGTAATCGAACTAAACTTTAACACATTCACAAAAACACTTCTTTGTTTAGTGGTTTTTATTTCTGAAAATGTTGCATCAATAGACAGTTTTAGACAGAGAAATGGCGACTTGTATTCGTTCATCAGCTAAAATAGGACCAATATTACATCTCAAAAGTGTATTCAAGGGCACCCTTGCCTTAGCCAAATTCGTTTGTACGAAGTTTTGAATATAAAAGAAGAAATTGAGAACATAGCTTCTCCGGAATAACAAAATTAAACCTAGAGTTCCAATATCGTAACAAATACCAGCTCGAATACGAAACAAACATTTCGGTAGATTGTTTTGCCCAGGAAACGAGGAAAAGAACGCACATCGCAAACATAAAATATGATTTTCTGATTGGTGCATCCGACAAAACACGATATTTTTCATTTCGCTCTCTTAACCGAGGCCAATTTGGCGGAAAACGTGCGCGAGCCGGTGTCCGTCGATGTGGAAACGCTCCCACATAACGACGGCAACAGGAAACGGAGGCGAGGCGCCCTTTGTCTTTGGGGCCGTCCGAAGCCGCCGGAGTAAAACTGTTGCAGTTGTCCGGGGATCCTTTCTAGATTTGTCAGGAACGCAATCGAGCAAAAACACACCGCTGACTGCAGAGTACGTACTCGGCTCCATCCGGCTCGGAGGACCAGATAAAACATACGCGCGCAGCGGATGCGGGAAACGTAATGCCCCCGATAACCGTTACCCTTTCGTCTCCTCGTAAAAATCCAAAGGGAACCAGGTGCCCTCGACTCCGCTGATACTTTACTCGATCTCAACGTTTAGTTTTCCTAGTTTGGAAACATTGTTGGTGATATTCGAGCGAAACACACAGATTCAAAGCTTAGATGATGGACAATATACATATTTATATACATATTAATATACATATACAAATTTCCAACGAAGAGTCCTTTACATAAAAAAAAAACATCCTGTGCATACTTCTATCCGCATATCAACCTTGAATAGGGTCTGGCCTATTCTAAGTTCGATTAATAAATAATTTATGGTGGTTGCGACCACACCGTCGTAAGATGGGTTGGGGGGATAGGCGGGGGAAATCAAATTTTACGCTTTACGCCGTGATTTACATTCTATATAGAGGCCGCTCCTCTCCGGTCCGATAGAGCCAAATTGCCCAGTAACATAATATTAAGATGCTCCGGCTAGATAGCGGAAATATGCA
Organism: Aphodius granarius; assembly: GCA_963971325.1. Taxonomy (NCBI): domain Eukaryota; kingdom Metazoa; phylum Arthropoda; class Insecta; order Coleoptera; family Scarabaeidae; genus Aphodius; species Aphodius granarius. The sequence goes on from OZ020226.1 coordinate 20,397,109, forward strand.
TTTTGCGATCTCTATATAGCGACCGCTTCTACGGTCGCTAGTCGTTCCACATAACGATCACAATAGCCTTTGTTTAAGATAATGGTTTCTGCATATAGTTGACGGTACACACAGAGAAATGTTGAAGATATTCGTTGTCTTGCGAAAATTTACTCCGAACAAATCAATAAAGTTTTTAATTAAGAAGAGCTTTTTGGTTCAAAAGTCACAAATGTCTCTTTTGAAGCAATAAGATTTTGTGTTCTTATGAGTTCTTTTAAAAATATGTAGGTATAGTGTTTTGAATTGAAAAATTCTATATATTCTAATAAAAAGAACCATTGCAGTGAATCAAGAGCACATATGTAAAACATCAGCTTCAAAACAAGTAAAATTGGTTGGTTGATACAAGACACGTTTTGTGTTTTCAAAATCAATCTCATTAGATCATCTGATACCGATATTTGACAGTAAGTATATGCGTATAACTACTTTTTATGAAAATCTTAAGGCACTTAAGACTTTCAAGGCAATAAAATAACTGTGGAAAACATAAGAAAACTTACAGAGGAAGAAGTAAAAGAACTTTTTTTGGGTCGAAATGTTTAAATATTTGAAGTAATACTAAAAAGTTTCATTCAAAACTACATATAGTCCTTTGTAGTTGATGGCTGCTTGGTGTGCCTTAATAATTTACTCACTGCAACTAAATTTATCTTGAATCAAGCACTTAACCCGCTTCTACTGAGACAATTTTGCCTTGGCTGAAGTGGATAGTTATTTCGTGGATAGGGAAATCAACCGTTGTTTTGATTCAAAGTAATTTGACTTGAACTGAGCATTCTTTTCTCTCTGTGTAGATGTTAGATCATTTGGTTATGTTAATTGAATAGGTTAAAGTTAAGTTTAGGATTAAGTTTGCATCAAGGTAAGTCCATATTGTTATTCAGGCATTATGAAGTAACAAAATTGTGAATGTATCACCGAATGTGTCTCTTGAAAGTGTTTTACTGTATATTTCAATGCTAAACGACACAATTTGCGAACTAAATCTTCTTAATTCTGCAGAACCCATCTAGTATAAGATACGGATCTTGAGCACCAAAATCCTAACACTAGTTCACAGCATACACTCCATAGGGTGTAGCAACAACGTATGGCAAAGAATAGACGCTTGAGAGCCGAATAAAAATAACAGTAACAATAAAATGTACATTTAGAACGTTCGTTATTGAGATTAATCAACGTTTACTAGTCGTTTGCGTTAAGTATTTTTTTTGCGATGGCGTTTTGTACCCTTGGGACATTATCAAGGTGCGATAGAGATCTACGGGTTGCTCTGGTCGGATATTCTGAGGCATTGGGGGTTGTGCTCCGCCAAATTCGGCATATAAAGTGCGGAATTATAAGTGAATTTACTCGCGGTAATCCCTGGTCTTCTTGTGCTCGAGCTTGGGTCAAGCTCTATCGGCAGCACACTTATCGCCAGTTGCCGCTCGGGTAGCACGACCCCCCGTCCAGGTAATGCGATGCTTTCAACCCCACTGCGGTAAATAGGGATATCACAGTCCGGACAGAATTAGTTTTATGTTTTTTTCTTATCCAGAAAAAAAATTAGTTAATTTTAAAAGGGCGATATGTCGTCAACATTTCCAGCCAATGGCAGTTAGTTTGGCATTACATAATGGGTACACTCCTGTATGTAATAATCCTTATGCACGTCCGCCTTTGTTGGTCGTAGGTCCTTTGAAAGCAAACTGAACACAATGGCACAAACATCAGAACGTCGGGGCTTCCCTTGTAATATGATTCCATTAACACGGGTAATATCTATGTTGGCCGATCTCGGGCAATCTCGTACAGTAAACCCTATACGTGTTGTACCGACGCACGGCCAGGAGCTTTATAATTAAATTTCAACATAACCGGCTTGCGATTGCAGCAGCATTGTAATGAAATAAAATTGAATCCGAAACTTTAGTAATATGGGACACGCAATTTCCGCTAGAATAAACCGGCCGGATTTGTTTTTGAGCGTTTTTCGAATTTTTGTTTGTTAATTCGTTTGTAACGTCAGCGTTTTTTAAAAAAAAAAGTGCGATACGTGTACGATTGCATTTTCGCAACGTTTATTTTAACGTTGTATTATTTATATAATCATGAGTGTTTTCGATATCAAATTGAACAAACAGTATTGGATATTGGATATTGAAATAAAATTGTTACCTTTCAGATAATATTTCTTTCTCTGAACTAATCGACAGTGCTATATTTTTTCTGATATATCATACAAGGTAATATTTCAAATTTCAACTTAACTCTCTCTGTGTTAGCATTTTGTATCGGCGATTTCATCTCCGCCGATTTACGAAAACAATTTTTTATTTGGACGTTATATTTCGCAGTTTTCAATAGTGACAAATTCGAGATATATAAGAAAACCCGATTTTTGTTGTTGTTCCGTTTTTAAACCTTTGTGAACCGCGCACATGTGTGGTGCGAGAGTATACTTTACAAACCAGCTCCGCAAAAACAATTTTTTGTTACTTGTTTTGAACTCGAACAAGCCACATATGGTGCACGTGATGGGCATTTTTGTTGTGTCCACATTTCAAGTAGTGCGATACATTTCCTGAAATTATTATGGTTCGAACACGCTTTACAAATTACGCAAGTATTATCAGCATAACATAGCATAATGCATGATACAGATATTTTAGAAGGAAGAGTCAAATGGTTCAATAATGAATGGATTGAGTATTTTCCTCATTAATATTTGATCAATTTTAATTTGAATGCCACATTGAAATAATTATATTACTAGTATAATCTGGTATATCGTTGCATAACATTGCTCTGCGACTTCCCCAAGAACGAAGGATAAATTTTACTAAATTCTATCAATATATTGACATTTTCGGCGAGTTACTGTTAATATAATGTAACATATCATTAGCTATGAGAATTCTTGTTGAGGGCCAGTCGCTCACCAAGTTAACGCAAATATGTATGGCATTTATCATACATACCTCTTACTAGAGGTCCCAGAATTAAATTTTCCTTAATTAAATCTTCCCTTGGGTCTGAACCTTTATCGGAATAAACCCTTTGCAATCAACGTATAATGGTAGGTTGGATCATTGACTACAAAATCAGACTACAAGAGCATATTATTGTAAAATCAATATACAAACATTATTCATATACGATTTTGGCGATGGATAAAATTGAAACTATCCAGACACAGATCTCATCACATTACATTAATGAAAGGAACCAAAAAGTACTTTGGTCCAAGTGCTTCCAAAGTTCAAGCGTTATCGCGGAAATTCTGTGTGTTTTATTCGATATTCTGTATCGGGACTAGATGTAATTAAGTTATTCAAAATGTAACTCTGTATAAAATGTGATCTCGTTAAGAAGATTTCACAGTATTACGAGTATCGACGGGTATCATCAGCGAAACTCTGACGAAAGTAAATAAGCGTCTTACCTAGAACCCGCAATAGAAGAAGTTCTTTGGGAGTTTTCAGCTTTTGCCTTTTGTGCTCCGGCGAGCATCGACTTATCAACGTCAAAGAGGGCGCTGCTGCAGCAGTTCACTAATTTAAATCCATTTAATCTGATCAAAGGGGGGCTAAGGAGGCAAAACAACGAACAAATGGGAGAGAAACGAACAACGCGGACGGGCAACTTCGAGGAACATCGCTCTTCTTAATACGCGAGCGCGCTACGAACTTTACCAGCTCGCATAGTTTAACGATAATGATTTCTCGAGCATTTATGCTTTATTAAATTTAATCAATCAAGGTTTATACCTGACTTTAATATTTTATAATCTCACACCAGAGGTGGTCTCATTAAATTTTCCATCTCGTAGATGGTGCTTTTTTTTTTCATTTTACCTGTCCTGAATTAGAGATGCAATTTATTATAATCAGCGGATGCCAGCGTTCTTCATTGCTCGCGTTCTGCTGAGAATAGCGGTCATTAGAGCCTAATTGACGCCTTGCCAATTTTTAACATCATTATGGCGACATCCACAAATTGCAAAGAACTTTCAAACTTCCAGTTTTGTTAGTAACAACACAAGTGAATTTCTTAAGAAACGATAAGAATGCAATTTAGTAAATGAGTGCAATTTATTTATACGAAACTTTCATCGTAATTAAACAATTCCTTAATTTAAAGTAATGAAATTTCGTCCCTCCACTTCACTCCCCAACAGTACAAAGGCACCTTTTTACAATCATCGCAGCCGAAGACTTAATTACTTCTTTTTCGAAAAACCAATCTGGACCCGGGTAAATTAAATCGCGCCCAAGACGTCCCCAAGACGTTAATGGCATTTGAGGTTAGGTTAAAAAAGTAGGGGGTCGACGGTAGCGACGGGTGAGGGCGAGATTCGCGCAAAAGAATCGTCTAATGGGCTAAAGTTTCCAGCGAGGATTTCGGGCCGCGCGGTCTATTGGATTAAGTAAAAATTAGCGGGCGCAAATTGACCCATTCTCGCTGCCTTCCTGTACAAATTAAAAGAGCGCCGAAGAGAGCCCAAGCCTGCCGATCGCTCAGTCGATTAGCGCTAGTAATTGTTTCGTCCACGGACTTCCATCCAATTCCTCGTAAGGTAAGGTGAATTTCTGACCGCCACGCCTCGGCGTATACCGAAAAAATCGAGACCGACGATTCTCTCGCAATTCTCTCGACGTCACGTACTGAACGTCTACCACTTAATGGCTAACTTCTTCGAGTTAATTCGCACCGCTTAAGGATTTGTTAAAAGCACACGTACCCGAAATTCTATTAGAAGTATGTCCGTCAGTCTAGGATAGAGAGTTTACGGAATCATCGAATTTCAGCAAAGTAGAAAATTATCAGGAGAGTAAGTATGAGTACAAAGTTTCTTACCGTAATGGTGGTAGACTTAAGCGTCATCTGGTGTGGTTTTGCGCCCTGATCCACTTGGCTTCCAAAATGCAGCATACCTGAAAATAAAAGAACATTTATTATTAATCGGAATGGCACAAGCTAGATGAGAACCGAAGAGCTGCAACAAAATGGCATGCCAGATGCCAACGATGTGTATTGTTAATATTGTTCAGCTTGGTGATTTTCCAAAAAAATTTCGATAACTGATACAAAGCTTGTCCATAGTTCAACCTAAGTCATGTGATTTGTGGTCCATCAAAGATACTAGCTTCTAATTTTCCTGTATTGAGGTCAGGAAATGATTAACAAATATACTTGGAACAAACACCATTCTTATATAAAGCTTTCACAAACTGTTTAATAAGCCCAAATTTAATATGTAGTGGTGGAAGAATTATTTGTTCTCGACTTATCAATGGTTCATGAACGATGTTAGCTTTTCCTACGGTCATATTTATTCTCGACGGCCAGTTTTTCCTATCTCAATGTTCATTTTTTGCACGACTGTCCCACAGACAAAGAAAAATTTAGTGTAGGAAATTAGCGTAGGAAATTTAGTGTATCCATTTTTCTGACCCAATAAAAAAGCAGCAGCAAGTTGTAGAGTAACATGTTATAATTTAAAAAGTTGGTTCAAAGATTGGTTTTGATAAATAAAGACCTGTTAGACGCACGAAAAGAAAAGATATAATTTAACTTATACTATACTTTCGATTGCATAGTTTTTGTTGCCCTGTGTAATTTGTAGAGAACGGCAGGACAATTTTAAACAATTGGAAAAAATCTGAAATAATAGCAATTGGTAGATGTTCAACTGTCATATTATAATTTATTCTAGAACCACTTTAGTGATAGAAAGTAATTCAAGAATAGTTTCATCCTTTCTTCACTTGACTAGAATACTGTATTACGAGTTGCTAAATGCAATGTTGGCGAAAACTTGAACCAGCGCACACGATACGACCACTCTTTTGCTGTGCAACAACGCAATTCATCTACGTTCTATCCTAAATAAAGCCCAGCTGAATTTTCGATCATACTGATAGAGCAGAGTAATAATTGCGGCCGACCATCCAGGACTACAGTAGGACTGTTTTCGTTCGATATGGCCACATATCGCAATCCGGTCGTATTTTAAGCCGTTAATGCTGCGGCGGGTGCTTGGTCTAATTGAATTGTGGGAAAGGGACAATTGGAATCGCTCATGCCCTCGCATGCAGATCGGATCTGCTTCGACGACTCCAGCGATAGTGGAACGGGGATACTGCCCGCGGCATCGAACCCTCTCCACCACTTACCGGTGGTACAGTCCATCCTCGCGGCACCGACAATGGACCCTATTAATCTGATCAATAATGCATACATGGACGCTCATTAGCCCTTGTCTCATAGGATGTGTGCCACCTGCAAAGTAATCCACGTTAATTGATTTGCAAACGCATGTCAATTCACCTGCCTACGCTGTGATATGAAACAAGGGCGGCGTCCATGCATCAGCGTAGGCCCAAGGACTTATCCGGGTCGGTCCAGATTATTCATGATCACTGGGAATTGTACCAGAGTGGCCTACGGCGACGAACAGTGGTTCATGCTAAACTTCACTGAACTTAAAATACTAGGGCTACATTTAATATACGGTTGTAAGTCAATTTTCTTAAATAGAACTAAATGGTATTGGATTTTTGTTATTAATAATTATGGTCCACAATATGTAATTGGTAAAAAAATGACAGTAAAAATTTCCATCATCACAAATTGAAGAGGGGGTCTAAGTACCAAATATTTAGTATTAGTCTCGAGAAAATGATAAACTTTATATAAAATTTCAAAATGAGTACTTTAACCCTTAATTGTTTAAACGCCTTATTAATGTTTTAACATACCTGATTTGTGATACAAACGTTATTCGGTTAATTTGCCTATTTAATTAATTGTGTCGTTATAAACTTGGAGCCTCGCAGAAAAGTCTAAGTAGCATCGGCCAAAATAATCAAAACGATATAACTGACATCAGAACCTACCCACGGGTTATGTGCCACATAGTATTATTTCAAACATAAATCAGGTATATTTAAATTGGAGGCTTCCGCGGCCCGACTCACTAAGTTCTAGATTTCCGGGAGGAAACCGTGGCAATGACGATAAAGATGTCAACGTTTTGCATACATGTTGCAACAGGAATCTTCAGGACGTAACAGTAAGAGAGCTACGAAGATAATCTCTTCTCTTGTCGTCGTAGCTCGCTTACTGTTACGTCCTGAAGATGCCTCTTGCAACAGAGTACGAAACGTTGCCAACTTTATCGTCATTGACGCGGTTGCCTCCCGGGAATTTAGAAATCATAAATCAGGTATTTTACCAAATTAAGCGTCAGCTACTCTTATACATCGATAAGAAAGGTATATTAACAAGACTACAAGGTATTTATTTGTTTATTGGTCAGAATTAAAGTGTTTAGCTTCGCCTGGCAAGTACTCCACCATGTTCTTTAGGTCTTCTAGCTTATTTATATCTTTGCATATGCGGTACTTTGATGAATACTGTGAACTGGTGAGTGGGTGTGTTAAAGACGATGCATGGTACTTTTAGCCATGCCATGCTATCTTTTGACCGTTGTACGGACTAAACTCGAATTGATATTGACATAGATCCTTTTGATTGTTACTGAGGGTGGTCTGTAGAACCTATTGACACAAAAACGTCAAAAAACATAAAAATGGCACTTAGACCCTTTTGATTTACAACTCTTCAATTTTCTTCGAAGATCAGTATACATGTTGTAAGAAAATGGCATAAAATTCGGTGTTTACGTTAATTGTGCGAATTTGCTTATTTTTGCATATAGATGAGATCGAAATTATAACATAACTGAACAGAAAAACGGAAAAATATGTAAAAACAAACAAAAAATAAAAAGTCTTCATTTGAAAGAAATTGTGCACCATGTAGTGAAGTAGCTAAATCAACGTGTGGAAGTGCGAAGTATATTTAATTCTAATTGGGACAACGACGCTCCGCAGCGTGTCGGAAGGAACAAAAAGTGTGTACTGCAGAGGCGAGGGTGCCGGAGGCGGTGGCGGTAGTGGCGGCGGCCCGTGGTCAACACTATCTGTTAGATTCACGCCTGAACATTCTAATTTGGTCATTTAGAAGCCATTTGTGGAGCTGGCGCGGCCTCTATCTCCGCTCGCGTTAATTTTGTTCATTACTTACTAATGATCGTAAATCGTTGTTGTCAGCAAGGGCGCAAACGAACTTCAACCCTTTCTCGCCTACGTCCCTATCATTTTATACTTGGCAGATTTTGAAAGGAGCATTTTATTTCATAATTACCGATTGCTGTTAGAAATGTATCGAGAATTCGTTTGAAACAAACTTTAGAATGACAATTTTTTAATCACAAGACAAACTTTAATATTTACTAATAAGAAAACTTATCTAGTGTGAGGCGAAGACAATTTGAGAGAATAATTGCAAACGTATAATCCAGGAAAACGTTTTATAAACCTTCTTAAGCCCATCGTTCGTTCTTTTCGAACAATAAGCGTGGAATTTTAGCAGCTCCCAGGGCCGCAAATCAAGTTAGCCTGGGTCCGCAAGGCGCGCCCTAACCGTAAATAATGTGGGCCATAATTCCACGGCACTTTTTGCCCCGTATATTTAACAATAAATTTGCAGAAAATGCTTTATTTGATACCGCCGACCGAAAAGAACGATACATAACGAAATATTTCGCGCATTTATCTAGAGGGTAAATAAAAGTCCTTTTCACAAGCACGAAATAAAGAAAATGTATGTAACAGAGAAGATTATTTGTTTGAAAACACTGCGTTTATCAATTTCTAGTATTTGCTCTAATTTGGTGTTGATTTTGTGTAAATGTTGCTGCTTTATGATCAACCAAAAATGTCGGAGGCAACAAAAACGCCCCTTTTATTAATGTTTTATATTTTTTATATCATGGAAAGAATATATATTTGAAACAAATAAGTATTTTTAAATTTAAAGAAGTGAGCTGCATGGACTGAAAGAAATACTTTATTTGAACTAAAAAGAAATAGTTTTCACTGAAAACCATTCTTTTACAGCAAATGTGCAATATTTATCTAATTTGAAAGTACACTTTACCGAAACTAAAGTACTGTTTGATTATATCAAACTTTGTAGTTTTTAAATCAACATTCGATTTTAGTAAGTCAAGTAGTAAATTGTCAAAGGAAGGTTTTTTTTTATTTAAAAAGACCGTAGAGTTCTTGGAACAAAATGTTCATTTCGTTTGAAAATATTGTGTTATTGAATTTAAGCTTAACTAACTTTCGTACAAATTCGATAGCTTTGAATTTAATAAATTTTACCAAAGAAATCATTTCTTTGCGGCAACCAAAGCTTTGTCTATCACTATTTAACATCGACCTTTCATTGACTTGAAGTAAATTCGTTTCATTCAAATTAATTTTTCTCTTTGTGTATACGAAATGTAATGGTATATATGTAATATGAGTCCTTCAGAGCAATAATGGAATAATGTCATATGGAGTTATATAGGTAAATTATATTGTCATAATCACATTAAATTCTTTTATTTTAATATTGAAAATTAACTTTTTATAAAGTAATTACCCACTATTCCGTTTATCTACGCTGTCCTCAACCATGAGAGAGATGTGAACCCTCTTTATTAGTAAAGAAAATTTGTGCCTCAAAGTACTTCAATAATTGTTATGTTTTGAAACAAGTTTCTTTGGGTTAAATAAATTTTAAACACTGAATAGCAATATACACATTTCAGCAAAAGATTATAAAAAGAAAACTGACATACATACATCAATGTAGTTCGGATTGTTGGTAAGGCTTTCTAAGCTGAGCTCAGTGCTCATCATCCATAATATAGTGATGCATAATGTGTTGTAAATCTCCATACACCCCTTCCACCGCTCACTCTGTCCCTCTCCTAACCACGAAGCAGAGCCCAATCAAGTCAGGCACTATCAAATTTGATTAATCACCTAATAACACATACTCTGCTCATACGGTTTCCAATCAATTACCCAGATGAGCCGAAGTAATATCCTAATGCGATTCCTTTGTCACATCAGGGAACCGAAATTACCGTTTATATTGGTGTTTATCGCATTCCGCCGTTATATATAGAGGAAAATCAATTACATTCGACTGAACTGCGGCGAGAAACGAGCCTAAAAGTGATCTCAATCGTTTTACTTCGTACCGTTAAATTGAGAATATAGACTTCGGTTTATTTCTGGTATAAAGGTGTACCGTGTACCGAATGTAATTAAATTTTACTGGACACTTTCAGGGTATATGGAGGTTATAATGGATGCGATATATGGGAGATATGGCGTTAATATATCGTAAATATGTATATCCCGAAGCGGATGAGGAGTAATGAAGCAATTAAACCTTAATATGTTTGCATTATACAGTTCCAAATAGTCGTTATTATTAATGATCGATTTGAAATTTGTGAAGGAATTATTGAATAAAATAAATACACACGTAGGTTTGTTAATATAATAGTTGTAACGCTTATATGGCGCCACCGCAAAATTAATTGTCATATAGCTCCATACAAATTCAAATAATTCATGTTTGATAATAATTAGAACGCCCCAAGCCAACGGTAAATTGCGAACAATCAATATGTTCACGCCCCAATCATGAATTAGTTTTATTGAAGTAAACTTTGGCGTTCAAAATTCTCCCCCATTATACGGCGGATACCCCGAGGAGAATTATATGAATAGGGCTATATCTGGGCGAAGATGTGGGCTAAATGCGTCGTCTTCTATAGCGCCCATTACAAATGCGGAACACAAAGGGGCCCACGTTGAAGTCCCTGGCATAAATTAAGTGCCTATTATGTGTAGTTTCCGTGCGAGGCACACTGCCGCTACCAAAACTCTCATTACCCAGCCGGTTTATTGCTAATAGCGCAGTGATATTCTCACAAATGCGCGGAAGATCTTAAAAATAACATTTTTATTTGTGATGTTTGTTGTGAGTTGTTTACTAGTTGCATTTGGTGTGCACTATAATAATACATTTCATAAGAAAACTATTTTCGACAAGAAGTCCCCTGAACGTGACAGTATATTACAGTTATTTGTGTCGAGACGTCAGTCTCGTATTGTTATAATCCCGATATAGTATTATTATTATTTTACGGACATTCGGTTTTGGTGTTTCATCCTCTACATTCTATATGTTTAGAGAGTTTATAAATGTGTAAACAGTGTGTCAATGTAGTCGGAATTAGTTCTTGTGAAACTGCATGGGTTTTCAATCGCTTAGTGTTTTCTTTGGGTCTGTATGATCTTTTGCCTACCCAAGGTTTCTTTAGAAACATATTAATAATAAAGAGCTTCTTTTGTCACAACCAGTCGAAAAATGGTCTCAAAAACACACAAAACCTGTAGCCTATAGTAAAATATCAGTAAAATATCCTATTTAGTCATCCGCGAATACAGCACAATAACACTCTCGGGCGTTGAAGCGCGTCATTTTTTACGCATATTGCCCCTTCGCATTCCCAGTTGTTTATAACGCGTCATAAACCATATCTCGCGGCTAATGCGGTCGACATTTCGTCGGTAAGTGGGGCGTTTACGTCTTTGTCTCGACGATAGGACGGCGTAATGCCGGAGTCACCTTTGCAAGACGGACGGATAGGTGTAATTTTTCACGTTCCCCAGTCGTTTATTTATCAATTCCGGGATGGAAGAACGTCGCGCTGAGTCCCTCACTCTACTCACGGTCTCTCGACTCGCAATATTTAGACGGAATACGAGCTTGATGTATGCGGACCGTGTCTAGGATGGATAGGCACAGTCTGCGGAAACGCGAATTGAGGCCATTAAACACCTGCCGCACGACGCCGGTAACAAATGTTTAAGGTTTGTGGCCGTTTTACCTTTTGCACTGTGCTAGAACGCTCGGAGACGCCATCTGGTGGTGCGCAATTCGCACTTCGATGATCGAAATTAAGACTAATGCAGCTCGGGTTTGAATTAAATCGTCGGATTTGTGGTGGATATAGTTTCGATTGTTGTTGTGACAGTTTCCAATTGAGTATAGTCCATCAAAAATGCATATCGATGCTATTAGGCTACCGTCCATTTCATTATTGCATCATGTAATATAGATTCCGAATTGACTCTTCCGATAAAAGTATACTTTCCCATTAAAACGCCATTTGTTATAATAATACGATCCTTTATTATTAAAATTTTCCGCTACAAGTTAACATGCAATTCGGCAATTTAAAACATTTTGATATATGTACACATGGCATTCCATAAACAAGAGTGTTCGGTCATAACACAATGTTCGCTAAAAGCAATATATTAGCCCCAAATGAAAATAACAATACAATATGTTCAAATGAATTTCAACACCTACGACATATTTTACACTGTCAGCGGTACATTGATGTATTACTCCGGCGGTTTTATATATGCAATATTGAACGCGCGGTGGACAATTTTAATTACCATAAAATGTACTGCGGTAATAAATTGTTTATTCAGACAGTGTGCGAAAAGTAAAACCCGCATCCGCGTCAGTCTCATGCAACCGCAAGTTTAATTTATCGGTGACGAATATAAACAGCATGTTATTTGATCGACCATGATATATTACTTTACTTATTCCCTATTGCATCATTTCTAGCTAGAAATGCTTAGTTAAGCGGTTCTTAATGTTTAAGTGTGGCTTATGCCGTAACTTTGCTTATCTGTTACTTAGCATAGTTACATTTATGAATGAAGTCAACTTGAAAACGTTTATTTTTAATGATTAGTATGATTACACAAGGGAGCAAAAGTCCAACAACCAGGGATTACATATATTTGTTGACCTAACATCACTTTTCATAGATCAGTCATCAAAGTGTTGTGACAGATCTAAGATCCATTTTATTTGAAGTCATATATTTCGCTTGAATTAGTCCTCTGTGCATACGTTCTCATAACAGATTGTTCAAAATATTACTAATCCACAACTTTTTTGTGTTATTTTATCAAGTTAAGTTATACAGACATTCTATGCATCTAAAAAAATTTACGGTAGAGGTAAAAGCAGTTTACTGTTGCTATTTTGGATTTAGAATTGGAGACCTGAAAACGCCATGGACGCCTAATATATGCTGTATTTCCCGGACTTTTAAAGTGGATGAAAGGGAAGCAAAAGAAATTGCCGTTTGCAGTTCCCATGTTGTGGCGAGAGTCTTCCAATCATGTAAATGATTGCTATTTTTGCACGATAAGCATCGCCGGATATTCGAAGAAGGATAAACATAAAATATCCAAATTTGCCATCAGCATCGGGACATATCCCCCATGGAGAGAACCATCCTCTCCCAAGTGCGCTATCCACTTCACATCTTCAATTTTTGACGCAGAAGAAATTTCGCCTGTTTGAAGAAACTTGCCTGATTTGACAGAGTGTCTGAAATCACTCTGTCAAATCAGGCAAGTCGTCCCTTGCGTTATTACTTTCGAACAGATTATGAGCATTTTTTTTAACTAGATGCTGTTCTAATTCCATATTATAGAAGATAGAAACGCCAATGCTACGCCAATGGCAAACCAGTACCATTTTTGCATCCATTATGACACCTCGTCTGGCTTCAAATTTGACTATTTTTGGACTAGTCTTTTGAAGAACTCTGAATGTACTACTTATTATTCATTTATGGTCAACCTATTCATATTATAGCACACATACCCACTTTTCTTGAAGTCTATAGTAACTATATTACAGTATGGTAAAGCGGAATGAGCCACCCCCCACTCCAAGCAATCGCCTAGCTAATATCTCCAAAGGGATTTGTCATATCTGGGAAGAGTAGTGGCCATGGCAACGCTGCGGTTGATATAGCTATCATCTATGGTCCTATGGAGTAATTTTCGTATCTCTGACCGGGCATTATTGGCAGGGAGGGGGTTGTAGACGCCAAAATGCGTGTGCGTGAGGATCCCCATCGGCTCATTAGAACAATTTACGGGGTACTATCTGAGAACCCACCCCTTGGACCATACGTCACAATTAAACCAGCTTACCTGCATCTGCAGGGGAGGCTTACCAATTCGCCATCCCCCGAAGTAGGGGGGTAGTGGAAAGTTAAGAGAGAGAGAGTTGAGGTAGAGGGTTGAGGTATGGAGGTAAAGGGGATAAGATAAGAGGTGTGAGGCAGCTTCGTTATTAACAATACCGAGCAGATTATCACTCACGTTGATACCAGAATATAATTAAAACATTTATCAGTGGAAACGACCGTCTGCTATCTGAAAATGGATACATTTAAAAGTAAGTTTGCTGACGTTTCTTGAATGTTTATGACAGAAAGAGACAAGTAAAATTTCTCTTTTCATTTCCAGGATTTCGTACAATTGCTCGAGACTGGACAGGTCTTGATAATCACTCAAATGCCTAATAATTCGAATGCGCCCATCACTAGTTTGGTCAAACTCTGCTGATTGCTCAATAGATTTCAGTAAATTTTTCAGTTTAAAGTCTCAAGATTACTTCTATAAATCCAATTACACAACTCGAACCAGAACAAGGTAACCCGTGGGCATAAATATAACCGACAGGCTGTGATTAGGCGCGCTTTCCCATCACTCGACGTAAATCATGGCGTCCGGTGAGCGCCCATTCCGAAATCTGACACGTGCTCATTAGAATCTACCACGTTTTGACCACGCCCACAGGTACCGTCCCGCTAACGACGCCGCTGCCGCACTGCGAGAAAAAATGAAGCTAGTGCTCCCGGAACGGGACGTTTCCAGTACACACGTACTTCCGGCGACCCGGAGCGTGCCTTCCTGCTGGCTTATCCTGCTGCCGATCGAACCGACCCCGTCGATGATATACCTGGTGAACGGCTGAATGCCGATAAGGCAGCGCTCGGTGGTGTGGAGGAGCCGTTACCGGGCCTGATTTATTCGCGTTTTCGCGTTTTCGGCACCGGAGTTTGTAGATCGCTATCACGCGGCGCGGTACCAGATAAAATTCGAAGGGAGATTTATCGTGGCGGTTAATATAAACGTAGGAGCGCCGAAATTAGATGCTTCGGATTATTTAATGCGACCTGTTTCGGAAATTCGGGCACCATGAATTGTTGATTGTGGAGGAGTACAGAATACATGAATTGTAGGTTTCTATGTTCTTAGTTTTACTAACGCTATTTATTTTACTTATGATTTATTTATTATTACTTCCATACAAATGTTTTAAAGATATAATTACCCTTTGCTGTAACAATACAGTGAATCATTTGTGACCATGAATATCAGCAAAATAAATTTAGAACTTAAAGTAATCGTGACCAGCAACTGTGGTCCCATATGCAATATCCTCGCCATGGATCTTCAATTATTCAGAATATGCACTCTTGTGATATCTCAGTGACTATTTTATATTACCCGTCTGCTCCCTGCCAATTTATTCGTACAAATTGCTTGTCGATACATCTCGTTCGGTACATATAAAAACGTTATTCTGTCCAGCATAAGATCAACTACATTTTTGGCGGAGGCGCCGGATTATAATTCTGAGCAAAATATTAACTAGATGTTAAAGAATGCATTAATCAGTGGTTTTGTAGGAATACTTCTATAGAAATATTTAAGCAGCTTTATAATTATTCCTGAGCATGATGGATAATACTTTCTGAATTACTGAAATAATTCCCTCGAGGTATCGATGCTATTTCTCGCTGAATATTGTAATAGCTAGGCTCGTACGCCTCGCCAATCTGTATGTATATAAATTGCTTGTCGATATTACACCGGCATAACTCATCTCATACCAATTGCACATTCCAGACGAAAGGCGACTGCATTATTAAACCGGCGTGATAAGATCGGGTATCGACCCAGCTGCAAGCAGATAGAGCGTTGGTCCCAGTTTATATTTTATTCTAATCAAAGACGTCAATGTATGCACACACAGCAAAAGATATTCTCAAGTTTTGTGCACCATATTTGTTTTCATTTAAAAATACATGAAGTGTTACTTTCAAAATATCAGAGTCACAACGTTAATACAAGTTTTGATGATTTTACGATTTATTGGTTGGCACGGTTGGCAAAAAAAACATAATTTTGTACTTCTCGAGTCGCGTTGTTACCACTATGCGTCGCGCCTTAACGCAACGCGCATTTTGATACGCCAATGAAACCGGTTGCTATAATATTTGTATTGCATTTGCACTCGATGCTGACGGTGGCGTTGAAAATCGACCGATGAACTTACAGGCATAACGATAGGGTTGCCAGGATCTCCTGCTATATACCACTCGGATTACGCAAAATTTATCGATAATCAGAAAGAATCTAATGATTTTTCAAAACAATATTCACATTTTTTTAAATGATCTATTTTTTATATGCTAATACAAATATGTATTATAAAACAGGATCTATATCGTTGCAACGTTTGTACATGAAAAAAAATATGGTAACCCTATTCTAGGTTTAGTGATAGCTGCGGGGTATAGAGGCGCTGAAAGACATGGACTATACGGCACACGATAAAAAGTCCACATCCATTCGCACTCGACGGCACTGCCGATGCCAACGGAGGCCCGGACTTGTGGCGCGCCAATAAACTGGATAGCGCTCCCAGTTTACCTTTCACTGGCTCTTACTCCGGAAAATAAACACGTTTGGTACGTGTTCGATACGCGAAGCCAAGGTGATGACTCGCCACAGCGTTTTCCACCCTATCTATATATACCGGACCGGTATTAAAAAGGGGCAAGATTAACTTTTCGCTCTTTGAGGTTTGCGTTACTCAGCCAACCGATGGATAATCATCATAACGGTCGTATTAATAGCAATCTCTCAGATTGCATCTTGAGCATAACTTACTTAACACAAGGGAACAAGGGTCCCACAATCAGAACAGTGATCACACATTTTTGTTGACCTAACATCACTTTTCGTAGATCAAGTCATCAAAGTGCGAAAGTTACAAATCAACAAATGTTTTGGTGTTATTTTTTATTTTTTTATTTATTTTATAAGAATTTTATGTTCAGTAGCTCAAAATATATTATCCCTCAATATTTGTACACTTAAACCTGTTACACCCTGTATAATGATGCCATGAGGCATGATAACCCTGACCAGTTCGTTACTGATCTGAAGACTTACGAGTCGAAGTCGACCGAAGCAGTTTTGGGTGTCGAGGCGTAAAGTTTGTGTTTCGCACAATGGGGCCTCAATGTGTTCAGCGGGCCCATTATCCTGATTGCGTCGTCCCAGTCACCTGTATACGGCGACCCACGCGCGTACACGTTGCCCGTATGATTGATGGCTTTTCCTCCGCCGCTGCCGCCGTTACCGCTGGCTGCCGCCTCGCCCGCGCGCGCACTATACATGATTACATCAGGATGAAGCAGAGAGGACGGCCCCCGGAGATTATGTCACCGCTGTTGCTGCCATTTCGCCTGATGACGCCCGCATTGTGCTATCCGAGACGTCTAAGCTAAGTAATGATAACTTTGGTAAACATACACACCCGCCTTCTGACACAGCTTTACCGATAGCGATACGTCTTCAACCCTACCACGTATGACGTACTTCTGAGGCTATGCAGGATATATGTTAATTCAGTACGATAATTGAACTGTCTTATTGTTTCATAACGACAACCATATGTATTCAACTGGTTGCCGGGAATACCGGCTTTATTTGAGTGACCAGAATTTGGTTGAAACAATAGTGAAATGTGTTTTCAATAGTGGTAACAAGATTTCTTAACTAAATGATGAAACCTGGAACTAATTACTATATACATGGAGTGATATTTTTTATAATAATATTTATATATTAATATAAAATAAAATCTATATAAGTGATATCATATATCATAAGTAGCAGACAGAATAATTATTTTCATAGCATCGCTCTTTCCTTGACATTCAAAGCTTAACATTTCGAACTAGAACTGCCGTTTGCATCTAAATTATGAGGATTGTGGCATTTCACATCACTTGTCGCATTTATCCCCCTTTCTTGAAAGAAAAAAATGTCGAAATGTTCCACAATTTATGTATGTTTCATTCCTTAACGCATACGCGATATTGCTTATGTTTACAATCACAACAATCACAACATTTGACAAGGCTTGAATTATTTGGACATATTTGGACACTGTAGGAAATTCTGCTCGTATATGAGCTCTTTCATGCGTATAATCTTTTTTTTTTATTTCGGTACATTTCATTTAAAATTTTCGCTAAGGTAGTTGTTCAAATGCATATAATATGAGGTGTTAACGAAGCTTTCCTCGGGGACCGGTATGGGGCGTGTAGCCATCGTCATCCTTAGCAAATTTGTCCGCGTTGTGGGCTCCGGCGACGATTTGAAGCCGGATACAGTCACATCAGAAAACATGCTGTGGGACGGCGGACAATTCCCAAAGTCTGCGACAGTTGACGGCCGGATAAATTAGTCTTGGGAATACAGCTCGTACGGGACTTGAGGCCAACGCTGCACGGCAGCAATATGGGCGGCTCCTGCGGTGCTAAATAAGTTCTCGCGGTTTCCAGCATAACGTATGTGTAGCAGAAATTAGATGGGGACCCCCGTATACACTCCTTCCAACTGGGGATTATATAGATCAGGATTCACTTTTATAACTCGCATGTGAAAATGGCGAAAAACGTATGAAACGAAATGAAAGAAACCTTCGCAAAATGTATTTTACATTTTTATGTCATGATTTAGCATAGAAAAATTGTCGTAAAAGAAAGATACACGTTATACACGTTATTTCTTTTATCGGTTTTTGTGATTCATTTTATCATCACATTGGTTAGATATGTGAAGTCTGCATATACTGTCTGGAATGCCTTCAGGCGTATGGCGTCGACGTTTACCCGTATGCGACCTCGGTGGTACGTGAGCATTTATACCCGCTCGGCGCCCTGCCACCCACAACAAAAGGGTTAAATTGAAAATAAACAATAATAATGGCGCTGCCATAACAGAGGTTGACGTTTCACGGAATTTCCTGCGGCTATACATTACACAGCGAACTATGGAGCATGATATTAGCTGTTTGTAGAAGACTATACGCTGTCAAATGTGGAACCGAAGCATTCCTGTTCACTGCTGCAACTAAGCACTAATGCTATGGTCACACTAGGCTGTTTTACTAGCGTGCTATTTGCTACTGGCTGCATACTTTTACAGCACTTTTACAGCACTTTTACAGCACTTTTACAGCACTTTTACAGCGACTTTTACAGCAATCAGCATAAATGTTAACTCAGGAAATTATGTATTTTTGAAATTAGTTTTGTAAATATTATACGAGGTAATATTTTCCCTATATATAAAGAGGGCTTTAAGCGATACAATTGTTAAAATACTGATCACATAATGAATAGTCGCCGGCCGATTATTAGCCGCTGTTTACCAGCATAGTGTGACCACTCAGCAGCCGTAATTTTTGCATTTCGGCGAATGATTTTGGCTGTTGCTTGTAAAGTTGAACATGTTGAACTTTCAGACATTGTGATGCTTGCTCAGGACAAATGTGGGTATTATAGAAAATACCAACCATCGATTATAATAAATAATTTAAAGCAACAGTTCATTACTTTTGTTAAATGTATAACTAATAATATAAAATTATAAATATGTAATTTATAATTTTTATTTTAAATAATATATTCAAATATTTCTTCAAAGTTGAATAACCTGGATTATGAAGTAGATATGTATATATACTAATATCTTTTGTAAAATATATCTGATTTTAATTATATCAATTGTATATTAAATTTTAATAAATTGGACGGAAAACTGATTGAATTACTTTTGTGTATGAGTTAATATAAATAAAACATTAAATATAAAGCAGAATCTAAATTACGAATGAAAGCAGAAACTTATGAAGAATTTTTTATTTAGAAATATATTAGAAAACAAAGACTGAAAGGGATTTTTTGTGACAATATATAATTAAATTAGTACCACTGACTTTTCAACTAAATACTTTCTAATTTAATTGTCATGGTGGCCTTGCTTATATTATTTACACTCGTGTGCAGTGCTTTCAAAATTTATGTAGTCAGGTTCAAGGCAGGTAGTCAATAAAACCCCACAAATTGGTATCAAATATGAAATATTTTATGGCTGCGACGCCTTCACCTGACAAAAGACAATACATTGTCTCACTGTTGTATGTACCTACCTGGTGACATGTAAAATGCACCATAAATAGTTGACCTTGTAGTTTGAACTGTGGTTTGCTGGTAGTAGCCACCAGCGGCAGTACCAGCAGCCATAGTCGCTGGCTGCTGTTGCTGCTAGCAGTACCAGCAACTACAGGCAAAAAAAGAACAAAGCGTAAAAAGAGCACTGCATATCACTGCAGTCGGGCAATTCGTAATTTCATTTTGAAGTGTCGTCAATAATGTTTTTCAGTGCTCCGTATTAAAATGCTTTGCTTTTAGGTGGAACATAAATTGCAGCTTATTGTTTTTTAATATTATGCTTCTTACAAAAGCAATATTTTGTTGTACAGTTTTAATTTGTTCTCTGCAGCGCACAATATGTCACAAACGGAGGAATAAATTATACGGTATTGTCAGTATAATTCTCAAGTTTGAATACCAACGAATCCAGTCATAGTTTAAGCTTATGTTGGGGGTGGATGAGAAAGGGGTATATTCGGGTGGTGGATAGGGATGAGGGTCGGCAGATTGAGCCGTCTTATTTGTCGCGCAAGTTTCGAGAAGTTGAACGGAAACCGTCCAAAGTTTTCGCTGGTGGTGGCGGTGTAACCTACACCCGATTCGGCCGGTCGCCGCCCCCACCGCTGCCTTGTGCACGCTAAGTGTACAATAACAGCGATTGTTATAGGTAAAGTTCCGAGTTCAGATTTTATATCCGCGGTCTCGGCCCCACGCGTATAACTCTTGTAAACGTCGACCACAGCTTGCTCGCAAGCACCAGTAACGGACTCGGTCCAAAAATATTAGCCCAAACATAAAGTGACCCCATCCAAAATTAGAAGCCTACGCTCATAGTAAAGTCAGTTAACAAATTATATAAATTCAAAGAATACGCAAAAGTACTGCTTTCAAACTGTATTTTGAGAAATCTATAAAAAGCTACCATTCAGAAGGATCGTGGGGAATATCAAACTCGTTCATAAGACCCTCAACATCGTGACATACAATTACCAATTTAGGATTTCTCTATTTCTATACGCAATTTCGTAACAATTTTATTTATATTGCAGCTCTTTTCATTGGTTCTATTGATATATACTCAATACATCACACGTTTAAGAAACGTAATTGCCATTTATATCTCAGCATAATCTAGGGTTAAGTTTGAACATAACTTTCAATACATGTCACGCAATATCTCGTCGCGATGATTAATGATGGCATCTTATTAATTCATTAATACTGTGTACGATGATTAATTAATGCTATTAAAACATATCTTTCAAATAACTTATAAAGGAATCTTGTTTTTAATACGTATACGCGTCATTTTACACCCTCTTTGCTGCGAAGTGACATTCAGGCATGTTTTTCGATAAAATACATCATCGATATTCCGGAAAGGAAGACGGGGATGGGGGTTAAACTTTTCAAAAAACAGATAACTTCAATAAAGATAAAAGTCGTGTCGAGCCTGTTTCCGATTCGCGGAGTTTGCCCCATCGGTTCTATAAGCCGTAGGGCGAACTCAAAAACTCCCTGTTCATATTCATATTTAGTTTCGGAAACCTTTTAGGCCGTATCTACGTCGCGAGAATTTGATAATGCAAGTTTGCGGGCGACATTTTGTCCCCCATCTATCGTACTTGGGGAGAAGTTTTATCATCGCATCGTCTGAAAGCAATTTTCGATTATTTATTGATTTATTTTGTAGTCGTCCAATATCACACTTCTTTTCTTGTATACAATGTCAGTACATCTTTGATTCAACAATGACAATTTGCAGTCTACATAATTTGATCGTAAAAAGATGCAATATAAGTAACATTTTTTCTTCAAGAATATATCATCGTTTTAAGTCTAGAGGCGTATACGTCAAGTATATGCAAACTTCGTACCTATCCTATAAGATAAAGGATCGATAAGTATTTTTTTTCTTGTTGGGGGAAAACGACCGGTTGTAAAAAATGATGTGCCGCCAAATGGTGATTGTCCTCCGCGTTTGCCGATGGAACGACTTGAAAGGTGCGTGCTGTTACCAGTGTTTCATTCCGCGGAGCATACGAATAGAAATTTTATCCATGCAGTATATATACACGAGGCACACATATTCCGATATTATTATTATTGCTAGAGATGTGGGCTGGGAAAATATTAGGATATGGTGGTATGTAGTTTATATTTATTGATTTTAGACGTTATGTGCTGAAAGTTGTAAAAATAAATGATTTTTGTTTTATTCTTTGTTGGTGTCCTACTAAGTTTTCGTCGCATCGTTTCTTTGCATGTGTTATTATTAGACAATTCTGCAGTGAGCCGTGTCTTATCAAGTTTCAATTTGCCTGCAGAGTAATTTAAGATTTATGAATTAGTGGGAAGTGAGTTTTCTTACATCGAAACCTAAACTCAATGGCTACTAACCTAACTGCTTCCACAAACGCTTATAGCGCCTAAATCGTTCTCCCATTGAACTGTAAAATCAGTTTGCCAAAATCGATTGAATCCCAAAAGAAAATGCACATATCATTTCCCACTTCGGGTTGCTAGATTGTCACCAGAAATGATCCAGTTCATCCTCTGGTAATTCTAAATATGTATACCAATTCAAAATTACTCCAATGGGTTCAGAAAACCTCAAAACTTAATGCACAGTTCAGTAGGGCAGCCCTATATGCCAGTGACAGGCGATAATATTAGATAAAACTAAGATATTGAAAGAAATGTCATGCCATTTAAATAATATTACCTGAGTAGTTTGTCTTCTTATTTCAAAATGTTTCCAACTTTAAATACAAGAACCATTCTAACAGATACAAAACAACGAAATGTGTTTTCTCAAATTTTAGAGTTAAGATAGGAAACAAACTAAAGAGTCAAATCGATTTATTAATCAAATCGATTTACAGAAACAATATCCCAACAGTTATTAAATTGCAACTTTTCATCTCTCCACCACTTTTTTCACTTTTTCCTACGCTCGCTGTCACCGGCAAGCGTACATCTTGACAAACAAAAGCTATCGAAGATATAGAGCAATATCGACTGTATATATTCAACCCTCTCCGGCAGAGCGTGTTTAAAAACGGTTTCCTGTTATTTGATATATTTCCTATAACGGTGGGACATTCTTTATCTTTACCATCGTTGTAGCAACATGTTGAATATATATCTATATAGCTGCTGTCCAATTACAACTATTCGATATTACTTTTCCACAGTTTATCTTGTAACATTTCATAAGAAATAAGTGTTTGGTTTAGTACGATATTTAATTTCATCCCATTCTACATATTTAAAGTCACTGGAGGATGAGCTGCTATCAGTTAGGTCAAAATAGTTTCTAAGAAAACGTAATAACTGTCACTTTCGGTTGTCTGATTGTCACAAAAAACAATCCACTTCGTCCGCTGGTACCTTTGTACCGCTTAAGCGCTATCGTGTTCACAGACATACACGTATATTTTCCAGAAATCATTGCAATTGGATGATATAATTTTAGCGGTTCCAAGGAAAGGAAAATGGGTATTTCTTTCCATTAAACATTAAATTCGGAAGATATTCCCCGGTAAACGATAGAACAGACATCAATAAAAATAAATAAGGCTTTATGGTCTACCAATATTGATGTATGATGTCCCTTCCTGAAGCTATGAGTTGGAACGTCTTATGGTCATAAGTTGCCATACGATAGTTCCCGATTCTATCGGAGTTGAGCAGTAGTTTCTCGGGCAATTTGCGCCCGTACTTATAATCCAATACAATTTATCTTGCAGTCCGGCGAGTCTTAAAGTTACCCGGTCATCATTCACTACTTTCGCGTCCGAGAAAGCGCTATACCGTTGTGCGGCTTGCGCCCGATTGTTCGCCCGCACAGTCCGATGCGACAATATGTCCCAAATTGTTTTATTTTCCGACAGAAACTGTAAAAGAAAGTTTTGCGGGAGACCATGTGGAAAATTGGATTCAACTTTTTGCCAATTCCCCGTTTTCCCTCCCTCTGCGTCTCTCCGGGGCGCGGGCGGTTGAAATGGTGGCGGGGACGGCGGGTTTTGCGGGGATCGACGGGGAACGACGTGGACGATCCGCTTTGCTGCTAATATCGTCGCTATCTCCGGTCCGGCCCGTTTAATCTTCCCCTTGACGTCTCCCCAACGGACTAACCCCCCTTTCTGCTGTTTTTTCTCGTCTGCCGCTTGCCAACACTGTCTTTATTTTATACCCGCTCTATGATGAAAAATCCTCCTCCCCCGCACGCCAAACCCCGGCTTCCTGAACCAAACTCCCTTTTCATGATATTTTCCCGGTTACAATGCTTTTGTCCGCACGTTATCTACAGCTCCCCAAACGGTTGCCGATTAAATTTAATCATAAAATTAAAAAGGGGACCAAATATCAACCGTTTCAAGTATATACAGTGTCGTTATAAAGTTCGTTTGACGAGACTATAATCGACATGAATGATTATATACGCACCGGATGGAAAATTATGCCAGGAATCCATTGAGCCCTTTCAGACTTATTGTGCTTATTATCAGTGCTTATTAAGTACCTACTAATCTTTCTTGTATTATTGGTAGCAGTATGGAAAAATCATGATTGTGACCGTGATTAGTAATCTTAAATCTATTACTTGAATGAACACACCAATAAAATTTGACTTATTTGACACATAGCTATACAGGAAATGACGTATAGATGAATAAGCTACCTCTTAGATACATTTGTCAGTTATTTACTACATTTAAGGGTAACTTAATAATCTTTCTATAACTAAGGATTCTTGCAGAAAGTCACCTTATTTTATTTGAGGTCGTTTTAAGCTATACAAAGTGAAATTACGATGTCAGAAATGCAATTTTTTATAGTTAAGTGTATTGCTGATTACAAAGGTTTTGTTGAAATTCCTCTATCTGATACCGTTCGAAAGTTCTGACGTAACTACAAGACAGATTGATAGTCAGGTTTATCGATGTTTCGATTATTTGCCAGGGGTTGAGTTTGGGGTCAGTGATGAATAGCATTATTACTCGGCTTAGGTAGTTTGAGGGGTGCCGATTCCTGTTTGTATCCTGCAGATAAATTGGCCCGCCCGCTTGACATATCTGACACATTACCGATTAATGCAACTTTGTTATAAACGACTAGACAGCAATCATTATCTATTTGATGAGTCCAGCGTCTAGTAAACAACCCTTAATACGGATTGCCTTTCGGATGATGTAGAATTGTAGAACCTGGGTCGCAGATGTTTCTCTATAGACGGCAATATCTGCTGTGCTTTTGGAGGTAGAATACTGGCCATAGTATGCATTTTTAAATTTACCGGAAAGCCGTTGGAGCACTACGTGAGCGATATCGCAGAATACAGAAGATCTAACAGCTTCCTTGTACCAGGACTGTATAAATAACGTCTAGTGCAGTGCCATTCTCAGAATTTCTCCGTTGAATACTAAAAAGATGGGGATCTCCAAGCGCACGTGTGGTCTTTTCTAATTCACGATGTGTGAATCCTAATGAACTAGTCTAATCTTATCCAGAACAAACAATAGAATTATGGTCTACCTATATTTTCGGACATTAAATTTAAGTATCTTCTAAATATTGAATGAAAGAATAAAGCAAAAATAATCGAGTATCACAATATGTTATGTTAAATATTGAGATATTAGGGTGCCTTTTGATAGTGCTATCTTCTAAAATATGTTAGGGAGGTCGTAGAAGAATTTTTTACTGTCCGATAGCGGGAAGTTATGATATATCTCATGTTATTAAATGATCCGATCTTCGCGATAAACTGGTCCTTTATTTGCCGATGGAAATTGGCTAGCTGTTTTCATGGTTCAAGATGTATTATTTATCAGCCGGGTGATCTAAAGTGGTCTATAGATAACGAACGTAATAGCTCTACAGCATATTTGATAGAATGAACTGAACCAATTCTCTACACTTTGTATTGCGCTAAAGAAGCATACGGACGATCGTTCAAGTTTGGTATATCACAAATCAAGTTTGGCAAATCTATTGAGTTTGGCGTTAGCTACACAGAGAGATCTCTATTCTTGGATATCAAGAAAAATTATTCTTGGGTATACAGTGTAGCATGAAGAGGATTTTTTTTTCTATACAAATAATATTTTATTCTAATAAGAATTTCAATATAGTTGTTTCAACGGTTAGTTATTCTTACGATTTAAGAATTTAGTATGTTTATGTTAAGTATATTTATCTCTGGCGAAGAAAAAGTTATTCGTCTATAAAAAAGTAGACGTTCGTCTTACAATAACAAAAATATTTCGTTGGACGAAAAATATATATGCTTCAACGAAAAACCAGTTTATTGACCCAAGATTCTTACTCTAGATATATAGAAGATATATAGAAAGCTGTCCAATTACTTTACAGAGGGCGCTAACAGTTTCTCGTGTCTTTTGCCACATGTTTTGTTTAATATAATATTTAGGTATTTCACTCAAAGATATTCGCGTTGTATCGAATACATTTTTTCCTCTGTACACTGCTAAAAAAAATACGCTGAAAGAAAAACAAAATTAAATAATTGTATGCTACAGTAAGATATTGTACGATATTGTGCGTAGACGTCTGATGTAATATCTGCTGCTGAAGCCAGTTTTCATCAAGTTCTCAGCGGGTCGGTCTTGATTCTAGATTCCGTCGCAGTCAACATAACAATTAAGCAGAAATCTAATTTCGACAATGCTGGCATTTCGGCTCGCAGACGGCAATTACGCTAATTTGCACCTATTATGTACCGGAGACTCTTCGCCATAGTTCTGGTGGCGAGATCCGCACCCAAGATAGACTTAATTGGGGCGACATCTTCACCCCCAAAACTATTGCGGCGCTCCCGCCCGACACGACGACGCGACGCCCGCTCGACTGCTCCCAAATAATTAAATATTAATTGCGGCATTTATATAGCTATTATTCCGGTTGAGATAGTCGACCATCTCAAGACATAAGGAACGTCTGCATCAGGCGACACGGTTGCTACCCCTCAAACACTAGCGCACAGTACATCGACCCAATAGAATTTGATGAAATTTTATTTCTAAGGGTGTAATGACAAGCTGACATCAAACATTAATATGGTTTTTGAATAATCGAAATAATAATAAACGAAATAATCCAACAGTTGAGATGTTTGGTTAGTTATTTAGGTGTTTTTTTTTAGGTGTGTTATCAATAACATTTATTGGTGATTCAATTATCAGTAATTTAAAAAATCAAAAGACAGTTAATATGCCGAAAATGCATCGATAAAAAAATTTAATGCAATTTACAGCGTCGAATGTACACTTTTTGATTTGAGGAGTCGTGTAATTGTCTGGCAATATCACTAATGGTACAATAGGCCAATTAAAAACCATGAGATTAAAAGAACGGTTTTCTGGTGTTCCCTTAGCAAGAGCCGCCGCTGCTGTTAACCTCCAAAGTCGCATGCCACACTAAATTTCAAACCGTGCAGAAGCCAACCGTGTTTACTCAGTTCAGAAACTGTGCAGTGTAATTAATAAAGCTTTAATTTTAATGGAGGACTAGTTGCCTGGGCACGATCCTATCAGCTCCTTTTTTAGGTTATCTCGCCAGAGCAGAGCGCGTCCACCGCCACCACCACAGCCCCTTTAGTTAATGAAGTGTCGGCCCAACGTTCGTTTGTTAAGTTTTATTTACGATGAGGTCTTTGATAACAATTTATGATCAATTGATCGTTTTTACTTTTAATTTGTTACCCATACCTATATGTAGGAGGTCAAAATGGCGGGAACAACCGCGACTCCCTAACATGGTAGCATTTTGGCCGAGCGCGGTTAAGACTTTAATTACTGGTCAAAATTCTAATTCATCAAATCTCTTCCAATTTATTCGAAGGCAAAACTAACTGGGTTCTTTTTCTTGAACCTTGTGAACACATTTTCTGACTACTAACTGACGCGTTTAAGTATTTAACATTTAATAAGGGCTGATAAAGCAAGACTACTCAAATGAAACGAAACACTTATCAAAGCAATAACATCTATTAACAATAATAATCAACAATCCCGTTTGATAGGTTACATAGAAAAATGAATGAAGCTTTGAACATATTGACGTTTAAATTAAACCTAGGAGTTGATTTAGACAGACACACTTTTAGCAGAAATATGAATAACTTAATTTACAATGAAATGCGAGACGAGTTGAAAAGACTTATCAGGGATAAACTTAAGCGCCTAAGAACGCTCCACAAAAACGTGTACTTTACATGACGGTGGTTGAAATGAGAAGAGCGAGATCTGTTCGTTTGCATCCCTCGACCCCAAAGGAAGCCGGAAACATTTCTTCTTAGCCAATGACAACTCTTCAATTTTAAACTTATAATACGCGGTCAAATCCTAAACCAGATGTTCAGCCCTAGCAAAAACTTCTGACATTCCCGAATGTTCTTACAAATATCTCGCTTAATTTGATCATATCTTAATAAATAAATAATGGGTTTCCGACCCATTACATATATAACGTTTTACTTTGTAATTTCATATCCACACTGAATAAAGTATAACTACTTTTCCAGTTCTGGTTCATTTCTAAGTTCTACTGAACTACGTTCTATTCTTAATTTCCGTCAGATCTGTCTACGAAACCATGACAAAACTATTATTGTAAAACTTGCCCTAATGTACTGTGCAAATCATGTGGTTGAATTGTTAGAATTTACATTTATTCACATTTTAGGCCAACAAAGCGCGCAACAGGCGAATCAGGTGCAATCTATTAATGTGCTTGTTAATGTATTAATTGTGCATTAATCAGGCATGCATACATTACTACATTAATTCGAGTTTCGCATATGCCAACCGTCTATATATAGAACGAGCGCATAACAAAAACACAATACATAAACGGGCGATATCGACAGCCAGCATGATTAATGACAATCCTGAATGCGAGCATACACAACAATGGACTTGTATAACAGACAGGGCCGTTCTGTATGGGGGACCGTTCCTAGTACGTATTATTCAAAATACCTGACTTCGTTTCTTTCCATTTTCCTTGTCCTGAATTTGGGACGCCACCCTTTTCTAGCGCCCAAGGATCAATTTATCAAGCCGTGCAATTACAATGGACCCCCGGATTTTTAATCTTGGGGCCGATATGACGCCCCGAAAGTGTGCCGATTGCGGGGGGACGGGGGGGCATTCTTCGAATCGACGCCTGAATGCGATCGCCGGCACCAATCTGTAACTGTCATAGTGAAAGCGTCATTATATCGGCAGCCAATCACCTCGGGGTGCCTTTATTTTCAGGTTATTTGTCGCCGAAGTTCCCAATTTGTCTTCTTGTGTATGGCTTTTACAGTGAAGTATCTGCTGCTGGTTCGCATACTTGATCAATTATGCAACGTCCAACTTGACGGCTTTTATGGAAGCAATACTTGAAAAATGAAATATTATCAATCAAACAAATTGTTTTTTAAGTCTTTGATACATAATTCAAATGTGGTAATAAAAACTCTGAACTTTACTTGTAGACTTTTGGTAATACATTTCTCTCTCTGGAAAAATCTCTTCCGCCCGTTGTATAATAAAAATCTCAAACTGGTTCCGTCGATACCTGTTTTCGTGCCTCCTACATTTCTACCGGAAAAAATCGACAAATCTACTGTAAAACTTGGAGAGCGAAGCCGAAGAACCCGAGTCCGATTCGGCCCTAATTGACCATTTTTATGGAAGCAATACTTGAAAAATGAAATATTATCAATCAAACAAATTGTTTTTTAAGTCTTTGATACATAATTCAAATGTGGTAATAAAAACTCTGAACTTTACTTGTAGACTTTTGATAATACATTTCTCTCTCTGGAAAAATCTCTTCCGCCCGTTGTATAATAAAAATCTCAAACTGGTTCCGTCGATACCTGTTTTCGTGCCTCCTGCATTTCTACCGGAAGAAATCGACAAATCTACTGTAAAACTTGGAGAGCAAAGCCGAAGAACCCGAGTCCGATTCGGCCCTAATTGACGATTTTTATGGAAGCAATACTTGAAAAATGAAATATTATCAATCAAACAAATTGTTTTTTAAGTCTTTGATACATAATTCAAATGTGGTAATAAAAACTCTGAACTTTACTTGTAGACTTTTGATAATACATTTCTCTCTCTGGAAAAATCTCTTCCGCCCGTTGTATAATAAAAATCTCAAACTGGTTCCGTCGATACCTGTTTTCGTGCCTCCTACATTTCTACCGGAAGAAATCGACAAATCTACTGTAAAACTTGGAAAGCGAAGCCGAAGAACCCGAGTCCGATTCGGCCCTAATTGACGGCTTTTATGGAAGCAATACTTGAAGAATGAAATATTATCAATCAAACAAATTGTTGTTTAAGTCTTTGATACATAATTCAAATGTAGTAATAAAAACTCTGAACTTTAATTGTAGACTTTTGGTAATACATTTCTCTCTCTGGAAAAATCTCTTCCGCCCGTTGTATAATAAAAATCTCAAACTGGTTCCGTCGATACCTGTTTTCGTGCCTCCTACATTTCTACCGGAAGAAATCGACAAATCTACTGTAAAACTTGGAGAGCGAAGCCAAAGAACCCGAGTCCGATTCGGCCCTAATTGACGGCTTTTATGGAAGCAATACTTGAAAAATGAAATATTATCAATCAAACAAATTGTTTTTTAAGTCTTTGATACATAATTCAAATGTAGTAATAAAAACTCTGAACTTTACTTGTAGACTTTTGGTAATACATTTCTCTCTCTGGAAAAATCTCTTCCGCCCGTTGTATAATAAAAATCTCAAACTGGTTCCGTCGATACCTGTTTTCGTGCCTCCTACATTTCTACCGGAAGAAATCGACAAATCTACTGTAAAACTTGGAGAGCGAAGCCAAAGAACCCGAGTCCGATTCGGCCCTAATTGACGGCTTTTATGGAAGCAATACTTGAAAAATGAAATATTATCAATCAAACAAATTGTTTTTTAAGTCTTTGATACATAATTCAAATGTAGTAATAAAAACTCTGAACTTTACTTGTAGACTTTTGGTAATACATTTCTCTCTCTGGAAAAATCTCTTCCGCCCGTTGTATAATAAAAATCTCAAACTGGTTCCGTCGATACCTGTTTTCGTGCCTCCTACATTTCTACCGGAAGAAATCGACAAATCTACTGTAAAACTTGGAGAGCGAAGCCGAAGAACCCGAGTCCGATTCGGCCCTAATTGACGGCTTTTATGGAAGCAATACTTGAAGAATGAAATATTATCAATCAAACAAATTGTTGTTTAAGTCTTTGATACATAATTCAAATGTAGTAATAAAAACTCTGAACTTTAATTGTAGACTTTTGGTAATACATTTCTCTCTCTGGAAAAATCTCTTCCGCCCGTTGTATAATAAAAATCTCAAACTGGTTCCGTCGATACCTGTTTTCGTGCCTCCTACATTTCTACCGGAAGAAATCGACAAATCTACTGTAAAACTTGGAGAGCGAAGCCAAAGAACCCGAGTCCGATTCGGCCCTAATTGACGGCTTTTATGGAAGCAATACTTGAAAAATGAAATATTATCAATCAAACAAATTGTTTTTTAAGTCTTTGATACATAATTCAAATGTGGTAATAAAAACTCTGAACTTTACTTGTAGACTTTTGATAATACATTTCTCTCTCTGAAAAAATCTCTTCCGCCCGTTGTATAATAAAAATCTCAAACTGGTTCCGTCGATACCTGTTTTCGTGCCTCCTACATTTCTACCGGAAGAAATCGACAAATCTACTGTAAAACTTGGAGAGCGAAGCCAAAGAACCCGAGTCCGATTCGGCCCTAATTGACGGCTTTTATGGAAGCAATACTTGAAGAATGAAATATTATCAATCAAACAAATTGTTGTTTAAGTCTTTGATACATAATTCAAATGTAGTAATAAAAACTCTGAACTTTAATTGTAGACTTTTGGTAATACATTTCTCTCTCTGGAAAAATCTCTTCCGCCCGTTGTATAATAAAAATCTCAAACTGGTTCCGTCGATACCTGTTTTCGTGCCTCCTACATTTCTACCGGAAGAAATCGACAAATCTACTGTAAAACTTGGAGAGCGAAGCCGAAGAACCCGAGTCCGATTCGGCCCTAATTGACGGCTTTTATGGAAGCAATACTTGAAGAATGAAATATTATCAATCAAACAAATTGTTGTTTAAGTCTTTGATACATAATTCAAATGTAGTAATAAAAACTCTGAACTTTAATTGTAGACTTTTGGTAATACATTTCTCTCTCTGGAAAAATCTCTTCCGCCCGTTGTATAATAAAAATCTCAAACTGGTTCCGTCGATACCTGTTTTCGTGCCTCCTACATTTCTACCGGAAGAAATCGACAAATCTACTGTAAAACTTGGAGAGCGAAGCCGAAGAACCCGAGTCCGATTCGCCCCTAATTCTGCCGCCGCGCCGCGCCGCCAGCAGCGTCGAGGTCGAGCATTAAAAAAAGGAGCACGGAGTCGATAATTTATGTACCAAACTCGGGATAATGTTTCATACGAAATTAAATACGTCAGAGGCGGCGTGATGGATGGTTTCTGAGTCGGGGGCGGCGGCAGTGAAGGAGCGCGCCGCCGTCAATCTTTACGCTCGAACCGGTCGACGTTTAATAGAAAACAAAAGAGGAACATGCAGGTGACATTCCCGCACACTAGATCGCTCCCGTGCCCACCACTGTACTCGGATTTTTAAATTGAAATCCGTCCAGGGAAATACGAATTTATGCGAATGCTTTCCATTCCTCGTTGCGAGCCCTCTACCCACTCAAGGACGTACTACAGCCGAGTCGCACCATTGACAGACAGACGTTCCTGTTCCCAGACGAAACAGAATAATTGAAATGCATATCTTGATGATCTCCCGTTTGGAATAGAATAGATATGCAGTTTTGCTCATGGCAAACGAATCATAACATCACGGGCACACAGTGAATACACTGGGCAACATTTTAATTGGGTAAAATAATAACAGAAACCTCTTGAATCCGTCTTTTATTTTTATATAAGAGACATGTGACATGTTAGGTTGAGGTCGAGAGTGACGTAAAAATGTTTAGACACTTCTGTCAACAATTTAGTCGGACATACACAGAAATGTTTAAGTGCCTTAATAATTTACCCATTGCAACTAAATTTATCTTGATTCAAGCACTTAATCCTTTGGATATGGAAATCAACCGTTGATTTGATTCAAAGTAATTTGACTTAAACTGAGCATTCTTTTCGCTGTGTGGATTTTTTTTTTCGTACGGATAAATCCGCACTGTATAAAACGCCCCGTTCGTTGATACCCGCCACTTCGTTGTTCATGCAACGGGAAAACAAGCAACACAGTAACTTCCTATTCCATTCGCGGAGAAGACGAAAAAGTCTCGCTTAACGGGACGTTATTGCGGCCGCTTCGTCTTAATTAAATCCGGCACGGAGCAGGATAAAACTAGCAAAAATCCGGTGGATTCCTGCGAAAACTCAAGCCGGAATTCGGAATAAAGTGCCCGCCTTGCAGT
Organism: Aphodius granarius; assembly: GCA_963971325.1. Classification (NCBI taxonomy): domain Eukaryota; kingdom Metazoa; phylum Arthropoda; class Insecta; order Coleoptera; family Scarabaeidae; genus Aphodius; species Aphodius granarius. Next base: position 20,430,791 of record OZ020226.1, read on the forward strand.
GCTTAAAATAAAGATTGAATTATTCAATGTGCAAGCGGGAATATCGCTATCCATCATCCGCCAGGGGTCGGGGGCGGCTGCCGGGGACGGATGACGGCGCGCAGGGTGGACTGTTGGAGGTTGGGGTGGAAACTGAACTCAGCCGCCGCCGGCTTGTTTACATTTTTAAATTAAATAATCGATACTTTGCTGTGAGCATAGAGAAATCCCCAGGCCTCTGTATACTCGCGGATCAAATATTTATGGGTAAATGAGGTAACGAATTGGCTCCTATACCGTTAGTTATAAAAAAAAGTTACGTGTTTGCTTTTGGTTCATCGAATCTGTTTATGATGCTCCATGGCAAAAAAGGTCCCTTTTATACACGGTAATTAAAGGCAAACAGTCATCGACTGTTTATGTTAATTTCAGGATAATAAATTGGACAACATCAAACAACGGAAACGTATGTGTACTGTGCTGCACAGAAAGTACTCTATTCTTGGATATCAAGAAAAATTATTCTTGCGTATATAGTATAGCATAAAGCGGATTTTTTTTTCTATACAAATAATATTTTATTCTAATAAGAATTTCAATGCAGTTGTTCCAACGGTTAGTTATTCTTACGATTTAAGAATTTAGTATGTTTATGTTAAGTATATTTTTCTCTAACAAAGAAAATTCTTCTACAAAAAAGTAGACGTTCGTTTTACAACAACAAAAATACCTATGTCGTTGGACAAAAAGTATATATGTTTCAACGAAAAAACACTTTTTTGACCCAAGATTCTTTCTCTGGGAGATACGTAGAAAGTTGTGCAATTACTTTACAGATGGCGCTAACAGGTTCTCGCGTCTTTTGCCACATATTGCCGCTATATAAGTTTGACGATATTAAGTGTTCGTATATTGTTTGTTTACATCTATGCATAAGTGTTTTATTTCATCGGTGACTTACAAGGATTATGAGGAAAACCAGAATTGTAGTGGAATAGCCAACACAGAGACAACTCTATTCTTGGATAACAAGTAAAATTGTTCTTGCGTATATAATTTAGCATGTAGAGTATATTTTTGCTATCTAAATAATATTTTATGGTAATAGGAATTTCAATACATATATGTAGTTATTTCAACGGCTAGTTATTCGTCCGGTTTAAGAGTTTAGTAAGTTTATGTTGAGTATATTTTGCTCTGACGAAAAAAACGTTATTCTTCTACATATAAAAAAGTAAGACGTTCGTTTTACAACAACAATATTTTGTTGGGTGAAAAATATGCATGCTTCAACGAACGAACAGTTTCTTGACACAAAAGTATACGTACGTATCGCTTAAAACAGACGTAAATCCTTTCAAGCAGTTCCTTCATACTTAAAACAAGAAAACGTAATATTTGGAACATCAAGAAAATCATATTCTTACTCTGAGAATTCTGTACTTTACTTGAACCAACCAAATGATCTTTCTGCGGATATAGAAACAAGTGATATTCTTTACTCAAAGATATTCGTGTTGAATCGAATAAATTGTTCCTTCTATGTGGATTCAAATCACTGATACAAGAACAAAATTAACAATTACGATACATACTAAAACTCTCCATACTTTACCGGTTATATTATTAACACTGCTTTGACTGAAAGTTTAACTTTCTGCTTCATAACGGTGTAAAGCAGATTGTCAGAATTAACACGCGCTGTGGATATTACAAAAAAAGGCGTAAAATACCTTTTTGCTCATGCTTCTTATGCCACAAGAATAAATAGATTTCAATTGTTTGACGGACGATAGGACAATAATTATTGTCCGTATTAGATGGTACATTTTATAGATATTTTTTCGTTTCGTCGCAATGCTCGAAAGGAGAGACACTAAAACTTGCACGCAAGAGCCAAATATGTATACCGCTTCAAATGTGAATGTTTTATTGAAATGGATCGGAACATTCAAACTAAGGCTGATTACAGTGTCCTTAATTATTCCCAGGGTATTCAATGTAGACCACGAAAAATTTGCCTACAATTTCCTGAAAGAATTATAAAAATCCACCTAAAATTACAAAAGTTATGGAGATCGAAATTGGCCAAATTCAAATGTCGCCAATGACCAAACAGTTTCTATACGATCTAGACTTTCCTAGCCACGATGTGTAAGATACGCCGTAAGGCATTACCACTACAAACATTAGTAATGAGCAACAAAAACGGAAGTTGACATACGTCCTATCCATAAGTAAACGCGTTACTGCAACCCGGCAAAGAATCTCTTATTATCGCGACGACAGATTTCAAGAAAACATTAAAATCTCGGCGAATTCACGGCGCGCGACGTCGGTTTATTGAAAAAGAAACAGTGGCGTCGTGGCTGTCCGTCGTCGGCCAATGTGAACAGTAAAACTCCGCATAATGGATAATCCTACGCTAGACACCTGTCAAGGCAAAGCTCCCGGCAACCGAGCTTCCGTTTTTAATCTAGGCTGTATTGTCACGCTGGATACGTACGTGCCTTACGTGAATCGCATGCGAAAGGACCCACATTCACTTGCGTCATTTCTTGTTTGCGTATTCTACGGTAGAATTGATGTACCGTAGATATCATATTCATATCGCAGAAGTCAAATAATATTTCATTGTTATAAGAATTTCAGTATATGTTATAGTTATTTCAACGGCTAGTTATTCTTACGATTTAAGAATTTAGTATGTTTAGGTTAAGTATATTTTTTGTGACGACCAAAAAGTTATTCTTTGATAAAAAAGTAGACGTTCATCTTAAAACAACAAAAATATTTCGTTGGACAAAAAATATATATGCTTCAATGGAAAAAAAGTTTCTTGACCCCAGATTTTTACTCTGAGAGATACATAGAAAGTTGTGCAATTACTTTACAGATGGCGCCAACAGTTTCTCGCGTCTTTTGCCACATATTTCCGCTATATAAGTTTGACGATGTTGAGTGTTCGTAGAATGTTTGTTTTCATCTATTCATAAGTGTTTTATTTCATGGGTGACTTACGATGATTATGAGGAAAACCAGGATTGTAGTGGAATAGCCTACACAGAGAGAACTCTGTTCTTGGACGTCAAGAAAAATTGTTCTTGCGTATATAGTGTAGCATGAAGAGGATATTTTTGCTATCCAAATAATATTTTATAGTAATAAGAATTTCAGTATATGTTATAGTTATTTCAACGGCTAGTTATTCTTCCGGTTTAAGAGTTTAGTATGTTTATGTTGAGCATATTTTGCTCTGACGAAGAAAATGTTATTCTTCTACATATAAAAAGTTCTAAGTTTATTAGAAATATATTTTTTTGCCCTTTTCATTGATTAAGATAATAAAACTCGACCGTTACACGATTCTTTATGAAGTCCCTTGTTGTAAAGGATTTTAAGTTTATTATTATATTCTCGAAAACAGTTTTAAATATCGGTGGTTTACCGCTTTAATTCAAACGAAATACATACATTATATTTCCACTATACAATTTCGAAATTCTCGTCGACAAAGCACATCTAACATTCCCTTCTATCCTCCCTTATAATATACGGTCCATTGGTGGTTCGAAATCCAAAGCTGTACCCCTTCGGTCCTTGTACGGGTACTTTAGGCATGTACTTAGGACCGGGACTCACAACTTCCTTCTCGACAACCTTCATCCTGCCGTTCATCGTGTATCCAGGGGAGGACTTCTTGTATGCGGAAAATTTGCTTATGTCGTACTCTGCCGGTCCCGGTGACCTGTTGTCCAATTTCGCTTCCCGCCTACCAGGTATTGTAAAGCCACCGTAGTTCGCCTTATTCATATTCTTATTACACGCTTTCGGCATCACTCCGGTCTGAATGTGGACAATATATCACAATACAATACACAGCATTCCGTCTGAGTTGAGAGTTCGGTTTTCTATTTGACAGTTCGGGTATGACAGATCGCGTGAGATTGAACTATACGATCTGGATCTTTATAAATGAGGCATTGTAATGTAGGAAGTCAACATGGCGGGAACAACCGCGACTCCCTAACATGGTAGCATTTGGCCAAGCGCGGTTTAAGGGCTTTAATTACTGGTCAAAATTCCAATTCATCAAATCTCTTCCAATTTATTCGAAGGCAAAACTAACTGGGTTCTTTTTCTTGAACCTTGTGAACACATTTTCTGACTACTAACTGACGCGTTTACGTATTTAACATTTAATAAGGGCTGATAAAGCAAGACTACTCAAATGAAACGAAACACTTATCAAAACAATAACATCTATTAACAATAATAATCAACAATCCCGTTTGATAGGTTATATAGAACAATGAATGAAGCTTTGAACATATTGACGTTTAAATTAAACCTAGGAGTTGATTTAGACAGACACACTTTTAGCAGAAATATGAATAATTTAATTTACAATGAAATGCGAGACGAGTTGAAAAGACTTACCAGGGATAAACTTAAGCGCCTAAGAACGCTCCACAAAAACGTGTACTTTACATGACGGTGGTTGAAATGAGAAGAGCGAGATCTGTTCGTTTGCATCCCTCGACCCCAAAGGAAGCCGGAAGCATTTCTTCTTAGCCAATGACAACTCTTCAATTTTAAACTTATAACACGCGGTCAAATCCTAAACCAGATGTTCAGCCCTAGCAAAAACCTTTGACATTCCCGAATGTTCTTACAAATAACTCGCTTAATTTGATCATATCTTAATAAATAAATAATGGGTTTCCGACCCATTACAGTAAAACTGAAAAACCAAAAATAATCATGCTAACGGAAGAAACGGACACAAACAGACACAAGTGCCATTGTTCTTTGGACAACGCATTTAGAATTCTAACGGCGATCCCAGTGCTATTTCCCTTCACGTTTCATATCCGTCCGTTTAACGGGTATCTGATGTGACGGGAAAATCCGTACACTCGCACAGGTAATTCAATAGCGCTGCTCGGACATTTGTCCGTTTTCAGCGCACGTCCAAGATAACAAATCCAAGTTGGCCACGGATGCATGCCGGACATGTTTGCGCCGGTGTGTGCGGCGAACCGACCGCAACACTGCCAATGACGCCGACGCGACGCGAGCAACCCCCCTGCAGATATTATGACGCACAGTGGACAATTTTAGTATTATAGAGGGCAAAATGCTGCTTAAATTGGATCATATTCTTAATAAATTATTGTTTTCTTAATCGATTATAATTGATTATTAACTAGGTCAATATAATTATGACCTGAACCGAAAAAAAGGTACCGAAATTATTTAAATCATTCGAATTAATGTTTCATGATTTTATTAGATAACTACTCAGTATTTTAGAGAGAAACAGGAAAAATTTCGTTCACAGAAAATTTCAAAACAAGTCACTGTGTGGTTAATCCAACCCCCCCCCATGCGGATGTTAACGTCGTATCGTTCTCACACCCCCTGCAACTGGATATGTATTCCCAATTTGCGGACCGTCCGCCCGTGACGCCGCCACCATGATTGCAGTCACATACAGAACGACGACACTACGGTGCAGTGGCGTACGTCCTGTCTGTCGGAATTGACCTGTTGTTGCCGGTGTGGGTTTCGGTCCTTGCGGTGCCTGGGGAGATGGAGACGACCGTATAAATTTCAGGCCGCACTCGTAAATCTGTCCGCGTTTTTTACCAACATTAGAATTGATCGGCCTCATTTGGATTGGCATGTTTACTATGGAGGGTATCGCTTGTAGTGATGTGGATAGTTGGCAACCATCGAGTACAAATCATAGTATATCAGATGACACGTTTTTGTACAAATAAACCAATTAAAATATTTAAAGGAAATTGTAACAATTTCAGGTTATGATTGTTATAAATGTTGTCAGTTGTCACACATGTAATATAGTATCGCCAGTTAGCAGCATTATATAAATAAGCTAGGTAAATAATTTTGTTCAAACACTTACCAAGAGAAAACTCATCAGACAACGGAAAAAAGCCAGACAACTCTGCAAAAAATATAAAAAAAAACAGTTACTAATTTTCGTCAAGTATTTACACATCAAGGAACGAAAACAGTTTTTTAAATGTTGTTAGTACAAGATCCGGACCTAGATCGACCTTCCCTCATCCTTTTTTCTAATCAACTCTATTTTTTATGCAATATAATGTATAAATGAACACAATGTCCTTGGGTTGCCGCCCCATATCCTGGCAAGGCTGTTTTTAATTTAATATTATTTAAGGTATTTTTTTAAATAGTTCCAGTCATCCTTTTTCTTGAAAAAATTGGTACCAATCGAGACCCAAAGACTTACAAAAAACGCCAAACTAAGATTAGTAACTGGTAAGTACGAAGGTAACTACTATTCTGCTTCATAGTCTGTCGTAATAGTAGGCGATAGTACAGCGATAGTGTAAACGCGCGCTAGGCGCCTGTCATGTGAACCTACCCTTTTACTCAACTATTCATATTTAAAATCGCGACAACCCTAAGATATGCCAGCTTATGCAAAGGCAACCCTACACCACAATGTTCGCAACAAAGCAACCTACATTTTGGTATACAATTGATTAGGAAAAACGATGAGGGTAAATTACTAGTACCAATTTACCTTAAATAATTTGTAATTAAAAATAGCCTTGCCAGGATATGGGGCGGCAACCCTAGCACATTGTGTTCATTTATACCTTACATTGTATGAAATATAGATTTGATTAGGAAAAAGGATGAGGGAAGGTCGATCTAGATCGGGATCTTAGACTATATATTATAACTATTATTATAACATTTAATAAATATCTGGAGTGGCCCTCACCCAACTTTCCGTCTACGCCGTTGGCACAATGAAGTGTCTGAACACTTTTGCAATTATTCCATTTTGTGAAGCTACAGCCTCTCTGTAACCTACCTAACATCAGCCTTTGTGATATAATAACATTTGTCACACTGACATTTAATGTGATGTCATGTCAATGGTACTGACGTTTGTCAAAATCTGACAATTTGCAACACAGCGACGAAGGAAGTGGATTCTGTCAAGTCGCTTCCATAAAGCCAATAGCGCCTAAACCACAGCCTAAACCATGCCTAAACCGTTCATACCATAGTATAACTATTTTTACATGGTGGGCCAAGAACGCAACTATCTCTTTCTAAAAAACTCAGTCCGTCTCTATCTACCTTGTTTAAGAAAGCCCAATTTTGCCAATTGTTGGAAAAACACCAGAAAGTGTTGTCAAGTATTGGAAATATCACCAGAACATTATTAATATATAGTAATCGAAGGTCGGTGCTTTACAATTAGAACAATATTTACCATTTGAAATTTTCGCAATAAGAATTTCGAATTTTTCTACTTTGGTTCCACAGTAGACTCAGTGCTCAGTGTTTACTTCTGACTTTGGTAACAATGGAATCCACCAACCAATATAGTTGTCACATTTACTAAATCTATAAACGATAAATGTAGCACTCGTTTTGTAAGACGTATTGACCATAGTAGTACAGAAAGAAAAATTTAAAGAATACAAATTATTACAGTTATTATAGAATACTGTAATGGTGTCACCTATGTAGCTTCGAGTAGCAGCCATAGATGGCCATAGTAGCAACGACAACTTTTGTAAACTACCACGCATTGCGGTTTGAACAAAGTTATTCAATGTAGAGTATTTGGAATAGTTGAAAGACAAGATTATGGTTTAATTTTTTAAATAGGAATCAAAATCTCGCATTCGCACGCACTCATGCAACTGAAGGACAAAATATTACTGTCCTATGTTTGTTCCTTACAGAGTATGTTGGCAGCACTTCCCTTTCCTCTGCGAATTGCCGGAAAAGTGGGGAGTTCTTGGCCCACCATGTAAAAATAGTTACACTATGGTTCATACCATTGATCTGCAAATTTGTATACATATTTAAAGTCACTGCATGGTGAGCTGATATCAGTTTGGCCAAAATCGTATAAATCCCTAAGAAGACGCTTGTCGAACAATTTAGTTAAAAAATTAGACCTAAAACAAAAAATGTCCAAAAATTATAAAATATATGGTCCAAATCTGTTCGACATAATCTAACTGATAAAACTACAGCTGTTCAAAATTGTCTTAAATTGTCTTAAATTGTCCTAAATTGTCCTAAATTGTCCTGGATTATTCTAGATTGTTGTAAAGCCTTCACTTAACGTCAAAAAGAGTTAAAAGATAGGCGATAAGAAGGTTTCTGCAAAAATATTAGTAGTTTCAGCAAACGATATTTAGCTTATCAAAATATATGGCCGAGCTTAAGTCACAAATAAATTTTTATCAATTTGGAAGCGTAGAAGGCACGAAGATAAATCGTGGGCGCTAAATAAATATGAACCCGTCACAAAAATTCAATATTTCATACATCTAAAGGGAAATAAGCCGTATAGGGTATATAGCGAGGTCCGGTTTCGGGTATCTGGGGGCCGTTATCGTCCCTTGGAATGTCGCCTTTGAGGCCCTCATAGGTGTATTTGAATAAACAGAGTCCCCTTCGCCGACTTGGATGGGGTGGGTCGTCCGTAGGGACTTCGCGAAATACTGAAATATCGCCGTGATAAATAATATTGGTCGGAGTGCTCAGCAGCATAAATATCAATATAATAAAGGATTTAAACGTACCGCAGTCGAGCGTATAGCGCTGCGCCTTCCATTTAACTGATAAAATTTCCAATATCAAGCCCCCCCAAACCAGCGTATAACCCCTGTAATTTTATTTACGTGCGTGGGGGACGAGGAAAAACGGGAAGGTAAATTTTGACAAATCTCGATTTTATTTACTTAAGATTTTTTTTCTGGGCGCGTCTGGCTCCTACTCCATTGGTTACATGGCATCAATTCCTGTCAGAAACATGGAGGATATAACGCGGGAATAGCCTACTTCTGTGCCGATAACTCAAACGTCACCCTCGCGTACTTTTCAAAGCTGTGTCATTCCCATGTCATTCCGGGTGTCAATTTTTATACTACCCTTTATAACTGTCACCGATATTAGACGCACACAAGACGCGAATGTATAAAATACTTCACGATTTCAGAACAGAAAATATATCATGATACAATGGGCATTAGTAATGGAAATTATAACACAGCTTAACAACATACATATAACTAAATTTTCAAACTGCAAACTGTATCCAACAAGGCCGGCCACATACGTACAGTTCAACTGCACAGTTTAACCTCTACGTGTGTAGGTATTTCAGTCTCTGTTGAACTCAACTGCACAGTTAAACTGAGACGAATGAAATGTTGAAATTTTTGCAACTGAATGGTTCAACTGATCGTTGCGTGTGTGGGAATTCAACTGTACAGTTCTCAGTCCAATTTGGAAAGCCCTGAATCCAATTGGACCGAGAACTGTGCAGTTAAACAATGAGTTCAACTGAGACTGAAATGAGAACTGAACGTGTGTGAGCGGCCTTAGGTAGATTTTACAAAAAGTTTTGTTAGTTGAGTTTTGGTTGAATTGCTGGGGAAATGTTGGTCTCAAAATTTAGTCAAAGTGAAGAGCACAATTTCCAATGACAATTCGAACTGGTGCACTGTTTGATAATCTCGATATAATGATAGAGACCGTAGCGGACAAAGGGTTTATAATTAAAACCGGTAGTTGTGATTCGTGCACAATCGTCCCGCGTTGCGCAGTTAATTTGATTAGGTGGTAATCACAGTCACAACTACGTCACGGCCAACAGAGCGCACACTGAGAGCGTGTCCAGTTAATTAATACATGAGTACACCTGTAGGTGTCACCTGACACAGTTCCAAACCTAGTACATTAGCCTAGGACGCATCACCATTGGCCGCATTGCATTGATATGAAATCCTTTGTGATGAAACAGACTAATAATGTAATTGCAAGTAGCATGCAACGTCCTTTGTTCATTTGCGGTCGACATTATTGCAGTTTTCGAGGGTAGTGCACTGTTATTACCTGCGAATGTTATAACTGGAATGCATAATAATAATCATAATAGTACATATAACTAGCTCTGTGTATATGTCAAAATTTTCGACTTTAGTTATTGGGCATTCTAGAAATATGTGGTTAAGGCTTCCCACCTGTCCACATTCGCAATATGGACATTTTAGGATACATTTTAGGTTATCTGCTATCTGTTACTGTTGTTACGAATGTCCGGCAGGGGGCGTTTCGGGTTTGACGTTACTGTGGTAATAGCAGCAAAACACGGGTCGACAAAAATCGATTTTTTGGATCGAAAATTGTTTTTAAGGCCGTTTTTTTGCTCAAAACTCTTTGCGAAGAGTATTTAGAGGGATCTGATCGTAAGACATGAGAGCGAGCGGCTTTTATAAGGTCGGCAGGAACGGATAAAAAATGTAAATTTTTGACGTTCATCGATCCGCTTGTCGGAATTTCTAGACGTCACGTGACATTTTCTCGAGGTTCGCCTTCACCCGAAGAGGTGCAAAAACGTGATTTTTTTTTCAAAATTGACGCATTTAATTTACAAAATATCGTGCAGTCCACGCGGAATTGTGTCCTTTTTTCAATTCGAGCGTCAAAAGTAATATCGAAAAGCCCAATTTTGCAGCTACTCGATCGCAAATGTCGGCGAAAATGGGCGATTCCGCTGAACGCGCCCTACACTTGAAAGTTCGTAATTAGTATAGGTAGAGTAGCTCTGTGTATATGTCAAAATTTTCGATTTTAGTTATTGGGCATTCTAGAAATATGTGGTTAAGGTTTCCCACCTGTCCACATTCGCAATATGGACATTTTAGAATACATTTTAGGTTATCTGCTATCTGTTACTGTTGTTACGAATGTCCGGCAGGGGGCGTTTCGGGTTTGACGTTACTGTGGTAATAGCAGCAAAACACGGGTCGACAAAAATCGATTTTTTGGATAGAAAATTGTTTTTAAGGCCGTTTTTTTGCTCAAAACTCTTTGCGAAAGGTATTTAGAGGGATCTTATCGTAAGACATGAGAGCGAGCGGCTTTTATAAGGTCGGCAGGAACAGATAAAAAATGTAAATTTTTGACGTTCATCGATTCGCTTGTCGGAATTTCTAGACGTCACGTGACATTTTCTCGAGGTTCGCCTTCACCCGAAGAGGTGCAAAAACGTGATTTTTTTTCAAAATTGACGCATTTAATTTACAAAATATCGCGCAGTCCACGCGGAATTGTGTCCTTTTTTCAATTCGAGCGTCAAAAGTAATATCGAAAAGCCCAATTTTGCAGCTACTCGATCGCAAATGTCGGCGAAAATGTCGGCGATTCCGCTGAACGCGCCCCACACTTGAAAGTTCGTAATTAGTGTAGGTAGATAATAATTATTATTGGAAAAGAAACTTTTTTAAATTTAAAAATACTTATTTGTTTCGAACATATATTATTTCCTTGACAGAAATTGTTCAAAGAAATACAACTCTATCATAAGAAGTATCAACCAGTACAAATTTAATAATATATACTTAATAATAGATTCTAAAATCCTGCAAGAACCATTGTTGGGCAATCCTCTATATAGCGGATTTGCTAAGAGCAAAGTTGGCAGCTCTGCTCCCAGCGAGAGTCGCCGAGATGATAGAAGCGGCCTATGGGGGTGGTTTTTTTTATCCGGGGACCGGCGACGTAATTAAATTGAATTATTAATTCAATGTTACAGCGCTTAATAAAATATTCTGCAGCTGCTTAAATATTTCACGTTGGCAATTTGGTAACTGTTGCCCTTCCTAGACTACTGCACGGTACCCCTGTTCATATTTGGTATTTCCCTGTCGCTCGCTTTGTTTCTTTTATATATTGAATAATTTATTAGCAATTACCGTCGACTTGAAAAATAACGAATGCTCCCAAAGACGATTTGCTCCCTTTTAATGGACCTATAGTTAGATAATAAATATGTAATAATTTCTACGAACACAGTGGCAGCGCTTATCAGCTGATCGCCAAGAGTTCACTACCGGGGTAGGAGCTTACGCTTTTGTCCATGTTTCATTTCGTGTCTGCTGAAATAACGATGTAAATAATGTATACAAAAGTTGTTGCTGGACAGTTTTTCATGGAAATCTTTCTCCCGAAAATTTACTATTTAATTCGGTTACCTATATTTATTTACTTATAAATTATAACAAATTAAGAGGGCTGTCAAAACTAATTATAGTAAAGCAATTCAATCAGTTTACTATGCGAGGCCATAAAACGGACAGGCAGTGCCCCGAAACGTGATTTCATTGTCCGCCATCCCAATGTTGTTGTTTACTAGCGGTAGACAAAATCGATAATGCGCGTTCTATGGATCACGTGTTCAATCTGGAAATTCAATTTTCCGTGTAATAATTTTATTTCTGCACGCCGCAGTGTAGTCGGAACTGCATCCCGCACATATTCACATGCATTATTTCATACGAGCGGGCAAATGCAACGTAAAACTTTCATCACATTTTCACTTCATTCAACGCCCAACAAAATTGATAGAACATCCATAAAAACCTTCACTGTTGTAGTGGTGATAATAATTATTTGTACAATTTCTGCTCATTGTTTAATATTACGTTACATATGGTATATTTTTGTTTTAGAAATAGAATACTTTTCCAACTGCTATCACCAATATTCGGAACTTTTTGTGATATAAAACAACATTCAAATAACATTAAATAAAAGTTTTTCATTCATAAAATGTGTCTTGATCTTTGATGTTGAAGCGCGTAGAATTCTACGTCCGTAGTGGTTAATAGTTGAAAAGAAAATGACTGAAAAATACGTCACTTTTGATACTCCGGTATATTTAAAACTTTTTACCTGTAGTTATAATTCAACGTCAAATCTCGCAATATTACAAAACTTCACCACAAACTCGAAGCACAACTTGAGAAATGTTATATCTCAGATTGGGCTGGCACCTAATTACAAAAATTTACATACTTTGTCGCTTAAGAATTTGCGGTCTTATTCAATTACGAAATTTCTTCCTTCCTCTCCACCGTTGGTAATTTCGCGCGAATTACAAAAGGACAGGAAATGGCGTCGTCGTCGAGTCTACCGCGGAAAGAAACACATTACGTTTTAATAACTATAATTAAGACCAGCGGCAAACAATGCCCGCAGTCGTTTCAGGGACCAAATTTACGAGATAAAAACTCCGGACGTAAAAGGAGAACTTTTCTCGGGGATGGAGATAAAATTTCGAGTTGATTTGTGTCGCGGACGTGGACGACTTCTTTCGACCGTTCTTCTGGCTATAAATCAAGCAATTTGCCTTCATTTCTCTGATGTATTTACGTGGCTACGCGGTCTACGTTCTACCCCACCCAGTTCTTACTGTATATATAAACTAAAGGGAAATTTACGAGTCAACTAAACCAAACCCCATCTCTTTTTATTTAGATATAAAAATAATTAGAAATGATCGGAAATTCTTCTGAAAAATCCAAACGATCAGTACAACTATCCTAATTGGATAATATATCAGAGCCTTTCGTCTCGATTTAGGTTATGTTCAAGCTCCAGCGTCCCCACGAGGCCGGTTTTGTAGCGTGGGATGTGCGGGTGAACCGCCGAAACCGAGGACTAACAACGCGACTATGGCCAGCGATCGCCCATAAAGGGGCTTATAATCGACCGCCTCAGCCACACAGCGCCTGTATCAAACGCTGACCGCACCCGCTTATCATAAATTCCCCCGGAATTTTCCGCTCGATCAGGCCGGGGCCTATATTTTCAAACCATCCGACTGTCGAGCGAAAACGCCCATCTCGAAACGTATACGCCCGACGATAGAATGCTCTGAAAGTACAGACTCCGTGACTGTATAGACTTTGTGACTTTTATGGATTTTGATTATTCTTTTGCTCACATTCGTACTTACTTTTAACGGAGCACAGAGGTGGAAACTGACAATTAAGCCGTGCAAAAGTCCAAATTCTGCTGTCACGCATCCCGCCGACAGGGTGCTCTGTTTGAAACTCAATATTAGTAGTAATTTAATATTTAATGCTAATAAATATGATATTCCGCATTAAAACTGAGTTTTCTTTCTAATAGGTACGAGTTTTGCACAGCTAGATCAGGCATTTCGACCAGTGTGCTGCAGAGGGCTGCATCTCTCGCGATAAAAACGTTGGTTGGGTGTCCATCAATCGGGTAGTTCAATCTCGAAAACCGTTCGCCCGGAATGTTTTGAACCGTGAAGGCATAATGCCCCCGACGCTGGTTTTACGGTAGAGGTGACATCATGTCGATTGGAATGACATCACGATTAAAGCACGCTCTGTCTGCCAGCTTGTAAACATTCTGGACGAAATCGCTCGTGTCAACTGTAAAAACGAACGTCATTCCGATTGTTCGTACTTACATCATCGATGCAGTCTGTGAGAGAAAGCGTCTGTAATACAATTAAAAGAAAAAAAAGTAGGGCTTTGAACTTAGAACTCGCGACTGACCAATTTATGTAAGAGAAACCATGAAAGTTATCAAATCATCCAATATAAGATAATTTGCATTCATATAGAGAACGTGAGCCTACATAATATGGATGATGGTCCACATCGGGCTGCATTAAGAGCAAACAATAAACATTAGAAAGATGTGTGCGGGAAGCAGTGAGTTTCGCGTCCATAAACCGCATTATACATTCGAAATGCTAGTTCGCGAACTGAATATAAAGTAGCCTAGTAAAGTTTCCTACCAAATTAAGATATACAAGTAGATAGAGGAGGGACTGTATTCGCAAACTTTCTTATGGCTAGATATCTGATCACCATAATAAAGGAATAAACTTCTCCGAGTTATGCGAATGCGAAGCGGAATTGTATTGTTTTTAAAGGGTTTAGGGCTTCCAGATCGCAGATAACGCGCCGCCCATTTCGTGTCAAGATGTTTATTCGTCGTGACTATATCGTTAAGATTGCTTCTCATTCAATTAAATTGGATTTTTAATTGAATGTGTTAGATGTGACAAAGGCCTTTGATAAACAGTAAAAAGGATTCTTTTGGGCAATAACCGCTATCTTAAATGCAACCGTAGACACGTGTTTCGGACTTATTAGTCCTCGTCAGTACGGTATAGCCAAAGAGAAAGGATGGAACCTCAATGGAGAACTCAACAAAAGGGACCTTAATCAGGGAGACCAACGTCGCCAATTGGAGCTTCAGTGACGACATCCTCGGATTGAGGATTGACGCAACGTCGCGCCGAGGTAACAAGTACACCCCGAGGTACAACCTTAGCCCAGGTACTATGAGGAAAAGGATTATTTGCGGTGATTTCACCGCAAATAATCCTTTGCCTTTGATAAAGTTTGGCACCACAAGCATAGATATTTAAAATCACTGGAGAGTGCAGCGGAAATTGCATCAAAATGATTCAATATGCAATTTTATTAATTCATCAGCCTTGTAAAAAAGACGATAACGATTTGCCCTTAGGAAAAGTCTTATTTCTCGCGTTCTAAGGGTACCTTAACGTACACGTGGTTGAATGGGGTTGAGGGCGAAGTCGTGGCAAAGGAATCGCGTCGTAAAAATTTACATTTTTACACAGTCAGCGCTCAACTCGATCTTCTTACATACATTTTGATTTATTGAATGCCCGCAACTGTTACGGTAGAACACGGCCCCGTTCTGGGCGGCCTGGCTGTTCGCCCTTACTTGAAAAGGGGGAGCGTGTAGGCGAACTGAGGCCGTGCTGAATCCTGCAGAGGACGGCAGTAAAAATAAGACGATCGCGAGCGAGTGAGAGAGAGAGAGGGCGCTCGCGTTGCAGCTTTTATTACCCCGAGACAAATTGCTTATGACTACAAACGTGAGCCGTTTTTTTTTTCTCCCTCATGACAAATTTTGGCTGAAGGGACTCGAAAAGGGTGGACCGTTTAACTTCTTAAAAGGGTTTCTATCAATTTTATAAAATTCCATCAAGACAGGTTTGACGGTGACGGGCCTTTTTTTGCTTGGTTTTTAATTTCGCGGAGAATTAATTAAGAGGCAATTACCGAACGTTTGAGATAAATTTGTTATGTCAAAAATGTACACAGGGAGACAGACAGGCAATGGGCAAAAATGGGAAATTAAAACATTCATAATTTAAAAAAAAAATGAGAAATACTCCCACTGTATATTATATTGTTGTAATATTATATATTTTTCTTCCAGTATTTCACACATCTAGTTTGTTAGAACTTTTCTGGGTTGTAGTACGTCTTTGAAATGAAAACGAATGAAAACGACAGCTTTGAATTTAATAAATTTTACCAAAGTGTTGCACAGATATTTTACCAATGCGAATTTTGCTAGCCAGGGTTTATCTGGTACGATAGATAAGACGTGCGGAGGGTTAATGTAAACACTAGGGAAAGTAACCTAGAGGCTCGAGAAAAGAGGCCAGGCAGTACCATAGACTGGCTCTAGGGGTCTAGTTGTGTGAAATGTGTTGTTGCTGCAGTATTGTAAAGTGGCTCTAGGGGTATAGTTGTGTGGAAAGTATTGTTGTTCTTCTAGAATAATATAGACATGGAGTCATATAACTTGGGCTTGTCGTGGAGACATGGAGTTATATGGCTTGGGCTTGTCGTGGAGACATGGAGTTATATGACTTGGGCTTGTCGAGAATAGTATGACATGGAGTCATATGACTTGGGCTTGTCGTGGAGACATGGAGTCATATGACTTGGGCTTGTCGAGGATAGTATAGACATGGAGTCATATAACTTGGGCTTGTCGTGGAGACATGGAGTTATATGGCTTGGGCTTGTCGAGGATAGTATAGACATGGAGTCATATAACTTGGGCTTGTCGTGGAGACATGGAGTTATATGGCTTGGGCTTGTCGTGGAGACATGGAGTTATATGACTTGGGCTTGTCGAGAATAGTATGACATGGAGTCATATGACTTGGGCTTGTCGTAGAGACATGGAGTCATATGACTTGGGCTTGTCGAGGATAGTATAGACATGGAGTCATATAACTTGGGCTTGTCGTGGAGACATGGAGTTATATGGCTTGGGCTTGTCGAGGATAGTATAGACATGGAGTCATATAACTTGGGCTTGTCGTGGAGACATGGAGTTATATGGCTTGGGCTTGTCGTGGAGACATGGAGTTATATGACTTGGGCTTGTCGAGAATAGTATGACATGGAGTCATATGACTTGGGCTTGTCGTGGAGACATGGAGTCATATGACTTGGGCTTGTCGAGGATAGTATAGACATGGAGTCATATAACTTGGGCTTGTCGTGGAGACATGGAGTTATATGGCTTGGGCTTGT
The DNA here is from genome assembly GCA_963971325.1 of Aphodius granarius. Lineage (NCBI taxonomy): Eukaryota > Metazoa > Arthropoda > Insecta > Coleoptera > Scarabaeidae > Aphodius > Aphodius granarius. The sequence goes on from OZ020226.1 coordinate 20,448,004, forward strand.
CGAGGATAGTATAGACATGGAGTCATATAACTTGGGCTTGTCGTGGAGACATGGAGTTATATGGCTTGGGCTTGTCGTGGAGACATGGAGTTATATGACTTGGGCTTGTCGAGAATAGTATGACATGGAGTCATATGACTTGGGCTTGTCGTGGAGACATGGAGTCATATGACTTGGGCTTGTCGAGGATAGTATAGACATGGAGTCATATAACTTGGGCTTGTCGTGGAGACATGGAGTTATATGGCTTGGGCTTGTCGAGGATAGTATAGACATGGAGTCATATAACTTGGGCTTGTCGTGGAGACATGGAGTTATATGGCTTGGGCTTGTCGTGGAGACATGGAGTTATATGACTTGGGCTTGTCGAGAATAGTATGACATGGAGTCATATGACTTGGGCTTGTCGTGGAGACATGGAGTCATATGACTTGGGCTTGTCGAGAAGAACATAGACATGGAGTCAGACGTATATGACTTGGGCTTGTCTATATTCCTGGGTGCCATAATAGGATATTATGCGGGTTCCCCCATGACTTGCACCGGTATATGGTAGCAATGGCACTGGCTAGTGCATTCCGCTCTGCTTAACTGTGTGTGTAAAGTTCCATCCAGGTTGTGGTTGATTTGGAGTATTATAGGTGTGATAAGATAAATTGTGCAGATGACCAAGCTAGCCTATGAGTCCAAGGAAATAGACGACATGGACTGGAGACTGAAGTCTGGGGATAGGAGTCCCCGGGTAAGTTAACCTTACACTGTAACGTTATCGCTGTTTAAAGAGGGTATTTCTATATTGTTATATGATACGCGGGGGTGTGTAACCGTCCGGTGCCGATCGGGAGAGCCGCGGATTCCTTCCAATAGCGTGATAATCCATTTACCAATGACGTGTCATATCGGTGAGTTATTATCAATCTATTAAGCATGTTGCAGTTTGGTAGCAGATGAACCTGTTTTAGTAATTATGAAAAAATGAAGTGCGGCAAAAATCCAAGCCAACAAATCCGTTTCATTCAATTTTCTTTTCTCTCTGCGTAGGAAGACGCAAGCAAGAACGCAATTATTTAAATAATCGAATTTAGATGCAGTTTGTTGGAACTGTCGAATGCCCGACCGGTTCATTAATTAATTAAAAGTGGAAACATACGGACGGTGAAGACTTTTCATTAATTATATCTACCGGCAGTGGTGCGACAATGGCTTTCCCGTGTACAGAGCGGCGGCCACCGAGTTCCCGGAATTAACCGGTGCATGTACGTCGAGTCGAAACTTTGCAAACACAGCAGAGATAATACATCCGAAATCAACACGGCGAACGGTATCAGGAAACGTTAATTACCGTGTGCATGTTCCCCTTCTCGCCTGGACCTCGTTCCGTTCCTCACCAATCGATAACGCCAACCTCTCCTATGCTCTGAAAATAAAATAAAATGTATTTTAAAATCTACATATTACGAAATATCAAGTGTGATAAGTGATAAGTACTTGTATTGTCTTCAATATAGAATACAACACCCTTCAACCCCTTATAACGCGTTTAAAATTAAATTCTACCTCTAAAGAGAGTCGTAAACTTTTACGAAGCTTGTGTGATTGGCCAGGAAAGCCACATAAAAAGTGGCCATGACGAGCTCGGCCCACACGGTCGAATATGCAATTTGGTCGCGACCGACGTAATGTTCCAAAAGCAGCAGCTAGAGCTACTGACTTCAACGTCGTGAAAAAACTCGCCCCCACCAATGGTTTGGTCCTTCGAGGCGGAGGGTAACTACGACGACGAGGTCTCGTGAAGACGAAAACTTTCATATATGGAACGACACTCCAGAGATATTGAAGTAACTATAACGTTTGCTCATAACTGCGGATTCGAGTTTGAGGACTTTTTCGACGAATTGAGTCGTTCGTCGGTTATGGCTTATATGCACCGACCATATCCGGGGTTCAAGCGCCCCCTGCGACCAAAAAATAATGACACACCGAGGATAGATACTTTGCGAACGGCAAGATCTGTGCCGAAGCGGTAATATAAGTGCGGAATTGGATTTATCCGCTTTCTGCAGTTCGTAGCATATTGGGGCCATATCAATCACACCACAATACACATCTGAGTGCTGATTTTTTTTACTGGAAATAAGGTCGTTATGTGTCCTGGCTATTTATTAAGATTTAAAGATATATAAAAATACAGAAATAGTTGACCTTGTAGTTTGAATTGAGGCTTGCTGGTAGTAGCCACCAGCGGCAGCACTACTTTTGATGGTAAACAGTGTAATGTGGCCACAATGTGGCGGAAAATAAAACGGCCTATTACAATCAAATCGAAGTTAAACTACAGAAACCAACAGACAAGCAAAGCATCTCACTAAGATTGCCACAAAGTTACACAAGATAGGCACTAACGCTTATCAGTTATTGACAAGTGGCTTGTGGCGTTTCCCCCCATAGAAACGTACTTCTATATATATGTTATAAGCCGTTCTCGGAACGTCACAATCTTCTAGCGAAATTAACGGAGAAATGATTTAATACCGCTGTGTGCTACTGACGTAAATCTACTTTGTTCAGTTTCCATCTCTCTCGCGAGTTTGCCGATTTCCTCTGCACCCGAGGTACCAAATTCGCGTTCATTATTGGTATTGAATGCTATTGACGGCAGTCTGTACGTCCTCTAGACGTCGCCGTTGGAATTAATAATCAAATACCTAATTATAATTTGCTATCGTTGATAAAGGATTTAGTATCAATGTAGTATTACCTTTGATCTATTCTGTTATTGTGGGAAGTTCTCTATAATATATGTAGGACGGTGCGGTTTTAAGAAAATAAACGCTTTTACAGAAAACTAACTATATTGTCTATTTGGTATGTACTTATAATAAATATTGAATAAGTAAGCTTGGATGTTGTCTAGGGTCTCTCACTGGTCACTCGGTATCTGTAAATTGAGCACTACGTTAACACGGGCTTTTTGAAAGAGGTTATACGCGCGTCTTACCACCTTGAATAGTCTAACTCGAATCCTCTCTCTTTCTTGGTACGCTCGACTAGTACAGTTTCCCACTCCTCAACCGACGGTTACCGAGAATAGGCGAATCGGTTCCTACATCTCGTCCATCCTGACAGGTATTCGTCTCGAATACACCTTCATCGGTCTCGGGGTTGACCCAGGGCTTCATGTTGTCGGCGCTTGAAGTAGTCTTTCTTGGTCCAGCATGTTCTCCTATCCTGTCCACTTCATATCTATCAGGACCCATTTTCTTCGTTACCCGGTAAGGACCTAGGAACTTGGGCAACAACTTGGAGAGATTTTGAAATTGTGTTCTTCTAATCGCTACCCATTCTCCTTCTTCATAATTTGTTGCTGGTTTTCTCTTCTTGTTGTAGGTCTTTATATTTTCATCCTGTACTTTCTTCATTTGCTGCTTTGCTTCTATTCGCATGTCTTCTCTTTCCTTGACGAATGATTCTATCAGTTCTTCTTCTATTCCAAATGAGAAGTTCTTTTTTCCTTTCAGGATGTCACTTAACGGTTTTGCGATTAGAGCATAATCTTGAATATATTTTCGGAAGTAGCCTGTTAATCCTAGAAAGCTCTGCAATTTCTTCACGGTCGTAGGCTTTGGGAAATTAATAACGGCTGCAACTTTCTCTTTATTAGGTTTTACTACTCCGTTTTCTATTTCGTGTCCCAAAAACACAACGTTAGTCTTCAAAAATTGACATTTCTTCCAATTGAATTCTAGTCCGAAATTTTCAGCTGTTTCAAGAACTTGTTCCAATCTCTCGATAGCTTCATCGGCGTTCTTCGCTGGTATAATCATGTCGTCTATGAACTTTACCACTATGCCTTTTCGAATTAGGTATTTGAAGACATTGGTCACGTTACGTTCAAACACTGCAGGTGAGTTACAAAACCCAAACGGCATTCGCAGGAACTCAAATTGTCCGCTAGGTGTGACAAACGCTGTATATTTAATGCTATCTTCTGCAACAGGTACGTGGAAAAAGCCGTTCTTCAAATCCAACGTTGTAAATATTCTTGCTCCTGATAGCTGATCAATAACGTCTTCGATAATAGGAAGTGGATAACGATCTTTTATTACCTTTCTATTTAGTCTTCTGAAGTCGACGCATATTCGAGTACTCCCGTCTTTCTTCTTAACAAGTACGATTGGGCTGGCATAGTCTGATGTACTTGGCCTTATAATGCCATTTCTGAGCCATTCATCAAGCTGCTTCTCCACTTCGTGCTTTTCCGGAATTGACAACCTTCTCGGATGTTGGTACACAGGTATCTCGTCTTGAAGTATGATCTTTGCTTGAATGTCCATGAGTGGTTCAGTTACTTCTTTCGCCCCGTAATTTTCTATCATACTGGCAACTCTTTCGTAGTATGCTTGGTCTCCTACGTCCAAACAATTGTCGGCGTCAATTAGAAGTATCTCGTTCTCGTTTTCTTCTAAACACTTCTCTGCTTCGGATACTGTTTTACGACTGCTCACTTCAATCTCATCTGTGTTAATAGTCAACGTAACTTCTTCTAAAATAGGTTTTCCAACTATTAGTTCCATAGGTATAGCGTCATCTGGTACTATGTGTACAGCTGTTGTAAAGTAGCACCCATCCACAACCATTCTAGCGTTGAATCGTCCCAAAGTTTTGACTGAATTGCTTCCTATGCCCTTTAGCGTTATTGCGTTCTCTTCGAATTTAGGTGTTCCAATTCGAATATAGCCACTAGCCTTCAGTAGATTCAAATCACTACCGGTATCAAAAAATGCTTGAATTTGGTGGTCGTTCAACTTAACTTGCTTATACCCTGGTAACTGCTCTTTAACTTCGTTGACTAGGTAAGATCCTTTAGTTTCTTCTCGTCTTTCGCTCGTTGGTTTTCTACAGTCTTTGGCAATATGTCCAAAACCATTGCAAGCAAAACATTTCATTCCTCTTCCTTTGTCATGGCAATTTTGTGAGACATGGCCTCTTTTCCCGCAATTAAAACATCTCTCTTCTTTTTTCATATTTTGCTTTCTTGAGTCGCTGTTTTTCACATTTGTTTCTTTCTGATGGCTGCTCTTCTCTGTTGCCTGTTTATTTTTCATCTTTTCATATAATTTCAGCTTTTCTTTAAATTGTTTCAGAGAATGAGTCCCGTACAATATTGCTTTGTTTATTTCATCGTCAACAATGCCATCTATTACGTAGTCGATGAGGGCATCTTCTTCGATACTACCTTGTGCTGCTATTTCCCTCATTCTCAATAGGTACTGTGATAAGGTTTCGTCTCTCCGCTTCTTTCTAGAGCATAACATTTTGTGCAATGCTGCGCTGTTTATTGCTTTTCCAAATTCTTCTTGTAACTTCTTCTTGAATGTAGTCCAAGAGTGTATGCCCTTTTCAGATCTCACGAATAGTAAAGCTTCTCCTTTCAATAACCTTTTTCCATAAATTAGCATTTCTACTTCGGTCCACCCCATCAATGAAGCCGTTTCTTCGAACTCTACAAACCATTTGTCCACTGCACAGGTGTCGCTTCCATCGAATGTACTAACCGTATCTTCCACGTCTTTAAATGTTAATACAAATTTGGGTATGCTCTTCTTTGATGATATTTTACTTCTATTTGTGCTAGCGATTGAATTTGCTACGTCGTCGTTGTCGTCATTATCGCTTTCGTCATTTGAGTTTTTTGCTATGTCGTCATCGTCATCTCTTTTGTCGTCGTTTAGCGTTAGCGGAACCATTTCGTCATTATCGTCGTCGTGGTTGGTTTCGCTTTCGCTCATCAAAAGTTTTACGTCATTCAACTTGGTACATAGCATTTCGACTAATTCTTCTTTGTCATTTGCGTCATTTTCAATGGTCAAAACTTGACAGATTGAATTTAATTCGCCTAAAGTGATGTTACTCGTCGCAAAATCAATTTTCTTCTGTAACTTTTCTTTATCAACGTCTTCAAATTCAAATCCTTTAAATTCGCGTAGTCTTTTGCGATTGTTGCGATCGCCTTCGTTTTCAAATATTAATTTATGGCATGCTTTTATGGCTTTTGTTGAGGCTTTTGTAATATTCTGCCCGATCGGCATAATATTTCCTAAAGTACTGTTCATCTTTTAGTCTTGTAGCAGTTTATTTGCAGAAACCTCTTTGCCAATGCAATATTTGAATAACAATCATGCAACTTATCTTTTTTCCAGTCTTGTTTTTCTTTTCCGTCTTCGTCTTTTAGTCTTGCCGCGTCTCTTATCTCTGTCGAATGGTCAGAACCCTCTTTGATAGTGCCGCCGTGCCGCCACTGTGTCGCGTAGATGTTGTTGACGTTGCCGAACGTCCGTGTGGTGTTCGGTCGCCTGTGTGCTCACGTCTTGCACCGCCCAGTTCTATTTTTAGCACAATAGTTTTAACACCGAATTTAACACAAAATAGTTTTTCAATTTTTTCTAACTGTTCATTAGTAATCGCGTAATGAGTTCACAATCGCGGAGTTCACAATCACGGTCGAGCCGCCATATGTAGGACGGTGCGGTTTTAAGAAAATAAACGCTTTTACAGAAAACTAACTATATTGTCTATTTGGTATGTACTTATAATAAATATTGAATAAGTAAGCTTGGATGTTGTCTAGGGTCTCTCACTGGTCACTCGGTATCTGTAAATTGAGCACTACGTTAACACGGGCTTTTTGAAAGAGGTTATACGCGCGTCTTACCACCTTGAATAGTCTAACTCGAATCCTCTCTCTTTCTTGGTACGCTCGACTAGTACAGTTTCCCACTCCTCAACCGACGGTTACCGAGAATAGGCGAATCGGTTCCTACATATATAATGTCTTACTGAACAGTTTCTTGTCTCTTGAACAGAAACTTTCCGTAAAGTTTATTAAAGTTGAAAATTTTTCTTAGTCGATTCAGTTATAAAGACGGTAGAGGATCGATTCATAATTATTGGTGATTAAAATTAATTGCAATACAGTAATTAAAAATAAGAGAGTTAAGAAAATGAGTGGGAAACTTTACAGGGGAAACGGGAAACTCCCTAGGCGGTGGTGGTGCTTCGTCGGAAACTTTTAATCCCGGCAAAAGTTTGACGATACGTTTTAAAAATTCAGTTATCCCGGACAAAGTGTATTAATTTTCTCATTAGAGGACATTACGCTGAAGTTTCAGGATCCTTCGCGCAGAAACGGGCAACTTTGCCGCTCGCAAGAGTACAAATTTTCCTACTTCTAAGAGGCAGATTTAACTTTATTGCATTTCGGAATAGTGTACCCTGCTTAAAACTTATTTATGTAAATGTTATATATAGTTTTACACTATCTGTTTAAAAACAAGAAAAACAAGACACACTGTGCATCGACCCAATACAAATGTTGTTACCGTTAAAAAAAGAAATCTTTTTTATTTTATCGTGTCGTTTAAACTTAACTGCAATTGCGTAAAGGATTATAAAAATATTTAAATCTAAATTTTAAAGATAGTTTTTTTTTCCTAAGACTAGATGTGTATGATTCTGACCGTAATAATAATATTTGAATTAGATCCCTAATACAATGTTTTGTTGTTTAGCTGTTTTTTGACTGATTCACGCTTTGCCTTGGTACTCTCATAATTCCTAACACCCTGTATATATTTGGAGTTTAATATTCATATAGCGAATGGAAATGTAGAATAAACACGGTATTGCAGGCAAAGTGCACTCTACCGACTAAATTATGTATGCGAATTCACTTATGCCGCAAGAGGAATGAGAGTAGGTATCGAGAATTGTGACAGACGTATATGTAACATGTTATCTGCTCCTGATGCCTTAAGCGACTCCGTGACATGTTTTCGCATGGGAAATTCCCTGTATGCGAACTTAAAAAGGGCCTTCTGATAGAGAGATATGCCGGGAAGGAAGTCACATGCATAATTTCTACCCTCAGCATAATGCCCAGCGCGGGGAGTTCTGGTGCATCTCAGGCCTCAGCCCGCTCCATTCGAAAACTTGATAGACGTCCATAATCGAGTTTGAGGTTAGATGGAACGAAGAATTTTGTCGCAAGAACAAGATTAAGAGAGGAGCAGTCGACATCTGTTAACGTCACAATTAAGCGGTAAATGTTTTCGTCGGCAATCCGGATGCTACTGCCTATCATCATTATCTAACCATGCACAGTTCGGTCCACACCATTCGACCTAATTAGATTTACTGAAGAGACTGAACTCGGAAACAAGTCAACAATTTCGAATTTATTGCGGAATCAAGAACTTGCCAGAACGTAGGTTAGCGCTGTCCTCGTCCTCAGTAATCTGATTTGATTATACTATTTAATCTTAGTTGATTAGTTGATGCCAGTTCTGTAAGAGTCGGAATATTTGCCCAAACGGACGTTATTTAGGAAACGTATCTGACAGATGGTTACCCTAAGATTATGAACGGTCGTAAAAACAAACAAGACATATGCATAAATACAATGGCTTTAGAAATACAGCATAATAAACTGCAACGTTTATGAGTTTATGTCGTTTAAGTAAGGAATTCACTTGTCATCCTTGCAGGATGTTAGTTTTAAAATATTATCCTAGGGCTTTGTTTTGAAACTAGGGTTTTGAAACATACGGCGGTCATTTCTAAGAATTTCTAGCGAAACGTGATCTGAAACGGACCACCGAGAAACGAGTCAACGGTTTTTCTAGGGAGGCGGGACTGGATCCTGATTGGTAGCAGTTTTGGTCCCAATGAATTTTGGGGGTGTTAACTCAAAATTTCTAAGGTTTCCTCGATAGCCGGGGAATAAACAATTGGCAGTTGCTAAGTCAGCTTAAAATCGAAAGGTTCAGTTCTTCTTGCGTCTACTGTGATTGTGCTTTGTGTCGTTGGCTAAGTCCAAAGAATCACCAGCATCCAGTTTGAGAGATCAACCGTTCGAGAGTCTACTTGGTTAACTTTCTTAATCGTCGAGTTCCGACCATTTGCAGATATATATATTCAGGGTCCAGGCAGATCATTCCCAGGCTACAGAGTGCAGTAATTGGCGAATAAAAGGCAGACCGAGGTAGATGAAAGTATCTTGGTGATCGATAAAGGGATAGCAGACGCAAGGTTGTCTTTGAATAATACGTATTTTTTCTGATAAAAGGGCCTCCATCCTAATAAAAACTTGTTAATAGAATCTAAGAGTTTTGTTTTTTTTTAAGGTGTAATTCCTTTCAGTAATTAAGTCATTTTTGTCAAGATTTGTCACTGATTTTTTTGTACACCCGATCTGAAGGGTTTTTTCTAAATATTGTTTGTAAATATATATATTTTGTTGTGGAAAATAAGTCAGTTTTATTTCTTGAACTTCCCAGTTTTGTGAAGTAAAGGTAAAGAGCGGAAGACGAAATAGAATCGTCAAGAAGTAAGAGATACCATTCATTTATTGCAGAAGATAATTCTTTTCAACAAGACACTAGACAAGAATCCACAGTAAATATTGGATTGATTAAATCCCTGGTATATCTAGTCTCAGAACTGGGAATACCACAAACCTGGGAAGTGTGTCGTTAGTTATCATTATCAATTTGTTAATAGACGACACCGTCCCACTTATTACAGTTCAACTCCTTTATTGAATATAACATTCATTAATATAACTTGATTGGTTGTAAAGAACCACATTTATCACTAGGTTTCTCCTAATCAATGAAGACGCCTTATTACTTCCTGATTGATATTCAGTTACATAATATATGAAAACACCAAATTTCACTTAGTTTCTATCCTATAGGTATAAGTAATGCGGACGAAGAAGTTGTTTATAGCTCAGCTCGTAAATAGCAAATACGAATTGCGTAAAAAAGGTTTACTAGGTACTAAATCAAATTCCCATACGAAACATTTTAAAGTACAGTCGTAGTACATGGTAAAATGGGTTTCTACGATCTTGTTAGTGTAGGAAAAAGGGCGCAGAACGAAAGATTTAGGTAACAAATTAAACTAAGGGGAAATGTGACGCGTCGAGGGAAACGATTCGTCGGAAAGTCATCGGTCGTAAAGTTTCGAAAAAGGGCCTTATTTAGGGCCGTAAAAGTGGCAGTAAACGCAGCGCCGTTATATGCGGTAATCAAAAACGCCGGTATCGTTACTTTTTATTGACCCGGGCAATGAATTTTAAAATCTCGATTCCAGTTCACCACGCAAATATAGATATTTTTACGGTCGACAGTTATTTTTCATGCGGCCAATATCTGAAACATCACACTACCGAAAACCGCCATAACAGACAGAAAGCAAAAACTCACCAGTATCGCAAGATACTTTGTTGTAAAGTCTAGTCCAGTAAACTGTTTACAGACACACACAATCGACAAGTAAAAAGTATGTATATAATAAAATTTAACACAACCAAACTTAGCAAATAAACAGAGCAATCGTGGATAAGCTTTATTCTCTCCACTGCCCCGAAAACTTCGGCAATACTTAGTGACGATCTCCTTGCGCCCATTTACCCAAGAACGGGGCATTGTTCTGTGGCTGTGTTCAGCCGCTAATTGCCCAGACAGAAGTTGTCCAGATGGCGCTGGCAACGTCACCTACTGTGTCTCTCCTTTACGACAGTTGTTCGAAACAATGTTGGGGGTGCGCCGCGTCATCAGGTTTTCATTTTTTATGTCCCCGGCGGACAAGTAGGGGTCGTTTTGAGAGCGCTGTTGGTCGCGTTCATTAGGGCCAGAAGTTTGCGTCGTTACTGGAGACACTACATCAACCTGGACGTTGTTGTAATAAATTTTATTCTCGCCTTTGGTCGACAGCGGGGGAGGAACCACCCTCAACCCGGTGACGATGTTTCGCGGCCTGCTCATTTGTTAATGGGACTTTGTTGTACTTGGAAAGTTATCGGTTCTCCAGGTGATTTTGTTTTGTTACGTGCGTTATAATTTATGGTATAAGATCTTCCATTTACTGAATTGTTTGCTGGGTATTTTGGATTTTGGCTTTTGTAACCAGAACAGAGTTTAAGAAATACTATCATAGAATTAAAATACAAATTATATGGTTGCTTTATGTGATTGTGATGTCTATTCATGATTCTTACTCAATTTATTTCATTGCTGTACCCATTCTGTGAGTTAAAATATGGGAAACACGACTTATTATAACATTAGGGCGTTATCATGTTTACATACATACATAGGTACACACAGACATATTTCAGAAATCAATGCAATGACCCAGTCGGAAAGTAAAAACTACGTTCACATGCCAGCTATATAATGCTTGCTTATCCATGACCTGCACAACATATTCCGCATATGTTTACACATTACGCTTGTCCTGGGTTCCTCGACTTTGTCGTCCGCTGCAATGGCTGTAGATGTGGCGGCAGCGGGTAATCTCTTAGGCCAGAGTTTAGCAGCGGTAGTCGAGGAGTGGTTGCAAGCCGACAGTAACACGACGCCATTGTGTGGTTTATTAATTACCCCCAGAGTCTGGCGCGATAATAATGAATTCGCAGTCTGCACGGGTGCAATTCCTCCCAGTAATTACCGTCGTATCCTCTGCTGTACCGTTTCTCTCGAGGTTCATCCCCAAACTCTACCCACACCCCACCGCCTCAACGTCCCAACCCCCTCGTCCCGCTGTGGGCTACCTAGCGAATTAGGCTGTTTAAAATTCATTTTAATTACTTTTTAACTCGAGCGGAGGAACTGCACGTGACGAGGAAAGCTACATAATAAATGAGGGCTTGTGCGGAACTCAGATGAACAAAGTTTGATTTGTGATGGATTGATGTGTAGTTTGTGACTACGTTTTGCAAACCTGATTTTTCCTGTTCTATTTATTGATCAGTTAAATTCAAGAAAATAAAAATTAAGAGAAATTCTGCCTTTGCCCCATTCGATGCGATCTTTCTATTTGATCATTTAACAGATGCCTTTTCCGCTTTTATTTTATTGTCGTTGTTGATACAAAGGTATCGTGTATCTCGTTACCTCGGCAAAATAACGAACTCCGCATCAGTTTTTCCTTTTCTCCTGCTTTATAATGAATGCCTTCAGAGTCCCCCATCAAAGTAAGAATTTTCCATCCCTTATAACGATGTCGTCGCATTTTACGTACCTGGAGATTAATTGAGCCTCAAACAAATCCCGGCCAGTGACGTTATTAGTCTCAAATTACCCGTCTCCAGAGTCAGATTTGTTTGGAATTCGCCCTCACTCCACAGTTTTTTTTCCACCGCTGCTGCGGCTTTTGTTTAAAAATCAATCAATCACCTAGCTGGGGATTACCTACTCGTAATGCCCGATTGTGTTATTTGTGCAGAGCCCTTGATTGGGGTTTTAATTAATTTTGAGGTTCTTTTCTTTACACTAAAGTATCATTTAACGACAATCAAAATGTTTTTGGAAAAGTTAGTGATAGTACGTAATGTTGCCCTTTGATGTGCACGTCTGCTGGCTCCATATACTGTGGTCTGTGGAAAGACATATTTTGGAAAGCGATATTCCTTTTACTAATATTTGTTTTTGAATGTGTCTTATAGTATTATAATTTAAAATTAAATATAAAGTGCGTGTAATAGTAAGAATTTTTGTTGTTATTCTGTACCAAATAAGGAGCAAGTATTTGTTTTAACTATCTTTAAAATTTAGATTTAGATATAAACTGGTAAAAACCAACACAAATTCGAATAAACGTCGATGTGTCTACAATATTTATTTTTATCTACTCAACGAAACACGATAAAAGAAAAATGATTTTTTTTTTCACGGTAACTGGTTGTGTAATGGGTCGGAAACCCATTATTTATTTATTAAGATATGATCAAATTAAGCGAGATATTTGTAAGAACATTCGGGAATGTCAAAGGTTTTTGCTAGGGTTGAACATCTGGTTTAGGATTTGACCGCGTGTTATAAGTTTAAAATTGAAGAGTTGTCATTGGCTAAGAAGAAATGCTTCCGGCTTCCTTTGGGGTCGAGGGATGCAAACGAACAGATCTCGCTCTTCTCATTTCAACCACCGTCATGTAAAGTACACGTTTTTGTGGAGCGTTCTTAGGCGCTTAAGTTTATCCCTGGTAAGTCTTTTCAACTCGTCTCGCATTTCATTGTAAATTAAGTTATTCATATTTCTGCTAAAAGTGTGTCTGTCTAAATCAACTCCTAGGTTTAATTTAAACGTCAATATGTTCAAAGCTTCATTCATTTTTCTATGTAACCTATCAAACGGGATTGTTGATTATTATTGTTAATAGATGTTATTGTTTTGATAAGTGTTTCGTTTCATTTGAGTAGTCTTGCTTTATCAGCCCTTATTAAATGTTAAATACTTAAACGCGTCAGTTAGTAGTCAGAAAATGTGTTCACAAGGTTCAAGAAAAAGAACCCAGTTAGTTTTGCCTTCGAATAAATTGGAAGAGATTTGATGAATTAGAATTTTGACCAGTAATTAAAGCCCTTAAACCGCGCTTGGCCAAATGCTACCATGTAGGGAGTCGCGGTTATTCCCGCCATTTTGACCTCCTACAGTTGTATTGAAAAACCATATTCAATTTTGAAGTCAGATATTTCTGTCCAACATTAGTATTGGGTCGATGCACTGCGCGACGTTTGTTAGCAAAAGTGCGTTTCGGCACTGAGGGGATTATGTTGACAGATTGACAGATTCGTAACGAAGAATGAATATAAATAAAACAGTCGATTTTATATGGAATTTTCCATTATATTAATTTTCCAACCGTTGTATAAAAATCGCTTTTTCAACATGACTTTATAAAAAAAAATAAATAAGTTTACGCCGACAAAACAACGTAACCGAATAAATTAAAAATCACCGGAAGCTCCTGACATCAAGCATTTTTTGTTCATTCCGCCACCGAAAATACACCACACGCTCGTGTTCATAATTTTTGCTTCGCAAAATATACACGGTACGGCCGTAAGCGTCAGTCAGAATCCCGTCAGATATAGGATTAAACATTCATGTAGCTGCTGCCGCTTTTTTTGTGTTTTCTCTCATAACACGGACGACAGCAGAGTCGAGTTATTAAAATGAAGGCGTCCCGTACGCCACTGGCCTCCGGCGCCCTCCCCTATCTCTATTCTATCAGGACGTCCCGGGGCTAAAGCAGTCAGCGACGCGACGCGTTCGAAAATTACGTTAAAAAACGGCCTTTGTTCCATTCATGGTCGAGTCGCCATCTCACGATCGCATCAGAAAACAATTTAACACCAGCAACGCCGTCTATGCGACCGCATACGCAAACACGGTTTTTATAAAGCGCGACAACGAAAGCACGAGTGCCACAGGATGCCACGTGTACACGTATGCACAAAAACTGCATGCTTTGCTATGAGATTTGATGCATGGAGATTGCATGACATTACGCTTTTTAATGTTGGACATGAGGTAGTGTATGAACAGTTTTATAAGTAAAAAAACCCTGCCGAGAGAATTCACCAAATAAGTTTGTTACATGTGCGGTTGTTACGTAGTGACACATCTGAAAAAAAAATACGGAAGAGGTAAAAGCAGCTTACTGCCGCTGTTTTGGATTTAGAATTGGAGATCTGGAAAACCCATGGACAGCTAACATATGCTGTATTTTCTGTTAGATCGGACTTTTAAAGTGGATGAAAGGTAAGCAGAAGAAAATGCTGTTTGCAGTTCCCATGTTGTGGCGAGAGCCTTCCAATCATATAGATGATTGCTATTTTTGCACGATAAGCGTCTCCGAATATTCGAAGAAGGATAAGCACAAAATAAAATATCGAAATTTGCCATCAGCATTGCGACCTATCCCCCATGGGGACAACCATCCTCTCCCAAGTGCGCCATCCACTTCATCATCTTCTATTTTTGACACAGAAGAAATTTCGTCTGTTTAAATAAACTTGCCTGATTTGACAGAGTGTCTGAAATCACTCTGTCAAATCAGGAAAGTCGTGAAGATTCGCCATATGAAGTTTTAGGCACACCTCACCTTATAAACCAGTGCGAACTGAATGATTTGGTTAAAGACTTAGGTTTATCAAAAGAAAAAGCCGAGTTATTGGATTCTAGGCTACTGGAATGGAATCTTTTCACACGAGGTGCGACAGTGTCTACATTTACAAGGCGTAACGAGCCTTTTAAAGCATATTTTAAAATGGAAGGATCTTTACGTGTATGTCACAATGTTGAGGGTCTTATGAACGAGTTTGATATTCCCCACGATCCTTCTGAATGGTGGCTTTTTATCGATTCTTCAAAATACAGCTTAAAAGCAGCACTTTTGCATAAGTAAGGCAAATATAATCTGGAACAATGATTTTTTTTGTATCAAAAAGTTTAAAATTTGTTCGCTTGTGTAATCAATGTCAGAAAAGAAATTCTCCCATAATATTCATCAAAAATAAATCCGTTTGGTGGCAGTTGGAATTGGAAAGGTCACGGGGCAGTTGCGGGAAGCAGTCGGATGGGGTCGCGGAGGCTTTCAGGGCAACATCCGGAGTTATTCGGAACACCATTTTTCACTCCCGGAAAAGTATACAGTGCATGCCGAACTAATATCTCCAGGGGTATAAAGTTCCGCTCCCGTGATTGAACTAAATGAACACAGAATGGGACCGATGTCAGTTGGGATCGACGTATGCGACGGTTTGCGATGCGGCGACATCACGTTGTATCCCCACCACCCCAGACCACTCAATCTGGTATTCCGCAGGGATCAGACCTAGCGCCAGAACTCTACAATAGATCCAAGACACGCGTTTTTCATGTCACCTGAATCCATCGCAATGATCGGACTGAAATTTGGTACACATATTTAGAAGTATCTGGGGACGAACTAGATTGTTTTTAGTGAAAATCTGACAAACGGAAGTGACAAATGTTACATGAAATTTTATGTAACCGTTGTGGCTTCAATGGTGGCTAAAAATAGTGTATATCTTCAGCGGCAGATGTCTAGAATTTCCCTTTGTCCTTTCTATGAGAGTCCATCGTAATTTATTTAATTAATATAAAGAGAAAGTTTCTTCAGCTGTGCGGGTGCCAGCACGGCGCTTAGGGTTGCAGTATTCAAAGGACCATCCCCCATTCTCAAATATTACATGGAATATTGAAAAGCTAATTATAGCCTAGCACTGATTAAAATTCTCCCCGCTATTTTGTTTTAATTAAATTCACCCGGATTCGGTCTTCCTCACAACCCTTTCTGTCCTACAGAGTGAACAATAAAAGATACGGTCGGTCAGATTTCACATTTGCATAGTGTACAGGCTGATACAAATTGAATTCAATGGTCACGGGTATCGCGCTTATTAGATTTCAAGCTAGATAGACGGTTTGTTTAAAATTGTTGCATTATGAATTAGATAGATTTCCGTTTATCGCATACCAGTTATGCTTTAGGTCTTTTTGTATTTCCAAAAGTCCTCAACATTTGCACCCTGATCACGAAATCCATTAAATTCGACATATGATCGACGGGCTTTTAAGAATTCATCTCATTGGCTCGATGACATTTTGATCGGTGAGTGTCTGTGTGATGAATTTACGTCACGGGTCCAAACACTGCCGACTGGACTGGACTAAATGTTTAATCGCAAAAAATGGGTCACTATGGATAATTCAACTCAAGCTATTTACGTTTACAGGTATGGCCAGACTGCTAACAATCAACTGAAAAGCTAGAGAACTTTGCGACAACTAAAGCTTAGTCTGCCTGTTCTAAATTTGTCACAAAAATTCTGTACTGTACCACGTTTAGAACAATGGCATATGTTTC
Organism: Aphodius granarius; assembly: GCA_963971325.1. Classification (NCBI taxonomy): domain Eukaryota; kingdom Metazoa; phylum Arthropoda; class Insecta; order Coleoptera; family Scarabaeidae; genus Aphodius; species Aphodius granarius. The sequence goes on from OZ020226.1 coordinate 20,464,745, forward strand.
TTTTTCATTCCTACAGGAATTCCCAGTCAGCTCTATGTACTGCAACCATAACACACTCCAACAACCCGCGCGTTTGTACATAGCTCTCATTTCCCCGCAGAGTGAGTCTTGTGCAAGTTTTGTAGCATGTCCTCGAGCATGATCCTTAACACTCCCCGCGGGCGGGCAGAATCCAGGTTACCTCATCGCGCGACCGCCACCTCCAGTCCCAAGTCGGCGCATTAAAACATGAAATAATAGCGACACTTTCATTATGTGAAACATTTCGAGTGTGACACTCGTCTGACTGGCGCTCATTACTCCGACTTCTCTCGACGGGCACGCCATCTAGCGGAAAAGGTCGGGGGCCACTTGTAACTCTGGTCCCGAGGCACTCCCGCCCCATGCGCCGCCAAGTGGGGAAGCCAGGGCAACCATTTGTACTCGTTCTAATTAAAAGTTTTGCAGTAGATCTTCAACAGTTCGTTACACCTCACATCTTCTATACCATCAATCCGAACTACGGTAACACCTAACCTTACCCCGACTGACTTATTTAATAGTTCTGCACGGGATATATATAGGGGTTTAGTTTACCTGGATTACTTCCTCTCTAACAGCGCAATCTTGAGCAATCGGAAGTCTAATACATTAAATGTTGACAACAAGACAAATACCTGTTGGAATTAGCTTTACTGTAAGGTGACTGTTGGAACTTGTATATCGCTAAATGTGGCTAAAAATTCCAGTCAACCGACAAAGTAATTAACCGGACGTTTAAATAAATCCAATTTTCGCATGTCATACAAACAAAAACGCGTGTCCGCGGACCTGTAATCGAATCGACAACCCGTTCACGTATTCCGTGTATTGTCAACGATGGCCCACCACCACACCGACCGTGGTGATGATGGTGGCTACAGAGAAGGGCTGTACATCGGTCACATGCTATATATGTCCGAAATATGGTCACAGACTGACGTGACAAGCTTGTCGTTGTTGCGTACGCGTCGCTATTCCACGATCTCGAATAGGCATTACGGATCCAAATCTAGTTTAATGCAAAACCATTGCCATGTAAAACGCAAATCGTGCCATTGTGCGCAAATATAACGAAGCGTTCATCATGCAGATAACTGATCTGAACACGTTTCTGTAGTTCTGGAAATATCATATCAGTTCGGACATTTGACAAATATTGCATTGTTGACCGTTCCATAAAGTATTGCAATGGGAAAATTATGTATATGTACTATGGAATCTGTTTGTACAATGTGTTCATAATGGTATTTACATGCCAATCGGTCTCTAGTAGATGTAAGTTCTGTGATGTGACCAGGGACGGATTAAGCCATATAGAGGCCCCTAGGCAATGCAAGCCTCGGGGCCTCTGTCTTCTTAGGTATGTATGTAGGTAGGTCGCGGGCCCCTAGGCTGTGGGCCCCTAGGAGACTGTGGGCCCCTAGGCAGTTGCCTGCATTGCCTTATGGATAATACGGCCCTGGATGTGACAGCTGATAAAGCTTAATTAGCCGCTAGTTGCTGGTGCTGCTAGCAGCAACAGCAGGCAGCGGCTATTACATAATATTTGCATAAAATGCATAAACAAGAATAATCCAGGTTATTCAATTTTGAAGAAATATTTAAATTTATTATTTAAAAAAATTATAAATCACATATTTATAATTTTATATTATTAGTTATACATTTAACAAAAGTAATGAATTGTTGCTTTAAGTTATTTATTATAATCGACGATTGGTATATTCTGCAATACCCACATTTGTCCTGACCCAGCAGCGCAAGCTCTAAATAGCGGCTGCTGAGTGATGACACTATGCTGGTTGAGAGCGGCTAATAATCTACAGTAAGCAGCAAATACTAAAACAGCGTCAGTGTGACCACCCCACATTTTGCATTCCAATCAACGTTGCAGCATAATTTTTCGGCCGGCGACTGTTCATTATGTGATTAGTGTTTTAACAACTGTATCGTTTAAAGACTTCTTTAAATATTCGGAGAATATTACCTCGCATAATTTTTGTGAAACACATTTCAAAAATACATAATTTCCTGAGTTAACATTCATGCTGGTTGCTGTAAAAGTTAAACAAGCGCTGGTGGGCTGGCTGCTGCTAAACTCACTCGCCAACTGGTCAAACAGTGTTGCTGAGTAGTCACACTATGCTGTTAGCAGCGAGTAGCAAACAGCACGCTACTAAAACAGCCTAGTGTAACCATAGCATTAGCGTTGAGTACCGGGGTAAGAGGTAATAGCTTACGCTTTCTTCGATTATCTATTGAGTGCTTGCGTGCTGAAAATAAATAATTTCACTATTCAAAGGAACATTTATTCTTAGGCAAAATTAAAAACGGAAATGCCCGACCTAAAATATGTAAATTAGTTTATGTAATTAATTAATAAATTCACACCTTATGAGGTGAGCCCCTAATTTCGCAAACATCGGTATACTTTTGAGACTATATCTCGTTGATCCATTGCTCAATTTTAACAAAACTAACACCAATCGATACTCCATATCCTCAAATAGAAATCTGAAAATGCCCGGCCGCAGATCCGAAGGCTGTGTGCTTATTTCACATAGGTAAATTGATACCAGCTCATCATCCAGTGTATACCAATTTACGGATGATGGGACGAACAATTTGTGCTATGCAAGCGTTCATAGAGGCAGTCTGACAGTAGCCGCGACCTTAGTCATTAAACTTTCTCCTGTTCAAAATATTTTTAGGGCACCTATATAGAGCCTACCTATCCATCACACTTTGCAATTATTCAGATTCATGCTAACGTGCCACAAATATTTCCTGAAGTATTGCAAAGCCTCGTTCGATTGAAAGAAGCTCTATCAAAGAAGGGGCGAGCCTCCTATTCTCGCGGAAAACGTCAATGGCGGGGCCATATAATCCCCATAAGCCGGATCTGGGGTTTTCTCGATCATTTACTTTTACGGTCGGGAATTTTCGTAGAAAAAATAAACGGAGTCGCGCGATATGAAAGCGATGAACCGCGGAATTCAATTTTCCATTGACACTCATCTGTCTTCCGGCCTGCGACACCCCCTCACCCGCATTCAGCTTGCGGAAAACGATTGCCGAAGCGGAGTACGCCGTTTCACCATAACACGGTTTAACTTTTACTGCAAATAGGTTCAACGTTAAGTGGTTTAATATGGTATTTGAAAGTTTGAACCGTGGCCGTGGACACGGAATCCGCTATTTATCTAGAGATGGAAACCATAAAACTAAGTCGACCATTTTGATTACACTTTTTTATGGTGGTGGTGGATTCTGGAACTACTACTTCCAGAATAGGCAAGATTATGGATGTAGGTAATAAGAATTGAATCCAACAGGATTCAATAAATTGGAACTCAATGAATTGGTCGCTAATGATGCGATGTTAAAATACTAAGGACGAGAATTAGTCTGAACTGATTTTCCACTTCAATTATATAAGGGATAATAGATTTAGAGCTACTGACCATATAATTGTTTACAATAGGTGATATATCAAAGGACAAAGTTACGGAAAATATTGTAAGAAAAGGTGCATAAAGTGCACGAGGCAAGCAGTGGTTTTTAAAATGATTGATGTATTCGATCATGTTAATCTTTGGAACTAGTTTGCCACAAGCAAGGTCAGACATTTGGATGAATTCTGTTAGAAATTGAAGAGTTGTAAATCAAAAGGGTCTAAGTACCATTTTTATGTTTTTTGAAGTTTTTGTGTCAATAGGTTCTACACAGGCCACCCTCAGTAACAATCAAAAGGATCTATGTCAATATAAATTCGGGTTTAGTCCGTACAACGGTCAAAAGATGGCATGGCATGGCAAAAAGAGCCATGCGTTGTCTTTAAGACGCTTATCCATCAGTTCACAGTATTCATCAAAGCACTGCATACACAAAGAGATAAGCTAGAAGACCTAAAGATCATAATGGAGTACTTGCCAGGCGAAGCTAAACACTTTAATTCGGACCTTATCCGAGAGTTTACTTAATAGTGAATTGTCTTAATAAAGTTTTTATTTACATAACCAATAAACAAATACCTTGTATTTTTGTTAATATACCTTTCTTATTAAAGTATAGTAGCGTACCTGACGCTTAATTTGGTAAAATCCGTGATTTATGATTTCTAAATTTCCGGGAGGAAACCGCGTCAATGACGATAAAGTTGTCAACGTTTCGCACTCTGTTGCAAGAGGCATCTTCAGGACGTAACAGTAAGAGAGCTACGACGGGAAGAGAAGAGATGAGATTCTCTTCGTAGCTGTCTTACTGTTACGTCCTGAAGATGCCTCTTGCAACATGTGTGCAAAACGTTGACAACTTTATCGTCATTGACGCGGTTTCCACCCGGAAATCTAGAACTCAGTAATTCGGACCGTGGTCTCCGATTAAATATACCTGATTCATGTTTGAAATAATAAGATGTGGCACATAGCCCGTGGGTAGGTTCTAATGTCAGTTGGACCGTTTTGATTATCTCGGCTGATGGTACTTAGTATACTACCATTTTGAAATTCTATATAAAGTTTGTCAGTTTCCTCGAAACTAAATATTTGGTACTTATTATACCCTTTTGATTTACAACTCTTCAATTTGAGAGGCATGACTGATAAATATATATTATTAAATAAATTCCTCAAGGCTTAGAGATCATTTAGGTCAAACCTCTACCAGATCTTAGATTTATCCGATATAATCTACTGGGAAATTACAGCAGTGAGTCCGTCTGTAAGGTCTTTCGCTTTGTAGACGCAATACCAATATTTGCTGGAGTATTACTTTTTTAAGCGCGCAGTAGGAGATGTAAGGGGATATTTTTTGAGCAACCGTACTCTGTCTCAGCCGGGCAAACAATATTAAATAGAACGTGTTCAAACTCAACTCACGGATTGTTTACACAGCGAATGCAAAATGAAGAGACGTGCTCCCGCATAAAATAGTTCTGTCAAAATATACGACATCGCCGACACGAACCAACATAGCGTACACACAATTTTTGTTTTTACAAGAACAATTTCGATTCTAAATTTCTGCGGTGAAGCATCGAAACCTTAGGTTATAATTGACGGTTTTTTTTCTATGAATCTATAACAAATTAACAAAAATAAAGAACAGCGTTTGTAGACCTCCAGGCTTGAGATCCAACTCCCTAAAGATGTTTTTCTTGGGGATGAAAGTCCCTGCGGTCGAATCAGGTTATTCACTGCCGATAAATATTCAATGCGCGTTACCGATATCCATCATTTTTGCTTTCGGATGCGGCTACAGCACCCTCTCGCGTCGGGGGGTGGAATTTCATTCGGCGGAATAAAATCCGCCAGATGAGTTTTCAATTTCAGCCTAATGACGTTGCCGATCGGTTCGAAACCGTGAAAATAATACCGCGCGCTAACGAGGAAGAAGGAACTGTGCGGATAAATTATTCATTGAAATCTACTTTGCGATGGCGGAGGCGGCAGCAGCGGCGGCGGTGGCGGCTATACGGCCGCCCCCGGCCCACCACTTTGTACGGGAATCATGTAGTCCGCATTTCTTCCGGCGATTCGGCGAGCTCGCGTTTGTTCAAGCACTTTTCTTTCTCCTTTTATTACCAGCAATGGGAATTAATCATCTCTACATACATATCAGATCGAAATTGGAGTTTCGTTATGCTGCAAATGCAGAATACGCCCAAGGCTTATAATTGGTAATCGAACATATATACGAAGATACGTATCATGTACATATCAATATTTTTCTGTCGACGACGCGACGCACAGAGGTGGAAATTGACAATTTAGATCCCACGAATCTCGCCGATTGTGATAAAAAATAATCTTGATTTTTTGGCGTACTTTGATATGGAAATAGCACGACGTTTCTTGTAAATATAGTATAACATTTTAATTAGTTGGATTGAAACCTTATGTATTCACCTATATTCAGTTTGATATATTTTTAAATTTGCCGCTGAAACTTGCATATAATGATGTTACATAATATTTTTAGATGCTGTGATCGCATACCGGCGAGTTCTGTTCGACATGTGGCAAAAAGAAAACGGTATAAGCGACAAAAATCAGCAGCATCCTCATACGTTATCGATATATTTGCAGGAAAGACATACAGTACGGACGAAAAATCGGAGATAAAACTAAAAATTAACAATTTTAATAGCAAGCTTTCAAAAAAATGACTGTCTGACTGTCATCGCTCATTAAAATTTTTTGTATTCATCACTAATTAAGTATACGTGTGCCAAAAAGAACATAAGAATACTTTTCAACGAGTAGATCGGCGTTAATTAATACACAAGAAGTATAATTTCATCTAGAAAGAAGCAGGGCGGATATGGTTTTAGTTTTTCCTGACCAGCGACAAAGAATTATGTGGGTGTGATATGAATATGATTAGTGCACCTGTTTTATAACTGCTCATGCATTAAATAGATCGTATAGTTCTATAATGACTTATCATGAAGCATTATAAGGGAAATGACAGCTAATCGGATGTTATGTAGACTATATGGATGTATTTTTATCAAAATATAGGACACACATCAGAAAAATAATGCAGAGAAATGTGACAGTTGATTTTGTAGGTTGAACATTGTGTCCCATTTCTCATAATGGGACATGATTTTGCAACTGGAATTAATTCTATGGTACTTACTGCAATTTCTATGAAATTCATAAATAGATGGCAGAAGTTTTTAGGTACATACCTGTAAAAGAAACAAAATTAAATCAATTAAAAAATTGTAACACAACGAATGAAATTCGCATTTTTGTCCCAAAAGCAATGTGGTTGGACAAAACTGCAAAAAAATTGAATAAATACTGTTTTATATACTTCTGACTCTTTAATCTCTTCAATTTCAAAAAGCAACATTCACAGTATTAACAATCTTTTGCTGAACACATCTGTTGATGTTACTGGCGAAGACATTATCTTACATGATGAACAGTATGAATATGAGAGCGTTCATCATCTGACATGATGAACAAATATGAATATGAGAGCTAGGAAAATTGATTTATACAATTTTTGTTATCATTACTCTAAAATGTACTACATATTTTATGGACCAGCCTGTAAAGAGAAAAATAATTTTAAGATGACTTCTTTCGCTTTCCACTTGTAAGAAAATTTAATTGATTTAATACTATCTTTAAGAAACCATGTACCATCTTTCGACATCGCACTTTTGGAACTCTAATACCAGTTTTGCACAATTAGATCATTCTTTTCGACCAGTGTGCGATGGCTTGAAAAAGCGACAATGAGTTTTATGCTAGGGGTACACTTGTTTTAAATGGACGCAACTAGACCACCGTTTTCTACGATGTTTTCACCGCCCGAATTATTATAATTTATGGCTATAAGATGTTTTCAACGTTCAACTTAATAAGCAGTTTACCACTCTTTTCTGTATAATATATATTGCTCTCGGTGTGAATCACTAAAAGGACAAAGCCCAGAACGTAGAGAAGTATATTTAATTAAAAGAAATTCATGGCAATCCTCGGTGAATGGGAATGGTGGTGTCAAAAGCAGTGGCGGAAGGAGAAAAAAATTAATCCATCTGGCAGGAAGGCAACGGGAGTTGAGTGGTTTCCCATCAGAAACATAAAGGATTCCATTGTCGGTAACCGCTAGACGCGTTCTAAGCGTCCACAAAAGAATGTGACTTTCATATCCGTTCACATTAGATTAAGGAACTGATTCTTTCGCCTTCCTGGACGACTTGCGTCACCCAGAACCGAACCGAAACCGTTCTTTCTTCCACTCTCTTCCAATAGCTACTTTTTTCTTTCTTTTCTCCACCCCGCCTTCGAAGGAAAACTACTTTATTGGAACGCTTACCGACTAGAGCGTATTTTATAGCATCTCAGGGCAACTGCTCCAAAGGACCACGGTAATTCGTTCCCATTCTGAGACCCGCGTCTTTTTCCTGTATAATAATCGACGTACGAGATGGGACGTCACATCTCCCTCCCCCCCTTTAATTTACGACGTCTGTCGGAGATCATTAACGAATCGGGACGAGCGCCACTCCTGCCAACCCACACGGAGGATCGTATATTTTCATTCAGAGTTTAATTGTTTCCTTTTTGCAAGATTGTTGTGCTCTCCTACATCGAATGCCGAGATTTGTGGCCTCAATTCAGGATACTATAATGAAATTCGAACGCAACAAATTTCCTACAGGGAATTACGTGTTGTAGTATTGAAAAATTCTAGGTCTTCTTATTGTAGATTCACAGAAACAGATAATATTTGTTGTTCTGTTGTTAGCTACTTATGTTAGTTAATATCGCTAGATAATAATCTCAAACTAATTATTAGGATGTAATTTTATGTGTATGGTGAAGTTTATCAAAAACAAAATTGTAGCAAATCATTTGGATCGTCAGTAAATTATTGATGTACATTTTTGGTAATATATACCACCCATTGTTGGTAGTGTGTTGTATTTATGTAATTAATTGACTTGTGAAGGTATTGGGCGTAGGACCGTTCTGTGTATTTATGCAACTGGTTAGCTGCAACAAACAATTACGTCAATGTAAACAATAGTTTGATGTGCTGAGGCTGCCAACATGCAGTTAGGGTTAGGTTGACCTCAGTAGATAAGCTGTTTGTCAATATTGTACTATCTATATAATTATCCAGTGTCAATATAAAATATAATCAATATGTTAATAATAGTAACAAAACAGGAACTGTAAAATGTACAGGATATTTCACGCAAGTCTTCCTTAGAACTTAGGTTCTGGTACTCCTACGTCTTTATAATTCAGAATATAAAGGTCGTTGATGTCTTAAAATACGCAGAGTCTAATACATAAGCGCCCAAAAAGATCCAATAAGTCAGCCAGTTGCGTGGAAATTTATGAAAACCTAGCCAAAGTACCAAAATGGACTTCCAGCTTCTTCCAATCATCAACCGCGACCTCCACCGTCTAATTTAACAATTCCGCCATAATAACCCAACGATAATTTGATAAATTCTCTCTAAACGTAAGGATGTGGGTCTCATCAACTCAAGGGTGGATGATGTCTGGCATCCGTGCGTCCCTTGGAGTCTTTACGCTGCCAGTCGACGTCTTGTTACAGCAATTTGTGACCGGGGGCGGTTGCGACGGCGGTACTGTGCTGGTAGAAGAAGCTTCTTCCCTTGATGATGCCGTCTCTGATCTCCCCGGACCCGCAAATTAGAAATTACTTTATAATGAACGTAATATGACACCGCAAATATTGTCGACGCGAATTTCATTCTACCCCGCTAAATTATTCATCGAGCGCCGCGGCGACCGCGTCGCGGTCCTTGATAAGAAAATGTTCTTCCAGTGACGACGACGACGGCGACGTGGCGTCCTTTACATAGTCTAAGTGCCCTCGCCGTGTCTGTCGTGTTGTCCTCTTTTGTTAATTTTATGCATGAAATGTTACTCTTCGTGTAATATTTTTTTAAAGATGTTTTCTGCTTAATTTTGATAAAAGCAAGAAAGCAACAACAATCGTGCTATTGCCTATTATGCCAAGAGAAGTACTCTTATTTGACATTCGTTTTCTCGCGAAAATCTACTCCGAACAAATCAATAAAGTTTTTAATTAAGAAGAGCTTTTTGATTCAAAACTCACAAATTTCCCCTTTGAAGCGACAAAATTTTGTTTCTAAATAAAACTATATTGGATAGCTTTAAATGTTCTTATGAGTTCTATTAAGAAAATAGTGTTTTGCATTGAAAAATTCTATATATTCAAATAAAAAGAACCAGCGGTTAGCACTCGTGTGCGTGTTATACGGGGTGGTCGGGCTTTGATATACGCTTGATTGTATTGTGACTTATCCTTATCAGTTATCACATGTGATAATAGATAGCGTGGATGATTTTTTAATATCAATCTGATTAGATCATTTGATACCGACATTTGACAGTAAGTATGTACATGTTACGGTTAAAGTGATAAATGTGGTTTGTATTAATAATTACCGGCTATTATTAATAATAACTGCATCATTAGGTCAATGTGATTAGAAACACTTAAATAATCACATGGACCGGCTATTATTAATAATTTCCTAACGGGCACGGTAAAAGTGATAAAAATGTTACTTTTTACAAAAGATCTTTTGTATACAGTCTTCAAAGAAGTTACCTAAGTTATTTTGATTACTATGTAAGCTATTACATTTCTTTACTCGATGCAAATCATCAGTACGGCTACCCCAATGACCAAAATTACGAATAATACAAAACATTGATAATACAGAATGTTTTTTTGTCTCCCTTGTACTTTAGAAACTACTGGATATAATTGGTAATGATATTTGGTATACACCCAAGGACGGCTCAATGACGAAAACATAAAAAAGAACAGTTTATACAGAGTGTTCAAAAAAGTTAACCATTTTATTATCAATAACACCCATTTTTATAGTTAATGCATGTGGATAGTTTTTTTGTAAATGTACAATTACAATTTATTAAGTAGGTAAATTCTCAAATCCTAATTATCTTGAAATGTTGCGCATTTTATAAAAAAATTTTCAATGCAAATATGTACATGCAAGAACTAGACTAGTTTACATAGATGTTTTTACATAAATTGCACCGCACAAATGATGCAAACATTTTTGTATGGTTCTGTTCCTAACACGGTATTTTTACTTTTGGTGTTTGACAATAATTTTATAAATAAAAGATTAAACATGGTAACAACTTGCCTCAATCTTCCCTACATTAGTATGTCCATTACCTATACCTACCCTAAGTATATCTAATATCTCACAGATATATTTATTATAAAAGTGTTTATCACCAACAAAAAAATACAAAAAAACAAAAGAAGATGACGTCCTATTGTTACAAACTTTATTTCGTTTTATTTTTACAATATAAATGTGTCATTGTTGTACTACCACAAAAAATAAAGGTCTAGAAGGACTTTTGTATTCAAAATTAAATATAAAACATTTTTTAAAGTTTTGTATTAAAAAGATAATAAAGTTACAAATAAAAAATTTTTTTTTGCCACGAGTTGCAAAATGCAGAAGCACTACGTACGTTTGCACTGGTAAAATAATACAAACCGAGTTTCTAATTTATTACTGACTTTGCTTTTAAGAATTGCGCAAATAAGCATGACCCAAAGATTTACACACTCGTGCATGCAATTAGTGTGGATTGGCATTTTTTAGTCTCGTTTTGATAATCTTCCTTATTTTAGTCATGAGTAGTAACTCAATAAGTTAGTCAGGACTAATGTCACTAAATGCCCAACACTGAAAACCCAGTGAATAGATTCGTTGTGTGGCGATTATGTAGATACTAACAGAATTTCAAATCTGAGGCTCTATTATATTGTAGCATCACCTTAATGCAATATCGAACTAAAATATATCACATTGACCACAGCATGCTGGAAATTATTAATAATAGCCGGTTCATGTGATAAATTCTTCACTTTAACCTCGCCACTTGGCTATTACAATAAATAAATACAATAAATCCAATAAATCCACCAGAGGTATTATTTTTTATTTTTATAATAAATTACTGTATTGGTATATATGAAGCCCCTTTTTTACCCCTTTGCAGCAGCGGTAAAAATCAATACAATATTATGTTGAATGTAAATTACTATTCCTTACTTTGAATAATTGATCGTATTTCATTTAAAATGACAGTTACTTGCAGTGGGAATAAAATACTCTATTCAGAACATAGAAGGTCTCTTTAATCCATCGAATGGTTGAAATAAAACAACATTAATTTGATCGAAATATTCAAATATTTGAAGTAATACTAGAAAGTTTCATTCAAAACTACATATAGTCCTTTGTAGTTGATGACTGTTTGGTGTGACTTAATAATTTACTCATTGCAACTAAATTTATCTTGAGTCGAGCACTTAACCCGCTTCTACTGAGAAAATTTTGTCTTGGCTGAAGTGGATAGTTATTTTGAGGATATGGAAATCAACCGTTGTTTTGATTCAAACTAATGAACTTTTCTAAAAAATCATTGCTATGCATTCAGGAGAGCTTAGTAAAATATAATACTGCTTCCTAACTGATACACATGTATAAAGCTAGCTTTAGACAAGAATTCGATCGCTTTATTTCATATAATTCGTCAAATGACAAAGAATGTCATCAAGAACGATCTAACCTAGATGGCTAGATATGTGATTGATGGCATCCCCGGTATATGGAGGACGTAGCCGTTAGTTTTAAAGTGGATATAACTATTTGTTTTCCTCGTTGGAAATTTTAATTAAACTCTTGAGAACGTCGCCGGGCGATAAATTCCAACAGATTGCTACAAGTTGGCAGGCGTCGCAGTATAACTAACTGTCTATTGTTCTTCTCCTTCGCGAGGACCGCCCTCCATCCTCTGAAAATTATCCCCACCCCACTACCATACTTCCTTCCGTCTCCGTTCCTTAACGGTTCCACTGTCTGAGACTGAGTTACGGCCTTCTTATAAATAATAAACCTATATATTACTTTCGAGTAGTGGTGCACCGGACGCCCTGGTTTATGGTTGCCAACCCAACCCAATCCACCCATAAGAGGGTTCCTAGTATTCTTTCGCGGTTTTTACCCTGCGGCTGTTGTCGGTCGCGCGGGGGTTCCGTATTTATGTCGCAGTGAGAGGCGGCATGTTTATCACTACTACACAAAGTTCCGCAATGTCCCGGCCACCGTTCGTCGCTCGTAAAGATCCCTCACTCGATATTTTATATTCGCAGTTGATAAACAGATAAATCGGGACTTTTGAAACTGTCGTTTATGCGCCCGCTTATTGCTATCGCCCATCCCCCCACGCCGCCGACACGATTTCGACGATTGAAACCGTCGGGAAAATTGTTTACATCTTAACTTTACAATACACGTTATTTATGCTAGGAAACTCTGTTCGAAAGATCGGTGAAATGAATAGGAAAAAGCAGTTATGTCAGAAGAGAGTTTTTATCAAAAAATGTGACGTAAAGGAGTTAATTAACTGTAATACTCACCAATTGCAGCTTTTCTCTTGGATGGTTAATCCTAGAATCAGAAAATTTGTATTACTATTTGTATTACTCTATATAGTCTATATTAATTAGAAATGATTTTCCTGCTAATAGCATTTTAATAAAATAATATACTTTAAGAATAACTGGTAATGTTTTCTTAAAATTTAGAGAACGCCAAGTACCATATGGCCCTTTCCATTCTAAATAAATTTATTCAATTAATTTAGACGTACTGAATTAAAGGATAAAGAAGTAGTTATCCTGGCAAATCGATATTGGGACTAGCAAACGACGTAACAATCTTATTTCGATCGTCCGCCGACAAATTTGCCAAATTATCTCTAAATTTGGATCGGCTAGAGCTCGTGCTGGCTTTGGAATAGAACGAGACGAAGATTCCTCGTTGCCAGAGCTTGTTATACATCTAACGAATACAACCCTTTCAATTTGGTTGCGATGCGGCTGGCGCTCGTCGAGGTCTTTGAGTCGACCGACGGATCCCAGTAATCGAGCAATTCTTTAGATTTGGCTTTCACGGATCGGATGAGGGTGAAGTGTACCAGCGTGACGGCGGCGGCAGGGTGGCAGAGGGCGGGCGGCGGAGGCTCTCCCTCTCCTCTCCTTTTTATTTAGAACGGCCGATTTATAGTCGACGAGTACGGGCACGGGATCTTCGAAAAGCCCGAATCCCCGAACACCATTATCTCGAGATCTCTTTTTATTCCCGCTTTGGTATCCCGTTACGGCCCGGGCCCGGCCATCATAAATAATAAATGACGCTTTCTGATCACGTAACTGATACCGGAACATCCATAAGTGTCGAATCATCAGAAATACCTCAGCCTACCGCTTAATACATAAAAAAATATTACTAGATTTTAACCAACTTGACCTGATTTAAGAAATACATAGTTCAACACACTTCTCTATAATTACTACCTAAAAAGTTAAAAAGAAAGTCAAATTACTTTGAATGAAAACAATAGTTGATTTCCATATCCACGAATTAACTATCCACTTCAGCCAAGACAATTTTTTTTCAGTAGAAGCGGGTTAAGTGCTTGATTCAAGATAAATTTAGTTGAAATGAGTAAATTATTAAGTCACACCAAACAGTCCTCAACTACAAAGCTATATATGTAGTTTTGAATGAAACTTTGTAGTATTACTTCAAACTAGTATAGATACTAGCTCTGTGTATAAGTCAAAATTTTCGATTTTAGTTATTGGGCATTCTAGAAATATGGGTTAAGGCTTCCCACCTGTCCACATTCGCAATATGGACATTTTAGGATACATTTTAGGTTATCTGCTATCTGTTACTGTTGTTACGAATGTCCGGCAGGGGGCGTTTCGGGTTTGACGTTACTGTGGTAATAGCAGCAAAACACGGGTCGACAAAAATCGATTTTTTTGGATCGAAAATTGTTTTTAAGGCCGTTTTTTTGCTCAAAACTCTTTGCGAAGGGTATTTAGAGGGATCTTATCGTAAGACATGAGAGCGAGCGGCTTTTATAAGGTCGGCAGGAACGGATAAAAAATGTAAATTTTTGACGTTCATCGATCCGCTTGTCGGAATTTCTAGACGTCACGTGACATTTTCTCGAGGTTCGCCTTCACCCGAAGAGGTGCAAAAACGTGATTTTTTTTCAAAATTGACGCATTTAATTTACAAAATATCGCGCAGTCCACGCGGAATTGTGTCCTTTTTTCAATTCGAGCGTCAAAAGTAATATCGAAAAGCCCAATTTTGCAGCTACTCGATGGCAAATGTCGGCGAAAATGGGCGATTCCGTTGAACGCGCCCTACACTTGAAAGTTCGCAATTACTATAGGTAGATAGATAGTTGCAATTCAATGGTTATTTTTATTAGAATATATAGAATTTTTCAATGCAAAATTATATTTTATATTCTTAAAAGAAACCATAAGAACATTTAAAGCTATCCAACATAGTTTTATTTGGAAACAAAATCTTGTCGCTTCAAAGGAGAAATTTGTGAGTTTTGAATCAATCCCAAAACACTCTCTGTGTGTAAATTTTTCGCTTCCGCGCTTTCGTCCGAAGACGAACTATTTTGACAGCTTCCATAGTACATATAATAGACAGTTTCATATACAATGAATTGATTATGGCTGTTGAGATCTTCACAATACTAATTAAGTAAGGTATTGACGCTTACGTGTCTCGCCGTTCTTTGAGTGGGAAATCGGGCGTTTCGCACATATACGAGTCTGTTTGCTTTCCTCTCGCGCATCTTATTAGCCCGAGGCTCCTTTGATCAAAACGAGGAGCCGAGTGATTAAGGAGTCAAGGGGCATGCGATATTAACTTGCCAGGCCCGAGCGAACTCCACTTTCAAGTGCGCGGAAGTGCGCTCGCAACTTGTTTCTTTAGATATGCCGTATTAATGTTGCCACTTGACGTGCTGCCGCTAAATACGCCGCTACACACCTACTGCAGAATCCTTTGATAACCCCCTGGAGCGCATCTATGGCTTTAAGCGACCCTTAGACGTATTACCATAACAATAGAGTATAGGAACAAAAACTTCACTTAGTACACATGTAGGAGGTCAAAATGACGGGAACAACCGCGACTCCCTAACATGGTAGCATTTTGGCCAAGCGCGGTTTAAGGGCTTTAATTACTGGTCAAAATTCTAATTCATCAAATCTCTTCCAATTTATTCGAAGGCAAAACTAACTGGGTTCTTTTTCTTGAACCATGTGAACACATTTTCTGACTACTAACTGACGCGTTTAAGTATTTAACATTTAATAAAGGCTGATAAAGCAAGACTACTCAAATGAAACGAAACACTTATCAAAACAATAACATCTATTAACAATAATAATCAACAATTCCGTTTGATAGGTTACATAGAAAAATGAATGAAGCTTTGAACATATTGACGTTTAAATTAAACCTAGGAGTTGATTTAGACACACACTTTTAGCAGAAATATGAATAGTTTAATTTACAATGAAATGCGAGACGAGTTGAAAAGACTTACCAGGGATAAACTTAAGCGCCTAAGAACGCTCCACAAAAACGTGTACTTTACATGACGGTGGTTGAAATGAGAAGAGACAAAGATCTGTTCGTTTGCATCCCTTGACCCCACGGGAAGCCGGAAGCATTTCTTCTTAGCCAATGGCAACACTTCAAATTTAAACTTATAAACACGCGGTCAAATCCTAAACCAGATGTTCAACTGAACACCAAAACTTCGATATTCTCGAACATTCTACCCTGTGTACATCGCGCTTAATTTGATCATATCTTAATAAATAAATAATGGGTTTCCGACCCATTACACACAGAGCGAAAAATTTATTCGATACAAGACGAATATCTTTGAGTGAAAAATATCACACAACTTTCTATGTATCTCTCAGAGTAAGCATCTTGGACCAAAAAAACTGTTTTTTCGTTGAAGCATATATATTTTTTGTCCAACGAAATATGTTTGTTGAAAATATACTTAACATAAACATACTAAATTCTTAAATCGTAAGAATAACTAACCGTTGAAACAACTATATTGAAATTCTTATTAAAATAAAATATTATTTGTATAGAAAAAGATCCCTCTGCGTGTTACACTATATACGCAAGAATAATTTTTCTTGATATCCAAGAATAGAGTTCTCTCTGTGTAAGGTGAAGATTATAAATATTTTGCTTGAAAGTTTTATTGTAAGCAGGTTGAAGTCCATAAGGATCTATTTACATTGTGGAAAAAAAGCACAACCCTAATATTCATTCTGCACGTTCTGGGATCGCAGTTGGTAGTTCACGCGCTCGAATTTTCCATGTTTGCCACTCGTGAGTCTACTTGTTGAATGTACGATACGTGCTTCGAGGATCGTACTGGATTTATTGGCTGTTAAAAACTCAACCCTCTCTCCACTTCCGAACTAGTTTAGTCTCGCATCAAGCCTAATCCCTTGACTGTTCCCAGATTTCATTCCGCATCAGAAATTACTGAGAGTAGATATCGTTCGCATATAAGTGCTAAATCAGATAAAAAATGCAGCAGTTAATATCTGAAAGTATACCGGGGAATAGGGCAAAGGTATATTCATCCACTGAATAAAATAAAGCAGCCAAGAGTTGTGTAGCTTCTTCAGATTTCATGTTTTAATCATCTTTTATACATTCAGGAAAGTTGGCAAAGTGTTATTAGTCGAATAGAAGACGACCGCGTTTTCTACATTGTTGCAGTCGTATATTTGTTGGTAGTTAATTTTTTTATGCGAAAATTATAAAAGCTAAGTATATTGATTTGCTTTCTTTATGTAGTATGTATTACTAAAATGACAGTAAAAAGTTGGTCACTTTTTACAAAAAATTTGAATGTATATTATGTAATGGGTCGGAAACCCATTATTTATTTATTAAGCGAGATATTTGTAAGAACATTCGGGAATGTCAAAGGTTTTTGCTAGGGTTGAACATCTGGTTTAGGATTTGACCGCGTGTTATAAGTTTAAAATTGAAGAGTTGTCATTGGCTAAGAAGAAATGCTTCCGGTTTCCTTTGGGGTCGAGGGATGCAAACGAACAGATCTCGCTCTTCTCATTTCAACCACCGTCATGTAAAGTACACGTTTTTGTGGAGCGTTCTTAGGCGCTTAAGTTTATCCCTGGTAAGTCTTTTCAACTCGTCTCGCATTTCATTGTAAATTAAATTATTCATATTTCTGCTAAAAGTGTGTCTGTCTAAATCAACTCCTAGGTTTAATTTAAACGTCAATATGTTCAAAGCTTCATTCACTTTTCTATGTAACCTATCAAACGGGATTGTTGATTATTATTGTTAATAGATGTTATTGTTTTGATAAGTGTTTCGTTTCATTTGAGTAGTCTTGCTTTATCAGCCCTTATTAAATGTTAAATACTTAAACGCGTCAGTTAGTAGTCAGAAAATGTGTTTACAAGGTTCAAGAAAAAGAACCCAGTTAGTTTTGCCTTCGAATAAATTGGAAGAGATTTGATGAATTAGAATTTTGACCAGTAATTAAAGCCCTTAAACCGCGCTTGGCCAAATGTTACCATGTTAGGGAGTCGCGGTTGTTCCCGCCATTTTGACCTCCTACAATTATATGTAGGTAATTATATGTACATATGTAAAATACGATATAATTACCCTAACGATTTGTGACAATTTGAATGACAATTCAATAAACTTTTTTTAACGAACAAATAAAGTTTAAACCGATGACTATTGAAAATTCGATCATTGCTTGGAACCAGTCCTTAATACTATTGGCAGGATTAATTAGTGGACCTGCTGAGGTCTTACAGAGCGCAAGACTTTATTAATCACGGCAATTATGCCCCGCTTCAAATTCGCCGAACAACGGTTCTGGTTTCCGACGTAATTTGCGATTCTCAATACGCCTTAGTTATGCTAATTGATATTTAAACCCACGACGCTAATATTCGTCCATTTCTGACTTCATGGCACCAATATTCGTTTCCGCGGTGGAAAATATCTGGTTCATCTCATGACTCACAATACTGCGATGGCGCTTAAGCATAAAAATTTACTCTGCGTTTTTTACTTACCGACTAGTATCCTAGAAGGATAGTATTGTAATCGACGAAGAAAAATCCAGATTTCAGTGGAAATACGCGATTTGAGGTCCCCTGAATCGATTGCAATGATTTCTGGAAAATGTATGTTGTATGTGGGTAAATATGTGTGTATGTATGTGTACGGAACAACTGATCGGGCTGAAATTTGGTATACTTATTTAGAATTACCAGGAGACGAACTGGATTGGTTTTGGTGACAATCTGACAACCGGAAGTGGCAAATGCGTCTTCTAAGAAATTCGTCCGATTTTGATCATCCTCCAGTGACTTTAAATATGTATACCAAATTAGAGATCACTGGGATGAACGGTTTAGGCGCTATAATAGTTTATAGAAGCATTTTGGCAGAATCCACAGCTTTCGTCGCTGTTTTGCGAATTGTCAAATATTGACAACTGGCACTGACATTAAATGTCAGTATAACAATAGTATATTATTATACAAGTTTTATAAGACGTCAAATTGGCGCATGAGTTGTTTGGGACACGAGGAGCGCCAGCGACGAGTGCCCCAAATGAACGAATGCGCCAATATGTCTTATAAAACGAGTGTAATATACTATTTTTTCTACTTTGCGTCATTAATTTTATAAAAATTTAAAAGTATATTATGTAAAATTCCAATCTAGAGTATTTATGGGTGCAACCGTTGGTAACACTGTCATCTGTCACTTAAATTCAAATATCTGTGAAAAAGTAATTATTGATAATTATTATATACCATCATATACTAGTAGTACGAAACCTAGGATGCAACACGCATGTTTAAATATGTATAAAAATATACATACTTCGCAGTTTGTGCGATTCTAAAAAATCAGTTTGTGCTTACTTTTGTGGTTGTGTGTATTTTCGTTTGACATGCATTTGATATCAATGTCACCAATCTTAGAAAAAAGTTACTAAAAACGGTGTTACAATTTGCTAATTGTAACACCGAAAACAGTGTTACAGTGTGTGCATTGTGAATGCAAAGTAGAAAAATGTCATTATGTCATAGAAGCAGAAACAGACACTTCAGTGTCCTAACGATGGAGTTGGAAATATTATAAATTGCAGTAAATTTTTATGCAATTTTTTTAGTTTGGTCTCACCGGACCACGGAAAATGAACTTCCACCGGCCGGTGGAATTTCAAAATGTGACTTGTTTAATATAGGACGAAAAACGTAAGCAGGAACGTGTCTCCAGCGTCTGTAGTCCACGGAGGTTGCTCGTCGACGGACGGCAGGAAGCGCGGGGTAGTAATTTTCTCCTGCTGGAACACTTCGGCTGGCAGGCTTGCCGATGGTGGCGCCACCGACGCGCCAGCTAGCGCCACGTCAGCGTTCTGTCTCTCCTGGGACCGAACAAAAAGTGCAATTTCTGATTTTGACAGGTCGAACGGGCGTGCACTGCGCGCTGCACTTGCAGTTCGAGAATGCGCCCACAGGTGGGGACACAGTCACCCGGCGGAACGCCTCCGAGTTTAATTACTTTCCGAGGGACGACAGTTTCTTATTCGGATAGTTAATTGTCTTTTGTCGACTTGTCGCGGGGCGAAGTCATCCCCTCCTCCCCTCGCCAACGTCGAAGAAGTTTCAGCGCACTCGCCACTGGAAAACAATTGCAGTTCGAACCGGGATTGAAACCTAATTGTCACCGATACGCGTGATTCGAATTAAGGATGCATCCAACTTTCAATCCCGATATCAATTATAGATAAGAAAGGCGATTAGTGACTCAAATTTTAGCTTTTATATGAAAATGATTGTCAGCAGTATCTTGCGGATGTAACATAGATGAAATATATATTTCACACAATTTTCAAGAAAATTAAATATTATTATATCTGACGATATGTGTATACCATATGTACTATCGACAGAATAAATACAGTAACACAAATGACAAAAATATTTACACGCCTACCTACCACACAAAAGAACATATACTACCAGGGCAATTTAAACGAAATTACCAAGAAAAACTCTCGGAAAAAGTATAAATATCCTGGGCAATGCATGCAAATGCCATTAGCGTGTCGGAGATTCGCCCTGCATCGACAACTCAAATAAGCTGAACGTTGAGGCGTCGCTTTTATACAGCGGCTGGCGTGCCAAAGTAATAGATTTCGACCAGCAAAAATGCCCCAGACTAAAAGCGTTGAAATGTGTACAACGGCGGACGTAATGGGGATTTTCTAATGGCAATCTGATGTTCTCTAATTACTTTATTTCAGTCACTTTTTAGCTATAACGTTACTACTCCATGTCTATGTAATCAGTAATGCATATAGCTGGACAAAGGACAATGTCATTTACTTAATAGTTTATTTAGTTACTTTTAATTAAGGTATAACCTATATTTTTTATTACTGGATTGTTTTTGGTGACAATCTGACAACCGGAAGTGGCTAATGTTACATGCGTCTTCTGAGCGATTCATGCGATTTTGACCAAACTGATACCAGGTCATCCTCCAGTGACTTTAAATATGTATATGTACTAATTTACAGATTATTGGGATGAGCAGTTCAGGCGGAATAAAATAATTTTTTGTATCAGGAAGTTGGAAATTTGTTCCCTTGTGGTGTTAAATAAAGAACTTGTTTTACAAACAATATGCTCAAAGAAAATTAGAAATTCTTAGAGTAACATTTCATATATTCTTAAATAAAAGCAAATATGCCAAGCCAAATAAACATTAAGAATAATTTTAACCTATAGCAACAAGAATATACCTGAATACCTAGCCTGAAAGTAAAAATAACACTGCACATATCAGCAACGGTGTTAAATCAATCCACGTGTGAAACACAACGATCCCAGAAACAATTCGCCTACTCAGGGATAGGATGCGGATAACCAACGAGCTGTTTTACGGTTTCTAGGTACAAGATACGCGGCCGAAATGAAATCATAAAAGGTTATATCACGTAGCTAGGCTTACCAGTTACATATCGCTGGGACGTCGTCGGTCGTCGGGAACGTCGCGGCGCGGCGTCCTTCACGATATAAAATAGTGGAATTACACTGGGCGAAAACGAGCCACAGCTAAATCCCTAAATAGGTGCTAAACCGTTCCGGGCTTCGTCGAAATAAAAGGATTTATCCTACCCTTTCCGCGTTAGAGCTGTAGCGACACACATAAATACACCCTGGAATGAATAACGTTCGGTGGGGGTTGGAATGGGCTGGTTGGAATTGGTGGGGTTGGAATGGGTAAGGTTGGAATGGGTAAGGTTGGAATGGGCTGCGTTCAGAATACACAAGCGACTCAAATTGTCAAATTGTCTAGACGGACATATGTACCCTTCCATTTCAGGACGTCGATTACGCCAAGCCAAATCTTATTTATCTGTCGCTACGTTCGGCCAAAATTGAATGCCCGCCGCAGAGCAGAACTGCGCGCTCGTCCACGAGAAAGCGCACAGCTAAATTTATTCATTTCTAACGCAAACAAACGGTCCCGTCGGTCGTTGGAGACGATCCGATCGAGATTGCTTTTCGTGTACACAAAGAGTCATTATGGACAAATGCACTTTTAAACTCTATTCTGCTGCGCTGATAAACATACAGGGTGTCACACAAAAAACCGCCCTTTTATTTACAACCCGAGCAGGTACCAAATGGATTGGTTATTAGCACCTGTGGCATGACATTACTACTGCATTGTCGTTGTTTTGGGTGTGGTTTATTCCGCTACACCTAGGCCAATTCTTGGCCCTTTGTGCTTACCCATTTTTACATACTGTTTGATAACGACAACCAGAGGTGTTCAACTGGTTGCCGGCACCCACGGTTTTACGCCTCTTGCGAAAGGCGGTGGGACGAGGATCTTCAGCTGATGCCTGGATTTGAACCCAAGACTTCCTAGCAGGAGAGCAGCACTCTACCGCTAGAGCCACTCGCCCCCCTTACTACTGCATTATTCCGACATTATTCAAATACATCGTGAATTTCAATTACTCCTACACTCTAATATATTTCAAGAATTTTATGTGTTGCCGTTTAAACGTATTTTTCTTTTATATGTAGGTACGAATGACTTGATTTCGCACGGTTTTGCCGTGTTATAGGAACTGTTTTGGCGGTCAAGCGTAGAGATTCTCTTCCACAACAAGGGTGTTAATTAGAACCCCGGGAACGTGAAAGATCCGGCCTGGGGATCCTATAGAGCAACACATGTTTACAACGGGATTTAATTCACTCCAAGTGTAATTAATGAAAGTTTAATAGCGGGCCCGGACTGGAAACGGCCACACCAAAAGCCCCACGCTGACCGGTACCGGCCACCTCTGCCAAATATACGTCCAATATATTCCAATTATCAGGCATCAGATTTAATATAAATTTAGGGTGTTTTATATCATAACGATGACCCTCTCTAGGCCATTAGGTTGCCCGAATTCATGCCCTGCTCTGGGGTGTTTGGAGAGCTAATTAACACCTCGGCATGGCGGCGATGCGTGATATTTCAAAAATTGAAAATAGTGCCAAAATAGTGACAAATAAATAAACAAGAAGTGGTCCAAGTTACAGACGTCGGTCGCAGGAAAACACACGGATACGTGACAGTATATTATAGTTAAGTATTTGTATAGAGAGGTGCCTTGTATTGTTATAATCCCAATATAGTATTATCATCTTACGGATATTCATAAACCCGGATTCACAATGCAGTTGTTCACGTTGATTAAAACGGTGTTATTTATTAAAACAGTTATACTTGTGTATAGATGTGATATGATAGTCTTGCGGCTCGAGCCCAATAATAAACACTTTATTTGTATTCCATTACTCCGCACATAATCCGATCAGCGCAGCAAGGTTTGTCGTATAAACTGTAGCTAGGAGATTGTGTTTGTTTATACCGGGTGTACTTTTAATCATCTAAGGGCGCTTGGGGAGCAAGAACTCTGACGACGGCGACCACATTTAATTAAAGCCAGGAAATTGCCTCGGCGATGCTATTTCGTCTAGTAATAACATCTTCACCAGAATGTGGCCGTTATACATGATATGCGAGTCTATATTACAAAACAAAACAGAATTTTGCGGTATAAGTATAGTATCATCAATTTTACTGCCTGTCCATACAGGCAGCCCCGTCCACTGCCTACAGGCATACACTGACAGAAAAGAAATAATGTAAAATCAAATAAATGTATTTCTTTGAACATATTTCTTTCAAGGAAGGAATATTGTTGGCTATGGATTTTTGCCGCACTACATTTTTTCATAATTACTAAAACTGGTTCATCTGATACCAAACTGCAACATGCTTAATAGATTGATAATAACTCACCGATATGACACGTCATTGGTAAATACTATTGGAAAGAATCCGCGGCTGTTCCAATCGTCACCGAACGGTTACACATCCCTCGCGTATCATATAACGATATAGAAATACCCTCTTTAAACAGCGATAACGATACAGTGTAAGGTTAATTTACCCGGGGACTCCTGTCCCCAGACTTCAGTCCCAGTCCATGTCGTCTATTTCCTTGGACTGATAGGCTAGCTTGGTCATCTGCACACTTTATCTTATCGCACCTAAAATACTCCAAATCAACCACAACCTGGATGGAACTTTACACACACAGTGAAGCAGAGCGGAATGCACTAGCCAGTGCCATTGCTACCATGTACCGGTGCAAGTCATGGGGGAACCCGCATAATATCCTATTATGGCACCCAGGAAGATAGACAAGCCCAAGTCATATACGTCTGACTCCATGTCTATATTCTCCTCGACAAGCCCAAGTCATATGACTCCATGTCTCCACGACAAGCCCAAGTCATATGACTCCATGTCTACACTATCCTCGACAAGCCCAAGTCATATAACTCCATGTCTCCACGACAAGCCCAAGTTATGTGACTCCATGTCTACACTATCCTCGACAAGCCCAAGTCATATAACTCCATGTCTCCACGACAAGCCCAAGTTATATGACTCCATGTCTATATTATTCTAGAAGAACAACAATACTTTCCACACAACTATACTCCTAGAGCCACTTTACAATACTGCCTGGCCTCTTTTTCTCGAGCCTCTAGGTTACTTTCCCTAGTGTTTACATTAACCCTCCGCACGCCTTATCTATCGTACCAGATAAACCCTGGCTAGCAAAATCCGCATTGGTAAAATATCTGTGCAACAAATATATGTTTGAAACAAATAATTATTATTTAAATTAAAAAAAAGTGAGCTGCATGGGCTGAAAGAAATATTTTTTTTTTAAGTAAAAAAGAAATTTAATATCGATCTTTCGTCTACAATTTACAGAAAAAAATCATCAAAATACATCGTAGATTACAAAAGAAACAATCAAACAACGAACAAGACAGGTGTGATTGATTTTAAAGCCACCAAACAGTAATTAATCCGGTTATAATTTGCATCTCATCTACGTCACGTGCGAGTTCTATTAGGGTTATGTGTCCAGTTAGGAATAATGTTTGGCTGCGAGGATGGCACTTCAGCCAGTGAATACCAGGAATGGGCACAACTGGGGCTCATAGATAGCGAGTTATTTATTATTATTGCCGCTACTATCCCGTATTGGCCGCAGCGGCCGGCGGTCGCAATTGCGGCCGACTGCACTCGCGCGCTGCGATTCCAACAGTGGTTGGTCATTTTTCGGTCTGCTATTTGACCCGCGAGAGCCTCCATTATGCAAAGTGGCGCCAAATTGTATCGTACTTCCATACAACTTGCAATCATACCCGGCTAACAATTCGATAATATTACTACACCCCTATCTCGTTTTGTACAGTTGTATCAATAGTCGGAAAGTTGGGTGGGTCCATCCCAGATTTTTTAATACGAAAAGGAGTCCAGAAAAGCTGCAAGTTGCAAAATGTTGTTTTAAATTATTGTTTTATATTACATATTCTTTTTAAATTGCTGCATGCATTACCACCTCATAATAATCATATTATTACGGTTATTTAATAATGTTTGGATTAGATAATATCTGTTAATGTACCGCGGGTGATATATTGTTAAACTTTTTCAATTTTGTAAATGAATTAATCCAATTTTGGAGCTGAACGGGGTCCGTATTCCCAGACGGCTAATAATTAATGAGGAGCAAATTAATGGCCCTGGAAAATTTGGCGCTCGAGGTAATTGTACATTACTTTATTATTAACCCATTAATTAATTAATATGTGTACAATTATTGCGATCCCCGTTCGCGTATATACGGAATGTGCGTCATGTCAATTTATCTGATTTACGATCACACACGCAGTAGAAAATTAGAACCGCATGCTATGAATACTAATTGGGCCAGGGACATTTTTATGTTGTAAAAGTACTTGTTAATGTTTCCTGTTAAATAGTGGCAGACAACACCTTGGTTGCCGCAAATATATCCAAAGCTAGCGTATTTGTATGAACAATTAACCAACTTAAATTTAATAAGATAATATTTTCAAAGAAAAAACAAATATTTTGTTTCAGGAACTCTATGTTCTTTTTAAATAAATAAGAAAAGACACAAGCCGTTGTTTCAATGGCTAGTTTTCGAAGAAAATGTTATTCTTCTACATAGATAAAGGGTAAGGCGTTCATTTTACAACAACAACATTTTATTGGGTGAAAAATATACATGATTCAACGAACAAACAGTTTCTTGACCCAAACGTAAACGTACGTATCGCTTAAAACAGACGTAATTCCTTTCAAGCAGTTCCTTCATACTTAAAACAAGAAAACGTAATACTTGGAACATCAAGAAAATCACATTCTTACTCTGATAATTTTATATTTTACTTGAACCAACCAAATGATCTTTCTGCGGATATAGAAACAATTGATATTCTTCACTCAAAGATATTCATTTTGTATCGAATAAATTTTTCCCTCCGTGATACAATTCTTGTTGCACTATGGAGAAATATTTGAATATTTTGGATTCTACAGAAATCATATTCCTGACATACTCAAAGTTTCATAATAATTAGATTTTGCTGAACAAATGTCAACTACTGCATTTTAGATGTTCATCATTTTGAAAATTGGCATCTTTACTTCGTAATACAAAACATCCTAGAACAGTGTAATGGGTCAGAAACCCATTATTTATTTATTAAGATAAGATCAAATTAAGCGTGATATTTGTAAGAACATTCGGGAATGTCAAAGGTTTTTGCTAGGGTTGAACATCTGGTTTAGGATTTGACCGCGTGTTACAAGTTTAAAATTGAAGAGTTGTCATTGGCTAAGAAGAAATGCTTCCGGCTTCCTTTGGGGTCGAGGGATGCAAACGAACAGATCTCGCTCTTCTCATTTCAACCACCGTCATGTAAAGTACACGTTTTAGTGGAGCGTTCTTAGGCGCTTAAGTTTATCCCTGGTAAGTCTTTTCAACTCGTCTCGCATTTCATTGTAAATTAAATTATTCATATTTCTGCTAAAAGTGTGTCTGTCTAAATCAACTCCTAGGTTTAATTTAAACGTCAATATGTTCAAAGCTTCATTCATTTTTCTATGTAACCTATCAAACGGGATTGTTGATTATTATTGTTAATAGATGTTATTGTTTTGATAAGTGTTTCGTTTCATTTGAGTAGTCTTGCTTTATCAGCCCTTATTAAATGTTAAATACTTAAACGCGTCAGTTAGTACTCAGAAAATGTGTTCACAAGGTTCAAGCAAAAGAACCCAGTTAGTTTTGCCTTCGAATAAATTGGAAGAGATTTGATGAATTAGAATTTTGACCAGTAATTAAAGCCCTTAAACCGCGTTTGGCCAAAATGCTACCATGTTAGGGAGTCGCGGTTGTTCCCGCCATTTTGACCTCCTACAACCTCTCATCTAAAAATAATTTTACGCGGGAACGTAATTCAGACAATATATTCTCGCGAGATTTTCAGACAATGCGCTGCCCGAGTTGGTGCTGATTGCCCATGACGCTATGCATATTTTTCCGCCCCGGTCAGCAGGCGAGCGTAGCAGCGCAGCGCACCACTCGCTGCTTCTGGATTCTATTGTTTTCGCATTCATCACGGGCAAAGTAACAAAAACACGGGTAAACTTCCGTTTAACAACCATCAGGCACACGTACGTATTTTGTATGTACCAGTCTCACATCCGAGGCAATATTTTAATGTAAAACAAATACGCGAGCGGCGCGAACAAAACCGAACGCCCGTTAACGTGCTTACACAATTTTAGAATTCATAGAGTGAAATTAGAGCACATTTAGAATTTTAATTGATGTTTATGCGACCGAAAATTAGATAAATTTCACGTCTGACTCGTTCGAAAGAAAATTTTACAATCTAAAATTATATCATACCTTAACTTGCAAACGGATTTTTATTGTCCTCAGTATATTCATGCAAGCATATTGACTTGCAAAATATTTCTACGGAAAAGAGTCGCAAAGATGTCTTCTTGCGTGTTTAGTATAGTATCAACTCAGAGGAACACCGTGACATATGCAACCAATTATATCTAGTTTATGGTTTATAAATGACCCGCGTATATTTGGTTGCATATACAACTGTACTCTTCTGAGTTGAAGACTACACATGTTACATAAATATAGCATGAAACCAGTAACAAACAACCAAAACTATTTTGTAAACATCACGCTTCCCCCACTTTCGCAACATCACAACAAACATCTTCGGTGGTTGGCCTAAATTTGTAAATACGCATTAGCGAGGTAATTTATGAATGAAAACAGTTCTAACGCAGCGTATAGCTTCCGCTTGTAACATCTGAACAGCGCATTAAAGGGCGATTACTTAGAGCGACTACCGACAACTAGCGCCGCCTAGCGCCTTCACGGGGCAATAAATAATTTTGATTGATCGTCTCTAGGTTCACCTCTCCGTCAGTACTAGATGAATTAATTTGCTAATAGGCGTTTTTGCGATGACGCTTTTACGAATCAAAACGATTTTTGATGCCGTCGCTCACCCCGTCTCGGAGGGCGAGACGTACGATAATAGTGTAGGCTTTTAGCTACTTAACAACCCGTGACTTACAGCCCCACACGTGGATCATTTATCTTAGTTATGGAGAAAATGCGGACTGCCACGTATACAAATATTATGTTCCTTACATTGTAAAGGGTCGGAAACCCATTATTTATTAAGATATGATCAAATTAAGCGAGATATTTGTAAGAACATTCAGGAATGTCAAAGGTTTTTGCTAGGGTTGAACATCTGGTTTAGGATTTGACCGCGTGTTATAAGTTTAAAATTGAAGAGTTGTCACTGGCTAAGAAGCAATGCTTCCGGCTTCCTTTGGGGTCGAGGGATGCAAACGAACAGATCTCGCTCTTCTCATTTCAACCACCGTCATGTGAAGTACACGTTTTTGTGGAGCGTTCTTAGGCGCTTAAGTTTATCCCAGGTACGTCTTTTCAACTCGTCTCACTTTTCATTGTAAATTAAATTATTCATATTTCTGCTAAAAGTGTGTCTGTCTAAATCAACTCCTAGGTTTAATTTAAACGTCAATATGTTCAAAGCTTCATTCATTTTTCTATGTAACCTATCAAACGGGATTGTTGATTATTATTGTTAATAGATGTTATTGTTTTGATAAGTGTTTCGTTTCATTTGAGTAGTCTTGCTTTATCAGCCCTTATTAAATGTTAAATACTTAAACGCGTCAGTTAGTAGTCAGAAAATGTGTTCACAAGGTTCAAGAAAAAGAACCCAGTTAGTTTTGCCTTCGAATAAATTGGAAGAGATTTGATGAATTAGAATTTTGACCAGTAATTAAAGCCCTTAAACCGCGCTTGGCCAAAATGCTACCATGTTAGGGAGTCGTGGTTGTTCCCGCCATTTTGACCTCCTACAACATAACGTTATATAACAAAGTAACGTCTCTAATAATCTAATAAAAGAACAACAATTCCTTGTTGATATTATATTG
Organism: Aphodius granarius; assembly: GCA_963971325.1. Classification (NCBI taxonomy): domain Eukaryota; kingdom Metazoa; phylum Arthropoda; class Insecta; order Coleoptera; family Scarabaeidae; genus Aphodius; species Aphodius granarius. Next base: position 20,494,272 of record OZ020226.1, read on the forward strand.
AATTAAATTGAACTCTGGACAGTTAAATTACGTTAACATTTGACCTGTTAATTTAAGATTATTTCACACAACTCATTATGTGATATTTGTTTTTTTCGTTTGGTCAGTGTTAACGACGTAACATTTGTTATCTTTTGATGACATTGTGCAATTTTGTTGATACATATTAAATTTAAAATCATTTGCCTGCAAACGTATTAAGGTCCTTAAACGCTATTCGTCAATGCATTAAAAGTATTACATTATGACATCAATATAAAAATGTCACTGTGACACCTCGTGTGGCAAGATTCCATTCCTGTAGCCTAGAACCTAATAACTCGGCTTTTTCTTTTGATAAACCTAAGCCTTTAACCATATAATTCAGTTCGCACTGGTTTATAAGGTGTTCCTAAAAGTTCAAATGATGAATCTCCACGTCTCGCCTGATTTGACACAGTGACTTCAGACACTCTGTCAAATCAGGCAAGTTTCTTCAAACAGGCGAAAATTCTTCTGTGTCAAAAATCGAAGATGATGAAGTGGATGGCACACTTGGGAGAGGATTGTTCTCTCCATGGGTGATAGGTCGCGATGCTGATGGGAAATTTGGATACTTTATTTTAAGCTTATCCTTCTTCGAATATCATCTACATGATTGGAAGGCTCTCGCCACAAAATAGGAATCGCAAACGGATTTTCTTTTGCTTCCCTTCCATCCACTGTAAAAATCCGATCTAACAGGAAATACAGCATATATTAGCTGTCCATGGCTATTCCAGATCTCCAATTCTAGATCCAAAATAGCAGCAGTCGCACATGTAACAAAACTTATTTGGTGAATTTTTACAGGAAGATGATCTTTGATCACTTCCCATATTTTAATGCACAGCATTTCTTTATAACTGTAATTGACAAAATAACACAAAAATCTTGTTAATTCGATATATTTTGAACAATCTGTTATAAGAACGTACGCACAAAAGTATATACTGGTATCTCAGACTTGATGTTTTTATTATTATTCCTTCGGAGAGATAACATTCATACATGTGTATAATATCTATGTTAACAAATAGTTTCAATTGGTGTTCGTATCTGCAACTGACAGCATTCATTGAATACACTCTGGTAATTCGACAAATAGAAATAAGCCATACGATAACCTCAACCTATTTTAACTTTTCAGATAAAGATGTTCAGTTACGTGCACTTGGCGTTATGGGTGGTTGCTGTTGCTATCTTCATAGTGATCGCGTTTTACAAGTGGGCATTCGCGTATTGGAAACGAAAAGGTGTATTCGGCCCAACACCTACTATACCTTTTGGAAACTTGGAGAACCCATTTCGCGCAACGAAAGGACCGAATATTGTTTGCAAAGATCAGTACGATGAATACAAAGCGAAAGGACATAGATATACTGGAATTTACCTCACATCGTCGCCAGTTTTTATACCCATCGACCTGGATATTGTAAAAACAATCCTTATTAAAGAATTCGACCACTTTACCAGTCGAGGTTTTACAGTGGACGCAAAAAATGACCCAATCGGAGCTCATCTATTCACCCTCAACCAACCACAATGGAAGAATACCCGAATTAAGTTAACACCGACTTTCACATCAGGAAAAATTAAGATGATGTTCAACACCATGTTGAACTGTGGAAATGAACTAGTTAGCTATGTCGAGGATGTGTGCCATAACGGTAAACTTATGGATGTGAAAGAAGTCTCTTCCTGTTTCACCACAGACGTAATAGGTTCTTGCGCGTTTGGATTAGAATGCAACAGTCTGAAAAATCCTAACGCCGAGTTCAGGGCTGTAGGCAAAAAATTTATCAGGCCACGCCCTATGTTTATAATGCGTAGATTCTTCGTCAACGTTGTCCCTTACATGAACAAGATAATCCGACTACCACTGGTTCCTAAAGATGTCTCGGATTTCTTTAGTGGTGCTTTCAGATCAGTCTTGGCGAACCGAGAGAATAATGCATATAGACGGGAAGACTTCGTGCAAATCCTGTATGACATGAGAGAAAAGGCTAGGGAACAAGGACTAGTCGATCCTTTATCCTTCAATGAGATGGCCGCACAGGCGTTTGTGTTCTTCTTAGCAGGTTTCGAGACTTCGTCGACCACAATGACCTTCTGCTTGCATGAGTTATCCTTCAATCAGGACATTCAGAACAGGGCTAGAGATGAAGTCAACAACGTTTTGAGTAAATATGGTGGACGGATTACATATGAGAGTTTAGCAGAGATGCGTTACTTAGGTCAAGTTATAGACGGTATGTGCTCTTCTAATACTTATATTCTGCTTTGGATAGATGTGTGTTGTACAGCGTGGTTTTGAATAGGCTTTTTTTCATAGTAGACTAACTTTTAGTTAGAAGGCATAAGGTTACAAAAAAATAATGTAAGCCATACTATGAGTTGGGTAAACTTTTATCATTTTTACGTTTTTACTACATACTTAAGTTTAAGATGAAAAAGCCTTTTTAAAAGAAGCTAACTCTCAATAAATACCGCAACTTTAAACTGAAATACCTATGAAGAAAACACGATGTACTACCAATGTTTAAAACCAGCTTAAGTAAAAAAAAATCAGTATTATCAATCAAAGCATTAAACACATTTCAGAAACTTTAAGAAAATACCCAGCTCTTGGAATTTTACCTAGGGAGTGCACCAAGGATTACCTTATTAAGGAAGACAACGTATTAATAGAAAAAGGCACCAAGATTTGGATTAGTGCGCTTGGCATTCAACGCGATCCAGAATATTATCCAGATCCTGAGAAATTTGATCCAGAAAGATTTACAGAAGAGAACAAGGCCAAACGACACCCGTGCAGCTACATACCCTTCGGAGAAGGACCTAGGATTTGTATTGGTATGTTTATATGTGTCATTTGGTAGTACCAGGACTCCTGGTTTATATGATTACTTCTATTTAACAAGTTAATAAATAATTTTGGTTTTAGGTATTCGGTTTGGTGTTATGCAAGCGAAAATTGGACTGGCGCTCCTATTACAACATTTCAAGTTTCACCCCAATAAGGATGCAAAGTATAATGTGACCATTAATCCGCACGCTTCCGTCCTCATGTCTACTGAAACAATTTTGCTTAAAGTTGAGAAAGTGTAATGTCTAACTAATGTGTACTTAATAATTAAAAGAAGTTGAAACTGGACTTTTTCATTTAAGACAAAACTATATTGAGTAAATTACCAGTAAATTTTTTAATAAATAATATTAATTTAAGCCCAAATCGCGTAACATAGACCATTCCAGCGGTACCAGATTTAAAATTATCCACAGGAATCCATGTTTGAAGTAACCAAGTTAAGGTTATACAACATTTATTTTATTGCATGTATTTGCAATAAAAAGTAAAAATATTAGTTACTCATGGAGAGTATACGGATAATATCAATAATAAAATTAGACAAACAGTTACTGAAGAATGTTATGTGATACCAATGAATCATGCTTAAGAATATCAAAAAAATGTGTCAATACATAAAATTTAATTTCATGTTTGTGCACCAAATTTTTCAACTTTATTAGAATTAAATATTAAATTACTAACTAATATTGAGTTTTAAACAGACACATACATTATTTTTCTCTTTACAGGGTGGTCCATAAAATATGCAGTACATTTTAGAGTTATGACAACAAAAATTGTATAAATCAATTTTCCTAGCTCTCATATTCATATTGTTCATCATGTCAGATGATGAACGCTCTCAGGTTCATATTGTTCATCATGTAAGTTAATGTCTTTGCCAGTAACATCAACAGATGTGTCCAGAAAAAAACTGTTAACGTTTTCATCAAATGCGTTATACTTATAAGAGCGAGTAACTGTGAGTGTTGCTTTTTGAAATTGAAGATATTAAAACGTCAGAAGTATATAAAAGAGTATTTATTCTATTTTTTTTGCAGTGTTTGTCCAAAAATGGTTTCGATGAGCGATGACAGACAGTCATTTTTTGAAAGCCTGCTATTACAATTGCTAATTTTTAGTTTTATCTCCGCTTTTTCGTCCGTACTGTATGCTTTTCGTCCAAATTTATCGATAACGTATCAAACAGCACTCGCCGGTATGCGACCACAGCATCTAAAAATATTATGTAGCATCATTATATGCAAGTTTCTGCAGCAAATTTGAGTTATCCTTCAATGAGATAGCCGCACAGGCGTTTGTATTCTTCTTAGCAGGATTCGAGACTTCGTCCACCACAATGACCTTCTGCCTGCATGAGTTATCCTTCAATCAGGACATTCAGGACAGGGCTAGAGATGAAGTCAACAACGTTTTGAGTAAATATGGTGGACGGATTACGTATGAGAGTTTAGCAGAGATGCGGTACTTAGGCCACGTTATAGACGGTATGTGCTCTTCTAATACTTATATTCTGCTTTGGATAGATGTGTGTTGTACAGCGTGGTTTTGAATAGGCTTTTTTTCATAGTAGACTAACTTTTAGTTAGAAGGCATAAGGTTACAAAAAAATAATGTAAGTCATACTATGAGTTGGATAAACTTTTATCATTTTTACGTTTTTACTACATACTTAGGTTTAAGATGAAAAAGTCTTTTTAAGGAGCTAACTCTCAATAAATACCGCAATTTTAAACTGAAATACCTATGAAGAAAACACGATGTACTACCAATGTTTAAAACCAGCTTAAGTAAAAAAATCAGTATTATCAATCAAAGCATTAAACACATTTCAGAAACTTTAAGAAAATACCCAGCTCTAGGAATTTTACCTAGGGAATGCACCAAGGATTACCTTATTAAGGAAGACAACGTATTAATAGAAAAAGGCACCAAGATTTGGATTAGTGCGTTTGGCATTTAACGTGATCCAGAATATTATCCAGATCCTGAGAAATTTGATCCAGAAAGATTTACAGAAGAGAACAAGGCCAAGCGCCACCCGTGCAGCTACATACCCTTCGGAGAAGGACCTAGGATTTGTATTGGTATGTTTATACGTGTCATTTGGTAGTACCAGGACTCCTGGTTTATATGATTACTTCTATTTAACAATTTAATAAATAATTTTGGTTTTAGGTATTCGTTTTGGTGGTATGCAAACAAAAATTGGATTGGCGCTGTTATTGAAAAATTTCGTGTTTCATCCGCGTGAGGATAGCAAGTATAATGTAACCTTGCATCCAAATATGTCGATTTTAACTTCAGTTGATCCTATTTTTCTTAAGGTTGCTAAGGTGTAATGTCAAACATTATATTCGTATAAAACTAGTTTTTTATTCGTACGGACGCAAAAAAATCCTATGTACACTCTTTATTGTTATTATTGCTTTATTTATTTAGTCGGCGACAAAATCTACTGGTTTTTGCGACAACAGTCAAAGTAATTAACTGAACCTGTTACGAAGTGGGTCGCCTCTTGTTTGTGGCGTGATAATTACTTTTTGGGTCGCCGGCCCTCAAAATTACACAGGGTCGTCCCCTGCTGAAATTTACGACTGTGCGTAGGGGCCCGAATTGCTCGAAATGCGGTCCGAATTTTCACCCAATAAAAACCGCTATCACCCGGTGAGAGCTCGTGTATATACGGGAACAATTTTTCCGCAGTCATTTATTCACAGTATTTTTTTTTATTTGAGTTTTCTTTCCAACTATGTTCCCTAGAAAGCAAGTATTGTAATCTACAGGAAAAAAATCGGGATTTCACCGGAAATGGGCGTTTTTAGGTGTTCTGAGTATGTCTGCAAATGTGTGTCATTATTTGCTAGTTTATAACAGTGGTAAATCATCGTAAGTTTACGGGATATAGCAGGGTGCAGATGAAACAACTTACGTATTAATACACGCAAACGGATCGATAGTTGACTAATTGTCTGGGCGACGCGATTGCTTCAGATTTCGAGTTGTAAACAGCAGTTTGTGAATTATTGCTGCTTCTCGTAGTTCGGAAACCGCGGCCATTGCTTTGTGTGAATCTTTAATTGATCTGATTGCTGTGCGGTGTACTGTTCAAACAGCATTACGTATAGATATATTAAAATCAATCGGCAAAAGTGATATTATCCACAATTCAAGTGAACTAATCTAAGAAGTACACTCGTTAAAAGATACATGTTCGAATGTAATATCGGGATTTTATTTCCGAACGTCATTTCTTAAATAGCGACTTCAACCATGCCAGATAATATTATTTGTATACTATTTTTAATCAAGCACGATCATGCATCAATTTCCACAAAATTCAAACTTGAAATTTTGTTGAATTGGTGATAATTCTGAATGAATTACATTAACGTACATTCCACACAGAGGGAAAACATTTATTCGATACAACACGAATGAATATCTTTGAGTGAAGAATATCACTTGTTTCTATATCCACAAAAAGATCATTTGGTTGGTTCAAGTAAAATACAAAATTCTCAAAGTAAGAATATGATTTTCTTGATGTTCCAAGTATTACGTTTTCTTGTTTTAAGTATGAAGGAACTGCTTGAAAGGAATTACGTCTGTTTTAAGCGATACGTAGGTATACTTTTGGGTCAAGAAACTGTTTGTTGGTTGAAGCATGTATATTTTTCACCCAATTGATGTAAAACGAACGTCTTACTCTTTTTAGATGTAGAAGAATAACATTTTCTTAGTCAGAGCAAAATATACTCAACATAAATATACTACACTCTTACATCGGAAGAATAACTAGCCGTTGAAATAACTATAACATATACTGAAATTCTTATTACAATAAAATATTATTTGTATAGAAAAAAATCCTCTTCAAGCTACATTATGTACGCAAGAATATTTTTTCTTGATATCCAAGAATAGAGTTCTCTCTGTGCATAAACACACATTTTCTCTAACTTAAACAATCTCTAACATCTAACATTTTCCTTGTAGCACTTCCAGTTCAATGCAGATGGCAGCGGTAACCGAATAAGGGCGATTCATCACGGACCGTTTTTAATGTAGACAAATAACAGCTTTCAGCGGGCGCCTGGATTTCGCCCGAAGCTAATTTTGCGAGAATCCTTGGTGCCGAAAAGTTGGCCGCGGATATATCCGTCTTTGCAATTTCACGCGGACCCATTTCACTCATTCGTCACGGACTACATAAATTAGCGAGCGCCCCCCCCCCCCCCATTCCTTCCCCAACACTCACCCCCACTCACTCAAAGTGAAACACACCAAAATGAACTCATCCCCCCATCCAACCGCAACGACAGGGTCAATTTTTGGTTGCGGCTTGCTGAAGTTTGATAGAACAGACACCTAATATTACCTTCCAAATGTTTTGCTTTGGAAAATTTGCAGTGAGTCACCCGGTATATTGAAGATGAACTGTGGTTGGAGTAAAATAGACGTGCCATTGGAATATACTCGGTTCGAATTTAATAGCAGAGGTCATTAAGCCTCAGTGATTTACTGGTTGGTTCACGCGGCCTGCTGCGCTGAATCTATAAATTAGGGCCCAGATAGAAGGCTTTTGACTTCATTAGGTGCGCCATGAAGACGGCCATAAATCAGACAGGAGCGCGGAAGGTGTTGGCCGCAGCTAAAGCCGACACAACGACGAATTTCTCCACGTCGAAAGCACGATGATAACACATCCTCATATTTTTCAATGTCTCAAAATAATATGGTTTATTCTTTCTATACATAGGTTAGAATATATATAAAAATTGCGGTTTGTACCACTGATCTTAAAATTCCTATAAAAATTGATTCCTATAAATCCTTCTACATTCTACATTTTAATTAATAAATTGTGTGCATTTTCTCATCAGTATTTTTTTATTTGATTACGGATTTTTGTCGACTTCAATGTTTCTCATCAAGTAAACGATCCCGAAATAAACGCGACCAAATAAAATACTAAAGGGGGAAAGTTTAAGAAGATCCATTGTCAAGTCGAGAATGTTGACAACATGCGAAGGAACGCCAAACTTATCGACAAGGTTTATAAATTTTTTGAGGTGAACTTTCCTGCCGAAAACATATTCAAACTTACTATAGCTGTCAAGCATCGACATATATATATCGATGTATCTATTGACAGTTTATTTTTCTCTTAAGATTTTACTGTGAATTCTTTCTTAATATGATACCACTATGGATATATTGGTAGATTTAATATTATCACTTTCAGACTAGTAAGTATGGAAAAAAATATATGTATGTGTGTATGTCCGTGAACACGATAGCGAAATTTGGTATACATATTTAGAATTACCGGGGGACGAACTGGATTGTTACTGGTGACAATCTGACAACCGGAAGTGGCAAATGTTACATGCGTTTTCTTTGGAATTCATCCGATTTTGACCAAACTGACATCATCTCATCCTGCAGTGACTTTAAATATGTATATAAATTTACAGATCAATGGGATGAGCGATTTAGGCGTTTAGTCTATTGGTTTGAGACGTAATGAAGAACTGACGTCATCATACCACGTTAGCTCACACGTTATTGTTTCGAAAACACACGGACACGTGACAGTATATTGGAGTTATTTGTATGGAGAGGTCAGTCAGTTGTATTGTTATAATCCCGATATAGTATTATTATTATCTTGCGGAGATTCGTTTTTGGTGTTTCACCCTCTATAGTCTATACTCTATACGTTTAGAGAGTTTACTAGCTCTGTGTATATGTCAAAATTTTCGACTTTTAGTTATTGGGCATTCTAGAAATATGTGGTTAAGGCTTCCCACCTGTCCACATTCGCAATATGGACATTTTAGGATACATTTTATGTTATCTGCTATCTGTTACTGTTGTTACGAATGTCCGGCAGGGGGCGTTTCGGGTTTGACGTTACTGTGGTAATAGCAGCAAAACACGGGTCGACAAAAATCGATTTTTTTGGATCGAAAATTGTTTTTAAGGCCGTTTTTTTGCTCAAAACTCTTTGCGAAGGGTATTTAGAGGGATCTTATCGTAAGACATGAGAGCGAGCGGCTTTTATAAGGTCGGCAGGAACGGATAAAAAATGTAAATTTTTGACGTTCATCGATCCGTTTCTAGACGTCACGTGACATTTTCTCGAGGTTCGCCTTCACCCGAAGAGGTGCAAAAACGTGATTTTTTTTTCAAAATTGACGCATTTAATTTACAAAATATCGCGCAGTCCACACGGAATTGTGTCCTTTTTTCAATTCGAGCGTCAAAAGTAATATCGAAAAGCCCAATTTTGCAGCTACTCGATCGCAAATGTCGGCGAAAATGGGCGATTCCGCTGAACGCGCCCTACACTTGAAAGTTCGTAATTAGTATAGGTAGAGATAAATATGTAATTGGGGATTTTTCGAATAAACATGCTACAAAAGATAATGACAAAGGAATCAAAAACTTTCAACAATATATTCAACAAAAATATTTCACATTATGGCATAAAAACTTCAAATGAAAACAGATTCTTACTTCGTACGACAGTAACCAGGAATCAGAGAAAGACAAGAACTGATAAAAGAGTGAGTACAATAGAATTGTCCCACAAAGACATCTAAATTTGTTATAAAGCCTATTCAGATAATGCTGTAAAGGTATAAAATCGATTTTCTCCGTTTGCATTCCACAGAACACTATTCCTTCGCGTAAAGAAACAGAAAAAACGACCAGAGGTACAACGACACAAATTAAATTTCCTCGTTTCCTTCGTTTAACCAACGCGGAGAGGCGACCATTGCATCGGAAAGGGTCTCTGGAGGGAGCGGGTGGCAGCTGGGATCAAAGAACCCACCCCCATCTTTATTCCGACCTCACACCGGACAACATCCTTGCCATGTTGTCTTACCGGTCGGTCCATCTGCTAAACAAATCGAGTTACCGATTCCTAGAGGCTATCGGCCTTCGCCCTCGCCTCAAGGAAGGTATCGCTCCAGTCCTCTTATTTCCCGAGGTGTCCCCAACCTCGGGAAATAAGAGCCGACACCGGTATGCAGGTTTAATGCGGGGCACGTCTGAAAAATTCAAGGCGATAGCCCCAAGACCCTTGCCGATGCTACCGGCAAACAGGGGAGTCCCCGGTGTCCACCCTGACCCAACGGCTATACAACGGATCTACTCTATATTTTATGCACTAATCGGGACTGAGTGCATCTGGTTTTTAGTGTGGGGGGTTCCCAAGGCTTCACGCCGATAAGAAAGAGCGGTTTCTTGGAGATGTCATGGGTATTTAAGGCTACGTTCAAAATGTTACGAACCAACAAGATTTTTTTGTGTTATGTTATCAAGTTAAGTTATACAGGCAGCCTGTGCCTTAAAATATTGGAAGTGATCAAAGAAGATGTTGTAAAAATTCACCAAATAAGTTTTGTTACATGTGCGGTTGTTATGTAGTGACACATCTGAAAAAAAATTACGGAAGACGTAAAACCAGCTTACTGCTGATATTTTGGATTTAGAATTGGAGGTCTGGAAAAGCCATGGATACCTAATATATGCTGTATTTCCTGTTAGATCGGACTTTTAAAGTGGGTGAAAGGGAAGCAAAAGAAAATGCCGTTTTCGGTTCCCATGTTGTAGCGAGAGTTGGAAATTTGTTCCCTTGTATTATGGTGAACTTCTGATATGTTACTGTTGCTTAGTCTTCACAGTATTATTGGAGATAGTTTGATGTACACGCCTCAATTCTTGTATATGTAACTATGGATATTGGGATATGCCTGTATACGTTCGAAAACCAGCTAAATCATAATATACTAGCAAGGAGTTTGCCGTGGGCCACCATTCCGTTGTAGTAAACTTCCACGATTCCAAGATTGAATCTCGGAGATCATAATAAATTTCCGGCAGTCGGCGTCCGCCTGCGAACCTTCCCTACCCGCTCTACCTCTAGCCGCCCCCCCGAATTCACTTTAAACTCCGTCTAATTTCGAAGAAATCCAAACACGGAAAATTGCATTTCAATTTTTCATCTGGTATGATGTATGTCCGAGATAGGTGCACCATAGAACTACCCTTTACGAGAATTAACCCCCTTCGCGAATGCATATTTCAGAGATGGAAATTTCGAAACTTCGTAAATCTTGTTATTATATACAGTGGTACAAAAAAGTCTCCGTACGATAGAACTTCTATATGTATTTTGTGAATATATGCAGACTAGAATATACGGAGACTTTTTTGTACCACTGAAAAAAATCAATCGAAGATATTGGTACCGTGGATAGTACAGTCAGATTCAATAGAAAACAACTTTTTGTATTTTTTATAGATTAAGAAAAAGCCTTGAAAATACTAGATTAAATTCAATTTTGAAGTTGACTAAATGACATGGAATGAGATACAATTATTACAGTAAAAAAAATGTATGCCACAAAATAGCAATCACAAAACGCTTTCGTAATATCTCTTGTAAGAAGATATCGTTGTAGATTATAAACGGCACTATATCTCAACCGTTCCTGGAAAACAGAACCGGAGTCGAGAGAAAAATGGTTTATACCCCAAAAAGAACGAGCACATTGAACGTAAATCAAAATTCCCCTAGAGAAAGCAGCATTCGCAAGTCGTTTAAAGAGATTGTTTTTTTGGTCCTCTTGCCAAATTCATCACAGTAAAGTACAAAAGTGACGAAGTAAATGGGAAAAAAACAGTTAGTTTCTCTTATCTATAAAAATATGAACAAACAAAGAAATTAGGTACACTAGGAAATCCCACGATTCTCGTTAAATTATCTTATATAAACGTTGACCTTAAAGTCCTCAAACCAGTTGATCAGTATTAACTTGACCTTGCGTACGCCAACTTGCATCTCTAAATGGCTAAAATGCTACTATACTTCTTAACAATTTGTGTTTTAATGCATACGGTTCGAAGTTTCGATTTTTACAAACCACCAACGCCAACATTTGAATCGTTTAAACCCAAAGGGATGCGGATGACCATACCGGACGAGGAAGGTATTGAAATGGTGGCATTCTTCGTCAATTTGAACAAAGAACTCAACGATAACAACGGAGAGTATTCGAAATACATAGTTCGGCCAAGCAATAATCTCTGGATATACGAGAATCTGGTACTACGACTCAAGAAGAACGATAAGATTTATGTGAAAATTTTAGTGTTGAAGAATGATGTGCAGTATATTAATGATCGTATCGGTCCTTTTGTTGTTAAAGGTAAGGTGACATGAATATAGCTTTTAAATATAAAATTCCTGTTAAATATTTGCGGTAAAACTAAAATATTTCTATAATTTAAACATAATGTAAACATAAGATCTTTTTTCTATACACAGAGAGAACTTTATTCTTGGATATCAAGAAAAATTATTTTTGCTTTATAGTGTAGCATGAAGAGGATATTTTTGATATCCAAATAATCCAAATAATTGTAATAAGAATTTCAATATATGTTATAGTTATTTCAACGACTAGTTATTCTTCCGGTTTAACAGTTTAGTATGTTTATGTTGAGTATAATTTGCTCTAACGAAGAAAATGTTATTCTTCTACATATAAAAAGAGTAAGACGTTTGTTTTAAACAACAACAATATTTTGTTGGGTAAAAAAATATACATTCTTCAACGAACAAACAGTTTCTTCACCTAAAAGTACGTATCGCTTAAAACAGACGTAATTCCTTTCAAGCAGTTCCTTCATCCTTAAAACAAGAAAACGTAATACTTGGAACATTAAGAAAATCATATTCTTACTCTGAGAAGTTTATATTTTACTTGAACCAACCAAATGATCTCTCTGCGGATATAGAAACAAGTGATATTCTTCACTCAAAGATATTCGTATTGTATCGAATAAAATTTTCCCTCTGTGTATTTCGAAAAACAGAAAATTGCCATGCACAAACTAATCTAGGAGATTAACCATCAATTTAAATTTGAAAAAAATACGGACGGATATCCGTACTGTGTGAAAGGGTCCTATGCAGAGCATTGTTGACCAAAAATCTCGTTTACATGGACTATTCGAAATATTTGTGTCGTTTAACGGTGTCTGTGAGAAATGTGGAACAACAGGAATGAATAAATAAAATCGGAAGAAGGTCCAATAAAATAACATTCCGTATACACTCCCCTTCGGCTCGCCAAAACGTTATTTACTGCTGTAATTTCCGAAGCATCGCGTTCGGTATTATTTATTTTTGGGCACCGCGGCGGCGGGCGTCGGTCGCGCCATCTGTACAACAGCGCCGACTTACAATACAATCCAATACTATCTCCGGAATAATTGCTGAAATATTGCTTCTGCTCTGATATCTAGGAAACGAGAAAACGAGAAAAAATAGAAGAACATTTAATCGATTTGCGGAAAACGATTTTCTTGCATTTGAAAAATTATCAGGAGAAAAGGACTTTCTCTGTCTTCATGCAATTTGAAACCTAATATCAGGACGTAAGAAACAATCTCAGCACACGACTAAACAAAGCGGGAAACAGGGCAGGGATCAAGAGTAAGGCGGTGAGGGCGCCACCTCTGCCACTTCGGAGTTCTTATAAATAATGGAAAGGATCTAATTCAAAGAGGGACGCCTCTGATGCAGGACTGTATCGGCGGTGATGGTCCGACCCCGGCTGCATAAATCCGAACGGGCCATGACCTACCCGCCACCGTGATGGGGGGACGGGAGGCGGTAGGTATTTACATACTTGTGTCACACAGAGGTGCTAATGCCCCGAAATTGCTGATATTTTATTCATGAGTGTTTAATTATGTTGGTTGCCGGTTTTGCCGCACGATGGCGCCACCGTGCAACAACGCGCTGTTACCACCGCCACGTCGCCGCTTCCGGCTCGGGTTGCTCTCGACACCGTGCCTGATCCGGAACATATATCCGTGACAAATTTTATGTTCTTTTTTTTTCGGTTTCCTGAATTTTTAAGGGCGTACAGAAAGGGATTTGCATGTATGCGCGGATATGGGAAATTGCTTTCGCGATGTAATTTTAAAATCGCCTCGTGGGATAATATACCCCGTTGAAATTTTTATGTGTACATTTTTTCAGTGAAAATTTTATGGTTTTATGTGCGACTTATCGATGGGTTGTTTTATAGGATTTGTTGGTACCGATAGCAGACTCTCTTTTGTATTGTAAATTATGTACAGGTTTTCTATGTCAGTCGATAAATTCAGTTTTACCTAAGTTTTTCTGAGTTAACTCTTGATTCTTATAATCCATACATATTGGTATAACGAGACTAAAAAATGTCATTAAATTCTATTTAAATTTGCAACCTAAAACTCTTTGGTCACTGAAAAGTCGATAAATCTAAAGGCTGGTTAAACAAAACTCGATATTTCCAATTATGTATTGTGAATGAGCAAAGCTCGATAAATTCATTTTTCGATTTTGTTCGTCGCGTTATTGTATCGTTCGCTTAAAATATTGTGAGGTACCCAGTATTAACCACTGGTGAATATGAATAATATTAATGTTGATATTTCTGTAAAAGAGAGTTCGTGTCAGGGTTCCAAAACCTCTATACTAGAAAAACCCAGAATGTTTTTTAATATATCTGGGGTAACTCTCGCCCAACTTTCCGACTACATCGTTGGCACAATAAATTGTCTAAATACGTTTGCAATTATTCAATTTTGTGAAGCCAGAGCCATTATAAACAAGCTAGAATTCAATGTTCAAATGCCAAGGTAAATTAAGTACTGTTTTAAGTGCTAGTGGAGATTAATATTGCTATAAATTGTAAACTTACTTCAATTGAAAGTTCATAATGGTAATGGTAAAAGTAACTTTTCAACGTACATACCTTCGACTCCCGGTTCCTGATTCTCCTGATCCTGATCATGAAAGCGGGGCCAATTCGCAATGAAAATCCAACATTTGGACAGTCAAAACAATGAAAAGTAACAACACTCTGCGAACGCGATTACTGAAACAAAAATAATTACGATAAATACACATCCCGATTTTTACGAAATTTTTGTGACATCTCGGAAGATATTCATTAATTACATATACTAATTTACATATTTGGGACCGGGCATTTCCACTTTTGATTTGGCCAAAGAACGTTCTTTTGAACAGTGTTAGTTTCATTCCGGTATCTCTTCGGACAGTGGAGTAATTAGTATTTTTCAATACACGTAAGTTCCCATAAGAGGGGGACTGGAAGTTAAACACAGGCTCTCGCGCAGCACGGCGACGGTTGATCACCTGTACTACCTCAGCCCTTGCAATTTGCAATCGGGCATTTCCAGATATCAACAGTAAAAAGAATAGGGAATCGAATGGCGTTTATTTTGTTAAAATTGAACAATGGGTCAACGAGATACAGACTCTCAAACATCCCGATTTTTACGAAATTTTCGTGACATCTCGGAAGGTATTCATTAATTACATATACTAATTTAAATATTTGAGACGGGGCATTTCCACTTTCGGTTTGGCCAAAGAACGTTCTTTTGAACAGTGTTAGTTTCATTCCGGTATCTCTTCGGACAGTGGAGTAATTAGTATTTTTCAATACACGTAAGTTCCCATAAGAGGGGGACTGGAAGTTAAACACAGGCTCTCGCGCAGCACGGCGACGGTTGATCACCTGTACTACCTCAGCCCTTCAAATTTGCGACCAGGCATTTTCCAGATATCAACAGTAAAAAGAATAGGGAATCGAATGGCGTTTATTTTGTTAAAATTGAACAATGGGTCAACGAGATACAGACTCTCAAACATCCTGATTTTTAAGAAATTTTCGTGACATCTCGGAAGGTATTCATTAATTACATATACTAATTTAAATATTTGAGACGGGGCATTTCCACTTTTGGTTTGGCCAAAGAACGTTCTTTCGAACAGTGTTAGTTTCATTGCGGTATCTCTTAAGACAGTGGAGTAATTAGTGTTTTTCGATACACGTAAGTTCCCATAAGAGGGGGCTGGGGGCTAACTTCACATAGGTTCTCTTTCTTGTTTGTGGACACTTCCAAAACATAGTCCGATAAAGATTGTACTATTTCCATTAATAATAAGTTCCTTTTATCGAGGATGCGTAAAGATGATGTTATTGTAAAAAAAATACGCATTTTGAATAAGTAATAGTGTATTGACGTCGGTCTGTGCGGCTGAAAAGTTGTGGACTTTAATACATAAATAATATACATAGACTACCCCGTTGGCCCAAAATATTTAGATTTTAACCACGGAGGTAACGTCAACAAACGGTAATGGGGAATGCCTGTGACCCGTGATGGTTTTATCTATTATTTATTTATACATGCATGGAATATAACGTTGACATTATGAATATTCGGTCACATTTTGACAACATGATTATTTTATCTTATATATATAATATCCGGATGTGCGATAAACACGTCGGATGCACATGTCACGCATTCAACTGATTTATTTCCATTGACGTACAAATAAAAGTAGGATTTCGATTGTACACATGAATAACAGCGATTACACAAGGGAACAAGGATCCTACAACCAGAACATATTTTTGTTGACATACCATCACTTTTCATAGATCAAATTATACAGACATTCTGTGCATTAAAATATGGGAAGTGATCAAAGAATATGTTGTAAAAATTCACCAAATAAGTTTTGTTACATGTGCGGTTGTTATGTAGTGACACATCGGAAAAATATTACTGAAGAGGTAAAACCAGCTTACTGCTGCTATTTTGGATTTAGAATTGGAGAAAAGCCATGAACACCTAATATATATATGCATTTCCTGTTAGATCGGACTTTTTAAGTGGATGAAAGGGAAGCAAAAGAAAAGATTTAACGTTTTAGGAACACCTCACCTTATAAACCAGCGCGAACTGAATGATTTGTTTAACGACTTAGGTTTATCAAAAGAAAAAGCCGAGATATTAGGTTGTAGGCTACAGGAATTGAATCTTTTCGCACGAGGTGTGACAGTGTCTTCATTTACAAAGCGTATTAAGCCTTTTAAAGCATATTTTAAAATGAAAAGATGTGTACGTGTATGTTACGATGTTGAGGGTCTTATGAACGAGTTTGATATTCCCCACGATCCTTCCTGATGGTGGCTTTTTATCGATTCATGAAAATGCAGCTTGAAAGCAGTACTTTTGCATATTTGTTGCAGTTTTATCAGTTTTAGAAAATTTACCAAACTTTGACCACAAATATGTACCTGAACGTTTTTTTTTTTACTTTATCATACGTAGTATGACAAAGTATTGTAATCGTGTCGAAAAAAAAATTGAGATTTTAGCGGAAATATGTCGTTTTGGGTCACCTGAACATGTTTCACCAAGGTACAAAAAAATGTCTGTGTGTGTGTACCCGTTTTTTTGTGGCGACGATTCCGGAGAAACTAGTGAAGGTATCGAGACGAAACTTCATATTTAGAAGTTTCGTGACTAAACTTAGAGCTGAAAGAAGTTTTGTCCAAAAGGGCCCAAAGGAACTCGAGGTTTACTCTTATCATTTTTCAACGATTTTGCAACTTAGCCGCCATTTCTGTAATTTCGTCAAAATAGTTAAATAATAAACTATAGTGGAGAAAATTTTGTATAATTTATGTCCATTCCATTTTTTGGAAAAAAAAATTAAATCATAGTAAGCGGATGCCCCTTGAACTTCCAAATTGCCCCCCTGAACACGGCTGTATCGTATGATAAAGTCATATGCCTGGCCACATCAGATTTTTTTATTCTGACTTACGTCTTCTTTTACTATTACAGATCTGACAGAGAAGACCATGATCATGTATACGTCAGCCAAAGATGAAATAACCTGTGAAGCATCACTAACGAATATCACAAACACCTCACTGGATTTGGAAGAACAACTAATAGAGACCAAAGAAGACGTCGCTATTCTGAAAAAGATAATTTCACGGGAGCCGCAGACTCTTCAGATTTACGGCAGCATAGCCCAAGGATATACAACGAAAGAAAACTTGGAGACAATGCTGAATAACAAACTTCAATTGAAAAACTTAAATCTCAAATCAGCAGTAAAATATCAAAATTACGTCGAGATAACTCTTCACGACATTGAGGACAAATTAAGGATAGCAAAAAGTGCAAAGCGGTACTTAGGTGGACAGTCGCAGCAAATAAATGTGATTTATTAAAATGCGGCCTGGCGTTATCGCGTAAATCGAACGTAAATGAGTTGGACTGTGGCAATTTCGAGGCAATTTAACAGCAATTTCCTGTTATCTACCGATCTGAACGGTTTAATTTGCAAATTGCGTTCGAGACTTATCTACTACGTAATGTATTTCGTTAGACGAATTATACAGAAACCACAAATTTCCCAATAGGGAGGATTTAAATGTGAATTAAATAAGATGTTTAAATTAATAGAAATATAATATGAACTGATGATTTTTTGGTCACACTAAGCTGTTTTACTAGCGTGCTATTTCCTACTGGCTGCTTACAGCATAGTATGACCACTCAGCAGCGCTGTTTTACCAGTTGGCGAGTGAGTTTAGCAGTTTGGTGCTGCTAGCAGCACCAGCAACTAGGACCATAGAAATTAGTATTCTGAATTAATATACAATCTGTATATTAAGTAAGGATTTAATGCTCATAACATCGTCCGATATTAATATCGCATCGGCTTTTACGACATTGTAAATGTATAAAATATCAATTACGATTAATCTTCCCCTGGAGTGCATAAAAAGGAGTGACTGGACGGGAAAGAAGCGCTCGGGCATGAAGTAGGGAGCGGATTCGTACCGAGTGCCGCCGCCTTTGTAAGGCCCTGACGGATGTTCCAATAACCCCGGATATTAAAATACATCCATAAATTTAAACATCCCCTGGCATAGCCCCGCACCAGGCTACGGCATAAAACTCTCATTTGTTGGAGTTCGTGTTTCGATTTCGACGTTCCAGTTCTTCTTTTTTTAATTAAATCCAAGACCGTAAACGTACTTTAATCTTCCCGATTCAAACCCACCCCGACGCGACGCCACGATCGGCTGTTCACGTCCCAACTTCTTCTATTACACTCTTGGGGCTTTATTGCATCGTAGAGTTATTAATAAATACTTCTACGATTTCCCGCATTGGATCCTGGATGTGAACAAATAGTTTTATCCCTGCAGATATTACTTTTATAATGATTTTATTAATACAATTTCTACCAGATTCACAGAGGTGGAAATTGACAATCCAGTCCAAATTCTGCTGTCAACAGAAATCCTAGAATTTCTGTATGTTTGGTTACAGAGATCCCACGGATCCTGCCGATTGTGATAAAAAAAGGGTTTGGTACTTAGAGGTAACAAGTAGAGGCTGCCAAACCTCGTTTATTGGTACTAGAATTAAGTACTTGTAAGCTGTCTTCGTGCGTGCATCAAGTGTATGTGCATATTGCCTGTGTCGTTTGTTTTCTTAAGTTTTGTCGTAATATATAACACAAACAAAGGTATGCAGTAGTTTTTTATGTAAATGACTTATTAATAATCTTGATTTTTTTTGGCGTAATTTGGTATAAAAAAATAGCACTGCGATTCTTGTAAATGTAGTATAATATTTTATTTAGTTGGATTAAAACCTTATGTATTCACCTATATTCAGTTTGATTTATTTTTTTATAAAAGAGAAAATATTTCGGTACAATATACAACTCAAATTTGCTGCAGAAACTTGCATATAATGATACTACATAATATTCTTAGATGCTGTGGTCGCATACCGGCGAGTGCTGTTTGATATGGTGGCAGAAAGAAAACAGTATAAGCGACTAGAAACTGAAAGTAGATTTATTTAACAGGTCTAGATGACCCATCCAATCTGGTCGCTCTTTGACATAATTATCAATTAACAAAATCAGCTTATACACGGCAAAATATTACAAATAATAAATTAATAAAAGAAACTACTCACAGAATTGGTGGCCGACGTTGTAGTCTCCGGCCTCAGGTTCCGTTCCAGTCCGAAAGAAGTGCTTGTGCACAAATAATATCAAGGTATTTTCACAAATTTGGCTTTTGTCTTTAGTGTGTGGAATATTATAGCTAAAAATTTTCGAAAAGAAAACCGACAGGTTAAATCACTTGGCTCAAATGCATTTAAAGTTACTGATGAGAAACAGAAATTGGTACACAACCAGATAACAAGTAAGGGCCACAGTGCAGGGAAAACAGTCACGATTTGCTGACACGAGGGCATCGTGTCAGCAAATCGTGAACAAAAAAAAAACCACGACACTTTACGATGAACTATGTACGTAGAAGTAATTTCGCAATTTGTCTTGCCTTTTTTTAAAAGAGGAATTTTATAGTTTGCAAAAACATCATCCCTTACGAAAATTTTAATACACATAATAAACTTATTTATTATGTTATTATGTTATTTTTTTTTTTTAGAAGGCAAATTGTAGAATATCGAAAACCATCATCAACTACGACAATCTCAGTAACATAAACATACCAATAAACACATTATTATACTGCCAATGTGTCATATTTGATGATGAACTACTAACTGAATTGCATAAAACTAATGCTGCAATTTGTCTCGTTTTTTTTTTTTTTTTTTTAGAAGACAAACTGTAGAGTCTGGAAAATCATCATCAACTACGACAATCTTAATAACATAAACATACCATAAAATACCTACATTATTAAACGGTCAACGTGTCATGTTTGATGATGAACTACTACATGAACTGCATAAAACTAATTCAGCATTTTCTCTGTTCAACAATTTGTATTGTTTTCTTTCTTTTTAGATGATAAATTGTAGAATCTGGCAAACCATCATCAAATACGACAAGCTTAATAACATAAACATACCATAAGATACTTTACTGTACGTCCAACGTGTCCTGTTTGATGATGAACTACTACATGAACTGCATGAAACTAATTCAGCATTTTGTCTGTTCAACAATTTGTATTGTTTTTCTTTTTCTTTTAGAAGACAAATTGTATAATCTGGCAAATCATCATCAACTACGACAATCTTAATCACATAAACATACCATAAAATACATTATTAAACGGTCAACGTGTCATGTTTGATGATGAACCGCATGAACTTAATTCAGCATTTTGTCTGTTCAACAATTTGTCTTGTTTTTTTTTTTATTTAGAAGACAAATTGTAGAATCTGGAAAACCATCATCAATTACGACAATCTTACTAACATAAACGAACCATAACATACATTAGTATACGGCCAAGGTGTCATATTTGATGATGAAATACTAAATGAACTGCATGAAACTAATTCAGCATTTTGTCTATTCAACAATGTGTCTTGCTTTTTTTTTAGAAGACAAATTGTAGAATCTGGAAAACCATTATCAACTACGACAATCTTAATAATATGAACATACCATAAAATACATTATTAAACGGCCGAGGTGTCATATTCGATGATGAAATACTATATGAACTGCACGAAACTAATTCAGCATTTTGTCTGTTCAACAATTTGTCTTGTTTTTTTTTTGTTTAGAAGACAAAATGTAGAATCTGGAAAACCATCATCAACTACGACAATCTTAATAACATAAACATAGCATAAAATACATTATTATACGGCCAAGGTGTTTTTTAAAACCATCATCAACTACGACAATCTTAATAACATAAACATACCTTAAAATACATTATTATACGGCCAAGGTGTCATATTTGATGATGAAATAGTAAATGAACTGCATAAATCTAATGCAACAATTTGTCTTGTTTTTTTTTTCTTTTAAGACAAATTGTAGAATCTGAAAAACCATCATAAACTACGACAAGCTTAATAACATAAACATACCATAAAATACATTACTGTACGTCCAACGTGTCATGTTTGATGATGAAATACTATTTGAACTGCATGAAACTAATTCAGCATTTTGTCTGTTCAACAATTTGTCTTGCTTTTTTTTTAGACGACAAATTGAAGAATCTGGAAAACCATCATCAACTACGACAATCTTAATAATGTGAACATACCATAAAATACATTATTAAACGGCCAAGGTGTCATATTTGATGATGAAATACTACATGAACTGCATGAAACTAATTCAGCATTTTGTCTCTTCAACAATTTGTCTTGCTTTTTTTTAGACGACAAATTGAAGAATCTGGAAAACCATCATCAACTACGATAATCTTAATAATGTGAACATACCATAAAATACATTATTAAACGGCCAAGGTGTCATATTTGATGATGAAATACTACATGAACTGCATGAAACTAATTCAGCATTTTGTCTCTTCAACAATTTGTCTTGCTTTTTTTTTAGACGACAAATTGAAGAATCTGGAAAACCATCATCAACTACGACAATCTTAATAATGTGAACATACCATAAAATACATTATTAAACGGTCAAGGTGTCATATTTGATGATGAAATACTACATGAACTGCATGAAACTAATTCAGCATTTTGTCTCTTCAACAATTTGTCTTGCTTTTTTTTTAGACGACAAATTGAAGAATCTGGAAAACCATCATCAACTACGACAATCTTAATAATGTGAACATACCATAAAATACATTATTAAACGGCCAAGGTGTCATATTTGATGATGAAATACTACATGAACTGCATGAAACTAATTCAGCATTTTGTCTCTTCAACAATTTGTCTTGCTTTTTTTTTTAGACGACAAATTGAAGAATCTGGAAAACCATCATCAACTACGACAATCTTAATAATGTGAACATACCATAAAATACATTATTAAACGGCCAAGGTGTCATATTTGATGATGAAATACTACATGAACTGCATGAAACTAATTCAGCATTTTGTCTCTTCAACAATTTGTCTTGCTTTTTTTTTAGACGACAAATTGAAGAATCTGGAAAACCATCATCAACTACGACAATCTTAATAATGTGAACATACCATAAAATACATTATTAAACGGTCAAGGTGTCATATTTGATGATGAAATACTACATGAACTGCATGAAACTAATTCAGCATTTTGTCTCTTCAACAATTTGTCTTGCTTTTTTTTTAGACGACAAATTGAAGAATCTGGAAAACCATCATCAACTACGACAATCTTAATAATGTGAACATACCATAAAATACATTATTAAACGGCCAAGGTGTCATATTTGATGATGAAATACTACATGAACTGCATGAAACTAATTCAGCATTTTGTCTCTTCAACAATTTGTCTTGCTTTTTTTTTTAGACGACAAATTGAAGAATCTGGAAAACCATCATCAACTACGACAATCTTAATAATGTGAACATACCATAAAATACATTATTAAACGGCCAAGGTGTCATATTTGATGATGAAATACTACATGAACTGCATGAAACTAATTCAGCATTTTGTCTGTTCAACAATTTGTCTTGTTTTTTTTTTTAGACGACAAATTGTAGAATCTGGAAAACCATCATCAACTACGACAATCTTAATAATATGAACATACCATAAAATACATTATTAAACGGCCAAGGTGTCATATTTGATGATGAAATACTACATGAACTGCATGAAACTAATTCAGCATTTTGTCTGTTCAACAATTTGTCTTGCTTTTTTTTTGGACGACAAATTGAAGAATCTGGAAAACCATCATCAACTACGGCAATCTTAATAATATGAACATACCATAAAATACATTATTAAACGGCCAAGGTGTCATATTTGATGATGAAATACTACATGAACTGCATGAAACTAATTCAGCATTTTGTCTGTTCAACAATTTGTCTTGTTTTTTTTTTTTTTAGAAGACAAATTGTATAATCTGGAAAACCATCATCAACTACGACAAACTTAATAACATAAACATACCATAAAATACATTATTATACGGCCAAGGTGTCATATTTAATGATGAAATAGTAAATGAACTGCATAAATCTAATGCAACAATTTGTCTTGTGTTTTTTTTTCTTTTAGGACAAATTGTAGAATCTGAAAAACCATCATCAACTACGACAATCTTAATAACATAAACATACCATAAAATACATTATTAAACGGCCAAGGTGTCATATTTGATGATGAAATACTACATGAACTGCATGAAACTAATTCAGCATTTTGTCTCTTCAACAATTTGTCTTGCTTTTTTTTTAGACGACAAATTGAAGAATCTGGAAAACCATCATCAACTACGACAATCTTAATAATGTGAACATACCATAAAATACATTATTAAACGGCCAAGGTGTCATATTTGATGATGAAATACTACATGAACTGCATGAAACTAATTCAGCATTTTGTCTCTTCAACAATTTGTCTTGCTTTTTTTTAGACGACAAATTGAAGAATCTGGAAAACCATCATCAACTACGATAATCTTAATAATGTGAACATACCATAAAATACATTATTAAACGGCCAAGGTGTCATATTTGATGATGAAATACTACATGAACTGCATGAAACTAATTCAGCATTTTGTCTCTTCAACAATTTGTCTTGCTTTTTTTTTAGACGACAAATTGAAGAATCTGGAAAACCATCATCAACTACGACAATCTTAATAATGTGAACATACCATAAAATACATTATTAAACGGTCAAGGTGTCATATTTGATGATGAAATACTACATGAACTGCATGAAACTAATTCAGCATTTTGTCTCTTCAACAATTTGTCTTGCTTTTTTTTTAGACGACAAATTGAAGAATCTGGAAAACCATCATCAACTACGACAATCTTAATAATGTGAACATACCATAAAATACATTATTAAACGGCCAAGGTGTCATATTTGATGATGAAATACTACATGAACTGCATGAAACTAATTCAGCATTTTGTCTCTTCAACAATTTGTCTTGCTTTTTTTTTTAGACGACAAATTGAAGAATCTGGAAAACCATCATCAACTACGACAATCTTAATAATGTGAACATACCATAAAATACATTATTAAACGGCCAAGGTGTCATATTTGATGATGAAATACTACATGAACTGCATGAAACTAATTCAGCATTTTGTCTGTTCAACAATTTGTCTTGTTTTTTTTTTTAGACGACAAATTGTAGAATCTGGAAAACCATCATCAACTACGACAATCTTAATAATATGAACATACCATAAAATACATTATTAAACGGCCAAGGTGTCATATTTGATGATGAAATACTACATGAACTGCATGAAACTAATTCAGCATTTTGTCTGTTCAACAATTTGTCTTGCTTTTTTTTTGGACGACAAATTGAAGAATCTGGAAAACCATCATCAACTACGGCAATCTTAATAATATGAACATACCATAAAATACATTATTAAACGGCCAAGGTGTCATATTTGATGATGAAATACTACATGAACTGCATGAAACTAATTCAGCATTTTGTCTGTTCAACAATTTGTCTTGTTTTTTTTTTTTTTAGAAGACAAATTGTATAATCTGGAAAACCATCATCAACTACGACAAACTTAATAACATAAACATACCATAAAATACATTATTATACGGCCAAGGTGTCATATTTAATGATGAAATAGTAAATGAACTGCATAAATCTAATGCAACAATTTGTCTTGTGTTTTTTTTTCTTTTAGGACAAATTGTAGAATCTGAAAAACCATCATCAACTACGACAAGCTTAATAACATAAACATACCATAAAATACATTACTGTACGTCCAACGTGTCATGTTTGATGATGAAATACTATATGAACTGCATGAAACTAATTCAGCATTTTGTCTGTTCAACAATTTGTCTTGCTTTTTTTTTAGACGACAAATTGTAGAATCTGGAAAACCATCATCAACTACGACAATCTTAATAATATGAACATACCATAAAATACATTATTAAACGGCCAAGGTGTCATATTTGATGATGAAATACCACATGAACTGCATGAAACTAATTCAGCATTTTGTCTGTTCAACAATTTGTCTTGCTTTTTTTTTTAGACGACAAATTGTAGAATCTGGAAAACCATCATCAACTACGACAATCTTAATAATATGAACATACCATAAAATACATTATTAAACGGCCAAGGTGTCATATTTGATGATGAAATACTACATGAACTGCATGAAACTAATTCAGCATTTTGTCTGTTCAACAATTTGTCTTGTCTTTTTTCTTAGAAGACAAATAATTGTACAAACTGGAAAATCATCATCAACTACGACAATCTTAATAATATGAACATACCATAAAATACATTAGTATACGGCCAAGGTGTCATATTTGATGATAAAATACTATATGAACCGCATGAAACTAATTCAGCATTTTGTCTGTTCAACAATTTGTCTTGTTTTTTTTTTTTAGAAGACAAATAATTGTATAATCTGGAAAACCATCATCAACTACGACAATCTTAATAACATAAACATACCATAAAATACATTACTGTACGTCCAACGTGTCATGTTTGATGATGAAATACTATATGAACTGCATGAAACTAATTTAGCATTTTGTCTGTTCAACAATTTGTCTTGCTTTTTTTTTTAGACGACAAATTGTAGAATCTGGAAAACCATCATCAACTACGACAATCCTAATAATATGAACATACCATAAAATACATTATTAAACGGCCAAGGTGTCATATTTGATGATGAAATACTACATGAACTGCATGAAACTAATTCAGCATTTTGTCTGTTCAAAAATTTGTCTTGTCTTTTTTTTTAGAAGACAAATAATTGTATAAACTGGAAAATCATTATCAACTACGACAATCTTAATAATATGAACATACCATAAAATACATTAGTATACGGCCAAGGTGTCATATTTGATGATAAAATACTATATGAACCGCATGAAACTAATTCAGCATTTTGTCTGTTCAACAATTTGTCTTGTTTTTTTTTTTTTTTTTAGAAGACAAATTGTAGAATCTGGAAAACCATCATCAACTACGACAATCCTAATAATATGAACATACCATAAAATACATTATTAAATGGCCAAGGTGTCATATTTGATGATGAAATACTACATGAACTGCATGAAACTAATTCAGCATTTTGTCTGTTCAAAAATTTGTCTTGTCTTTTTTTTTAGAAGACAAATAATTGTATAAACTGGAAAATCATCATCAACTACGACAATCTTAATAATATGAACATACCATAAAATACATTATTAAACGGCCAACGTGTCATGTTTGATGATGAAATATTATATGAACTGCATGAAACTAATTCAACATTTTGTCTGTTCAACAATTTGTCTTGTTTTTTTTTTTTAGAAGACAAATAATTGTAGAATCTGGAAAACCATCATCAACTACGACAATCCTAATAATATGAACATACCATAAAATACATTATTAAATGGCCAAGGTGTCATATTTGATGATGAAATACTACATGAACTGCATGAAACTAATTCAGCATTTTGTCTGTTCAAAAATTTGTCTTGTCTTTTTTTTAGAAGACAAATAATTGTATAAACTGGAAAATCATCATCAACTACGACAATCTTAATAATATGAACATACCATAAAATACATTATTAAACGGCCAACGTGTCATGTTTGATGATGAAATATTATATGAACTGCATGAAACTAATTCAACATTTTGTCTGTTCAAAAATTTGTCTTGTCTTTTTTTTTTAGAAGACAAATAATTGTATAAACTGGAAAATCATCATCAACTACGACAATCTTAATAATATGAACATACCATAAAATACATTATTAAACGGCCAACGTGTCATGTTTGATGATGAAATATTATATGAACTGCATGAAACTAATTCAGCATTTTGTCTGTTCAACAATTTGTCTTGTTTTTTTTTTTTAGAAGACAAATAATTGTATAATCTGGAAAATCATCATCAACTACGACAATCTTAATAATATGGACATACCATAAAATACATTATTAAACGGCCAACGTGTCATGTTTGATGATGAAATATAATATGAACTGCATGAAACTAATTCAACATTTTGTCTGTTCAACAATTTGTCTTGCTTTTTTTTTAGAAGACAAATTGTATAATCTGGAAAACCATCATCAACTACGACAAACTTAATAACATAAACATACCATAAAATACATTATTATACGGCCAAGGTGTCATATTTGATGATGAAATATTATATGAACTGCATGAAACTAATTCAATATTTTGTCTGTTCAACAATTTGTCTTGCTTTTTTTTAGAAGACAAATTGTATAATCTGGAAAATCATCATCAACTACGACAATCTTAATAATATGGACATACCATAAAATACATTATTAAACGGCCAACGTGTCATGTTTGATGATGAAATATTATATGAACTGCATGAAACTAATTCAACATTTTGTCTGTTCAACAATTTGTCTTGCTTTTTTTTTTAGAAGACAAATTGTATAATCTGGAAAACCATCATCAACTACGACAAACTTAATAACATAAACATACCATAAAATACATTAGTATACGGCCAAGGTGTCATATTTGATGATGAAATTTGATGATAAACATATAGGCATTTCCACCTTACTTACAATAGCAATTTTTTTTTTTTTTTTCAGAAGACAAACTGTGAAATTTTGGAAAACTATGATTTAGAGATTTAGTTCGTTATGTCATTTTTAGAAGGTACCAATTATTTTCTGAAATTGTTATTTCTATCATATACTTTATCGGCATTGTTGCAAACGAATGGGATATGAGACATCCGATCAAAAGACATCTAACAACTATGGCCAAAACTAAATAAATACAAGAATGCCCTCAACACCCACCATAATCTCGAGCCAGTCCAACCAGCCATTCTCGAAGGACGATTATATATGAAAAAAACAAATAAATCAATCTGTGGTAAGATTGGATATTAAAAGAAATATTAGGGTGATGTTACAGCTATACCAATTCTTGCTTCAGGCATTTCATGCAGTTGAGCCAATATAATATCAAATTCAAAACATTTTCGAACTACATAATCCAATTTAAGGCACAATACAAAGCCAAATTGTTAAAATACGATAATAATATTGTGATCAAACACTTACCACGAGTCCGTCTTGTTTTTCGCGAGTAAAGTCCGAGAAAATTAAACTGCGTGGTCCGTATTTCACATCGCGGTGTTAGAAAACGATAATAAAATAAATAGCTATTGGTTAAAAGTTGGTAAGTAGAATAAAATAAAATAGATACCGAAACGTAGACAAAACAGACAATACATCTACGTAGTAAACGAAAAATTGCCAAATTTCGTCTTAAATAAACAGAATAATTTAGAAAAAAAACGTTTATAATCAATAGTATTGATTCATTATCCATTTTCCCGATGTTTTCCAAACCGTTTATGTTGTTTCCGACGCGAACACGATGCGCGAGAAAAACCGGCAGTTAATACAAAGAAACCCGGCGAAAATCCTCGCGAAAACCTGGGAAAATCGCGAAATCACATCGCCGAGGCACTTGGCATAGTCACTGATCACTTGTTTTAATTAAGCCGTTGATTAGTTATCGAATTTTAGATAAAAATACGAGCAAAATTATAACTACGTGCGCACACGGCGACCCGAACGACACATTGGTCATGCATTTTCGATATCGAGCGCACCGATATACTGGTTTGCTGGACTGGGGCTGTTTTTTGTAGGTGTGATTCAATATATTCAAGTCGAATATTCACGACTACATACAGCGATAACAGCATTTTCGTACCTAAATATGTCAAAATTTTCCTTAGTAATTATAACTTTATTTTTCTATATGGCTTCTCTCAACCTTAGATATGTAATAATTCGGAAAATCAAACTATAATCTACGCGTTAGCGATATCTCATAATTTGTCGACAAGAAATAGCTCATAAATGGCTTTCAATACAAGTGCTGTGGACCGTTTAGAGTAAACAGACCTAGATTGCTGGTTAAATTAGAGTTTGAGCGATTATTAACAGCTTGCGCCGTAATTTTCGTGACTAATTAATTAAGTAATCTATCTGCAAAGCAGATCAACGAAGAAACAGCTATTATTTTGCCAACAAAATTTCCCTAAAACAACTTAAAACCGCTTAATTGGATTTAGTACAACCGCATGTATCTACAATCATATTAGGCAGTTCTTGTTATTGAAATAATACCGTTGATGAAATTAGTACTGGCAATAGTTATGGGCAGCAACCTTTACTTAACATTTCATTTAACAATGCTAAATTATTGAGCGTAAAAAAAGCATTGTAGGCATCCCCCAGGTCATATCAAAAATTTAGCCTTCTCGGTTCATTTGCATTTCTAACCCGTTTTTTTCCGACGTAATGACTGGACTACCAGCCCAAATTTCGAATTAGTCCTTAGTTGCGCATACACTTTTGTGCTTTTTAAATAGTCATAAACACTAGTGTAGGTAGACCGCATAGGCGCACGCACCACCTAGTAGGTAGACCGCCTAGGCCCATAGACCGCCTAGGCCCATAGAACCCCTAGGCGCATAGAACTCCTAGCCCCATAGAACGCCTAGGCGCACGCACCGCTTAGTGGGTGCGTTGAGAAAAGAGCAAAAAAATAAATAAAATGTTCGGAGAAAACACCTGTATACTATAAAAATATTTTGTAGGTGATAAAGAAACATCCTGTATACGGTTCATTGCGAACACCTTGTATATTCTAAAAGAGATAGCTTGTATATGTAAAATTATAACATTCTAGAAATAGCAAAAAAATTAAATAAATAAAGTGTTCGGAAAAGTCGCCTGTATAGGATAAAAATATTTTGTAGCTGCTAAAAAACAACCTGTATACGGTCTATTCCGAACACCTGTATATGAGTAAAGAGATAGCTTGTATTTGTAAAATTATAAAACATTCTGAAAAGAGCAAAAAAAATATAATGTTCGGAAAAAAACAGCCTGTATACGATAACAGTTGTGCCCCAATGTGAGGCCCGTTTTAAAATCGCGTTTGCGCGCAAAATGTGGTCGCGCAGGGCTCAAGTCTGCGGCTCGGGGCTCCGCAAATATGCGTTTTGGGGCGCAGTTTTCGGTTGATTGAGACAGAAGAAGGTTCAACCTAACGATGGGTGGTATAATTTGCCGTGTGCGACCAATTTTCGTCTCTCGAGCGACGATCAGAAAAGGCAATTTTTTTGACAGATTTGAAAAAAAAATCATTTACCGCGGAGCAAGACTGGGCGCTTTGGATGGAGTCTCGGCAAATGGGCTTTTTGGGGCTCCGTTTTCTGTCTGCGTCGTCACAGGTCGATCGGCCCGGTCCTTCTCTTCGGAAAATCGCTTTTGATTGTCATCGCTCATTAAAACTATTTTTGTCCCAAGAAGCGATGTCGTTGAACAAAAACGGCAAAAAATAGAATAAATACTCTTTTATCTACTTCTGACTCTCTAATATCTTCAATTTCAAAAGACAACACTCACAGTTACTCGCTCTTATAAGGATAACGTATTTGATGAAAACGTTAACAGTCTTTTGTTGGATCTGTTGATGTTACTGGCGAAGATAGTATCTTACATGATGAACAATATGAATATGAAATCGTTCATCATCTGACATGTTGAACAATGTGAATATTAGTAGTAATTTAATAAGATAATAAATTCTTTATCTCGGAAAGGTTTTGCAAAACTTAATTTTCGGACACAAACACGGAGATAAAATGAAATTCTGAAGTCATACATATCGCCGACGTTCTATATCTGTCTGGCCCCTTTGATACAAAGGGAATTCAAAATGTAACTTTCGTAGTGCTTCTGGAATGCAATTTGCCGCTCCGAGCCCATCCAGCGCGCAAAAAGCTCGACTTTTCAATTTCTCAACACGTTCTGAGCGAGCCAACTTTCGATAATTTTCAACTTTTGAGGGCAACACTTACAACTCTAACGGGAACGCCGGCCCTGCCCGACACAGGGACGGAATGCGATATTTGCGCTTTAATGGTAACAGAATGCAAATTGCCCTAGTTTTTCCCACAAAATGTTATCGCTTTTACTCGGTTTGATGATTGATGCTCGCTGTGCTCCTGCTCTACGCGCGGTGAAACATTTTTGCACATGCATCTGGCGCCCCAAGCTATTAAATCACGATAAAAAATAATTCAGTCGACGCGTCGTTTAATACGCGTCACCATTAATAATTCTCCGCTCTATCGACGCCGACGCGACGTCCAAAATGCGACCTCGCACAATACAAATGACGGTGTGTGTCCTATGATGTATTGATTCTTATGCTTGGGCACGAAAAACGACTAACTTTGACGGCAGGATAGTTTGAAAATCATTATTATCATATACAGTGTGTCCAGGAAAGTCCGCACCATATGGGAAAATCTTTTATTATCCATTGCTCAGAAAATTTTATTCTTTATGAAAGTTGGGTTAAAATCGCATAAATACCAAAGAAGACGCATGTAACATTTGCCACTTCCAGTTGTCAGATTGTTACCAAAAACGATCCAGTTCGTCTCTCGTTAATTCTAACTATGTACACCGAATTTCAGCCCGATCCGTTGTACCGTTTGATCGCTATCGTGTTCACAGACATACATACACAAGTATTTTCAAATAAATCATTGTATTTTCTCTAGTCGGAAAGTAAAAGCCTTAGAACTGTATTGAAACCGTCAACATACACGTTTTCAAAGATCTAAACGGTAAAAATCGATACAAAATCAATCGGACATAATGCATAACAACACAAACTCACCGGCTTAGATCGCACGTAAGGAATTCTCTAGACTAGAGTCTAGAACACGCTGCCCATCCACGGGAAACACTTCACTAACAATCAGAAATCGTTTATAGACACATTAGCAAACGTTTTGCGAAATAATCTGCGGGTTTTCCGATCAAAATCCGATAAAAATAGCGAGTGGAAGAACAACGTTTTGACAGCGCGCACAAAATACGGCAAACATGGCCGAAACCTTCGTTACTTCGTTACCATGGAGACTACACTTTTTGTCGCTTTGAACACCTTGAAGTGATCAACACGGGCTCGTCACTTCCTTCGCTTTTAAAATATTACGTACAGCCCATAGTGTAACTATTTTTACATGGTGGGCCAAGAACTCCCCACTTTTCCGGCAATTCGCAGAGGAAAGGGAAGTGCTGCCAACATACTCTGTAAGGAACAAACATAGGACAGTAATGTTTTGCCCTTCAGTTGCATGCGTGCGTGCGAATGCGAGATTTTGATTCCTATTTAAAAAATTAAACCATAATCTTGTCTTTCAACTATTCCAAATACTCTACATTGAATAACTTTGTTCAAACCGCAATGCATGGTAGTTTACAAAAGTTGTCGTTGCTACTATGGCTATCTATGGCTGCTACTCGAAGCTACATAGGTGACACCATTACAGTATTCTATAATAACTGTAATAATTTGTATTCTTTAAATTTTTCTTTGTGTACTACTATGGTCAATACGTCTTACAAAACGAGTGCTACATTTATCGTTTATAAATTTAGTAAATATGACAACTATATTGGTTGGTGGATTCCATTGTTACCAAAGTCAGAAGTAAACACTGAGAACTGAGTCTACTGTGGAACCAAAGTAGAAAAATTCGAAATTCTTATTGCGAAAATTTCAAATGGTAAATATTGTTCTAATTGTAAAGCACCGACCTTCGATTACTATATATTAATAATATTCTGGTGATATT
Source organism: Aphodius granarius (assembly GCA_963971325.1). NCBI lineage: Eukaryota > Metazoa > Arthropoda > Insecta > Coleoptera > Scarabaeidae > Aphodius > Aphodius granarius. The sequence goes on from OZ020226.1 coordinate 20,527,764, forward strand.
TCCAATACTTGACAACACTTTCTGGTGTTTTTCCAACAATTGGCAAAATTGAGCTTTCTTAAACAAGGTAGATAGAGACGGACTGAGTTTTTTAGAAAAAGATCGTTGCGTTCTTGGCCACCATGTAAAAATAGTTACACTATGGTACAGCCCAACCAACATAAACAGCACCTAAAATTTGTAAACATCAGGATGCGCTGTACAAATTTTAGGTGCTGTTTATGTTGCGGTCCTCTCCACCATATTTTGGTGGAGGCAACGATGATAAGCGTGCGCAGTAAGAACGTTCATCTACGCGCCAGCATTTGAATATTTATTTATGTCCACGCGATAGGTTCACGCGCGCTGCGTATATGCATCTCACTCTCGCCGAATGCCGTTCTTCGCGCAGGTCTCAGGTTAACTTTAAGTTGGTTTCTCTGTACATGATTTTTGGAATTTTATTACGAAGATTAACCTCTCTACAGTATAACAATTTTCATTTTTTTTTTCACTCGTGCAACCTATACTTTATGTTATTAGAATTATATAAAGAAGAATTAAAAAGATGTAATAAATAATAATAATAATAATAATAATAATAATAATAATAATAAGAGATTTCCGCGGAACTACGCGTTTTGAGGTCCCCTGAATCGATTGCGATGATTTCTGGAAAAAGTATGATGAACAAAGTATATTAATTCAATCTTTTAACGGTAAGAATTAAATATATTTTTTTATCTCGAGGACTCGCGAGTATATATTTCAATTCTGACTAATGGCCTTTTGCGTACCTCAATATCCGATTTAAAACAAACAAAAAAACAACACATCCAATCACAAAGAAAGATATCCGCATTACCAAAGTATTTTTCTCTTTTTCCCGTACCGATGTTGTCGGCAATATATACAATCGTTTTTATTTCCATTTCATTTCGTTGGTTGCGCTAAGCCTGAAGGCGAAACGAAAAAGCTAATTGGCCCGCTTTCCAGAGGATTTTTCACGACCAGGGGCGGCAGGGTGTTTTCGAATTCAGAGTAAACTTCAATAAATAACACAATTGCCCGGTAATCGTCGAAAACGGCCCGCTTTTTGAATAAAAACGCAATACGTACGCCGCTCAAATGGACCTCGTTACCTGGCCGGATAGAATTAAATACCGACTTTGTTATAGGCTTCGATTCTTGATGTTTATTTCGCTAACATCGAAGAAACATCCCAATTATTCACTCAATTTACATGCCTATATAGTATATACACGCATTTCAGTCTAAACAAGAAAATGTAACCCTTTATTGTATGTTAAATAGCATAAAGGTGTGTTCTTGATGTAACATTTAATGAGTGTGGTCGCTGGCAATATCAAAGACCTCCCCACACGGTATACGCAGTAAAACAAAGCATTTCTACTCTTCAAAGTTCAAATTGAGTCAATGAAGTTGTGCGACCACCATCTTAATTGTGAGGTCGACTTTCGCCTTTCAGTGACGTGTCAGATACAATCTACCCTGAAACCCGACTCTGTTAGAGTATTAGACTATTGATATTATAGGGATGCTAATAAATTCAGGAATTATGTAATTTTGGGATGTAAGATGTTATATGTTATATGGCCTTTTACAAGACAAAATTCTGGTTTAATTTCTTTATGTACTCGACAACAACAGACGTTTTATAGATGTTTCAAACTAAGAAGAGCACAGTTGTATATGCAACCAAATATACACAGGCAATTTATAAACCATACACTGGGTATGATTGGTTGCATATACAACTGTGCTCTTCTTAGTTTGAAACTACTCTACCAGCGTGATATTTGCTGCTGGCTGCTAACAGCATAGTGTGACCACTCAGCAGCGCTGTTTTACCAATTGGCGAGTGAGTTTAGCAGCAGCCAGCCCACCAGCGCTTGTTTAACTTTTACAGCAACCAGCATGAATGTTAACTCATGAAATTATGTATTTTTGAAATGTGTTTTATAAATATTATGCGAGGTAATATTCTTCCAATATATAAAGAGGGTTTTAAGTTACTTTTGCTGGTAAACAGCGTAATGTTACCACAAAATAGCTGCTGTTGCTGCTAGCAGCACCAGCAACTAGCGGCTAATAAAACAGCAAACATTTAAATTTTATGGCTTAGTTGCGTTTTACGTTGACGGCGTGGCGTTCATATTTTTATACCGGTGGCGACACGCCAACGTTACCGCCTTACAAATAAGAAGCAGTTTTGACACGGGCGACAACTAATTGTACGCAAAAATTAATTTGTATACTAACGCTCTGTAAACGGTTCGCGTGAGCTACGATTATTTATTGAGGCACCACATGCTATTGCATAAATTACGTTGTTAAATACGTGGAGCATTTGATAAGGGTGGACGAGGTTTCAAAATAAACATCCAATTTTTGTAGATCTTTAACTTTTGGCGAGCGGTCCCAGTCGTTTTTACATGCAACTAGTAAGGCAAAAGTATTTGTGATATGCTGGAAGATTATTTGATTCCAGTGGCTGAAGATATTAAGGTATATTTAGTTATTACGTTCTGCAATAAAAATATTTGGGTGGTTTTGAACTAGGAAGAGCACCGTGGCATATGCAACCAATTATACCCAGTGTATGGTTTCTAAATGGACTCGCGTATATTTGGTTGCATATACAATTGTGCTTTTCTTAGTTTGAAACATCTATTTAACAAATAATACATAAGGATGACTTTTTTTTACTTCTTACACCCAACCTATTCTTCAGGACGTTCCGGAGAGCATACCGTCACATATTCAATTAGGTATCGACGGTACGACCGACGTCGGATGCGATTTCCAGTCAGGGCAGGCCACCCCATCCCCCTACCGTGAATACAGATTAGCATAGCCGCGGGCAGAAAGTGTTCAGCTCCTGCCACCGACAAGCAGGGCTCTGTATTTGGGCCTGCGTTGTCCCATTTGCACCCTACACACGAAACTCGTTACCGGAGTTAGTTCCTCTGCCGCTGTTGCGAATAAAATTGGAATACTTTTCACCACCATCCATCCCCCCATCCCCCCATTGACCCGCGTAGTCGGTATTTCCCCTTTTGTTGTGTCGGACGCAAACCGCAAGTTTTTCTGCGTCCGCGTACGCAGCCGGCAGCCCCGCGGAAGAAATTTAGAAGTTATATTAGGCAAGTTTGCGGTGAATGTCTTTAGTGCTGCTCTGGGAGCAGCCCGTGGCTCACCGGAAACCGAAAAGGATAAACTTGCCGCTGTATTGTTCGTTTAATGCCACTGCGTACCCTCGTACGTGTTTTAAGGGTTTTATACTGGCTTTGTTTTTCTTTTTTATGATGGTAACAGCCCTACTGAAAAGTTTTAAGCAAATATAACAATAAATTTTATCAAAAGAGTCTGTATAGTACCATTTTTATGTTTTTGTGTCAATAGATTCTACAGGCCACCCTCAGTAACAATCAAAAGGATCTATATCAATATCAATTCAGGTTTAGTCCGTACAACGGTCAAAAAAATGGTATGGCATGGCTAAAAGTGTCCTGCGTCTTCTTTAACACGCCCACCCACCAGTCCACAGTATTCATCAACGCACCGCATATACAAAGACATAATAAGCTAGAAGACCTAAAGAACATGGTGGAGTACTTGCCAGGCGAAGCTAAACACTTGAAGTTTAAGAGTAGCTGACGCTTAATTTGGTAAAATACCTGATTTATGATTTCTAAATTCCCGGGAGGCAACCGCGTCAATGACGATAAAGTTGGCAACGTTTCGCACTCTGTTGCAAGAGGCATCTTCAGGACGTAACAGTAAGCGAGCTACGACGACAAGAGAAGAGATGAGATTCTCTTGGTAGCTTTCTTACTGTTTCGTCCTGAAGATGCTTGTTGCAACATGTGTGCAAAACTTTGACAACATTATTTCATTGACGCAGTTTCCTCCCGGAAATCTAGAACTTAGTGATTCGGACCGAGGAAGTCTCCAATCTAAATATACTTGGTTTATGTTTGAAATAATAAGATGTGGCACAGAGCCCGTGGGTAGGTTCTGATGTCAGTTGGACGGTTTTGATTATCGCGGCTGATGGTACTGAGACCCTTCTGCAAGGCACCTTAATCAAATAACGTTTGTATCACAAATCAAGTATGTTAAAAACATTAATTAGGCGTAAAAACAATTAAGGGGAGTACACATTTTGAAATTTTATATAAAGTTTGTCAGTTTCCTTGGTACTGAGACCCTTTTGATTTACAACTCTTCTACTATATTCTTTCTTGTTCATTTATTAATAAAGCTTATGGAACAATATGCGACAAATTGGGTTTGTAAATGTGACGCGGCTTCATTAGTGAATCAAAGGCCATCTAGCGTTAGCAGCGCGTAATTATATTCATTAATATCGAAACAAACGCGGGCTATATTTTTGATGTATATAGCACCGGATGTGGTCATTGTTCGGCTATCGAAATAATGATATAATCTATATGATAATATAGGCGATTGCCCACTGGGTTGCGTTGTCATTTTAATCGCCAGATCTGATGGTGTATCAAAATTGCAAACCGTTTCACTAGAAATTTCCCTAAACGCACATAAACGAGCAACGAGTTGTTGCTACCGTCAGAATTTTACTTTTAACGTTTTATAGTCAAAATAATACCCACAATTTAAATGTATATTTTTGATTTGTAGGCAGAGTTTTAGAGTTTACACAGAGAGAACTCTATACTTGGATATCAAGAAAAATTATTCTTGCGTATATAACGTGGCATGAAAAGGATTTTTTTCAATCCAAATAATATTTTATTGTAATAAGAATTTCAGTATATATGTAGTTATTTCAACGGCTAGTTATTCTTCCGGTTTAAGAGTTTAGTATGTTTATGTTGAGTATATTTTGCTCTGACGAAGAAGATGTTATTCTTCTACATATAAAAAGAGTAAGACGTTCGTTTTACATCAATTGGGTGAAAAATATACATGCTTCAACGAACAAACAGTTTCTTGACCCAAAAGTATCAGTGGCGGCTCGTGATAGGTTTAATTGGGTGGGCAAAATATCAATGCAGATTTAAGGACTTATTTAATGAAGTGTTACTCTATTTTATTAAGTAAACACTACAAATTTGAACCGACATGTTTTTAAGAAGTAGTTGGGACAGTTTACGCGCTTGCAATAGAAAACCGTCACCGCTGGTAGGCAGAATCTCGATTGCCACCCCGACCTGGTAATTTCGGTTGCATACACTACCGTTATTTATCAATTTTCCGGCAGTAGCTTAGCAGCGTTTGATTTTATTATGTATTCTATAATATTATAATAATGCAGGCATATAGACACTGGTTGTAATGAATTTATATTAGGGAAATACTTAACAATAACAAATATTGTATTAATAATGTCCACCGGGTAATCCAATATTTTTTGGGTGGGCAGTGCCCACCCTGCCACCCCTGACGAGCCGCCACTGAAAAGTATAGGTACGTATCGTTTAAAACAGACGTAATTCCTTTCAGGCAGTTCCTTCATACTTAAAACAAGAAAACGTAATACTTGGAACATCAAGAAAATCATATTCTTACTCTGAAAATTTCATATTTTACTTGAACCAACCAAATGATGTTTCTGCGGATATAGAAACAAGTGATCATTCTGCAACACAGTGCTTACGTATATGCGAATTTCCAGGCAATTATTACCCGAATAGCTCGTAAAATCCACTTCATGAATAAGCCACGCATTACACACTCGAAACCGGCGGCTAAACTCCGCAATTAACCGTATTTTACATCAGGAGGGAGGCATTTCCCGGCACAATATTTGACGCGTAGGCTTATTTCAATCTGAACCATCCCCCGCAAAAATACGAGCAAGCCGTAACGCTGCAAGTAAGCCTCTTAATGTAAGCATAAACTGAATGACTGTCCTAACTTTATTATTTCAGAAACGCGTACGCCTCCTGGTGGGGAAACCAGCAAACAAGAACCGTATATAAAGCAAGGCAGTTTTCAATTTTAACGACTAACCCCGGAACACGCCAATTAAAACCGGAAAACTCTGTTTTTACAAGCGCCAGCGGCGACTCGTCAAACTCCCCCCCTCTCGCGAGATAAACGAACGTCGCGCTGGCTCGTTTTATTGTCTTCGTGGGGCCATCCTGCGGCCGCATTCGGAACATAATCGAGACGAAACTTACTTCGGCCCTAATTGTAAACGAATTTCGGTGAAATAGAGCAGATAACAAAGGAACAACGGGGAATATTAGATTAGCCCGCGGGATGAATACGGGTTATCTTTGAAGTCGCGACGGGAACTTTGAAAATTCTCTGTAAATCACGGCCTCCAAATGCTCATAATTCGGTTTCTTCGGAGACAAAAGGACGAGGATTATTGTGACTTCAAGAATTCCTCGGCTAGCTTAAATCATTTATGAGAGGACACAATGAGTTTATCTCGCGAATTACGCGCATTGAGTTACCAGTTTATTCAAGACCGTTTTCGAATGACAATAACTAAAGAAGCGAACCATTCTACCTAGGCATACAGACTTCTAATCTCTTGGAAGGCAATACCAACGGTAAATAATCTTTTATCTTGTTAGTCTATCTCTATCTCTGCCTATACTAATTACGAACTTTCAAGTGTAGGGCGCGTTCAGCGGAATCGCCCATTTTCGCCGACATTTGCGATCGAGTAGCTGCAAAATTGGGCTTTTCGATATTACTTTTGACGCTCGAATTGAAAAAAGGACACAATTCCGCGTGGACTGCGCGATATATTGTAAATGAAATGCGTCAATTTTGAAAAAAAAATCACGTTTTTGCACCTCTTCGGGTGAAGGCGAACCTCGAGAAAATGTCACGTGACGTCTAGAAATTCCGACAAGCGGATCGATGAACGTCAAAAATTTACATTTTTTATCCGTTCCTGCCGACCTTATAAAAGCCGCTCGCTCTCATGTCTTACGATAAGATCCCTCTAAATACCCTTCGCAAAGAGTTTTGAGCAAAAAAACGGCCTTAAAAACAATTTTCGATCCAAAAAATCGATTTTCGTCGACCCGTGTTTTGCTGCTATTACCACAGTAACGTCAAACCCGAAACGCCCCCTGCCGGACATTCGTAACAACAGTAACAGATAGCAGATAACCTAAAATGTATCCTAAAATGTCCATATTGCGAATGTGGACAGGTTGGAAGCCTTAACCACATATTTCTAGTCTACCTATACTAATTACGAACTTTCAAGTGTAGGGCGCGTTCAGCGGAATCGCCCATTTTCGCCGACATTTGCGATCGAGTAGCTGCAAAATTGGGCTTTTCGATATTACTTTTGACGCTCAAATTGAAAAAAGGACACAATTCCGCGTGGACTGCGCGATATATTGTAAATGAAATGCGTCAATTTTGAAAAAAAAATCACGTTTTTGCACCTCTTCGGGTGAAGGCGAACCTCGAGAAAATGTCACGTGACGTCTAGGAATTCCGACAAGCGGATCGATGAACGTCAAAAATTTACATTTTTTATCCGTTCCTGCCGACCTTATAAAAGCCGCTCGCTCTCATGTCTTACGATAAGATCCCTCTAAATACCCTTCGCAAAGAGTTTTGAGCAAAAAAACGGCCTTAAAAACAGTTTTCGATCCAAAAAATCGATTTTTGTCGACCCGTGTTTTGCTGCTATTTCCACAGTAACGTCAAACCCGAAACGCCCCCTGTCGGACATTCGTAACAACAGTAACAGATAGCAGATAACCTAAAATGTATCCTAAAATGTCCATATTGCGAATGTGGACAGGTGGGAAGCCTTAACCACATATTTCTAGAATGCCCAATAACTAAAGTCGAAAATTTTGACATATACACAGAGCTAGTTTAAGTCTAAGTCTGTATCTTAAGTATAAGTATAACTCACCATGTATCTTCTAAATGTTCTAAAAAAGAATCACCCGTTTCATACGTCAATCCAACACGCAATCTGGCAATTCGAAATAAAATATAATCGGAACGTTTCCCCTACGAAACAGGTACCTTCGGATTAATAAAAGTCCCGAACACGAAGAGAAAACGCGCCGCGCCACGAAAGAAGAATACAAAAGGGTGTCTTCGCTGGGAATCATAAAGCAGGGGTCGCAATATTGCAGTAGGACGACAGAAGCAGCCCAGCTGTCACCTATCCGAGAAATCACGACCCGTGGGCCGTGTTCTCCAGCCGGATGACGCAATAAATATTTTCCGTGTCACCACCTGACCTCACCCCATCGCCGCACTTTAACGAGACGCACGTTTTTTTTCCGCAGTTTATACCCTTTGAAGAGCCCAACGCTCTAAGCCAATGTCGTAATTCGAGAGCAAAATGTGACCCCCTCCCACGATAAAAAAAAATCGAGATCGATATTCGTAGAGTTTTTTTAGGTTAGATTAAAACATAAATATCGCTTATAATCTTTATTAAATAATAATCGAGAAAAATAATATTTATCTATAATTTATGAAAATAAATAATAAAAGCTTTTGGCATCACAAATTGGGTAGTACGCTTAAGTCCCCTTCTTAATGGACTGAATATTATGAAGCGGATTGAATTCGACACTTAGGCTCTTCTCTGACAATGTCACGCTGTGAAGATCAATATCCCCAACAATGTAGACGTATTCGACGGTGCCAACAATGTTTCTGAACCTAAACTCCGCGATTAGACGATTCTCAGACCATATCGTGAACGCCTCATACTCGTAACGTATTTGAAACGTAAAATCAGAACCGGCTAGGAATGGACACACTGGCGCCCTCTCTTCCTGTCCCCATTCACCATCAATCCACGAATTTCGTACGAACACATCTACGCCGTTAGTCGTACCTAAAATTAGTAAATAGTATATTATTATACAAGTTTTATAAGACGTCAAATTGGCGCATGAGTTGTTCGCATGAGTTGTTCATTTGGACAAATGAACGAATGCGCCAATATGTCTTATAAAACGAGTGTAATATACTATTTTTTCTACTTTGCGTCATTAATTTTATACAAATTTAGAAGTATATTAGGTAAAATTCCAATCTAGAGTATTTATGAGTGCAACCGTTGGTAACACTGTCATCTGTCACTTAAATTCAAATATCTGTAAAAAAGTAATTATTGATAATTATTATATACCATCATATACTAGTAGTACGAAACCTAGGATGCAACACGCATGTTTAAATATGTATAAAAATATACATACTTCGCAGTTTGTGCGATTCTAAAAAATCAGTTTGTGCTTACTTTTGTGGTTATGTGTATTTTCGTTTGACATGCATTTGATATCAATGTCACCAATCTTAGAAAAAAGTTACTAAAAACGGTGTTACAATTTGCTAATTGTAACACCGAAAACAGTGTTACAATGTGTGCATTGTGAATGCAAAGTAGAAAAAATATGTAATTAATTAACAAAATACGCAATATCCACAACGAAACGATTTTAGTTTTGAAATCGTTTCCGAAACCATTTGCACAATTCGTTAGATAATGTATTTTCCGGATTAGGCACGTCAATTCTTTGTTTCTTTTGGGCGCACTGTGTCCACAGTGTCGCATATTATTCCACTTATACTTCCATCTAGTCGCATTATATTAATCAAAGAAATGGGGGCGGGTAGCCGCCCCTCAGCGACCGCAACCTAACCTCTGTCGGGTGCATTACTATATTAAAGTGTAATACGGCCCGGAACGTTGTAGATGGCAGTACTTATGTAACCTCCATTTGTTTGATTAACAATCGGACGAAGTAAATTTGGTCGTCTATTCACAGAGTTTTGCAAGTTTTTTTTTTTTAGTGGTTCTGTATTTTAATATTTGGAGAAGACTAAAGTAATATTAGATGGGTTTCCTTTATTAATTACCACGTAAACATACCCACATAACAATTTTTAGCACGCACGTGTCGAACACGATATGCAGACGCTGTGAGGGCTCGGTCTGTCTGCGAGGTGAGCAAGGTGCCCACCCACCGTGTTGGACTGTTTACGTTTGTTTACGGAGTTGACTTGAGGACTCACAGCGCCAGCAAGGCGTCAACACGCGTGCAAAATTTAACACAACGTGTTGGAACCATGATCGAAAGGTGTCCCTAAATTGTTATGTGGGTATCGTTTTAATACGACCTCAAAAGAAAATTGTGTAATCCCAAATCCTCAAAAGAACAACTACTATACTTACAAAACCTTGGATTTAAATGCAATGGGACGGTAGGATGCGGCCAGAGTTGTGACCCATCTTGCAAATTAACATAAAAATTCTGCGGGAGCAGCTTTATCCTGCCACTAATTTCAATCTCCCAACCCACAGTGAAAGGACCAGCCAACTTCCCCAAATAAGGCATCGCCTACAACAAATCCACAAGATAATCAAACCAGTATCACCAGAACACCTAACCTACCAATTTATTGTTACCATGACTCATCTGGTTGGGTTTGATCATATCGCAAGGGGGAACCTTTTCCGGATAGGATGTGAGATGTTTAAAATTGACTGCCACGTCATCCACCTGACCACGGACCTCCATACCAACGATGCTAGACAAGGGAACCCTATAAGTGTAGGAACACCAATGTTTTCCATTGATGGTGATCATGAACTCGCGTTCAGCTAGGAAGATGTCCACCGTGAAGCCTGCACCTCTCTTGAAATCAAACTGCATAACACTACTAGTCTCTTCTTCGCCCCAGTAACCACCTATTCGACAGTTTCTGACCACGTACCGTTGCTCCATTCGTGGGTTGAAATGAAATGCTATGTCTGGGTTCGGATCTTTCGAACAAAGGAAGTTTATGGAAAACCTAGAATTGATACCATCCAAATTCAATACTTTAATTACTTAATTGGTTCAGTAAATAACCTTGATTGAATCTGTCAATGAATGCAAGTTTACAGTGGTAGTTAAATCACCTTAACTGCCACTTAAAACCGATCGTTCGATACATCAAATTAAAGATAATTGAATCACCGATAAATGTTATTAATACTGTTTTTCTAATACTGACGATTTCGAAACTAAACTTCTTCGTGAATGCTAAGAAAAACATACTTCAACTTGGAGTAAACACAAACTCCTAGTTAACTTAACTAACACCTTTAACTCTGCATTGATAAATCCACCCTTGAAGTTGAATTAGAAAATATATATCTCAATTTTTGGCAAATTAATTTGCAACAAATTACATGAATTATTTAAGTAAAAATAAAAGCACGTATGAATTAATAACATATAATTTTAATTCGATGAACGCATTACAAATGCATGAATTTGCGCCCAAATTGTGTTTCAGCGCTGAAAAATTACGAATAATTCAATGAAAATACAAAATTTGTCATTTAACTGGCCTCTAGTAGACCATGCTCTTTAGGTGCAAGCGTTGCGACTGTTGCGACTATACTTAGCAGGTTTTCAAGCAATTACAACCATCGTAGCGATCTTAGCTACCATATTCTAGGCTCATTGCAGTAAACCGCCACCAAGAAAACTCACCTTCTACTTTTCTTGTGTATTGTTGCGGCCACGCTGATCAATTGTCCAACTTGGAGGTCCTTGAGTTCGGAGGAATACGGGACAACCTGCGTAGAATGTACAGATTCATTGTCACTAATCTCGGTATGTTCCACTTTCATAGAATAGACAATTGACGATGTCATTCTGGGTAAAGTCGGTTTTGGTTTTCTACAGCAAGAGCAGATATGTCGTACGCTGTCCGCTCTTCGGTTGAGCTTATCAATGAAATTCGAAACTGACTGTGAAACGGAATTGACAGATTTCATATGACAACGAATTTAAGTAATGTCGAAAATGGTACTAAACGTTTCCGTTGGTAACATGCGTTGCACAGAGGGCCACCAGAAAGATCATTTGGTTGGTTCAAGCCAGTTCAAGTAAAATATAAAATTCTCAGAGTAAGATTATGATTTTCTTTTTGTTCCAAGTATTACGTTTTCTTGTTTTAAGTATGAAGGAACTGCTTGAAAGGTACTTATATATACCTATACGTATAATTTTGGGTCAATAATAGTATATTATTATACAAGTTTTATTAGACGTCAAATTGGCGCATGAGTTGTTTGGGGCACGAGGAGCGCCAGCGACGAGTGCCCCAAATGAACGAATGCGCCAATATGTCTTATAAAACGAGTGTAATATACTATTTTTTCTACTTTGCGTCATTAATTTTATAAAAATTTAGAGGTATATTAGGTAAAATTCCAATCTAGAGTATTTATGGGTGCAACCGTTGGTAACACTGTCATCTGTCACTTAAATTCAAATATCTGTGAAAAAGTAATTATTGATAATTATTATATACCATCATATACTAGTAGTACGAAACCTAGAATGCAACACGCATGTTTAAATATGTATAAAAATATACATACTTCGCAGTTTGTGCGATTCTAAAAAATCAGTTTGTGCTTACTTTTGTGGTTATGTGTATTTTCGTTTGACATGCATTTGATATCAATGTCACCAATCTTAGAAAAAAGTTACTAAAAACGGTGTTACAATTTGCTAATTGTAACACCGAAAACAGTGTTACAATGTATGCATTGTGAATGCAAAGTAGAAAATAGTATATTATTATATTATACAAGTTTTATAAGACGTCAAATTGGCGCATGAGTTGTTTGGGGCACGAGGAGCGCCAGCGACGAGTGTCCCAAATGAACGAATGCGCCAATATGTCTTATAAAACGAGTGTAATATACTATTTTTTCTACTTTGCGTCATTAATTTTATAAAAATTTAGAAGTATATTAGGTAAAATTCCAATCTAGAGTATTTATGGGTGCAACCGTTGGTAACACTGTCATCTGTCACTTAAATTCAAATATCTGTGAAAAAGTAATTATTGATAATTATTATATACCATCATATACTAGTAGTACGAAACCTAGAATGCAACACGCATGTTTAAATATGTATAAAAATATACATACTTCGCAGTTTGTGCGATTCTAAAAAATCAGTTTGTGCTTACTTTTGTGGTTATGTGTATTTTCGTTTGACATGCATTTGATATCAATGTCACCAATCTTAGAAAAAAGTTACTAAAAACGGTGTTACAATTTGCTAATTGTAACACCGAAAACAGTGTTACAATGTATGCATTGTGAATGCAAAGTAGAAAATAGTATATTATTATATTATACAAGTTTTATAAGACGTCAAATTGGCGCATGAGTTGTTTGGGGCACGAGGAGCGCCAGCGACGAGTGTCCCAAATGAACGAATGCGCCAATATGTCTTATAAAACGAGTGTAATATACTATTTTTTCTACTTTGCGTCATTAATTTTATAAAAATTTAGAAGTATATTAGGTAAAATTCCAATCTAGAGTATTTATGGGTGCAACCGTTGGTAACACTGTCATCTGTCACTTAAATTCAAATATCTGTGAAAAAGTAATTATTGATAATTATTATATACCATCATATACTAGTAGTACGAAACCTAGGATGCAACACGCATGTTTAAATATGTATAAAAATATACATACTTCGCAGTTTGTGCGATTCTAAAAAATCAGTTTGTGCTTACTTTTGTGGTTATGTGTATTTTCGTTTGACATGCATTTGATATCAATGTCACCAATCTTAGAAAAAAGTTACTAAAAACGGTGTTACAATTTGCTAATTGTAACACCGAAAACAGTGTTACAATGTGTGCATTGTGAATGCAAAGTAGAAAAACTGTTTTTTCGTTGAAGCATATATATTTTTCGTCCAACGAAATATTTTTGTTGTTGTAAGATGAACGTCTATTTTTTTTATAGAAGAATCACTTTTTCTTCGTCAGAGAAAAATATGCGTATCATGAACATATACTTTTCTTGATATCCAAGAATAGAGTTCTCTCTGTTTGGAAGAGAAATAAAGATTCAACGGTTTATGCTGGGAAATGGTCTTTCTTGGCAAAATATAAACAGAAAAGCCAAATATTGATTATGGAAATATAATATTTTAATCTTAGTTTTGGAGTTTGGAGAAGATCATATTAAACCAGGTAACAGCAGGTCTTACTGTTCACTTTGATATTTTTATTACGATTTTTTTGTAGTTTTATCAACAAATAACAAACAAGTCATAAATTGGTGGAATAGATCGTGTTATCATGCGTTGTTATCAAACACCAGTAGTGATAAGAAAATTATGGTCATAGAAACATTAAAAAAATCTTTGCATTCTTAGGTATGTTCCTGCATACATATTTAATACAAATATTAATATGCAGGTTCATGTTTTATATACATACTGATAATATGTTTTGTCAATTATAACTGTTATCAATTGAATTTCTGTCATTAAGTGATAAACTTTGTCAAGACAGGTTGCGTAAAAAAAAATTAACAAACAATATAATAACAATAATGTGTCATCGCTATGAATAATCCATACCTGGGCGTTGCAATGCCTTTAACTAATATGCTAAATACTTGGTCAAGATATATTTTTTGTCGTGAGTTATTATTGTTATCGTTAAATGACTTAACCGAACCTAAAAATATAAAATAGGTTGGTTTCCTCACATTATGATAGCTCAAAAATAGATTTTGGGATAAAATTACAATCACAAATTTAATTATACGTTCTATTTTAATTCTATTTTTTACCACTAACATATTCAGGGTTTACAATCTCCTCGTCTTCTTGTCGACAGTATCCATTTTCATCTCTTTTTGACTTTTTGCAACAACACCAACAACAACAACATCCTTTTTTGCCGTCTGTTTCCACCATTTTTTCCGCTATCGGTCACTAGAACCACTACTGTTAATTACCGTAATTAACTAGATCATTAATTCACTAATTTATTCGAATTTCGAACCTACAACTACTCCTCCACACTACTAAAACTACACTGTCCGAAATACACCGATTAAATTTCAAATACACGAGTTTATAAATACAACTTGTGACCTCTATCGTTTCTGGTGGATTACGTTGTTGCTTGTTGAATACAAATCGCGTCCATTATGGTTTTCAATGGAAGCCGCAACAAGAATTGCAACCACGTATGTATGCATGCACTATTCATGATATAATTTATTAGGCAACAGACCACTTCGTACTCGATGATTCGTACTTTATAGGTTAAATCGGGGCGTTGAGCATGAAAATCGACCAATAACCGCCAATTCGGAAGTGATTTCATATTGCAATTAACTCCAAATTGATTACCAACGGCTCACAGAGGCCCTTAATGCCTCATTATAATTGATTACAACCCTATAATGAGTAATTAATCGATTTGATCCCAACCTTGATCTGTGGTTATCAGAAAATAAAAACACGTTCGGAGATGTAAATATATGTGAAGATAGATGATTGTTTTTCGTTTATTTTGAGGATGTTGGCAGGCTTTTATTTTTAAAGTTCAAACTATATTTTTTTGTATCGATAATGAATACATTATTATTCAATTATTGTCATAATCTACGTCACACCTTTGTATCTTGGCTTTATTATGCATAGGTGCTAATTGATACATTGCTTGAATTTGATTTCAATAATTTAATTTAACAAGAACAAAATTTTTAATTTTATCTGCTTTGTGTTAGTTATAGTAAGGTGTATACTAGTGTTTCATATTATTTGATAACATAACCTCTTTAGATTATATTATATTCTACGTGTCACCTGTAAATCGATATTATGGAGAAAAATAACTAGGAAACGTAATACATATTCTAAACTGCTATACCTACTGTAATTAAGCAAACGACGACTAATTAATAGTAAATATACTTACCTCATGGACTTTATTGTCTATTATTGGTTTTCGACGAAACATTTTATCTTGTCAGTAATAATAACGCACAATACTAAAATGAACAAAAATACTGTATACTGTAAAACAAAATGGGTCATATGTTATAAATGAGTTGATAAAGTTCATTATGACAAGTGTTTTATAACGTTATCAATAGTTACCAACGTTGGAATTGGCAAACGTAGGCCGCCTAATGTATGTATTTCCTTTCCTAGATGGAAAATCGAACTTCTAGTGAGGTTTTCCAAGGAACAAAATTCCCTAGTTCTCTCGAGTTTCCGCGCTTTTCAAATGTCTAATGGTCGTAAGTGGCAGAGAAAAGTATGACACTTCACTTATAATATAAAAGTTTGCACATTTTTAAAGTGAATTTCTTAAAAATTCTCCTTGAAAGTGACCTTAACATAATTTTATCACATAAAATTATTATTTATAATTAATCTGTTCTACATAACCGATAAAAAATACTTTGTATTCTTGTTAATATTCCTTTTTTATTGAAGTATAAGAGTAGAGGACTCTTAATTTGGTAAAATACCTTATTTATGTTTTCTAAATATCCGGGAGGAACCACGTCAATGACGATAAAGTTGTCAACGTTTCGCACTCTGTTGCAAGAGGCATCTTCAGGACGTAGCAGTAAGAGAGCTACGACGAGAAGACAAGAGAAGAGATTCTGTTCGTATATAGCTCTCTTACTGTTACGTCCTGAAGATGCCTCTTGCAACATGTGTGTGTGTGTGAAACTTTGACATTTTATCGTCATTGACGCGGTTTCCTCCCGGAAATCTAAAACTTAGTGATTCGGAATATAGGTACCTGATTTATGTCAAATCTTTCCTTTGTTGGAGAATATTGTCAAAAAGTGATAGCAAGTTTTATAACATGTTTCTTTGCAAATTTTCAAAGTGACCTAAAATAATTTTAGCTGACCTTCTGTAGGTACGAAATGATCCATTGTTAAGAGAAATTGATGTGACACTGAATGGTAGTAAGTGATCAAAAAAAGTATCGCACTCTGTTGCAAGAGGCATCTTCAGGACGTAGCAGTAAGAGAGCTACGACGAGAAGACAAGAGAAGATATTCTCTTCGTAGCTTTCTTACTGTTACGTCCTGAAGATGCCTCTTGCAACATGTGTGTGTGTGTGAAACTTTGACATTTTATCGTCATTGACGCGGTTTCCTCCCGGAAATCTAAAACTTAGTGATTCGGAATATAGGTACATGATTTATGTCAAATCTTTCCTTTGTTGGAAAATATTGTCAAAAAGTGATAGCAAGTTTTATAACATGTTTCTTTGCAAATTTTCAAAGTGACCTAAAATAATTTTAGTTGACCTTCTGTAGGTACAAAATGATCCATTGTTAAGAGAAATTGATGTGACACTGAATGGTAGTAAGTGATCGAAAAAAGTATGACAGTTATGACAATAAATTGTTACCAAGCAGGGGCGGACTGGCCATAAGAGCTACCGGGGCTCACGTGGGTGGGTCGCGATGTTTTGGGCCGGTATGACGATGTGGGGCCGCTGGGCTACTCCAAAACCCTGGTACATTTTACCCCCAACCCGTCGACATTTCAGCAGGGGTCGCTAAATTTCCGCTCTATATTTTTTTCATTGTATCCAAATTATTTGAATTTCCTGGAATATACAGTGGAATTTCCAAAGGTACGACAAGAGAAACTAAAGAAAATGCTTGAACCATAAAATGTATATATTTATTGAAAACATATATAATACTAGAATACTCAATGTATACATATACAGTGTCGGTCAATTCCAGCCGCCGCATCAGTTTTGTGCGAGTGCGAGAGAGAACGTTTGAAACACATCCCCACCAATGCAGGCACCGCGCTAGCACGGCCTCGTGGTTGGTTCATGTCGCTTGGTGGGGGCATGCAGTGACCGCCTTTATATTGGTTTCTTGCTCTCTCTTATGGGCTATACGGCGTCTGAAACTGGCCGACACTGTATATCAATTCTTAAGGCAAATACCAGGTCACAAAATTCATTTTATCTAAATAACATACATTATGTATATCAACTACTACGTACGAAGGCATAAAAGGAATGATCGTAAACTGTAACAAATAAATATCTCCTAATTTTGGTGTTATAAAAACTCTCCCTTCCACTTCCTTTCTCCAACGAGCTTAATCAATTAACAGTAATACTATAATAAAATACATAAGTAACAATTCTTTGTGAAATACGTACATACAAACATTATTTATAGTAACAATTGCGTGAAAAAAATAGCAATAAATAATATATTAGAAGAAAAACATCCCCAGATTCAGACAGCTAATTGTGCAAAGCTGGTAACTATTAAAAACTCTAATTAAAAGTAAAAAAAAATGAGAGAAAATAATACTTTGATTTCTCAGTCAGTGATCAAATTAAATTTTACAATTCCTGAAGTCCTGCGTTAAAATACTGACCGCCGCTAAAATAGAAAAATAAATAAAAATTTTGTACTAACCGTTAAACAAAAAAATAATAATAATAATTAAGAATACTTTCAATCACTATACAAAATCGCTACGGCGATCATCGTTCAACTTTATATACAAGAAGAGGTCCAATAATAATAATAATAATAATAAGAATGACATGTAGAAATGCTTGTCATAAAAAGCAAAATACTATTGTCGCTGTACATTCTTAAAGAACCACTCCGTAAATTTACGGAGCTGCTGTCTGGCAGCCTGCGCTTGATCTCGCAACTGCTTGTTCTCATCTTTCAAACGTCGCACTTCATCCTCTAGCGACAGGCGACGTCTTGTCTCACGTGACACCCTGGACTCCAACTCACTTAGGTGACTTTGCAACTCTGGTATACTAGCACTTGAACTTACACTACAAAGAGAAAGAAAACAAATATTGGTATAAGAAAAAATTGCTGTAGTTCTTCAAATTCTGATCAAATAAAACAGTGAATCTTGTTGTATAGATGTTTCAAACCAAGGAGAGCACAGTTGTGTATGCAACCAAGTATACGCGGGTCACTTATAAACCATACACTGGGTATAATTGGTTGCATATGTCACTGTGCTCTTCTCAGTTCAAAACTTAAAAAAAAAAAAACACTTACTTGGAGGATATTGAAGCATCAATGGGTACATCATCCTCCCACTGGTGATGCCTCTCATTATCATTAATCCCCCCCTCATTATCCCCACTCCCGATAACTTTATTAGCAGTATCGACCAAACTAGACCAACAATCCATATCGTCGGGTAGGGGCAAAGCCTCCGTCCCCACAACGACACTTTTTCCTTTCCCGGGACTAGTCATCCTTGGAGAAATCCTTTCCCCACTCCCCCCACTCTTGAATTCAACCGGTAAAGGACTCGAGGTCGTGCTAGCATTAGAAATGACCGTAGCAGGTCTTGCCATGGTCAAGATGACCTCAGGAGGTTGTTTGTGAACCGACAAAGCTACGTTATTCAAATTCTCTCTCGAACGAGTGTTTGTATCTTTGGTAGGTGGTTTTGGGGGATCTGTGGCTTCGATGGTGTCCGGATTGATGAGTCTCAGGAGTTCCTCTTGAAAATTGCTGTTGAGGTTGGCGCTGTTGCGATTGGAAGAGCGCGCGGTTACGCCCGGTCGTAACTTTGCCTCGCTGTTGACCGAACGTGGACTGTGGTTGCGGCTGTTTGAGTTTGAGACGTTCGTCGGGAGGTGCTTGCGCCTGGAGCGGGGCGAGACGTGACCGCTACCGTTCGATAGTTCGTCTTCGCTGCCCACGCCACATAACCTAAAATAAATTTTTACTGTTTTATTTTTGATAGCTGATACTAGCTTTGATTAAGCAATTGTTGCTCAAAACTGAGATTTTCTGTACATATGACATTGTAAAAATACCATAAGAACTGAAATAACAATCACTAAAAATGTATATGTAGAAATAAGCAAAATATGTAAAGTAGCGAAAAAAAAATGTTTTAATGATGAAATCGATTTTGTAGTGACATTACAATAAAACAATGACATATTTTTAAAGTATTTATTAGGACTAAAACATAATAGTAACAATACAATATGACAATAAAAAATAATAATACTCACTGAAGGAAAGAAAAAATCACACTGACAAAAACGTAATTAAACAAGGAAAAATATGACAGAAAAACGGTGATGGCAATGAGACATAACTGTGATAACAATCAAATTGAAAGAATTTTTGTAGCACTAAAAAAATAATAAAAATTAGTTTCCAATAAAACCAAAATATTCAATTTTTCAACCACATATGGTATAACAAGGTTTTGCTCTTAAGTATAAACAATTCCAAGAAATAAAAATAATCAATCTAGGAAAGAAGTACCTTTCTGAAAGTCAGCGTTTTGTAAAGCTAGAGTAGTTTTGAACTAAGAAGAGCACCATGACATATGCAACCAATTATACCCAGTGCATGGTTTATAAATGACCCGCGTATATTTGGCTGCATATACAATTGTGCTCTTCTTAGTTTGAAACATCTATACCTATTCATCGATCAAACAGAACAAAAAGTAAAACAACTCACCTCTCACTGATAGAACTATCCGTCGAATGTCCATCGTTATTCCGATTCACGTCGTGGCTATAATCGAGCTTGGGCGGCCGCGTAATTCCATAATCGTTATCGTTCCTCATCCTCTCGTTGTGCTGCTTTACAATGTTGTTCTTCTCGATTTTGTAAGGCACCTCAATCTCCCCAATATTATGAATGGTGGCGGTCAGCGGTTGAAAGTTAATATGCTGCTGCAGCGGCAGCGAGTGGCTTATCTGCAGCTTGTTATGCTGAATCTGCTGCGGAAAATGATTGTGCGACTGCGACATCTGCATGTGAGCATTCCAATTCCTCTTCGGCGTGGACGGATACGTGTTATTCGACTGTACCCTATCGTAGGTGTCGTACCAAGGGTCGTCGTTGTTCGAGTGACCGCTTGACGACGACGTCATCGTGCCTTCATTACTTGCTGTCGCGTAGCCTGAACTGTTACTCGATCTCGGAGGGGAGCAACTACCTGTAATGGTTAAATATTGGTGAGATATTGGTTTCATATTGGCCCAATATTGGTTCAATATTAGTTCAATATTGGTGAAATATTGCTTCAATATTAGTTCAATATTGGTTCGATATTGATGAAATATTGTTTCAATATTAGTTCAATATTGGTGAAATATTGGTTCAATATTAGTTCAATATAGGTTAAATATTGATGGAATATTGTTTCAATATTAGTTCAATATTGGTGAAATATTGGTTCAATATTGATGAAATATTGTTTCAATATTAGTTCAATATTGGAAATATTGTTTCAATATTAGTTCAATATTGGTGAAATATTGGTTCAATATTGATGAAATATTGTTTCAATATTAGTTCAATATTAGTGCAGTACTGGTGAAATATTAGTTCAATATTAGTTCGATATTGATGAAATATTGTTTCAATATTAGTTCTATATTGGTGAAATATTGGTTCATTAGTTGAATATTGGTTCGATATTGATGAAATATTGTTTCAATATTAGTTCAATATTAGTGCAGTACTGGTGAAATATTAGTTCAATATTAGTTCGATATTGATAAAATATTGTTTCAATATTAGTTCTATATTGGTGAAATATTGGTTCGATATTGATGAAATATTGTTTCAATATTAGTTCAATATTAGTGCAGTATTGGTGAAATATTAGTTCAATATTAGTTCTATATTGGTGAAATATTGGTTCGATATTGATGAAATATTGTTTCAATATTAGTTCAATATTAGTGCAGTATTGGTGAAATATTAGTTCAATATTAGTTCAATATTGGTGAAATATTGGTTCATTAGTTGAATATTGGTTCGATATTGATGAAATATTGTTTCAATTTAGTTCAATATTGGTGAAATATTGGCTCGATATTAGTTCAATATTGGTTCGATATTGATGAAATATTGTTTCAATATTAGTTCAATATTGGTTCGATATTAGTTTAATATTGATGAAATATTTCTTCAGTATTGGTTCAATACTGGTTCAATATTGGTTTAATATTGGTTAAATAATGGTTCAATATTGGTTTAATAAATAGCCTCAAAATAAAAAAAAAATAGCTAATTTTTTTCTAAATATATCTTACCATCGTAGACTTTACGATGGTTCCCTCGTACAGCCTTCTGCATCTGTGCAGTCTTTCGGTTCTTAACGTCGTCAGCGACATTTTCATAGTCTTCGTAGTTGGTCTCGGCATATTTGCAGTTGGGAAGGGTGCAGCCTTTGCGGACGGAGCCATCTTGGAAGGGAGGTATCACAGTTAAGGTTACGTGTGTAGACGTCTTCAGCAGATCGACCATCTGGTCGTAGGTTAACGTGGAGACGGCAACTTTGCAGATCTCGACCAATCGCGAGTTCTGCCTGAGTCCGGCGTTCCACGCTTGCCCTTGAGACTCGACGACGGTCACCGTGCCGTCCGGTTGAACGTGGAAGCCCAATTGTCCCATAATATTCCTCTGCAGGCTCAGTTCGTGCACTTTGGTTCCGTTAGTTACCACTTTTAGGCGTTCAACAATCTCCATTAGTTCGTCACGTTCCGACGTCTCTTTGATATTGACTGTCATGCGTTCACCTTGATGATGGTAAATTCTAAGACAGTTCGAATGGGCTAAAGACCACCCCAATATTGACTTACAAGGGGTGACAAAAACAATCTGCTTGCTTTGCTCTTCGATCATAACTAAACTATCCGTCGAGATGCCTAAAAGGCAATCGATCTGTTGAGACTGACCGCAGTCCTCCAGCGACACCTGCCAGAGAATTGCGCCCCTCTGGCATGCATCTGGGATGAACCTTGGCCTTAGTTTCTCCTTCTTTTTTCCACCAAAAATTGCTGTAATACCAAAAAAAAACTGACAATTAGATCTATTAAATAAGTAGTACAATTCAAAACAATATATTTCTTAACCCGTAATGCAATAATTTGTGAATAAAATGTGAAAAATACATAAAGACATACCCATATCATCCCAAATAATCGAAAATTAACTTACAAAATTTCTGTCCAGTATCAATAGGTGTGGAAGTAGAATAATTTGTAACCAAATCCTTCAGATACTCCTGCCTGGTCCTCGTTGCCATAGTGACAAATTTCTCAGATCTATGCGCGGCGTTCTCAGCATTCACGACTTTAGCGAGCAAAAAATCGGCGAAAGCTTTTCCCTTGGGA
This sequence comes from Aphodius granarius, assembly GCA_963971325.1. Lineage (NCBI taxonomy): Eukaryota > Metazoa > Arthropoda > Insecta > Coleoptera > Scarabaeidae > Aphodius > Aphodius granarius. The sequence continues at coordinate 20,550,747 of OZ020226.1, forward strand.
AAGACGGCGCCCTCTTTGATAGGGGGGCCGAACACGTGCACTTCTTTCGAGCGACTGACTGCCACACTGTAGTGCGTATTCTCCGTACAAGGGTTAATAGCACGAACGACGATGAAGACGTGCTGAAATTGCGAGCGAATGCCTTTCGGGGTGAAGGGCAGAGCGCCGGGCTCCTGGAAGACAATCGTCACTATATCGTTGCCGATGTGACGTTTCCTGAGTAGCTGCTGTCTGTTGTTTGGAGTGAATGGTAACATTGTTGAGACGTGGAACATTATTTGGCAGTCCTGATATTCGGAGTAAACTGAATACAAACCAGTAGAATCCGCTGAAAGAAACAATGGAATGTATTGAGATTGTGGTTGATTTCTTGTCAGTTAAATTTCCATTTTTACTTGGAAAATAATTTATATTATCAATTGTGTATAATCAATTCCTCAAATGTCTCAATTATTGAGACTGCATTCAATTCATAAGAAGAAAAGATATTGATACATACATACTTTTAAAAGTTTATAACATTCAAAATAATTAAGCTATCTTAACAAAACTGACAATAATTATTGCCAAGGGTCAAATGAACAATATAAAGTCAAGCGTAGTGGTTGAAACTACCATAAATGTCAGTCAAAACAATATAATGTCAAGGGGACAATTTATAAAGACAAAGATATTAATAATCAATTTCAAAAGTTTATAACTTTCAAAACAATTAAGCTATCTTAACAAAACAAACAATAATTATTGCCAAGAGACCAATATGACATAAAGTAACAAGAGGCTTAAAATTTAATTGTAAATTTCAGAGTGCAATAATTTTTTTCGCTCAACAGAATTCTTTTTTTTTATTGATGTATGATATGATTGTAATATGACTGTTATATGACTGCAATATGATCGTAAAATGACTACAATATGATGATAAAATGAGTACAATATGACTGTAATATGATTGTAAACAAAACTTACATTTATTATCCAGTCCGGCCCTGTACTTATTAAACCCTTGCAGGCGTACTTTGGTTCCGATCGTCTCCAAGAACTCCTCGAAAGCCCTGCCAGCATCCTCGTTATTATACATGTCCTCCTCGGAGGACTGTCCAGCTTTGCAGTACATGACGCCAACCTTGTAATAATTTGTGAGGCCCTGTTCATCAACCTTAATCAGCTGGTCCTCAGTCTGCTCACCGGACATCCCTAACCTCAAAGAGCTCAGCTGGATTTCCGGTGCTACATACTCGAGCACCTCTTTTGAGTGCATCACTTTGCTGCTGCCGCTTGTGCTGGACTTTATGTTTGGAATGGCGTCTTCGAGGATGGCCCCTCGTAACGTCAAGAGTTCCGACGTTCGCACTATAAGTCGGTATTGGTATTGCATCAGTGAGTTGTCCGCTTGAGGTATACGCTCTCGTTTTATGGAGATTGCCAAGGGACCCAGCTGTTCATCCATTCCAAACCAGTTCTGGTGTTCTGTAATGTTAAATTACATGTTTTGGTGTTTTGATGTGTTAGGTATAGATGTTTCAAAGCAAGGGGAGCACAGTTGTGTATGCAACCGAATATACGCGGGTCAATTATAAACCATACACTGGGTATAATTGGTTGCATATGTCATTGTGCTCTACTTAGTTTAAAACTACTCTAAGACATAATTCAAGTGCATAACATCAAAAATTAGTCCAGAATAGCTGTGGCTTCATTGAATAATACTCAAAGTATTTACACATTTGTGTCAAAAATTTAGTCCCGGGATATTTATGACAAAATTGTAGTTCAAACTCTTGCAAGAAAAACTCAGTGATTTTGCATAAATAAAACATCAATGACATTAAAAAATATTAAATATCAAGGTAATATAATGTTGATATTTAACTGATATGTCATAGGAAAGCTGACCACAAATTACAGAAAAATATATAATTGCATGTGATAAAATCAAAGTTTCACACTATAATCACATTTACATATAACTGTAGAATGTGTAAAATATATGCGGCACACTTTTTGCAAATAATTTACTCGGCATAGATCCATACATCAGTTACAGTGAACAGTTAAGTGCACCTATTTATAAGGTTTATCGGTAACATCGTTTTTTAACCATACATCCAAGGAAAAGCTTATCAGCTGAAAAAGAAACTTCCTGTGTTGTTTACTTATGCTGTGAGGTATTTTTAATCAAACAAAGTCTATTTACAAATGCTATCTATCCTTGTGTGGATTTTGTATAAACAATCCATATCTATGTTAGTCCACACTTCTTAAAACATATTGTGAATATGATTAAATTTGTTTGTGATAGTTATCAATAAAAGTAGTCAAAACAAAATATTTTATTAGTAAAATATACTAGCAAAAAAATAACATACAATCAAACCAACTTGGTTTATCATTGTCAAGGCCATCTATATGTCCAAAGCAAACCCAACCAAAATAAGCAAACACCAAACCTAATATTTGCATATATGTAACTGTCACTTTCAATTTTTTTTACGGTTCTGCAAATATTGCCAGATTCTTTATTAGGGTTTAGGATGTAGGATATTTGGTATATATAGGGAAAATAGCAATAAAGTTTTCCAGTTGTTATTATTGTTCAAAATAGAATTTGTTTGATTCTGTTTATTGGTTTCTGTTTATCAGTTTACTAAAGATGTAAATTGGCAAAAATAAATCTGAAACCTGTAAAGTAAAACAGATTTTAGTCAAAACCAAGTTTTTTGTATTTAATCTATTGCTAAAAACCTAAGAAAAAGAAATTTATTTCTTAAAGTTGGTTGCCATGGGTATATCATAACCAGCTAACGGAAAAAGGGGCGTGGTTTTCGACTATTGTACACACCATCTATTACTTCCACCATGATTAGGAACAAAACATGAAAATGGGTCATTAAAAATGTAGCAAAGACTCACCTTGTCCTTTAAAATATTCTCTATAATACAAAGCCCCTTGATCAACACTTTCAATTGGGCGAGGTAATCTTTGGTATGGACATGTGGAATGTCTCCAGTGGGTGCTACCTTGTGGGTACTCCAATACGGCAACACCATAGGCCAACGGGGGCCTATGCAAGGGTCTTCTGCTGTTCCCACACTGCAACCTGGTCAAACTAACAACTCTTTCCTCTTCACCGCCAATTTCATTTCTAAAGAACGGACAACTTTGCACCAAATCGTTACTCTGCCCGTCGCCGTTATCATCCTCAATACTTTGTCCATCAGCTATGGATTTCATGGCTGATGCTGCTGAGGCGCCAGTGGTGGTATTTCGTCGTTTAGCGAGCAGGTTCTTCCTGATTCTGACGGAATACGTAAGGCTGGTGGTCAGTGATTGGCAGTCGTAATGGCCGAAAGCGCGTCGCTTCGAAATTTCTTCGGATTCCGCCGTGGAGGTCATGCTGGTCGTCGAGGTGCTCATTGTTATATCGTCCATGGACTGTTTTGAATGGGAGTTCACTTTGTAAGATCCGGTGGATATGCTGCCCGTGTGTCCTCCTAATAATTTTGAGAATCGACCTGGAAATTGAAAATTACATGTTTAATAAGTAATTAGATTGATTGATTTCTGCAGGTCTTTTGTAGCTATTGTTTAACACAATAATGTTTCCTGAGCAGTGTTGCATAATATTGCATTCCTATTAAACGAAGAAGTACCTCATATCTTAATTGACAAAATTGCAGAGATTAACAGAAGTTAAGAAGATAATAACGCCACCGATATAAATAAATATGTAGTTTAAAGAAAAATGAAATCAATATTTCGCAAAATCTTTGTATAAATGGAGGTAACTATTCAATAACATGTCAAAAAATGGTTGTGGTCGCCGCACCTCTACATTTATTGAATATGTCACTGATAATTAATTTGCTTACCGGAGTAAATAATTGCTTCAGCTTCCGTCTCGACGTAATTTTCAAGGTTAGGTAAGTATGAACGTAATACACTATACATAATGTTAGATACGATTGATAAAATGGCAATTTTTTATTAATTGTGTCGACGCCTAAAGATTGCAATAAAGAACCGGAAGTTATGTGTAATAAATGAACAATGGGCACAGTAAATAGCACTGTTAACGGTACAAAAGAGCTATAATTGACATATAGCATTTGTAGCCTGTTTTGTAATTATTGTAACAGGTCTAGATTTACAGGTACAGCAATACTTAAAAAAACTGAGAAAACTGCAACAAAATCAGTTAACAAATGATATAAATTCGAAGAATATGCAAAAGTACTGCTTTCACGCTGTATTTTGATGAATGGATAAAAAGCCACCATTCAGAAGGATCATGGGGAATATCAAACTCGTTCATAAGACCCTCAACATCGTGACATACACGTAAAGATCCTTCCATTTTAAAATATGCTTTAAAACGCTCGTTACGCTTTGTAAATGAAGACACTGTCACACCTCGTGCGAAAAGATTCCATTCCTGTACCCTAAAACCCGATAACTCGGCGTTTTCTTTTGACAAACCTATGTCTTTAACTAAATCATTCAGTTCGCACTGGTTTATAAAGTAAGGTGTTCCTAAAACATCTAATGGTAAATCAGGCAATTTTCTTCAAACAGGCGAAACTTCTTCTGTGCCAAAAATTGAAGATGCTGAAGTGGATGGCGCAGTTGGGAGAGGATGGTCTTCTTTTCAAGACCATCACAATATCATGTCGGTTACATACATACAATGATTTATTGAAATACTAGTTGCTTAAGAAAACAATCAGCCATTAAAACTTGATTGCCCTTTCTGCAAAGAGACGATAAATAAGAAAGAAGACCTACCTCTAACTTTCGGACTCTGTGGAGGATTTCTACCATCGGCATCATCCGAACCATTGGAGCTACCCTGCAACTCCTTTCCCCTCAAGAACTCTGAAGGTCCTGGCGATCGCTGGTCAGCGCCTACACCCAGAGCTGGGGGTTGATAGACCTGCAGCATCTCGAAGAAGGCATTTTCCGTGCCATTCGTAGGCTGACTTCGGTCTATCACGTCGATGGAACCGTGGCTGCCGTATTCCCTCTTCAATGAATACAAACTCGGCTCGGACGGTTTTCCGTGATGATCCAACAGCTCCAAGCTGGAATTACTTCTGTACAGTAATTCGGGGGGTAAGACGCAGTCCCTTTTTCTGGGGACGGAGCCTCCGGCGTTTGTGATGTGGTGATGATGGCGGTCGTTGAAGGAGGCCCTTGGCGCTGTCCACCCCGCGTTCTGCCTCGCCTTCTGCACGTGGTTATTGTAGAACTCGATGGCCTGCGCTGTCCTTTCCCGGACTCTGCTGTTTGGGGGCGCTCTCGGTGGAGCCGGCCCACACTCTTGCAAGTCGATCATCCCATCACGCTAGAAAGAAAAGAAAAAATGTTAAATTTTTTAAAATTTTGTTTAAGGTACATATAAAATAAAAACAATATACGAACACTCAAAATCGTCAAGCTTATATAGCGGTAATATGTAGCAAAAAGCAGGAGAAACTGCTAGCGCCATCTGTAAAGTAATTGCACAACTTTCTATGTATCTCTCAGAGTAAGATCTTGGGTCAAGAAACTGTTTCTTTTTTTTTTTTGTTAAAGCATATATATTTTGCCCCCAACGAAATATTTTTGTTGTAAGACAAACGTCTTGCATTCTAATTTATGCGTCAATTTTGTAGTAATAAAATGAGGGAGAAAAGAAATGATTTAGATGTAAAAAAACACTTTTATTCCGAAGACTAGCCCCAACTTTTAGACTTCAAACGCAGATCTCAATAGTTTTGATAAAATTTAGACGCCTATTTGTCTACAACTTCTACAAGAATACATAAACAAGTCACTCAACAGTATTTCCAATTGAAATGTCCATCACGCAATAATCAGCTCTTGTTATTCATAAATTTAATGTAAAATCCAAGCGTTTAAAGCCAAACAATCTATAGTAAACAAATAAATTACCACGAGTGGAGAATCAGATTTGGAATCGCCACTGTCACTAGAACTCTTCGAACAACAAAGGAACTTGTTCCCGAACCAACACCGTTTCGTTTTAGAGCCTTTTCCCATATTCACAACGTTTACAAATAAATTTCCGCGAAACAGATACAAGCAAAGCGCTGAAACGATACTGTTTACTGATTACAAAACCAGGCAATATTATACTAAGCGGGCCTTCAAAGTTGGTTATATTCAAAGAAGATAAGACCACTGACAACCGTACACACACATACACTCGTATAGACTGAATAATAATATTACATTCCGAACAGCTGTTTGTCATAGAACTGCAGTTACCACAAAGTATATCGCGAGTTAGATAACATTTTTATAATAAACGAAGGAAAAAACGTTGCGAAGAATTCAGTAAATGGATGAAGGGGTGTCCACACCAAACGAGTACCACCAGCAAAATCGATAGAAGTCGCGTTCTAGACTGACTGACTTCTCATTCCGAATGGTTTGTCTTTTTGGATTTCTGCCATAGTTTTGGCGACCAACAAGCTGGTTTATTTTTACACGCTGAAGTCTTAATGTGCGACAGGCGAAATATTGGCGTAGGCATTTCAAGCCCACGTTTTGCGACGTTTTCCTTGGCGACGATTCACCGTTCATAATGCAAACACACCTTAACATGTCACTTTAATACACGTCACTTTGATGAAGATGTTGTTGTTGAGTATCGTTCCAAAATGAATCAAATTAGATACAATGTGTTTAATTTTTTTTGTAGTGTCTTCGGGATAATTTTCATAATTTATATGGTGTGTGGTATTAGACTTTGAGTATAATTTCGCCGGTATTTAAATCTAAAAGATCAAAAACGATAAAAAAGAAGCAGCAGAAGGAAGACCTTGCCATTTCACATGTTTCCTAAAGAGAAAAGGTTACACAGTGAGTGGCGACGTGTACATACTAAAAATTGGCAAAAATGTCATATGACATATGCTAGTGTGTTCAAAGAATTGTCTGAAAGAAGATTTGTACATGAATAAATCAAATTGAGTGTACAGTAAAGGAATTATATTGTTTTTAAGGTTGACAGTTGATCAGTCACATTTTCCTGCTGTAAATAACGTTTCCCTTTCTTCAGAGGGTTGTCCCTGATAATATGTATAATTGTATACATATTTTTTCAATAAGGGGTCCGAAAATACTTGTAAATACTCGTCAGTGTAATTAAAGTCATATAGCTGACCATAGTTCATTTAAATTTTATCCCGAGCCCTCTACATTCGCTCGTTCAGGCGAATCGTGCCAAAATAACCAGTCTCCAACTTTCAAAGCAAACTCTGTCTGATCTAATATGATCGACTTACTTCAAAAGTATCAACAACATAGAAAATAACAACTTTTTATATCGAGCAACATTGCCTAATCGCTACCATTCAAGAATAGCGACAAAGAAATTCCGCAATTATAAATAGTAACAAATACTAGCTCTGTGTATAAGTCAAAATTTTCGATTTTAGTTATTGGGCATTCTAGAAATATGTGGTTAAGGCTTCCCACCTGTCCATATTCGCAATATGGACATTTTGGGATACATTTTAGGTTATCTGCTATCTGTTACTGTTGTTACGAATGTCCGGCAGGGGGCGTTTCAGGTTTGACGTTACTGTGGTAATAGCAGCAAAACACGGGTCGACAAAAATCGATTTTTTGGATCGAAAATTATTTTTAAGGCCGTTTTTTTGCTCAAAACTCTTTGCGAAGGGTATTTAGAGGGATCTTATCGTAAGACATGAGAGCGAGCGGCTTTTATAAGGTCGGCAGGAACGGATAAAAAATGTAAATTTTTGACGTTCATCGATCCGCTTGTCGGAATTTCTAGACGTCACGTGACATTTTCTCGAGGTTCGCCTTCACCCGAAGAGGTGCAAAAACGTGATTTTTTTTTTCAAAATTGAGGCTTTTAATTTACAATATATCGCGCAGTCCACGCGGAATTGTGTCCTTTTTTCAATTCGAGCGTCAAAAGTAATATCGAAAAGCCCAATTTTGCAGCTACTCGATCGCAAATGTCGGCGAAAATGGGCGATTTCGCTGAACGCGCCCTACACTTGAAAGTTCGTAATTAGTATAGGTAGAGATAGAGATTACAAATACTCGCAACGGCAATAACATCAAATGCTGGCAACCATAATAATTAAATCAACCTTGACAATTACAGCAAAGCAAGGCACGTCATACGTATCAAAGTAGACAAGTTTTTTTATTATTATTTTTTGCTTTGCTGGCTGTCACACGAGCCATATAAATATAATAAACACACCCACAACTCGTCCATGACTCATTGCAAGTTACGGCATACGCTAATCGATTCGGTGTAGTTGCTAATGGACGACATAGATGTCGCACCGCTCGGAAAACGTCGTCAGGAGATAAAAATATGTTAAGAATGCGGACCGAACCGACCATAATGAATGGGGGTCCTCAAAATCACCCGACGCAGGAGAGAATTCAGGTGAGTCATAACAGTGGCCCAAATACTAATATTGAGTAGACAAAATTTAAAAAAAAAATCGTTTTTAGAATTGATTGGATTAATTTAGATAGATAAATTTATTAGATCTATTTTAGGTTTGACAAATTTTGATAAAACGATGTAAAATATCTAACAAAGTTTTAAACTTAACTAAACTTCTTGAGTTTTTTTTTCTGGCCTGTTTTTGGTATTGGTGTCACTGTGTGCGACTAAGCTGGGTATATACCTGACATTCAAAGGGGGCATTGTTTGAAGAGCAATGCGGTGCTACCGAGTGTATGCCTGCCCCCCTGACCACCGCCTTCTGGCGCTATTAACAGCTGAAGGTGCAATATCGAGTGTTGATAAAACGAACAGGACAGATGTTGTTCTGCTAGCCATAGCGCCTATTAATAAATACGGGCACTGTTATGTCGATTATCGCCGGTAGTTTGTTCTATTTTCGAAGCCTGGCTGAGATTTCATTGACTTTTTCGTTTATTCCGTTGAGATTTTCGGCTATTTTCAGGTTGAAAGTCGAGTATTTATTGCATACAGTCCACACGTTGTGAACATGTGGAGTTAACGATATTCATTCATTTTTTTTCTGTTTACATGTGAAATGTTTGTTCCACGAAATAAAAATAAGTATATAAGACGTTGAAATAGTCGTCAACATCACTGTATCTTTCCTTCCTTAGCAAGGACTGTGGGTCCGTCAAAGCTAACTGTAAACATTGGTTTCGGGTAACGCACAACCTATTTGATAAGCAGTGTGCAATTGTCGAAGCAACGGGCTGACCTTATAAGTTTGGCATGCGTTCGCTCTCATGGGCATACCAAACGAGCTAATTTACAGATGGAGATATGCTAGAGCGAATACCATTTCCGTTACGCCTCGTTCACTTCCGGCCACTAACATTCAGAAGCCTCCAACAAAGTTTCATCGAATTTGCAGTCCACCTGCTGATGAGTACGTGATTGAATGTGGTAGGATATAAGTAGTAGTTATGGTAGGCGTATCTAAGAATAATAATTAATATAAGCCGAAAGATATTCACAAAACGTTAGAAAATGATATTCTTGTTGTAGTTCTTGTTGTTCTGTGTTAGTCTCATCATCAAATTGCAAATGAAATGCAAGAATTCGCGCACATCAAGGTCATCCGGCCGTTAGACAAGAAGAGAGTTAAGCCGTTGGTGTATTATATACCAGCGGCTAATTTTCTTTTGTTGGGGCTTCGTCACACCTCGATAATGCATAAGTAGTTGTTTTTTTAATGGTGCTTGAGCACAGAAACTATTTTGACCATGAAACGTGCACCGTATAATTTACCAAGTTGCGATGCAACGTCAAGGAATCTGTCAGAGGCGGATTAATTATCCTCGGAGGCAAAATTATTCGAAGCGGTTGAGTACGGTCGTAGAATTTGGGTTAAATTTCTGCAGGAAGTGAGGACAAAGCGTTTGAAAATCGCCGTTCTCATAGTTTCGCGTGAAGATGTTGTCCAATGGTAGAAAGTAACGCGATACGCACAGCGTCCAAATCAGGTAAATATGCAGATTAGGATCGGTAAGAAGTGGGTTGTACCGGTACTAGTGACCTACTTGTAGACGCCAGTTCAAAGGTTTCGAACACTCGAACGAATTCAAATAAGCCTTTGTATGGCTTGATTTATTGCGAAACATTTGTGGATAACTTGTCACACTTGTCAATCGCAGGTAAACTTCACGAGCTCGAGAAGAGTTATTATATTTTATTGCTTCAGTACACTTTAAACACTATGAACTAAAAAGAAGAAGACAAAAGATCCATGTAACAAAAGAATGTGTAACAACAGAAGTTAATTTTAAAGGTTTCTTTGTTTTTGAAACAAAGCTACCACTGAAGAAGTAACAGCGCAACAACATTGTCCACTTATGGAAAAGGAACAATGCTCTCCAGTAATTTGGTTTATCCACTTGAGAATGCTTGCAAAACCATGTTGGTATTCACATTTTATATTTGCATATTTTCACACTTTTTTTATGTATTTGTAAAATGTTTTTTTTTATGTTCCAAGAGTACATATCATGATATTGGATCACACTGGTCGAAATGCCTCATCTAGCTGTGCAAAACTCGTATTAGAAAAAAAAGCGAAATATCATATTTAGTAGCATTAAATATTAAATTAATACTAATATTGACTTTTAAACAGACATATACAGGGTGTTCCAATAGTGCGATGTCGAGAGATGGTACATTTTCTTAAATATAGTATTAAACTAGCTCTGTGTATATGTCAAAATTTTCGATTTTAGTTATTGGACATTCTAGAAATATGTGGTTAAGGCACCTGTCCACATTCGCAATATGGACATTTTAGGATACATTTTAGGTTATCTGCTATCTGTTACTGTTACTGTTACTGCGTTTCGGGTTTGACGTTACTGTGGTAATAGCAGCAAAACACGGGTCGACAAAAATCGATTTTTTGGATCGAAAATTGTTTTTAAGGCCGTTTTTTTGCTCAAAACTCTTTGCGAAGGGTATTTAGAGGGATCTTATCGTAAGACATGAGAGCGAGCGGCTTTTATAAGGTCGGCAGGAACGGATAAAAAATGTAAATTTTTGACGTTCATCGATCCGCTTGTCGGAATTTCTAGACGTCACGTGACATTTTCTCGAGGTTCGCCTTCACCCGAAGAGGTGCAAAAACGCGATTTTTTTTCAAAATTGACGCATTTAATTTACAAAATATCGCGCAGTCCACGCGGAATTGTGTCCTTTTTTCAATTCGAGCGTCAAAAGTAATATCGAAAAGCCCAATTTTGCAGCTACTCGATCGCAAATGTCGGCGAAAATGGGCGATTCCGCTGAACGCGCCCTACACTTCAAAGTTCGTAATTAGTATAGGTAGATAAATTAAATTTTCTTACATCTGGATGTTAAATATACATTTTAGAGTAATGACAACAAAAATTGTGTACATCAATTTTCCAAGCTATCATATTCATATTGTTCATCATATAAGATAATGTCTTCGCCAGTAACATCAACAGATGTGTCCAGCAAAAGACTGTTAACGTTTTCGTCAAATGCGTTGTCATTATAAGAGCGAGTAACTGTTGCTTTTTAAAGAGTCAGAAGGAGTATTTATTCTATTTTTTGCAGTTTTTGTGCAACTACATCGGTTCTTGGGACAACAATGGTTTTAATGGGGGATGACAGTCAGACAGTAATTTTTTTGAAAGCCTGCTATTAAAATTGTTAATTTTTAGTTTTATCTCCGCTTTTCATCCAGATTTATCGATAACGTATGAGGATAACGCTGATTTTTTGTCGCTAATACTGTTTTCTTTCTGCCACACATCAAACAGCACTCGCCGGTATGCGCATCTAAAATTATTATGTCTAACATTATATGCAAGTTTCTGCAGCAAATTTGAGTTGTATATTGTACCGAAATATTTTTTCTTTTATAAAAAATAAATCAAACTGAATATAGGTGAATAAATAAGGTTTCAATCACACCTTACAAGTAAATAATTCTAGTACCTATAAACGAGGTTTGGCAGCTTCTACTTGTTAGCTCTAAGTACCAAACTCCTTTTTATCACAATCGGCGGGATCTGTGGGATCTCTGTAACCAAAAATACAGAAATTCTAGGATTTCTGTTGACAGCAGAATTTGAACTTTTGCTATTATGTCTTACCCAAGATTTTGTTTCTCAAAACTCATAAAATGACACAATAATATCGCACAATTTCCGAAAAAAGATATAGTCATAGAATATAGAATATTTCATCATCACGAATCATCAATTACGTAAAGTTGCCAAGAAAATAAACCATGTTCTCGCGTAAATTTCCCATGTAATCAACGTGGTAATTAAGTGGTGTATATAAGAGGGCCAATTTCCTACATAGACTGAGAATTCTCTGGACCAGAAGAATCGAACAACAACACGCATTGTTACCGTGTGTTTTCACCGTGCACCGACAGAGTGCAGTACCGTAAGCTGCATGAATTCTTCGCGGAGCAAATTGCAATATTGTATTTTAAATATGCGTGATGGAAACGCATTCATCAGCTAGTGTATCACATTGGACGAAGAGAGAAAAAAAACTGTGGGAAAGTATGCTAATTTCAAAAAAATAAACTACGAAGTTGATGATTCAATATGCATGCATTTGCATCGTCATGGTATCGTCTATGGTCGTTTATCTAACTATTAATATTTATAAATGAAATAAATAAATTTGATATGAATTGTTTATGTCGTGTAAAACGGTTCTTTATTACGCCTATGAACGACTGTTATGGTTAGATAAGGTAATTTAAACAATTTTGACTCAGCAGGAAGATGGATTAATTGAACAGTTATCAAGCTCTATTGATGGGACAATGAGTCACAACGATTATGACTCACAGTTTGTAGTTTAGTAGTCTCTTTAATTTAATAATTTGTACTTTTATTCTATTTCGTTTCCTGTAAATTAATGACCGGGTATGACAGGTTTGAGTGAACAAAATGACAAAATTACCAACGCATTAAAAGAGGATTTGATAAAGTCTCTAGTCACACATTCACTTGGCTTATGGGTATATAAGATGAGCTATGGAAAGAAAGCAAGCGTACCCTGGCTTTTAATTATGTATTTAAGAATTTCTTTCTCTCTGCGTACATTTCTGGCACTAAACAAAGATTATTTAAATATAATGAATTATCCTTTATTCGCAGAATTGGCCTTCAACCGAGTTATTCAACACTTCTTAATGCGGCAAAGGCGCGGTCTTCCACACATAAGAAGCTTAACCTTATATAAACAAAAAAAAAAACTGGTCGAAATTTAAAACTCTCAACACAGTGTTGTGTGTCTACATTTCCCGATCGCCTTGCACTTGAACGCGGACCGATGACGCAGAAGTTGGAGTGCCTCAGGGTACCACGGCAAAACGTGACTGTTTCAGCTCATTTGCAACGTAATTTCGACGTTCTTGGTTTGCTGTGTATTGCGAGAGACTCGTAACTACGGTTATGTCACTCTCTGGGTCTCTCATTGTTGGGCTCTCTACAGCCACGTGGTTGGCACTGTTGGCTTTTTAAATTGTAGTGCTGAGACACATCTGGCAGCTGCACATCTGCCTGCCTGGGCGACCAATCTCCTTTTGAGGAGGATAGATTCTTTATGTGGCTTCTTCAGCCTTTTTGGTCTCGACGACTCGAGGTTTCTAATACGAATACGGAGATTGGGTCACCTTTGTTTTTAATTGACGTATCTTTAGATGTTTTGTGTAAGCGACTGGTAAATTAAATCATAACCGAATACATATTGGAAATGTCAAGAGGTATTAAACATCTATGTTTCTCCTAAAACTATTTACCTATTGTTTTTGTTCAGCAATAATTTTCAATACAATAATGGACGTATCAATCAGTATCAATCATGTCATAAATAAAAGCACACACATGACCTGTTTTTTTGTACAATGTACTGAATGAACAAGAACCATGTGTTAATTTTTTCTCAATTTGAACAGTAGCTTGATTTTTATGTATGTAGATTGCAACTATAAAAAAAAATAAAAAAAAAAACGTTATAAAGCCCGCATAAAGTAATCAAAGAATAGTGCTATTGTCGTATAATTCCTTTTTCACATAATTGTCTCACGTCAAATAGAAACTGGCAAGTTTCACTTCGTTGCACAGTTATTAAAAACAATGGAGAGTATAGTATCACAATGCGGGTTAGAAATTGTTCCATCAACTAAATTTTCTAAGAATTTTGCTATCTATGATACCATCGATGACATCTACAGCCATACCTAAGAAAAACATTGAATAGACGAAAATACGATTGGTTTTATGAAGTTCCTTAGTCGGTTTTGCAATACAGTTGATACAAAAGGGAAAGTTCATTTCAATGCACAGGAAACAGTTACAACTACATCTACAAACACACACTGTTGTAATTATAAAAGGTATTTATCACTGGGCTGGAAGGAACTGCGTAGTTAAGTAGAATAAATTGGGTTGTCACCTGACTGCATAGTGAGAATGCCATGTCAAACAAATAGTATCCTTTTCGGTCTATAGTATTAACGATTTTGCTATTGTCCTTCTCATATCAGATACACACTGCGAAAGATATTCTCAAAACATGAGAAGATTATATTCTTGCTGCTATTGGTTTAAATAACACTTAATATTTACTTGGCTTGGCATATTTACTTTCATTTAAGAGTGTTATTGCTTTGGTTTCAGCATGTTGTTTGTAAAACAAGAATATACAAGTTTTATTTAAGAATTTGAGGAATATATTCGATTAAGTACATTTATATTGTTTTTGTTTACAAGCTTTCTATATTATGGTAGACAAAATAAACAAAATCTGTGCTTCAAATATTTTCCAGGTTATATTATATGTATGTATGCCCTGTACATCTATTTCTTCACTGTAGGTAGTACTACAAATTTTGGGAGATGGTAGGTTCTGGTTAGCTAATAACAAAGTTCCTATATCAATTTTTTTCTATTCTTCTTAATAACTAAAATATCGAGGGTTAAAGTTAAGGATAATATTGTTTGAGTATCACAGCCAGCAGTAGGAAAAAAACACCGCTTGTATTCCATAAGGGGGAAACCATGTTGACAAAAAAAAACTGTAAAATCTTTATGAAACACATTTTATATGTTATTTATTACTTTGTTTTTGTATTTACTTGTTATGGAACGTTTAAAGAAACCTCAGTTCATTTATATGACACGAAGTTGACCATTGTAGTCCGGAACTTTGTTCTTTGATATATGAGTTATTATAAAGAATTGAATAATTTTTTATAAGAATATAATTTTCAGTAGCTCAAAATCTATTATCCCTCAATGTTTGTGCACTCAAACCTGGTACACCCTGTATATACAATAATATAATATACATAGATAGGTATTTCTGTAATACAGTAACGACAATATGGCTCTATTCAAGAAAATAAACATCACTATCTCAATTACTGCCAATTTTAAACAATGCACTGATTTTCTTAGAAACGAAATAAGAACCACATGATTTAAAATTTATCATTTCTTCAGGTGGTCTTTAGTCTTTGATACAAGTAAATAAATTGCTTATATATATTCATAGATATAGGAACTGCTTTTCAATCCAATGCAGCAGAAACTTAACTTAACTCTATTCTATTCTATTCTATTCAAGAGCCATACATTTTTACTAAAAGAAAGTATTTTTTTAAGGGTCTTTTCTATTTGATACTATTGTGATGACGACAGTACATATTGTCTGCTATGTGTTAACATACAGCTCAAATATAAATTTCAACTAGAGGATTTTTGAGCACAACTCAATGAGCGCTTGTCTATAAATATCTTAGTATGTAACGAAAAGTGTTGACGTAGCCAAACAACTATGGACGATTTAAATTAAAATCAGAACGTTCGTCACTTAACAATGCATATCGCAGCCAGCAAGGCTACAATCTACAATGACAAAACGTCATAATCAACCACTGATTTCTCGTCACCACACTAAATCACATTAACAAACTCTACTGGAAAGTTAAAAGTGACTCACACCAGTTTTAATTTAATCACTCGAGTTTTAATTGCGAAAAACTCACCCTAACGCAGAACGATTTCGATTTCTTTTTCAATCCCATGGCACAGATTTACACGCACTTAACTTACACTAAAATCATTACTCAAATCATACCACGAAGGAAGGAGGAAAGTGTTTTCTTAAAGGCCAATTTCCGATTGGCCTAGTTAAGTCTAAACCGCGCTACATGTCACTGTTAACTGCACGGTCTCGTGAGTCTTGCCAGGCAAAACTGAGGAAGCGATTGAGTAATATTAACAACAACACAAATCGTAATTTAGAACTTGCAAATGAGTCGGCAGCTGTTAAAGACAGTACGAGCTCAACTGCTGTGGAGATGAAGTCATGCATTTCCGACTGCGCGCACAACACTGTTCTACGACATGGATAATGTGTACATAATTAAAAATTGATTAGATAAAAGTATGTAAAATTCTAGTGAGTGTGTATGCGTAATGTGTATTCCGCAATTTACATTTCCTATGAAATATATCCGTATGTTTGTTTTTATTTGTAAAAACGTGGATAAGTCATCATTATCATTCATAAAAATAATAGAACGTATCGATCAAGTATTAATCTTTTCGTATTTATGTGATAAGCAAACGAGACTGTACAAAAAATGTGTTTTCGAGTTATTTTAAGTTCAAGTTTTCCTAACGATTTAATTCTCTGTTCCTTAATACAGTATTTCTCAGCCATCGTTAAAGCCAGTAAGTTAAAATACAAAAGAACCGAATTTGATAGCATTTTACGATCATAAAAATGACAAATTGGCTCCGAACCTGTATAGTGTAGAATAAAGAGGATTTTTTTTCTTTACAAATAATCTACCTATACTAATTACGAACTTTCAAGTGTGGGGCGCGTTCAGCGGAATCGCCCATTTTCGCCGACATTTGCGATCGAGTAGCTGCAAAATTGGGCTTTTCGATATTACTTTTGACGCTCGAATTAAAAAAAGGACACAATTCCGCGTGGACTGCGCGATATTTTGTAAATTAAATGCGTCAATTTTGAAAAAAAAATCACGATTTTGCACCTCTTCGGGTGAAGGCGAACCTCGAGAAAATGTCACGTGACGTCTAGAAATTCCGACAAGCGGATCGATGAACGTCAAAAATTTACATTTTTTATCCGTTCCTGCCGACCTTATAAAAGCCGCTCGCTCTCATGTCTTACGATAAGATCCCTCTAAATACCCTTCGCAAAGAGTTTTGAGCAAAAAAACGGCCTTAAAAACAATTTTCGATCCAAAAAATCGATTTTTGTCGACCCGTGTTTTGCTGCTATTACCACAGTAACGTCAAACCCGAAACGCCCCCTGCCGGACATTCGTAACAACAGTAACAGATAGCAGATAACCTAAAATGTATCCTAAAATGTCCATATTGCGAATGTGGACAGGTGGGAATTATTATTAGAATAACATACTAGCTCTGTGTATATGTCAAAATTTTTGATTTTAGTTATTGGGCATTCTAGAAATATGTGGTTAAGGCACATATTTCTAGAATGCCCAATAACTAAAATCAAAAATTTTGACATATACACAGAGCTAGTATGTTATTCTAATAATAATTTCAATATAGTTGTTTCAACGGTTAGTTCTTACGTTTTAAAAATTTAGTATGTTTATGTCAAGTATATTTTCTCTGACGAAGAAAACGTTATTCTTCAATAAAAAGTAGACAGTTGGGCGAAAAATATGTATGTTTCAACGAGAAAACAGTTTCTTGGACCCAGATTCTTACTCCTAAGTCCTAAGAGATACATAGAAAGTTATGCAATTACTTTACAGATGGCGCTAACAGGTTCTGGCGTCTTTTGCCACATATTACCGCTATCTACGTTTGACGATATTGAGTGTATATTGTTTGTTTACATCATAAGTGTTTTATTTCATGGGTGACTCACAAGGATTATGAGGAAAACCAGGATTGTAGTGGAATAGCCTACACAGAGAGAACTCTATTCTTGGATATCAAGAAAAATTGTTCTTGCTTACATAGTGTAGCAAGAACAGCAAGAACATGAAGAGGATACTTTTGCTATCCAAATAATATTTTATTATAATAAGAATTTCAATATAATATGTAGATATTTCAACGGCTAATTATTCTTCTGGTTTAAGAGTTCAGTATGATTATGTTGAGTATATTTTGCTCTGACGAAGAAAATGTTATTCTTCTACATTTAAAAAGAGTAAGACGTTCGTTTTACATCAATTGGATGAAAAATATACATGCTTCAATGAACAAACAGTTTCTTGACCCAGAAGTATTCGTATATATGGCTTAAAACAGACGTAATTCCTTTCAAGCCGTTCCTTCGTACTTAAAACAAGAAAACGTAATCCTTGGAACATCAAGAAAATCATATTCTTACTCTGAGAATTTTGTATTTTACTTGAACCAACCAAATGATCTTTCTGTGAATATAGAAACAAGTGATATTCTTCACTCAAAGATATTCGTATTGTATCGAATAAATTTTTCCCTCTGTGTATAACAGTTAACTTCATAATACATCTGAAATTGAATTGAATAGTAAAATTTCATTCATATAGCGCTTCACAATCGACCTGAACATCAATGAATTTCATGAATGAACTTTAAACAAGGTAGCCGCTTCAGTCAGAAAATCGATAGCTAAATTTAGCCGATGAAAACCAACAACATAAAGCGTCTGAAGCAGCTGAATAACAAACTTGTCTTCAAAGCCAAAAATTACATAATCGATGTCAAAGTAATAATATGATTGCCGAACTATATAAATATATATATAACAAGTTAAAAAACGAACGTCGCCATGTTTTTAGGCGCTATCTGCTGAACATCTTTCAGCGGAACTGCTTTTGGAGAGTTTGTGTATACACGATGCCCTATTTCAATACACAGTGTGGGAAGAAATAACGTCGGAAATGGCAATGTATTTTTAGATTAGCCTAATCGCCGTGAATGCGACGCCGTCGTAATAATACAGCACATATCCGCAAATTTTCAACACAGGAAGTGATTCAAATCAATCAAAATCATTACAACTTATATGTTCATCGACCAACCAAAGTTTCAGAATAGCCACAGCATCATAAATCACGTAATAAAAACAAGAATAAACATTTTCTCACCCTTACCACGGGTGAGAGATTGACTATTTGTTTATCTACCTATACTAATTACGAACTTTCAAGTGTAGGGCGCGTTCAGCGGAATCGCCCATTTTCGCCGACATTTGCGATCGAGTAGCTGCAAAATTGGGCTTTTCGATATTACTTTTGACGCTCGAATTGAAAAAAGGACACAATTCCGCGTGGACTGCGCGATATTTTGTAAATTAAATGCGTCAATTTTGAAAAAAAATCACGTTTTTGCACCTCTTCGGGTGAAGGCGAACCTCGAGAAAATGTCACGTGACGTCTAGAAATTCCGACAAGCGGATCGATGAACGTCAAAAATTTACATTTTTTATCCGTTCCTGCCGACCTTATAAAAGCCGCTCGCTCTCATGTTTTACGATAAGATCCCTCTAAATACCCTTCGCAAAGAGTTTTGAGCAAAAAAACGGCCTTAAAAACAATTTTCGATCCAAAAAATCGATTTTTGTCGACCCGTGTTTTGCTGCTATTACCACAGTAACGTCAAACCCGAAACGCCCCCTGCCGGACATTCGTAACAACAGTAACAGATAGCAGATAACCTAAAATGTATCCTAAAATGTCCATATTGCGAATGTGGACAGGTGGGTAGCCTTAACCACATATTTCTAGAATGCCCAATAACTAAAATCGAAAATTTTGACTTATACACAGAGCTAGTTTTATGCTAAAAACAGATTTAGTCAGATGTCAGACATATTCTGCATCATCTATATTGACAGTACACATTACAAATACAATTACATATGTCAAAATTGACAATTAGCCATGTCAGTAGTTTTTACATAGGTCTATACATATTACTATTGTAATTTATGAAAATAAGGCGGGAATGAACTTGAGGAGTTCAAAAATTCTATGTTACGTATGCATCCTAACGCTGTTCGCAAAAATGCGGCAAATCCAAATTCTGGTGACCGGTTTGGAATGTTATAGATGCGACGAAATAACGGAGATTCTCATGCTGGATCCTGAATATGCTGCCAATGCAAGCATAACGCATGAATTATTTCCTTGTAACGCGCCGGATAATCAAACGTGCGACATGGCGGACTCTGACATCTGCACGTACTACACAATGGAACATAACGGCACTTACAGAGGTTTTAAGGGATGCTCAACAACCCGGTTTCCAACTTGTAATTCGAGCAATTTTTACTTGAGACCGGAAAAGTGCGTCGTTTGCGACGAAGATTACTGCAATACCGACGATATTTTGGAAACCAGAATGAGCTCCACTTCTACAATTATCTCTGATGTAATAGTTATTGTCGTAGGAATATTTTACTGTACCTATGTGTAATGTGATGTAGCAAAGTTGATGTTAATAAAAATTTTATAGGAAATAAACATTTATTTCAAAGAGGGAAACATTTATTCGATACAACACGAATATCTTGAGAGAAGAATATCACTGGTTTCTATATCCGCAGAAAGACCATAAGGTTGGTTCAAGTAAAATACAAAATTCTCAGAGTAAGAATATGATTTTCTTAATGTTCCAAGTATTACGTTTTCTTGCTTTAAGGACTGCTTGAAAGGAATTACGTCTGTTTTAAGCGAACTTATGTATATAGCGGTGACATGTGGCCAAAGACGCGAGAAACTGTTACCGCCATCTGTAAAGTAATTGCACAACTTTCTATGTATCTCTCAGAGTAAGAATCTTGGGTCAAGAAACTATTTTTTCGTTGAAGCATTTATATTTTTCATCCAACGAAATATTGTTGTTGTTGTAAGACGAACGTCTAATTTTTTATAGAAGAATAACTTTTTCTTCGTCAGAGAAAAGTATACTTAACATAAACATACTAAATTCTCAAATCGTAAGAATAGAAAATTGAAATTCTTATTAGAAAATATTAAAAATTCTCTTCGTGCTACACTTTATACGCAAGAATAATGACATGAACGTCAAAATATGTCAATAATGTGTCCGGAACTCAATTGCGAAACAGTTTCTTCGTCAAAATAGGGCAGTAATGGCTCTTAAAACCACCAAAATTCTCTGTTATCTATTCTGCATAACGCTGTCTGCGTACGTCTTTCAAAATGCAACGATGGTGAACGGTCTTGAGTGTTATGGTTGTGACGAAATATCAGCGTTGTTGATGCAGGGCTCCGACAATAGCACTATTAATAATACCGAACTAATCTATGCTTGCCTGGAGCCGAAGAACGAGACGTGCGATTTGCAATATACGGACGTTTGCACGTTTTTCGCCATCCAGAATAAATCGTTTATGGGATGCGCGAGCAGTCAACTGCCAACTTGCAATAGCACGTCCTTTTTCCTAAAAACGGAGCAGTGCAAGATTTGCGACGAGGATTTTTGCAATGGCGGTGCATATTTGGAAACGAAATCTACCAAAAACTCTAACTCTAGGATTATGTGCAATGTAGTCGTTACTAGTTTTTTCATAGGAATACTTTATTGTATGTAATCTCATGTTTTAAAGTGGATATTTAAATAAATTTTTACTGGAAAAGATACCAGACATACCAGTTGAACCAGAACTTAAGAATTAATGGACAAATGTTGAAAAAATGGAAATTCTCCTGGTTTTTCCCTCATAACGCCACGTTATTCATCACACCGAAGTGGAAACATGGCAACAAACATAATAAATCATCACCCACAAGATTACAGGGTGCACGAGTTCGCGCCCCCAACGGTATTGGATGTCATATTCCAAATAATGTTTTAATGTGATTAAGGGGGTTTGGCGTAGCTAGAAAAGCATGCAAAGCAACAGTTGGCTCACGGTATCCCCTTGTTTTGATAGGAAAACGCCGATAAGCAGGTCACGCCATGTTTCCTATACCTAATGGAACATAGTTTAATCCCAGCTAAGGGCATTCATTGACTGCGCGTACCTTGCTTGCCCTTTGAAGAGCTCAAATCCCTTCACTGACACCTGGATTTTCGACAAAACACCTGGGGTACCCAATTCATGGCACGTTTAATCGACCGTGAATATGTTAGCTTTGAAATGACATGGGAATATATATGTTACGGTTAAAGTGATAAATGTGGTTTGTATTAATAATTACCGGCTATTATTAATAATAACCGCATCATTTGGTCAATGTGATTAGAAACACTTAAATAATCACATGGACCGGCTATTATTAATAATTTCGTAACGGGCACGGTAAAAGTGATAAAAATGTTACTTTTTACAAAAGATCTTTTGTATACAGTCTTCAAAGAAGTTATCTCAGTTATTTTGATTACTATGTAAGCTATTATATTTATTTACTCGACGCAAATCATCAGTACGGCTACCCCAATGACTAAAATTACTAAAATTAATAATACAAAACATTGATAATACAGAATGCTTTTTTTGTCTCTCTTGTACTTTATAAACTACTGGATATAATTGATACTGATATTTGGTATACACCCAAGGACGGTTCAATGACAAAAACATAAAAAAGAACAGTTTATACAGAGAGTTCAAAAAAGTTAACCATTTTATTATCAATAACACCCATTTTTATATTTAATGCATGTGGGTAGTTTGTTGTAAATGTACAATTACAATTTAATAAGTAAATTCTCAAATCCTAATTATCTTGAAATGTTGCGCATTTAATAATAATTTTTTCAATATTGTATTTTCATGCAAATATGTACATGCAACAACTAGACTAGTTTACATAGATGTTTTTACATAAATTGCACCGCACAAATGATGCAAACATTTTTGTATGGTTCTGTTCTTAACACGGTATTTTTACTTTTGGTGTTTGACAATAATTTTATAAATAAAAGATTAAATATGGTAACAACTTGCCTCAATCTTCCCTACATTAGTATGTCCATTACCTATACCTACCCTAAGTATATCTAATATCTCACAGATATATTTATTATAAAAGTGTTTATCAAAAACAAAAAATACAAAAAAACAAAAGAAGATGACGTCCTATTGTTACAAACTTTATTTCGTTTCATTTTGACAATATAAATGGTGTCATTGTTGTACTACCACAAAAAATAAAGGTCTAGAAGGACTTTTGTATTCAAAATTAAATATAAAACATTTTTTAAAGTTTTGTATTAAAAAGATAATAAAGTTACAAATAAAAATATTTTTTTGCCACGAGTTGCAAAATGCAGAAGCACTACGTACGTTTGCACTGGTAAAATAATACAAACCGAGTTTCTAATTTATTACTTACTTTGGTTTTAAGAATTGCGCAAATAAGCATGACCCAAAGAGTTACACACTCGTGCATGCAATTAGTGTGGATTGGCATTTTTTAGTCTCGTTTTGATAATCTTCCTTATTTTAGTCATGAGTAGTAACTAAATAAGTTAGTCAGGACTAACGTCACTAAAGGCCCAACACTGAAAACCCAGTGAATAGATTCGTTGTGTGGCGATTATGTAGATACTAACAGAATTTCAAATCTGAGACTCTATTATATTGTAGCATCACCTTAATGCAATATCGAATTGAAATATATCACATTGACCACAGCATGCTGGAAATTATTAATAATAGCCGGTTCATGTGATAAATTCTTCACTTTAACTCCCCCCTTGGCTATTATTAATAATAACCGGTAATTATTAATAATAACCTATTTATCACTATGACCGTAACATATACACAAAAACATGCATCTTGGATGAAATTTATTGTGAAATTATGATTTGATTATATTAGCCAATGCAATCTTGCGTAACAATATATTAGGCGTTTGTTCTTTGTATGTAAATGTGACATTTCGCAAACAACGAATCGATCAATCCTTTTGTGAGATATGGAAATGCCCAATATTCGGTATTTCGTAAATGCAACAGTGTTTTATGTCTACAACATGTGGAATATTTGATATTTCGACAACTTATCCGGTATCTTGTAAAGTAATCTTCTTCCAACACGTGCTGCCCTACATGATAGATTTTTAAAAGTTTATAACTTTTAAAACAGTTATGCAATCTTAACGAAACTAGTAATAATTATTGCCAAGGGTCTAGTGAACGATATAAAGTCAAAGGTAATGTCTAATCGGTGAATTGGCCTTTATAAAAGAAGAAGTACAAGAAGTGTCATACAAAAGACCTATTTAATATAGTTCTCGGTGTCCATTCATTCTATGTACGGGTGTATCACTTAAAAAAGACGTTGCCTACTTGATCCTATTAACCTCCATTAGTAATAATAAAGAGAAGTACATAAGGATGTGGGGTTAGCTTAGCAAGATAACAAACAACGTCCATAATGCCACGGTCGCACTAGGCTGTTTTATTAGCCGCTAGTTGCTGGTGCTGCTAGCAGTAACAGGAGCCAGTGGCTATTTTGTGCTCACACTACGCTGTTTACCAGCAAAAGCACTGCTGCCACTGGTGGCTACTATAAGCAAGACTCAAACTACAAGGTTAACTATTTCTGGTGCATTTTATGTCACCAGGTAGGTACATACAACAGTGAGACAATGTATTGTCTTTTGTCGGGTGAAGGCGTCCCAACCATAAAATATTTCATATTTGATACCAATTTGTGGGGTTTTATTGACTACCTGCCTTGAACCTGACTACATAAATTTTGAAAGAACTGTACAGGAGTCTAAATAACATAAGCAAGGCCATGATAACAATAAAATTGGAAATTCTATATTTTAGAAGTATTTAGTTGAAAAGTCAATGGCTCTACTACAATTAGTTATTTACAAAATTATTTTAATTATTAATTAAATCATTATTAATAATTAAATCATTATTAATAATTAAATCATATATTTTCATAAACAAAATCTCAAAATTTATAAAACACATTTCAAACATACATAATTTCCTGAGTTAACATTCATGCTGGTTGCTGTAAAAGTTAAACAAGCGCTGGTGGGCTGGCTGCTGCTAAACTCACTCGCCAACTGGTAAAACAGCGTGGACACACTCGTGGCGGGCGCAAGGTTGAAAGATCATCGCCAATCAGTACGAATCAGACTTACACAGTCAATTACGCCTTCCTTGTTTACATAATTGAGCGAATCTTATGCAACACGCAATTGAAACAGATAATTAGCGAATAATTAATATTTTTTGCATTCGGTGCGATAAATACTTCAATAAATTATCATTTATTACGCCTGCATCCTTCCCGTCGCAAGAAATAATATGTTATAATCTCACAATAATTATAATTGGAGTTATTAATTACGTCATAGTCATTGTCCAATTAATAGTATATTATTATACAAGTTTTATAAGACGTCAAATTGGCGCATGAGTTGTTTGGGGCACGAGGAGCGCCAGCGACGAGTGCCCCAAATGAACGAATGCGCCAATATGTCTTATAAAACGAGTGTAATATACTATTTTTTCTACTTTGCGTCATTAATTTTATAAAAATTTAGAAGTATATTAGGTAAGATTCCAATCTAGAGTATTTATGGGTGCAACCGTTGGTAACACTGTCATCTGTCACTTAAATTCAAATATCTGTGAAAAAGTAATTATTGATAATTATTATATACCATCATATACTAGTAGTACGAAACCTAGGATGCAACACGCATGTTCAAATATGTATAAAAATATACATACTTCGCAGTTTGTGCGATTCTAAAAAATCAGTTTGTGCTTACTTTTGTGGTTATGTGTATTTTCGTTTGACATGCATTTTATATCAATGTCACCAATGTCGCATGTTTTGTATACACACGTTGTAAGTACGAACAAGATAATATTTATTGAATCGTGTAGGACAAAATACACACGTCGTGTTCATACATGAAAATTATAATAATAAGACAAGACATAATATCAATAAGCGAATATCTTAGGTAACCAATTTCGTAGGTAACTAAGGAAGTGTATTTCATATATATATATATGTATACATATACAACATCTCCCTTCTTTACATACTTTTTTTAAACACTAAAAATACATCACTTTAACATAACAACAAGCATAGAAATGAGCAATACAGAACACATTCCCTTAAAACTTGAGAACGTAATCTTTTAAATACGTTGGCAATTTTCTATTTCGTTTCAACACATTTGTTTGCGTATCACCTGCATTGTTGTTTATCACTTCACTCTCATTTGAGTGATCGTTCACTATCACTGTGTCGGGTGTGTCGGGTTGTCTGTTCGTGTTTTCATTTAATTGTCTGTAATGTTCAAAAACATTTTCATAAAGTTGCTGATCACAATTGGTTTTACCACAGAACTTCTTTATGAATTTTCGATTTCTATGAAATCTACCATTTTGACCATCAAATTCAATTTCGTATGATCTAGGCCTATTTTTGTCAACTTGTACTATTCTGCCAGGTGTCCATTCGCTATTTTTGTAGTTTTGCACAACTACTCTATCTCCCTTTCTTAATATTTCTAAATCTTTAGCATTTTTATTGAAATAATGTTGTTGTTTCTTTTGCTTGCGTTTTAAACACAAACCGTAATACTTACTTCCACTGTTTTTATTTAGGAGTTTTTCCTTAATAGGAATAAATGTTTTTAATTTTCTGTTGAAAAGTAGTTCAGCTGGAGATGGAATTGTTGAACTTATTGGCGTTGCTCTATACTCCATTAGAACTGAATACATATCATTCTCCTCTTCCAACGATTTTTTCATAATTTTTTTAATTGTTTGTACGTGTCGTTCAATAAACCCATTAGATTGTGGATAATGAGGAGTACTTGTCTTGTGAGTTATTTCCCATTCTTTTAAAAACTTTTGGAAATACTGATTGACAAATTGAGGTCCATTATCAGTATATAATATTTCCGGTCTGCCATGCCTTGCAACAATTGATTTAAATTTATGTATTACATTAATACTCGTAGTGTTATTATTAAGACATTCTACTTCTGGGTATTTGGAAAATTGGTCAACTACAAGCAAGTATTGTTTGTTGTTTAAGTGAAAAAAATCAGCTGCAATTATTTGCCATGGTCTATTGGGAATATCTTTGTTAATTATTGTTTCTTTTTGATTTGAATTGTGGAATTTTGCACACGTATAACAGCTTTTGACCAAATCAGTTATCTGTGTCAACATGTATGGCCAATAGACCAGTTCCTTTGCTTTTAAAATAGTCTTATTAATTCCCATGTGACCATAGTGTAATTTCTGCAATATTTCTGTTCTTAGAGCTGCTGGAATTATTATTTGGTCTTGTTTGTACAATATGCCATTAATTTCATTAATATCAGATCTTACATTCCAGTACGGTTTAACTAAATATGAAACTTGACTTTTGTTTTCTGGCCAACCATTCTTTATTGTTTCTAATAATTCCATCAGTTCTGGATCCTTTCTTGTTTCAATTTTAATTTGATCATATTTCTGTGGACTTACATTAACATAACGAATGAAATCTAGTTGCATGTCAATTTCTTTTTCTTTAAGATTAAACAATTTGTCATCATAACTACTTCTGGACAAAGCATCAGCAAGATATAATTGCTTTCCAGGTTTGTATCTGACGTCGAAATCATAATGTTGAAGATTAATTAAAATTCTCTGAAGTCTTAAAGGGCATTGGTTTAATGGTTTTTTAAAAATGATTTCTAACGGTTTATGATCAGTTTCCACCAGAAAATGCTTACCGTAGACATACTGGTGAAATCTCTGGCAGCCAAAAAGAATTGCCAGAGCCTCCTTTTCAATTTGTGCATAATTAGTTTGACACTCAGTTAGTGATTTAGACGCATAACATACCGGCTTATTATTTTGCAAAATTACTGCACCCATTCCAAACTTGGAACTATCAACTGATAAAGTTATGCTTTCTTTTTCATTAAAATAAGCTAACACAGGTGCTTTTGTTAATTCTGTTTTTAATTCTTTAAATTCTTTTTCCAAGGTTTCGGTCCATAACCAAATGGTTTCTTTTTTTAATAATTGCCGCAGATTATGAGTTAGTCTGGACATGTTTGGAATAAATTTTGACACATATGTAACCATACCTAGGAATCTACTTAATTCCTTTTTATTAGTAGGTGCCTGAATTTGCTGAATAGCTTCTACTTTGTATAAGTCAGGTTTTATTCCTGTTTCCGACAATATGTGACCTAGGTACTTGATTTCTTTAACAGCAAATCTACATTTACTCTTGTTAAACTTTACATTGTGTTCTCTTGCCCTTTCAAAAACCTTTTTTAATATTTCATTGTGCTCTTCTATAGTTCGTGCAAAAACAACAATATCGTCAATATAAATTCCAACCCCATCTATTCCTTCAAAAACATTACTGAATGTCTTTTGGAAAATCTCTGGTGCACAAGAAAGACCAAAAGGTAGTCTTAAAAATCGATATCTACCAAAAGGTGTAGCAAAAGTTGTAAATTTAGACGCTTTTTCACTCAAACCAATCTGCCAGAATCCCTTATTTGCATCCAACACTGAGAAAATTTTTGATCCTCTAATTTTATGAGTTACTTCTTCAAACGTTGGAATTTTAAAATGCTCGCGTTGAATAGCCTGGTTCAAGTTTTTAGGATCTAGACACATTCTAATTGAATTATCTGGCTTTTTTACTAATACAATTGGATTGACAAACTCCGTTGACTCACTAACAGGTGTAATAATTTGGTCTTCTGTCATTTTCCGCAATTCTTTTTTAAGTGGTTCCAACAATTGGAATGGCACTTTCCTACATGGAATAACTTTAGGTTCGTAACCTTTCATTAATTTAAATTCATATGGCTGTAAGTTAATTTTGCCTAATCCTTTGAACAAATCTTCATTTAATTCTACTATGCCCAACCATGACTTTTCGTCACTGTTTACTGAATTTAAATTTTTAAAATCAAACAACTTCAACTGTTGCATTGTGGTAATACCAATTATTGGAACAGCATTTTGATCAGTGTCTACCACTGTAAAGGTTATATTGCTATGTTTCTTATTTATGGTAGTGTTAAGTGTGCATTCACCAAACACCTTCAATTTTGCACCACCATAATTTGTTAATTGAACATTACTTTTCGTTAAAAGGTAGTCAACATTTAATTTATTAAAGACATATTTTGGTATTACATTTACTTGAGCACCCGTATCCATTTTACATTTTAAAGTTTTATTATTTAAAATTCTCACATATAACCAAAAAGTGTCTTTAATTTTATCTTTTTTCACAGTACCAATGACATATGATGTATTCGTTTCTAAATTATATTCAGGACTGTTCTCTATTAAATCATTTTCTAGTATATTAACGTTTCGCGAACGGCACTGGTTTGCAAAATGATTCAGTTTTCTACATTTGGTACAAGTTTTGCCTTTAGCTGGACAAGAATTTTGTGTATGGTTGTAACCGCAACGAAAACATTTATGTTTGTTGTTGTTTGTGTACATACGCCTACTCTGCTGATCGTTCTGTCTCTTGATGACAGACGCTTTTCCGTGGGTGCCCTTAAAGTTGCTGGGTCCACTGGTAGCCTTGGCTGAGGCAACTTTCCTGTTGTCCCAGAAGTCTGGCTTCGAAGACTGCAGCACACTGATATCCATGTTGTAGTTCTTCACAAACAGCTCCTTTAGATGAGTTTCGGTTTGTTCTGCCGCCTTGCAGATGTTTATGGTCTTCTGTAGGTCGAGATCAGTTTGCCTTAGAAGCGTGTCCCTCATCTTATTGTCAGCTATACCACAAACAATCCTGTCCATTATTAACTCGTCTTTCATCGTGCCATACTCGCAGTTTTGAGCTATTTTCCTTAGGTCTTCTAGAAAACTATTAAAGTTTTCACCTTGCTGCTGCACTCTGCAGTTGAATTTGTGACGCTCTACTGTCTTATTTTTCTTTGGAATAAAATAGTCATCCAACTTCTTTATGATTTTATCCGCATTGGACCTATCTTTCTCACTGAGTTCCAGTGTATCAAGTATTTCTCTGGTACCTTCACCAACGCAATGGAGTAGTGTAGCGGCCTGAATCCTTCCATCTCGGTCCGAGCATCCGGTGGCAATTGAATATAGATTGAAGTTGTTTTTGAACTTCTTCCATTCAGTACCCATACAACCTTGCAGGTTCATTGGTGGTGGCTGCTTTAGAAACTCCATTAATATGTAGCCTTTGCTATCCCTTGTTTCTTCAACACTTTCTACTTTCAGTCACCGACTGCGCCATGTCGCATGTTTTGTATACACACGTTGTAAGTACGAACAAGATAATATTTATTGAATCGTGTAGGACAAAATACACACGTCGTGTTCATACATGAAAATTATAATAATAAGACAAGACATAATATCAATAAGCGAATATCTTAGGTAACCAATTTCGTAGGTAACTAAGGAAGTGTATTTCATATATATATATATGTATACATATACAACAACCAATCTTAGAAAAAAGTTACTAAAAACGGTGTTACAATTTGCTAATTGTAACACCGAAAACAGTGTTACAATGTGTGCATTGTGAATGCAAAGTAGAAAAAATAATATTATACAATAGAACTCTTCTAACAAACTTTGACGTCCTGTCAAAAATGTCAATCTGCTTGTCAACGACGTGACGCCCAACGTGTCAAAAAAATCACGTGTCAGCAATGTAAGACAAAACGCCATCATTTTGATCAAAATTTACTACCAGGAATGACTCGTAACGGCCGAAAAATTTTATGTTGTTTGTTCTGCTTCGTGTTGTGCGCGTACGTATATCAAACATCCATCTTCGTAGACGGTCTTGAGTGTTACGATTGCGATGAGATATGGCCAAGGATATACGGCGAAAACAGCTCTGAGATACGCACATGCAAAGAACCAACTAACGTAACGTGCGATCTACTTTACACGGATTCTTGCACCTACTACACGTTTGAGAAGGGAATATATATGGGATGCGCTAACTCTAAGCAACCAACTTGTAACTCGACCAAATTTGAGATCAGGACTACATCCTGCCTTGTCTGCGACGACGATTTCTGCAATACCGGCCCAAAATTGGAAACGAGAACCGGCTCAGGCTCTAGAATTATGTCTAACGTAATCGTTACTAGTCTTCTAATAGGAATAACTTGCTTTGTGTAATTTTGATCTATATAACCAAGTAGTTATGAATAAAATTATAGAACATGCAAATGACTATCCATCTATTTATTTATTTAACATCTATATTTCTTTGACTTAAAGCAAATTCGTTATATTAAATTTTTTTCTCTCTGTGTGCTATAGCATATTCACGAAGGGAAGAAATGTGATACTCTTGGACATTAGTGAGAAAACAGATATTAACAAACATACCTTAATTCTTTGATTTGGGGTAAAATTGATACCAATTACATATTTCTACATATAGGTATTACAAAATAATATATTTTCTGTTGATTATGGTAATAACCATATCTTATTACATATTATATAATATATTCAGTTTTGTATTAAATTTTGCCATAACTTGACTTGTCGGTCAAATTAGATAACAATAGATACCTCTTTACAGCAAACGGGTGACATGGGAGCCACATGAAATACTATACTTGAACCTTTTATTCCGTCACAATGACGAAAAGGTGCACCACCTTTCCCACTGCGAGTGTTTTCACTTTGAATGTACGAGAAGAATTCAACTAACACAAAGGCAAAACCAAATTTTCTGGCGTTTTGTGTTACAGAGAAAAACTGTGGAAAAATATACATATAAAAAAAGAAATGGGGTGGCCCTAATAGTATATTATAGCTCTGTGCATAAGTCAAAATTTTCGATTTAGTTATTGGGCATTCTAGAAATATGTGGTTAAGGCTTCCCACCTGTCCACATTCGCAATATGGACATTTTAGGATACATTTTAGGTTATCTGCTATCTGTTACTGTTGTTACGAATGTCCGGCAGGGGGCGTTTCGGGTTTGACGTTACTGTGGTAATAGCAGCAAAACACGGGTCGACAAAAATCGATTTTTTGGATCGAAAATTGTTTTTAAGGCCGTTTTTTTGCTCAAAACTCTTTGCGAAGGGTATTTAGAGGGATCTTATCGTAAGACATGAGAGCGAGCGGCTTTTATAAGGTCGGCAGGAACGGATAAAAAATGTAAATTTTTGACGTTCATCGATCCGCTTGTCGGAATTTCTAGACGTCACGTGACATTTTCTCGAGGTTCGCCTTCACCCGAAGAGGTGCAAAAACGTGATTTTTTTTTCAAAATTGACGCATTTAATTTACAATATCGCGCAGTCCACGCGGAATTGTGTCCTTTTTTTCAATTCGAGCGTCAAAAGTAATATCGAAAAGCCCAATTTTGCAGCTACTCGATCGCAAATGTCGGCGAAAATGGGCGATTCCGCTGAACGCGCCCTACACTTGAACGTTCGTAATTAGTATAGGTAGATAGATAGATTATACAAGTTTTATAAGACGTCAAATTGGCGCATGAGTTGTTTGGGGCACGAGGAGCGCCAGCGACGAGTGCTCCAAATGAACGAATGCGCCAATATGTCTTATAAAACGAGTGTAATATACTATTTTTTTCTACTTTGCGTCATTAATTTTATAAAAATTTAGAAGTATATTAGGTAAAATTCCAACCTAGAGTATTTATGGGTGCAACCGTTGGTAACACTGTCATCTGTCACTTAAATTCAAATATCTGTAAAAAAGTAATTATTGATAATGATTATATACCATCATATACTAGTAGTACGAAACCTAGGATGCAACACGCATGTTTAAATATGTATAAAATTATACATACTTTGCAGTTTGTGCGATTCTAAAAAATCAGTTTGAGCTTACTTTTGTGGTTATGTATATTTTCGTTTGACATGCATTTAATATCAATGTCACCAATCTTAGAAAAAAGTTGTGGTGTTACAATTTGCTAATTGTAACACCGAAAACAGTGTTACAATGTGTGCATTGTGAATGCAAAGTAGAAAAATACAATATGTACAGTATACAATTTTGTGAAGCCAGAGCCACACTGTACAATACCTAACGTCAGTGTCTATGACGTCATAACATGTCAGTGGCACTGACGTTTGTCAAAATCTGACAATTTGCAACACAGCGACGAAGGATTCTGTCAAACTGCTTCTATAAAAGCTAATAGCTCCTAAAACGTTCATGCTACTGATCTGCAAATTTGTGTACATATTTAAAGTCACTGGAGGATGAGTTGGTATAAGTTTGGTCTCAATCGAATAAATTCCTCAACAGAAATATTATGATCTAAATCTAAAGGTGTTCTTCTGAAATAATCTACATATTTTCAAAAATAACATTGGACTGGCCTTTGTCAAGCCAAAGATTTAGCGTTAATAAACAATTATAAACCAGTTTCTGTCACGTTGTACAGGATATTGCCAACTAAGCCGGAAACTCAACGAAAAGGAAATCATCCAACAAATAAAACAGGATTTTGTGTAGGAGCAATATAATGAATGACCATCCAATATACACAGCAATTATCCAAGAAGTTTTTATTGGTTCGAGATCGCATTTCCGGGATGTAGGTACAGACTTGTTCTTTTTTGAACGCTCACCGCATCCAGATCAAGTTTCGGTCTCATCATGAATAAAATTCACTCTGTGGTTACCCAACATTGGCTTATTCGAGCTTATTCTCTAGAAATAACCACCCACAAATAGCAAACTTGTTAAATATATCCAATAAATAATGATTTGGTACAGAATAGACTAAAATACTTGTGATATCAACACAAAACAATGAAAGGTTTATATTACAGGCAAAAAGATACAATAGAATGCGATAAAATTGAATCCTTTAGCGCTCCTGTTTAATGTTATCTGATCTAAAATGAATGATGAAAAACTAGCGGTTTAGTTTGCCCAATTAAAGTTCATAATTATCAAGAGCCATGTAATAAGCATCAATTGTGCTTGTTATACAGTGTAAGCACTGGCAAAGCCGTTATTTCCATACGGTACTGACAGAAACCTACTTCTTGATAAGAGAGCATCACCTACGCGTTATTCTAACCATAGTCAATTATGGTACGTTATGCAATGGAGTTTGTTTTTGCATTTCTTTCGCCTACTTATGGCGAAAAGTGTTCTCCGTAAAGATCGGAATAGAACTTTGGTTTCGAGAGACGTACATCTTCAAGTTGCCGTATAGTAAGAGAGAGGTCACTGGCTTTTGTCAGTCACAGGGATATTTAACTTGACTTAACCTTGTAGCCCAGAATCACGACTCGCTGAACCGCTGACTATGAACGGAAGCCGATTTGTTTTCATTGATTATTTCCCGTAAAACTAGTTTCGATCTATGGTCATTTATAAATCCCAAACATCCGGTAGGATGTAGCAGTCTACAAACTACAAATTTCTCACATGAGAGGCTCTCGCGGTACACGTACCGATTTCTAAACGCTTGCAAAAACAATCAAAATATTGTAACACTACAATGCTACAAAAAGAAACAATCGAAAATTACTCACACAATCGCTCTGAGATGATCTTTTTTGTCGAGGCACACAAAATAACGTCAGCGTAACGCCTTATTAGCACTGGTTATTATAATCCATACGAACAATATACAGTTTATTATTGGTTTACGCGTCCGTTTTGTCTTTAAGCATTCACTTATCAAACAGAAAACAATATCAAACCACCACCAACACAAAACACGCCAACACCAGACCACACTGCGTCATAAACTGCAAAATACACCGTTCTTCCGAGTAGAAAACCCCTTCCACGCTGGTTCACCCGCAAACCGGTGTTCCACAAACAGAAACAAATTCGTTACGTATTCCGCACGGTAATAAAGTCGAAATTCGTCTCAAACATAGGTAAACTGAGCTCAGCGTTCGGCGCCATTTTTAAAGATTTTACTATATAGGTTAGCTATTTAGAGGTGAGCGATTATAATACCGAAATGAATCCCAATTTTGCATCATATTAAAAGTCAAACCTATAACAGAGATTTCAGATCGTCTTCGACGTGAAATTAGCCTCGTTACGTCAAAAGTGAAACCACAATTAATGTAGCTGTAAAACAATAAAATGAGATTTTCGTGTTCACTCCGGAAGCAGAGGCTTCCGGTACATTTTAGCCGATAATAAACAATATGGAGCCCCAGGCTGCATCTAAAACCTCTTCAGAGGGAAGCGTAGTACCTGAAAATCATACAGAACCAACTGATGAGATTACCATAGAGAAAATAAAGGTAGAATACAGTGATGAGGGTCCAGCTGATCTTGAAGATTGCCCTTCGATTAAGCAAGAACCTGAGGAACCTGAGGAACCCTTGTACGAACTAAAACCTAGAAGAACGCCTAGGAAAAGTACGCCGTTTAAACGAAGTCGTGATGTACAGAAAAATAGTTATACCAAACCTGTCACAAGTGAATGTAAAAGCAGTAAAGGTACGAACAGCGCTTTGGATGAATTCCGCAGCATCTTGGAGACGGTTAAGTCAAAGATTGGAGGAAAAAGTGCTTCTATACAACTGTGGCAATTCCTCATCGGACTTTTATCCGTTCCACAGAATAATAATTGCATCAAATGGACGGGGAACGGTCTAGAATTTAAACTCGTCGATCCTGCTGAGGTACTAGCTATGATAATATAGTAATATAACCTTTTTATCGCTTCATTTTAGGTTGCCAAACGTTGGGGTTCAGTCAAGAATCGACCGAACATGAATTACGAAAAACTTAGTAGGGCTTTTCGCTATTATTATGAGAAAGGAATAATGCAGAAAGTATCAGGTATGTTTTTAGTAAAAGTTTAATTTTGTTTGATATACAGTTTTTTTTTGCAGGTGGTGTTTACGTCTATAAATTCGTATGTGATTCGCAGATAGTTGTCGATTTAATGAATAATTTACGAGATGATTTTCTTAATATGTTGCAATACGAGATACCGGATTGGAATATAAATTGTATGCCTGGTTCACAAGATAACACGGAATGAATAAGTGTAATTTGTTGACTATTGTTGTACGATCTTAGATTTTATTTAAGAAGATCTCAAATTTATTATTGTTGAAATTGTCAAATTTTAACAGGGGAATTAGTTTTAGTTTACGAGAACTCTATTTTTATATGTCCGTATAATGGGTAAAACGGCAATCGTATGACAGAAATAAGATTGTTACTCTTTGTTGCAAAGATTTAGTAGTCTTAGTAGTTTCTTTTAGGGAAATGTGTAATTTTTGTATATAAGTTGCATTAAATAATATACAGTAATGGTCACTCTTTTAATATTCTCTTCAAAATGTTTAAATTTATAATTTATCCTAACTTTTTTTTGTAAAAACTAGTTGAATGTAATATAATGATAATGTAAGACTTTATGTAGATTTCTATTGATAAATATTGCCTAATCATTTGTTTATAGAGTGGCTATATCATGGAAACTGTTGCTATAATCTGATGTTACTGTACTTATTTTAAGGAATAAAGTTTTGGTTTTAAAGATATTGTTTTATTTATATATGTATATAAGTAAACACTAAGTAGTAGTAACAATACTATTTTGTGACTAATTCCTAAAAAAAATGGCTTATTTTAAAATTATCACCAACCAACGGAAACAAAAATCCCTAAAACTGTCATTCCAACAACAAAAATCCCCTAGGAGATTGTTCGATATTTGTCAATCAACGGATAAGATAACTAACCTGCAACTTAAATGTCATTATACACGCTCGGTAACGGTTGATAATGTACCAAAACTCTTGTGGGGCGGCCGCCTCCGCGGGGGGCTGCGTGGAGACAGACCGCGAGGCCCACAGTCTAGTCCCGCGTGAGGTCGCAGTCCCCGCGGTCGAAAACGATTACAGTGGTTTCGATATCGTCAAAGCAACGCAGGTAAACCCACATTAGATGAGCCCCAAACTAAATCCAACCTCAAAAACTCCCTCATTTCTAGTATGGGGCCTACGGAAGAGTTAGACAACTTGTCGACGCTGGCTATAACGTCAACCAGAGGGACAGCGAGACGGTTACTTTATTACATTGGGCAGCAATCAACAACCGCCGGGAAATCATGAGGTATTTTATCGATAAAGGGGCGGAAGTTGACGCCGTCGGGGGTGAATTAAACGCCACTCCTTTGCATTGGGCGACGAGGCAAGGGCATTTAGATGCTGTGGTTATTTTAATGAACGCTGGCGCCGACGCTACATTACGTGATGCAGAAGGATGTTCTTGTATACATTTGGCAGCACAATTTGGGCATACCGCGTTAGTGGCTTATTTTATTGCTAGGGGAGTTAGCCCCGATCTGGCTGATCGTAGTGGAATGACACCTTTGATGTGGACGTGCTGGAAAGTCTGCAGTTTGGATCCTACAAGGTTACTTTTAACGCTAGGGGCTAACCCTAGTTTGACTGATTCAAATCAGGGGAATACAGCGTTACATTGGGCTATTTTAACCAGAAATACCACAGCCATATCAACTTTAGTTTTACAAGTATGTGTTCGTGATTATTTAGAAATTATATTGGTTGTATAGAAATTAACCAAGGAGAGCACAGTTGTGTATGCAACCAAATATACGCGGGTCTATTATAAACCATACACTGTGTATAATTGGTTGCATATGTCACTGTGCTCTACTTAGTTTAAAACTACTCTAAAATGTGGTTTTTCTTTTAGGCACACGCAAATTTAAATATTCCAAATCATAGGGGAGATACGCCCCTGTCTCTACTACAGACGCAGTTGGGGGCACTCTGGATTGGGGCAAAGGTTGCGGAGAAAGTTAGAGAAAATATGAGCACAAGTCGATCAAGGAATGTGCTGTTTAGGATAATTAAAGACAAGGTATGTTGTTTATTATATCAAATTCGCAAGTATGGTTTGTAGAACATGATTCTATCCACTGATCTGTTGAATAAAAACTTTTTTATAAAAGGTAATATAATCGTGAGTCATACATGAATCACACATTATTATAATTGACTTTAGTTACAATCAATCTGTTGAAAGATAACATTTTTGGGATTTGATGTTATCTTTCATAATTTCTAGTTTGTTATTATTCATATAAAGAATTTTAAAGAATTTGTGTTTGATTTACTGAAAGAATTATTAAAAGCCACCAAAGGTAACAAAAGTTATTTAAAATCAAAGTTTCTCAAATTGCATCATTTCTAATTTATTTTTTCTTTTATTTTAGAGGGTGCGTTGGTGGTGTATGGTTGGGACCCCCTTTGTGGCGTTTTACGTTGCAGGCGTAATTTTAGGTGCAAATATTTTAATGCTTATTAAATTGTTTCTGCTTCTCTGCCTTTATGTAGTGCTTAACTGGCTCGGTCAGGTCTTATACGACGACCGGTTAATGTCGCTGCTGCCGCTGAGCATCTACCTGGCGACGAAAATCTGGTTCTACTTCACGTGGATCATATATATTCTACCCAACGCCAGTATTCTGACTAACGTCGTCTTTTTATCAAGCAGCGGCCTGCTGTGGTACTGTTTCTTGAAATCGTGGCTCGGAGACGCTGGCGTCGTCCCCGCATCTCAAGATCTACGATTTAGGGTAAGAATTTTGACAAAATTTTATTGCCACAACAAAAAAAAAGAAAAAAACTAATTCAATATCAACAGCCAGAATAACTCAAATATTATGAATCAAATATGAATGCTTTCAACATATAGAGTAGTTTTAAACTAAGTAGAGCACAGTGACATATGCAACCAATTATACCCAGTGTATGGTTTATAATTGACCCGCGTATATTCGGTTGCATACACAACTGTGCTCTCCTTGGTTTGAAACATCTATACAGTCCCACTTAAAATAAATTAAACAAACACATTCCCTTTGTGTGATCACATCAGTGAATAAATCAAAAGATAGCCTGCTTTTACACAAAATCAAAGACAATAATTACTTCCTTCCCGCTTTTAGACGATCATAGAGTTAGCAGAAGTAGGTATTGGCGGATTTGAGCCAACGACATTCTGTTCGACGTGTTTGGTTCGGCGACCAGTTCGGTCGAAACACTGTTCAGTTTGCAATGCTTGCATAGCCAGGTTCGACCATCATTGTCCCTGGGTGGCAAATTGCATAGGTAAGCTGGTGTACATTTTTTAAATTTTTCAATAATTTTGAAATTCAAACTAATTGAACTTAATTTTGTTTTTGTGTTGTTAGGAGCAAAAAATCATAAATACTTTATCGGTTTTGTTGCTTGCCTGGTTATAATGTGCTCGCAGATGCTCTACGGCATTACGCTATTCTGGAGGAACGAAGACGCATGCCACATAGACCTCAAGGACTACTGGACAGGTTTTGTAACTTTGGGACGCTGTGAGCCATGGGTGGCATGGGTTGGAGCCAATGCACTACTTCATTTAGGATGGGTGCTCATGCTATTAATATGTCAATTATATCAGGTAATTTTTGACTATTTTGTGTCTGTTTCTTTCATAGAAAACAAAATATGTTTTAAAACAAAATAAAAATGCTGTTTATTTTATATATTTGAAAGCTTAAATTATTAGAAATACCTTAATTTTTAGAATTTCTCCACTAATATTTTAGAATAGTTTTGAACCAAGAAGAGCTCTGTGACATATGCAACCAATTATACCCAGTTCACGGTTTATAATTGACCCGCGTATATTTGGTTGCATATACAACTGTGTTTTTTTTTTAATTTGAAACATCTTTATGCAAATTTTTATTTATTATTACAGATAACATGTTTAGGGATGACCACGAATGAGCGTATGAATCGTGGTAGATACACCCATTTCATACGTAATTCTGGTAG
The DNA here is from genome assembly GCA_963971325.1 of Aphodius granarius. Classification (NCBI taxonomy): domain Eukaryota; kingdom Metazoa; phylum Arthropoda; class Insecta; order Coleoptera; family Scarabaeidae; genus Aphodius; species Aphodius granarius. The sequence continues at coordinate 20,590,614 of OZ020226.1, forward strand.
GAGCCCATTCTCGAAGGGGCCTCTAAAAAATCTGGCCGAATTTTTCGAGTGTAGCTGTTTCGGTGTGGTAATACCACACAAGCAAGACTGGTTGAACAGTTACGATATGGATAGAAATATCGAACAACAGCCGCTTCTAAGGCATAAGGACAACTTTCAATACGTATAACTTTATTTTAGTTTAAGAACAACCCTTTATTTCTTTTTGTTGTTAATTACGGACAATAATGACTGATTAATTTTTTTTTTCTGTGTATGGTATATTGGTGTTTATACATATACGTATATGTATCTAGGAACAAATAGGGTTTTGGTTCAGATTTACTCGGATCCTGCAGAATTTTGCTAAATGTCATTCCATATCTTTAAGAGTAATTTGTGGCATCACGCTTTCTTATATGCTAAGTAACAATTGATTTTACACGCTTCTTTATGTTATTATTTAATTTTGTATATCGTAATTTGAGATCTAGTCACTATGTAAAAAGATGTATACTTAGTACATACTTATATATTTCCAATTTATAAGTGAAAATATAACTTTTAGATTAAGAGACCGTGAGTGCACAAGAAACACAAAAATGTTTCAATATTTTGATGTATAAGTGCTAAGCTAGAGTACCGCTAATTTACAATGTAAATATTTTTTAAATCAATACCGTTTTTTAATTCATTTTGTTCTCGTGTAAAGCTGGCTTGTAAACACTTGTAAACAAAACCAAATAAAAAAAAAACTGTCAACATGAAGTTTATCTTATTTATATTTAAAGTTCTTACAAAAGTTTTATACCAAGAATGAAGAAACAGAGAAGCAAAACGACGAATAGAGGAGTAACGGCTACAAGTTCTGACATTAACGGTAAGCATAGATAATTTCCAATGCTGGCAAATACATACTAACTTACAGAATCGACGGGATCTACTGTTAAGTCCATATCCAAGGATGGTTTGCAAAGTATGAAAGAAGACTTACAAAATGTAATAGAGTTAATGGGTCCTAGTACTCCGCATTTAACTCTCACCTCTAGCGAAGAGGCTGACAATGAAGATTCCGTTATGGAAACCTCAATATACAGTTCTGTGGTGCAGGTGAAACAAACATCATGGAAAGATACAAAATCGTCAACAGTTGACACACCAAGGGATATATCAAATTTATCCGCACTTCCTGTAGATTCTTCGGAATCTGTAGAAGTTAACAAAAATGTCAGTCATAACATCGAAACTTGCCCATGTCGACAATACTACAATCAGATACATAGCAACTTTAATAACCAAGGTATTTGGTAAAATAAAGTGTAATCTTGCAGTTTAATTCCCCAATACTAATTTACATTAAGAAGAATTAGGAAAATTGCTATACAAAAAAATGTCTGAATATTATTCATTAGAAACTGGTTTTAGAGAATCAAATTCTTTTTAGTTATAAACTACAACATTCGTGATAAGTTTATTGTACATATGGATAGCATTTATCATTGAGGTTATTGTTGCATCTGGTTTTAAGGAATTAAATTATTCCTAGTTATTAAAAACAACTTTCTTGACCCAAGATAAGTTTATTACACAAGAGAACAAGGGTCCTACAACCAGAACAGTGATCACATATTTTTCTTGACCTAGCATCACCTTTCATAGATCACGTCATCAGTGTTGTGGCAGGTCTCAGATCCATTTTATTTCAAGTCATATATTTCGCTTAAATTGGCCTTCTGTGCATACATATGTTCTCATAACAGATTGTTCAAAATATTACGAATCACCAAGTTTTTTTGTGGTATTTTCAAGTTATGTTATACAGACATTCTGTACATTAAAATATGGGAAGTGGTCAAAGAAATTTTGTTACATGTGGAGGTCTGGAAATGACATTAGATCGGACTATTAAAGTGGATTAAAGGGAAGCAAAAGAAAATGCCGTTTGCAGTTCCCATGTTGTGGCGAGAGGCTTCCAATCAGCTACATGATTGCTATTTTTGCACGATAAGCGTCTCCAAATATTCGAAGAAGAATAAGCATAAAATAAAATATCCAAATTTGCCATCAGCCAAACTTGCCTGATTTAACAGACTGTCTGAAATCACTCTATCAAATCAGGCAAGTCGTGAAGATTCACCATTTGACGTTCTAGCAACACCTCACCTTATAAACCAGTGCGAACTGAATGATTTGGTTAAAGACTTAGATTTTGATAAAGACTTAGAAAGGTTTATCAAAAGAAAAAGACGAATTTATTGTTGTATCAGAAATTTGTTCTCTTGTGTAATTGGGGCCATCTGTTATTTTATTGCAACCGGTTTTTGAGGAATTAGATTAACAAAACATCTAAACTGCAGCATTACCAAATGGCACAACCAATGAATGACCAAAACGATGCCATATTTTAATAGGCGTTAATGTTAACTTCCAACCCCAGCGAAATTTCCAGAGTCAGGGCAGTTTCGACATGATAAACATGCAGAGAACAGTCGAGACGAATAAAGGGAAGAGTAGGGAAAGAGTTATGAGTTTCTTGAATTTACTGAAGTTTAAAAAACATAAAGAACTACCTAAGGAACCATTAGATCTGTATAAAATCAACATACTGCAAGCAAGCGAGAGCGAACCACCAAAAGTATGTTTAAACCAAACCCGATAGATATATGTATACCCATATAAACATTTCTTGTAGAGATTAATCTTCGATCTTGTGAATAATTTACCTAAGCCAGACATGACTACAGTCGCGACTAATACTTCAAAAGTAAGACTCAATTCACCAATTCCTGTATTCTACCAACAACAAATGCAACAGCCGCGAATGCCAAGCTCGATGTCAAATGTTACCCTCCAAATTCAACAGCCAGAGCCACAGAAAAATCTACCTCAGCAACAAGTCATCCATCAACAATTTCGTCAGGAAAAACCAACAAGGGTTGACGTTTATTACTTTGACCATGGAAACTCTGCGTAATAGCGGATATATATTGTAGTTTTTAATACAAATAAAACTTTTCTTTTATTAGATATTTGAGAACTACTGACGCCCCACCTGTATTGGGTACGGATGTCCTTGCTGAAAAAACTGAAGCGTACACAAGCAAATTTTGGGCGGAAGTATTTGGAACTGTTCAGATACCGATTTCTTTTCTAACAACGTTTTTCTTACAGTTTCTAAGGTTTACTATGCATTTGTCTATTACATTACTCTACAGTAGCGTTTCCCAACTTTTTTTCAAGGGCGGAAATTGAGTTTGCCCGATAAGTTTGATTGTGTTTGTCCAAAAGCTTCCTTCAGCCTCTTGAGGCATTTTTTATGACTTACATGAGTTTGGACATTCGTAGGTGCTAAATTTTCCGCGGAAGTTGATTGGTGTTTGTCCAAAAGGTTGCTTCAGCCTGTTGAGGAAATTTCTTCTGGTGTACAACCCTTTGGACATTCATTGGTGCAATATTTCATTCAAAAAATAAAGTTTGTCTGATAAGTTTGATTGGTGTTTGTCCAAAATCTTTCTTCAGCTTCTTGAGGAAATTTTTAATGACGTAGATGATTTTGGACATGCGTAGGTCCTAAATTTGTCCAAGTAGTTGGTGGAGTAGTATTGCTACTCCATAGGTCTATTATCTGTTGCGTTTTATCCGCGGACCCCCTGGGATAGACCCATGGACCCCAGGGGTCTGCGAACCACAGGTTGGGAAACACTGCTCTACAGAAAATAAAAAAAAATTCATTATAATAATAGTATTATTTTTAGGTTCGTTCTTCAGAGTTTGCTTCGGCCATTAACAGTAGGTTTGACTCAGCTAGCTTCCGATTATTTTTTCAAGCCATTCCTGACCGTTTGTTTTAATGCACTGATACAGCCGCCAGCGATATTGGTATTCAACATTCTTACGTCGCTGAGGGATTTGTGCGATCCCATCGCCGAGGGATTCGGATATTTTTTGAGGGAAATTGCGAATTTATGTAGGTCTATAAGGCTTGTCGAAATTAGAAATATTAGCAGACATCGTGTAACTGCAACTCCTCTAAGAAGGGCGCGTATTAGGCGTAGAAGTTGATTCTGATTCTCAATGTTTACTTTTATATAATTTTACTATATTTTAAGGTAATATATGATGATTTAACACAAAAATGTTTTTCTTTTTTATTGAAATTATAAGAAAGGTAGTAAGTGATACATATTGTCAACTACTAGGCTAATAGATTACCACCTTACCAACATACCTCCTGAAAGCTCCTGAAAGAAATGAAAGCATGGCGCCGGCGCGGCGGCCATTTTTCCATTTCCGTTTTCCGTTCCGAATTCGTAGGTTAGTTGAATTTTAAATTTCTCAATGTTAAAGCAGTGGTACTATTTTTTGAACAAAATAGTTAGTAAAATGTTATTAATTAATAATGTAATCGATTTAAGTTTTGAGAATTTAAAATTGTTAGACACGTTCACGTGGGCATATTCTACATTTCCGACATAACCTGCATTTTTCTGTCACTGTATGTGACTGTATGTAAGTATGTATATTCGTTTGTAGATGTACTAGTGATTGAATATGAAATATTGTATACTAATTTGGTAATTATTTTTTGTATAGGTTTCTGATAAGGTGAGACGTATTCCAACAAATGCACAAGGTTAGTTTGCAGCTTTATTAATTAACTTTCTTATTTTATACATAAAATGATGCATAAACTTTAGTTATTTGATATAACTATGATATTAAATACAATTATATCGTCACTACCTCTGATTTGTATCAGTTTCTCATTTCATTTTAGAATTATTTAATTCTCTTGTTCATATTATTCCATACTCCTCAGGTTGATGTACCATCATCAGCTAGTAAGTGTTGCTTAGTTATCCACCAGTAGTCCAACGTCTTTTCCTGAACCACACAAGGTTAGTTTGTAGCTTTATTAATTAACTTTCTTATTTGATACATAAAATGATGCATAAACTTTAGTTATTTGATATAACTATGATATTAAATACAATTATATCGTCACTACATTTGTATCAGTTTTTCATTTTATTTTGGAATTATTTAGTTCTCTTGTTCAAATTATTCCATACTTTTCAGGTTGATGTACCATCATCAGCTAGTAAGTGTTGCTGACTTATCCATCGGTAGTCCAACGTCTTTTCCTGAACCACACAAGGTTAGTTTGCAGCTTTATTAATTAACTTTCTTATTTGATACATAAAATGATGCATAAACTTTAGTTATTTGATGTAACTATGATATTAAATACAATTATATCGTCACTACCTCTGATTTGTATCAGTTTCTCATTTTATTTTAGAATTATTTAGTTCTCTTGTTCATATTATTCCATACTTTTCAGGTTCATGTACCATCACCAGCTAGTAAGTGTTGCTGACTTATCCACCAGTAGTCCAATGCGTTTTGTTGAACCGTACAATGTTAGTTTGCAGATTTACTCATTAACTTTCTTATTTTATACATAAAATGATGCATAAACTTTAGTTATTTGATGTAACTATGATATTAAATACAATTATATCGTCACTACCTCTGATTTGTATCAGTTTTTCATTTTATTTTGGAATTATTTAGTTCTCTTGTTCAAATTATTCCATACTTTTCAGGTTGATGTACCATCATCAGCTAGTAAGTGTTGCTGACTTATCCACCAGTAGTCCAACGTCTTTTCCTGAACCACACAAGGTTAGTTTGTAGCTTTATTAATTAACTTTCTTATTTGATACATAAAATGATGCATAAACTTTAGTTATTTGATATAACTATGATATTAAATACAATTATATCGTCACTACCTCTGATTTGTATCAGTTTTTCATTTTATTTTAGAATTATTTAGTTCTCTTGTTCATATTATTCCATACTTTTCAGGTTGATGTACCATCATCAGCTGGTAAGTGTTGCTGACTTATCCACCAGTAGTCCAATGTATTTTCTGAACCCCCACAAGGTTAGTTTGCAGCTTTATTAATTAACTTTCTTATTTGATACATAAAATGATGCATAAACTTTAGTTATTTGATGTAACTATGATATTAAATACAATTATATCGTCACTACCTCTGATTTGTATCAGTTTTTCATTTTATTTTGGAATTATTTAGTTCTCTTGTTCATATTATTCCATAATTTCCAGGTTAATGTACCATCATCAGCTAGTAAGTGTTGCTGACTTATCCACCAGTAGTCCAACGTCTTTTCCTGAACCCCACAAGGTTAGTTTGCAGCTTTATTAATTAACTTTCTTATTTGATACATAAAATGATGCATAAACTTTAGTTATTTGATGTAACTATGATATTAAATACAATTATATCGTCACTACCTCTGATTTGTATCAGTTTTTCATTTTATTTCAGAATTATTTAGTTCTCTTGTTCATATTATTCCATACTTTTCAGGTTGATGTACCATCACCAGAGTAGTCCAATGTATTTCCTGAACCGTAATATTGAAGATCACACTTCTTTGTGTAATTTTCTAATTACCACGCAATATCTTTGATCTGCAGGGACTGTACTGTATTTTGTATTTAATAAAAACCAAAATAAACTGTAGAAAATAGATCAGTTTCAGTGTTTCATTTATCGTCATTTTGTGGTGGTATGTATTGAGGATTGAAGAAGGGGCAAATGTACTCTTAGCGTTCAGAAAATATTCAAATTGTAGATATTTTTGAAAATTTAGGATTTAAGTTTGTAGCTCAGGAAATGAAAAGATATATATAGTGTAACATTAGGTGATTTTATTTTCAACAATACTATAACTAGTGGTTTACAGTATTTCATCTAATAAATAATAAACTAAACTGTTTTTTTTTTTTTAATTTTACAATATAATATATACACCATTAGCATTTCTCTTTTTATCTCAACACTGTACAAGTAAATAATCTGTTAGGGCACCGCAAACAATAAAGGTGCTTTTTATACTTAATATACATTTTTGTTGTCTCTACTTTGTACAATAACAAAAAATATACGTGTATGTATACAGAAAAGAAAAAGTAAAAACTAAAAGGAAAATGCAAGATCACTTGTAAGTACTAAAATTACTCTGCTATATTAAAATTTACCTAGACTTTGTTTTGCATTTCAAAAACTATATATTATATTCTCTCAATTTCTATAATTGGCTTTATGTAATTTCTCTATGTAACTTTTCAATTTCGCAAAAAACAAATCGCAACTAAAAAAAATAGTTTTGTTCTTTTTGTCAGGGCTATAAATAAAAAAAAATTAAACACAGCTAAAACAATAAATAAACATTATACCACTACATAAAAAATGAGAGAGATGGGAGTCACTATAGTGTCTTAAATCACAATGCTCTAGCAGCTAAAAAGTGGATAATTGCGCTATTTCTTTAATATTTACTCTCAGCCTGCAAAAAATAATCGATATTTTTTTTTTTTTTCGTTTCACAAACATAAACTCGGTGCAAGCTGTTTCTAGGTTACGTTAATTTATACCGACGCATCCCGATCTTCTAAACTACGACTTCTGCTCGCCACCTAAAAAATTATTGCCCTTGAATTCTTTCAGTTTTGTCACTCTCCGGTTATTAAAGAATATATTAAACACAGAAAAAAAATCTGAAAAAATTATAACAAAAAATTAAAAACAACAGAATAAAATCAAAACACAATAAACACAGATAGTGCAGAAAGAGACAGACACAAATTCAAACAGAAAATAACAGCACAAAACAAAAAACATCCTGTATACTAATATACAGGATGTTAAAACATATAAAAACAAAACAATATCAAATACACCAACCTGTAGCTTCCTCCTGTTGGGGTTTGGTATCGGAATCGACGTTATCGACCGAGGAGTCGACAACGTCTGATCCCGAGGTGCTCTCCTGCTGGCTACTGTCCTCGGTCAGCCGTAACGCAATCTCGAGGTCACGCAAGACCTCGGTTTCTTTCGGTTCTATCAGCGAGAACCTATGGTGCAACGACGTCAGGTGTGTGAACGTCAGATTGAGATGCGCGTGCAACCCCAACAGAACAACCTCCTTGAAGTGCGCGGCGTACAGGTGCGCCACAACGTGGAAAAGCAGTCTCACTATCTTTCTAACTATTGACTCGAAGGAAGAGGGAAATTCATTAGCTGCAATTTTACAGATACAAGATGTTATAGATGTTTCAAAAAGCAAGGAGATCATAGTTGTATATGCAACCGAATATACAAGGGTCAATTATAAACCATACACTGGGTATAATTGGTTGCATATGTCACTGTACTCTACTTACTTTAAAACTACTCTACTTCTTAATCTTTGGTGATTTAACATTTTTTACCTTAGTTTTCTATATTTCATTATTTTCGAAGTTAGAAACGTTTATGTTGTCTCTAAATGGCAAATTATAGATTTTTCAAAGAAGAGCATAGTTGTATATGCAACCGAATATACGAGGGTCGATTATAAACCATACACTGGGTATAATTGGTTGCATATGTCACTGTGCTCTACTTTTAAAGTTTAAAACTACTCTAGCAATGTAGTTAGTTGGCAGAAACTGGGAAAGATTTGCTTACCATATTTAGTAGGAAATATAGTTTCATCACTTATAGTTTTTTGTATAAACGTCATTACGTAGTCTATGTACTGTGGCGCCGCCACTCTAGTCTTTTTACCTTTCTCGTCGAACCAAAGGTAAGTTCTGTAAATTTAACATTTATCAGTATAATACATATTTATTGTATAATACAAACACTATTAATCTTATCACACAATAAAACAAATTAATAAAGTGATATTTACCTCTGGCTGGGACCAGTCATGTCAGGACAACCCGTCATGGTACAAAATTCACTAACACTACCGTAAACTAAATTCACATGATCGAATAGGGCCATCGCTAAAAACACATCACCATATAACATAAAAATAATAATAAAAACGTTTTTTATTTGACTTACTATGAGAAGCAAGCCATTCGTTGTAGTCCAGACCAGCGGGTAAGTCAACTAGTACTCGCATGTCAAGTTCGGGCAGTTTTCGTTCAAGTACGGGGGCCTCTAAGTACAATTTATTATCGCCAGTGCTAGTATTTTCCGCGCCTTCTCTCTCCTTGCGTCTCGCCTTTCTGCAATCAAATTAATGCGTATTTAGTTTGCAGTAAGGTTTACACACCTGCAGAAGCAGCTGATAGTCTGTTCGACGTCAAGGGGAACAGCCCTGGGTGCGTCGGACTTTAATTTACCGATGGTTCTATTTAGCCACATTGTGTCAAAGTGACATTAATCTTATTAGGTTTGCTCACTATTAGCTAATGACATTATAATGGAAACCTTTCAGGAAAGTGTTTAAAGAACGAAAAATGGTTTTAACTTTTTTTTTGTTTCTTACCCCATAAACCAATCGACGGTGTCGCGCAAATATTCTGGTAGACGCTCCAGTTTGGCTGATTATTTGATACAGTTTACCTCGAATTAATGTTATATGATGATAAGGAAGAACACTCGCACTAGCAAAATGTTCTTTGCCCTCGAATTTGATCACTTTAGGATAAAGGATAGAGTTGTACAAGTTGCGCGCAATTAAACGGAGATTTTAGCCTTCATCTTGCGAAGGGAGACACTAAGAATCGTTGCTTTCGAACGCCAGTTCACATCCACTTTGTTATTCGAGTTTTAGCGTTTAACGAAAAATGAAGTCATCTTCATTTGCTAATATGTTCCATATTTATCACGATTTTGACGGTTGTACAAACCTAAACGAAAAGTCACTAACTGTCTTATCCAACGCAGAAGGGGCTTAACTCGCTTAATCTATTAGGTACACTTAAGTACCTCCACATCATTAAGTTAATCACCTTAAAGATAATAGTTAACGATAAATACTATATAAATATTTACAATTTTGTAAAGAGATTAACATGTAATTGGTACCTTTTCACCGATTAAAGTTTGCGGCACTGTAGGGTCATATGAGTTCTGTCAAATTTTCCAAGCGTCAAATCTGACAATTATTCAACGAAAATAAACAAATAACATTTACGAAATAAGATATATGGCTTAGCGAACTAATGGGTAATATTTTATTTTTTTCTAATCAGAATTAATCGTATTTATCTTATAAGGCTTCTACTAACGACCTTTCTTCCTATTTTAAGGAGATATCACAGATACTTTGGATCTGTCTGGCAAAAAGCTAAAGAAACTTAATAAGCCTCAACAAAATGAAACTCAAGTAACAACGTTAATACTCGACGATAATGAATTACAAAGATTGGATAACATAGATTCGTATACTAAGGTCCAAAAAGTGCGTTCTTTTCTTGTCAATTTGCCCCACATAACGAGTTCTGAGTTTTAGCTTTCTGCTGTAAGGAACCAATTACTGCGGATGCACCAAGTATGTCGGCTGCATTCGCTTCACACCTTAAATTTGGCCAACAATGGCATACTAACAATCGAGGGGTTAAAAGATTTAATCCATTTACGATGTTTAAATTTAGCAAGAAATAATATTAAGGTAGGGCATATTTACTTGATTATCTTCCCTTAACGTACCTTAATTTTAGACAATTGAGCATTTAAACAGTAACTTAAACTTGGAACATTTGGATCTGTCGGAAAATAGCATAACTCACATAATGGATTTGTCGTACCTCAAATATTTAAAGGTAACATTTGCAATACGTATTGTATTAGCCGCGTACTTGTAATTGTTTGCCAATCAATGTGTGATATCATTGTGTCGGAATATTTTAGGAATTACTGCTTCATAACAATAAAATTGGACACCTGAGACAGTGCGAGAAATTCTTACCCACTAGCTTGGTAACCCTGACCCTTGCATCTAACAACATCACAGATCTGAATGAAATATCACAGCTAGTCAATCTAACCAATCTGCATAGTATATCTCTAGCTAATAATCCTTGTGTGGCTATGACTGGGAATAAATTGTATCCTTATATGTGGTGTCCTGCATAACACTAAATGTTTTTTTTCTTGGTGTCTTTTCTCTTCCTGTAAAGTATGATCCTTAACAAACATTTTAGTGGTTTTGATTACCGTCCATTTATAATAAATTGGTGTATGAACGTGCAAGTCATCGATGGATATGCTGTAGGAGCTATTGAGAGGTATTTAACTTTCTATTAATTCATTTTCTGTTTGTTTTCTTTGATATATGTATAGATGTTTCAAACCAAGGAGAGCACAGTTGTGTATGCAACCAAATATACGCGAGTCAATTATAAACCATACACTGAGTATAATTGGTTGCATATGTCACTGTGCTCTACTTAGTTTAAAACTACTATACATAACCTTTATATAATTTTAGTCTACGAGGTGAGTGGTTATATTCTCAAGGTAGGGGAAGACACTTTCGCGTCGGCGATCAACAAGAATTAAGTCAGTACTTGGCAAGTGTGTGCCCATTAACTGCCGAACAGTTAGAAACAGAAGAAGATCGCAAGTTGAGGTTAATACTGAGCAAAGCCCAACACCATCAACAACAACTACGAGAACAATGTAAAATATTTTTATCCTTGTAAAATTTTGACATGTATTTATTCATAAACGATTAATTTTAGCCGAAAGCACACCCGTACCTTCTCCGTTGACAAGAAAAAAATTCCACAGCTCATCAAAATACTCACCCAGAACTTGTAAGATTCTATTTCTTTTTTTTTATTTGTCAAGGTAGGTTATCGTTATTTTTGCAGCATCTCGTTTGAGCGGCAAACCAAAATCCCCGGATAGAATGTCCTCGAGTTGTCACAATACTTCCAGCGCGATGGAGACATCTTGTTTGATGACACAAAGTTTAGACCCCAATCTTTTGAGCGAATCTGTCAATTCACGATGTAACGGAATTAATAAAGAATTAACCACGTCAGTCGCTTTGGAGAAATGTTTGGATGGTAAGTCTTTTTTAATTTCAGACTAGTCCCTAGAAAAAAAATTTGGGATTTTATCGGAAATACGCGTTTTGAGGTCCCCTGAATCGATTGCAATGATTTCTGGATAATGTATGTGTGTATGTATATATGTATGTTTGTATAGATGTTTCAAATCAAGGAGAGCACAGTTGTGTATGCAACCAAATATACGTGGGTCAATCATAAACCATACACTGGGTATAATTGGTTGCATATGTCACTGTGCTCTACTCTGTGAACACGATAGAGCTCAAACGGAACAACGGATTGGGCTGAAATTTGGCACATGTATTTAGAATTATCAGGGGACAAACTGGATTGTTTTTTTGGTGACAATCTGACAACCGGAAGTGGCAAATGTTACAAGCGTCTTGTATGGGATTTTAGTCAACTCATATCAGCTCACCATCCAGTGACTTTATTTTATTATTGTTATCATTATTATTATCATTAATATTGTCTAAATTCATTCAAACTATTTTTTAATAATTATTTAGCAGAGGTGGAAGTAATTAACAGTCCATTACAAGCACTGTCGAAGTTGGTACCAGTCCCGGAATCTTTGATGAGTCCCGATTACAGACCGTCACCTTTAATCGGTCGGATAGCGGCACAATCGACAATACCAACACCGGTAACCAGGTCTACCACACCGAAGAACACGCAAACGGCAAAATCTCCCAAATCGGTGCGGAGCAACATCGCCAGGGCACGTAATTTTGTCTCGGAGAACAAACGGAACAGCCCAAGCCCCAACAGACAACGGAAGGCCACCCAGAACAATTGCATCAATTCGAAAGAGTAAGTTTTCATAAATTAAAAAAACTGAATTAAAAAAATAATTAATTTTAATTTATTGATTCAGAAAAACTGAAAATACAAATAGAAAACCTTCATTGAAAAAGTCAATAAGTAGTGAGGATGAATCTGAAATGTATGACGCAAAACTTCAGTCAATACAGCTAAAAGTTGAAGAGAAAAAACTGAAAGGCGAGACGGCAAGTCAACATAGTAACGATGATAAAACTGAACAAGCAGCGATATGCATACAGAAGATGTGGAGAGGTTATTACACGAGAAATTGTGACAAAGACATCCAAGAAATGTACAAAAAAGTTCAGGCTAGGAGAGCGGATGAATATATTCAGTAAGTTACCGTGGATGATGTGCTTTTTCAGCATCCTTTTATGTCCTGTTGCTATTGATATCTTAATTGGTGATTATTTATTTGCAGGAAGTTGGCCAGCGATATGGAGTCGACCAAGGCAGCTTTGGAAAGCGAGAGAAAAATCCAGATGTTACAGATGCAAGCTATTAATGCTTTATGGAAGAAGGTCTCTTCTATTCAGCCTGAAACTGAGCCAATCAACTGCAACACAGCCTCAAGTTCAGGCGGGATTGATAACGTCGAACTGGTGAAAGATCTCGCGCAGACGTGCTCTGTTCTACAGAATCAAGTAAGATTTTGGAAGAATATTAAGTAATTGAAAAATTAATGTTTGTTAGATTTTCTATTCTATTCTATTTTAATTAATTAATTCGTAATGGTGTAATATTTATAATTTTAGATACAACAATTGCAAGGGTCAATGCACGACATTATGAAATTTATGACTATGTTTAGCCAAATGCCAAATGTATCTCAACAACTGAAGGAAACTGCGGCTGGAACACAAACTGAAATAATTGCGGTGCATACACCTCAGGTAAATTTTTAACGCAAAGAAACATTATTATTACGGTAACCAAATTTATGTTTTTGTTTATGCATATAGGGTGATGGTGCGAAATTATTTCCGTTTCAAAAGCAAACAAGGCCGTCGTCTCTCCCTCTGCCTGTAGTTCTAAAGGCTAAAAAGGAGATAAATCAAGAGCTGAAGCAGTTTGCCGGTACATTAGTGGATGACGTGATAAAAACCGTAAATGAGAGCAACACGGATTGCCTGGGACTGGAAACGACGGAAATTACCGTCACGGACACAGGTAAAGATGCCGCTGCCACATTCGATAACTGCTTAGAGGCCCTAGAGCAGAATTAATAAATAATAATTTAATTTTTTTTTTGTGATATTAATTTAGTTACGTACTTTAGGTTAGATTTTTTTACACCAAAAGTTAGCGAGTTATTATTTATATGTGTCATCGTTTTGAGATTTAGATTAGAATTAGATAGTTTAGGTCACGTTTTACTCCGTTGACCAAAGAGAATTGTTATGCGTTCTATATAGCAAACAGCTTCTACTTGCCTCAAGTTACTATTCTTAACTATTGTTAAAGGCATCTTACTTGAAAAAATCATAATTTGATTATCACCTTAAATTTAATAAGCTTGTAATCGACGATATTCAAGTTATGATGAGTATTTCTGCACACTGCCATTGGTTTTTTAAGCGTTTTTCACCGTTTTACAGAGTGCTTTGTTGTACTGACTAAGAAAATGTAATCGAACATCACCTCTACCTGTCTCACAAAGAAATGAACCTCACAACGCATGTCATTGCATTTTCTTGTTTATTTTAGCGTATAGCATTGTTATAAGCTTTACAATTTGACAAAATAAAATCTAGCATTCCAAGGCATCACATGTTTTATTTATTACGCTCTAAAAAGGCCCTTAAAATAATCAGACAAGGTAAGTAAATTAGATACACATAGCAACATACAATAATATATTTCATATATACACAATTATAAACATTTACATAGGAATAGGCGTTGTAATAATAATAAAACATTAAAACATTTTGGAGAATAACTCTTGCTCGCGTTTTATATAGTCAACCATACATCTCCTGGCTGTCATCATTTGGCTTTGGACACTTCGATTCTTTGGTTCGATTCTGAGGGCACGTCTGAAGTCGCGCATGGCATCTTTGTAGTCTCTGAGACCCATTCTTGCTTTGCCCCTACGGACCAGTCCTTTGACATTATTATGGTCAATTTGTAATGCCTACAGAACAAAAGTTTCATTAACATTATTAAAAACCAACTGACTTTTGTAATACTATTAGTACTGTAGCATTAATTTCAATCCAAAAAAGTTTTGAACAGAAAGAAACAACAAAAATGTCGATTGTTTTATATATTTCAAAGTTCAAACTTTTTTCATACAATGACAGCTGGCACAAAAAGTAAACAACGTAAATACAACCACCATTCAATAAAAAATTCAATAATTTAAGAGTAAATCCAAATAAATTAAGAAAATACAAACCTGATTGCACAGTTTGACAGCTTCACCATATTTAGAAACTTTTAGCATAGTGGCTGCAAGGTTGAGAAGTACTGTTAACATAACCTCTTTTATTTGTATTCGATTGCCCGTGGTAAATCTGCTCCAAGCATCTATATAGCGTAGGGCTTTCCTGTATTTTTGTTCGGATTCCACATAGTGACACTTGTAATAGAACATATTTCCGGCCTCCTTGATGGTATTCGCAGCAATGCCAAGTTCCTGGGCAATATTATTTCCATCAAAATCGCAATCTTCAGGATAGGAAGGATAAACATCCTGCGTAGCATCACTGGGCTCTACATGCCAGTTCTGCCCATGTTGGAAAACCCCACAATTTTGAATAACGCATTTCTGTTTAAATAAAATAAAATTTTTACAATTAAACTTTTTGTCATTATCCAAGTTTTAGAGGTTATAGTTCCCCAAAGACTTTGTTACTTAAATTTTCAGGCATTTTTATATCAATTCTTAAAGCAACAACACAAATTTATGAGAAGATTAAATCATGACACACTAGCCGTTTTCTGAACATACTATATTACATATATACTTTTATAGGTGCTTCTTGTTCTTTTTCCAAATCTTGTATCTCCTTGACGATTCCAAGTCCTTTTTTAACGCGACCGAATGCCACATTTCTGCCGTCGAGATGGTAGCATGGGACTGTTGTGATGTAAAACTGGCTGCTGTTTGTATTTTCTCCTTTGTTTGCCATACCAACAATGCCTTCAGTTTCATGCTACCAGAAAATTGTTCTTATTAGGAATGGAATGCAGAACAGTGTTAAGAACTTACCGTAATTGTAAAATTCTCATCGTCAAAGGTATCTCCGTATATGGTCTCACCGCCTGTTCCGTCAGAATTGGTTATATCTCCACCTTGGATCATAAATTGAGGAACAACTAGAACGTACAAATTATTAATTAATAATATTAATATCCCAGGATTAGAAGTCAAAACAGATTAAGATCAATTTGAAAAAAATGACATTTTTTTTTCTTGTTATTAAGAGTGCCTGCTATTTTATTGCAATTTCTCCCTGGGAATTAAATTCTTTTCAGTAATCAGTACCTGCTGTTTTATTGTTTCTAGTTTTTGTGAATTAATTCTTCCTAGTCATAAAATACAACATTCCTGACGGAAGACAAGTTTATTGAGACTACTTGCTGTTTTATTGCTTCTAGTTTTTGCTAATTAAATTCTTTCTAGTCATAAAATACAACATTCCTGACCTAAGACAAGTTTATTGGGACTACTTGCTGTTTTATTGCTTCTAGTTTTTGCTAATTAAATTCTTTCTAGTCATAAAATACAACATTCCTGAACCAAGACAAGTTGATTAATTATTGGAACTACCTGCTGTTTTATTGCTTCTAGTTTTTGCGAATTAAATTCTTTCTAGTCATAAAATACAACATTCCTGACCTAAGACAAGTTTATTAATTATTGGGACTACCTGCTGTTTTATTGCTTCGAGTTTTTGCCAATTAAATTCTTTCTAGTCATAAAATACAACATTCCTGACCTAAGACAAGTTGATTAATTATTGGAACTACCTGCTGTTTTATTGCTTCTAGTTTTTGCGAATTAAATTCTTTCTAGTCATAAAATACAACATTCCTGACCTAAGACAAGTTGATTAATTATTGGAACTACCTGCTGTTTTATTGCTTCTAGTTTTTGCGAATTAAATTCTTTCTAGTCATAAAATACAACATTCCTGACCTAAGACAAGTTTATTAATTATTGGGACTACCTGCTGTTTTATTACTTCTAGTTTTTGCCAATTAAATTCTTTCTAGTTATAAAATACAACATTCCTGACCAAAGATAAGTTTACTTATTATAAGGACTACCTCTGCTGCTTAACTGCGTCTGGGTTTGGCTTTTTTTATTGTAATCCCGGCTTATTGGTGTAGTCTAAAAATATAGCATAATCCATAATGTATGTTCAAGCACTCGATAATTACATATTGTGGGAGCAAGTTTAACCTTAAAACCAGCACTTGACGTACAAGGATATATTATTAGTTTACTGTTTTCGTTGCAGTTCATATTTTGTCATATAAACAGTTAATAGTAGCTTAAAAAAACGATTACACAAGTATAACGTTATGTTACATTATATTTCACTTTCAGTATACAAAAACATCGCATTACTTTATTGGGACAATAAACTATCAAAATGGACACCAAATAATTATGTGCTGGTATGATCATTCGGACAAGAAATTGGAACGCCGTTGACAAAGATAACAGGTTCGGTAAACGTGGTGTCGGTGTCAGAATCCACACTCTTGAATATATCACCAAGCCTTCGCGAGATATTCTTAAAGAATTCAAAGGGCGACTTCTTTTTCTTCCCACCGCCGAACATATCATCGCTCTCTCTTTGATCTTTAAACCCAACTCTCTTCTGATGGCCCAGTACGATTTTATGCCTCGGTTTAAGTCTCTTCTTGATTAGTTCTTCATGGGAAACTTCCTTGATGCCTCGGTCCTTCCTCTCCAAGACACTGGTGTCTGCCTTTAGCTCTTTCTTACTGGGATTGCCATTGCAAGAAACATCAGTCTTATTGTCTTTTTCATCGCATAATGAAGTGACTTGTATTACTTGCTCGTGACTCTTTGCGGACTTTGCGGATACTGGATAATCTGTAAAAACGCCATCTGAAGATGGCGAAGTCGCCGATTCAACTATGCTTTTCGCTCTGTAGTAAGTGAAGAGATCATCGTCTGCATTGCTTCTAGAATCGTCATACTCCTGGAACCTTACCGGCTGTTTAATGACCTCTTCAAGCTGTGTCGTACTAGCATTATCCGAGCTACCATATTGGCTGGAGTACGTATGCGGACCATTGGTGTATGTTCCTTCTTCTCTCCTGGACTGATCTCGTGTCGCAGCTTCCACCATGGCGTCTTGAATGATCTGATCGTACTTATCATCGTATTTATAGTTGTAGGAACTGCTGAATTGGTTAGAGCTATTCGAAGATACGCAATAATCGTAAGAGTTTCTATGATACACCGGAGAAATGAAATTTTCATCCGCACCCGCATACATGTGGCCGTTTAAAGTGGAATTCTTCGGGTAGCCACTCATGGGACGTTTCATATCCGGCACTGGGGTCATAAAGTTACGGCGATATTCTCTGGAAACCCTACTAGGCGGTTCGTCAAAGGACACGCGTTGATGTTCCAAGCTATATCGAGGGTTCTGCGCGAACTGATGACTGCTGAATTCGTGTTCGTATTGAGGTCTACTGGAGTAACCGCGTTGTACGTTTCCACTCCACTCTTTCTGCTTACTATGCAGAACCGATTTCGGTACATCGTAGGGAGATTTCGACACTTCGTTGTAGTAAGGCGAATTCGCGACTTGAGTGTAGTAGTTTTTGAACACGATCGAAGCTGTGTCCGCGCTGCTAGGCGTATGATTTGCATCTTTATACTTCTTGCCGTAATCGTCGTATTCGTCGCTAGTACTTCCACTCGAGCTCTCCGACTCCTCGTTCTTCCGTGTGCGAAATTCTTGCTGGCCAACCTCTTCAAATGTCTCCAAGGCGGGCCGCGCGGCGATTGTCTCGATTCTAGCGGATTCCTTCTTCTTCGGCAACGTTACACTTTTACTTGGTGTGACGGCCTGACTTGGCGATGAAAATATCTTTCCAGAGACAGCGGTGCCAAGATTACTAGGTTCGTGTATAAGGGGTTTCGGTGCATCGTCCGTATCATCATCGTCAGAACCGTTGTCGCCATTGTTACCGCCATTATTAGCGCCATCGGTACCATCATCAGTACCGTCACCATTACCACCATTACCATTACCACCATTACCATTACCACCATTATCATTATTACCACCATTACCATCATTGCCATTATCAGCACCGGTACCATCATTATCATCATCATCATCATCGGTATCGTTATTTCCCATTAGCTTTCCGGAGCTAGCTGCGGATTTCCGATTAAGGCCTTTATTATTGTTGACGGGTTCGGTAACGCGAACGGAACTCTTCTTCGATAATACAGTTTGTTGGGGAGCTTGTGGAGGTCTCAGTGGTTCCTTTCTGCGTCGGTTGTAGGCTTCGCAAGTGTGCCTGCTGCAATCCTTAGTTCTGGAGTTGGTGGAGCTATCGTCACCGTCACTGTCACTGTACGAGGGTGTATACTTAAGGCAGGATCGGGGTGTGGGAAAGTACCTCGGACATGGCTCCTTACGTCTGGGTCCTCTGCCATCAGTGTCCATCCAGCACGACGTGTCGGTACTATCTACCTGTTGCGAGGACAATGATGATATGTTGCTTTCATGGGTTAGTGATGTATATGTATCCATACCTTGCCTTTGAAGTGAATCATCCTCTTTGTTCCTGCTTTCTTTCACAGGTATCTCGTCATCGAACACATTGCTACCACCAGCAATCTTACTGCCTCTGCTTTTCTGTCTACGGTGGTTGCTTTCGGAAATTCTACGAGTACTACGAGTCCGCGTCTTTCTGTTATCGCGCCTTTTGTCGCGTCTACGCGACCTATTTTCGTGTCGATAGTCGTCGTCTTCCGAACTTCCGCATCGGCATTTTGGTTTTGTGTTCCTGTAGCATCTGTGATTCGAGCAACAGCAACTTCGCATGGGCGAGGGCCCTCGCGAGCAACAGCTGGATCTGCAACGAGCTGAGCACATCGGCGGGCATGGATTCGTTATTGGACAGCACGGGTTACATTTTGGGGGGAAACACGGCGACACGACCTCATTCGGGGGACACGGTTCACATCTGGGCAGTGGTGGACAATTTGCCCACATCACCATCTCCTTGCATCTTTGCTCGACCTTCGATGGCGTGTCGCAGAATTCCACCTGCCATCCAATCGGCTCGGGACAGCAGCACGGCGTCTCGGCTACAAACGCCAGGCCGAAGCGACCTTTCACTCTACGCGTTTCACACCAATCTGGACAACACTCGTCTACCGGATAATCATCACAACAACACTTTTTCCACATTTTCGATTTGATTACACACAAAAATTTCGAACAGGTATATGTCAAATGTGATTGAATAAATACCAATGAGTCATGACTACCTTGATGACCATTTCACCTGACACATTCCTTCGTTCACAATGACAACATCACATAACCTTTATCACAATTTATCATCAAACACTAACGAGCGAGTAGCTTGGAACTGCTTCAAGCAGGTGTATAGTGGTCGTCGCGTTTCGGACGGGCAGGGTAATCTAAGCAACTTATGCCTGAGTGTGGCCTCAAGCCTGAGTGTGGCCTAAGCCTGAGTGTGGCCTAGCGGTAAGACGTTGGCGTTGCACTCAGGGGGTCTCCGGTTCGAGCCCGGGGACCTGCTTCCAGGGTGAGGTTTTCTGTGGTTTTCCTCACTCCTTGGTGAATGCTGGGAGCCAAACATCTTAAGACGGTCCACAGGCGCGGGCGATAATAATAATACTCTGGCCTGCCGATGCCCCCTGTAATTGGCGAAAGCTGTTGGGGGATGTTAAGGCTTGGATTATTATTATTATTATTATTATTATTATTAACTTATTTCTAAGTTCTACTGAACTTCTCAGTAACCGTGGTACCTGTCAGATTAGAGACGATTAATTGGTTAATAGACAGTAAAAAACAGTACTGAACTTCGATCATGGTTTAAACCAGTATTGAAAAACTAGCCCTTAGTGCAGCCAAACTGGATCCTGCTCGATAATAGAGCAAAGACCATGAGTAGATAATGTTTAAGTTTTGGTATTACGAAAAAGAGTCAAAGAAATCTATGAAACAGAATAGTGAAAAAGAAACAAAATAATAAGTAGTTGGCAATAAAAAAATATTTTATTATTTTTTTAGAAGATTCTATACACTCTATATACTGGAGACGTGGACAACTGCCAAAGATATACTTGGTAGCGTAAAAAGGTTTACAGTTCAGTGGAAGTGTACTAATCTTTCGAATCGTGCGGGTTTCTGTCCTGCGAGAACTCGATCATAATCACATTAAACAGTTCGATTAAGACATGGCGCAGCCTCTGGAATAGACTGCAGACGGATGCTCTTAGACGAATAATTCCTCGGATGAGAGCGTCAATAGAAAGTACATCCTGTGTAGCAGCGCGTGAACATTTCCGTTCTTCGTAATCATCGGGAGACGCGTGACGAATTTGTCTGTATCCGATCGATCTACTAACAGAACGGCTATCGGAGTTATTAATATTGCGGGTATTGCTCTTACCTGAGCATCTACTGGTGTGAAATCTCTGTACGACATAGCTCTGCTGCGAACGTGGTCTTCGCATAGCGTCATTATTTCTTCGTTCATTGCCTGGATCTGAAACGTTCGATTCGGATGCGATTAGTTTTTGGTTTTTATCAGAGTCGGTATCAGTTGAGGATGATGACTCCTGAGAAACAGTGGTCTTGGAATCAGTAACCGACGTAACACTAACTGACCTGGTATCAAATTCATCATCAAGCGGGGCAAAGGCTGATGAACGACTCCTAGTGTCCGCGTTAGTTCTGCTGCGCGCGTCAAAGTCTTCTTCGTCGATGTCCGGAAAATCACGTCTGGAAGCGTGACTCCTATTGTCCGGATCGATCATGCTGTGCGGGTGATCGATATCATTGTCAGAGGTCACACTCGCGATCTCTGCCCCTCTGAAATCACTTGATTTTCTCGATGTTCTGCTTCGAGTATCATCCCTACCAGAAATCACGCTGCGCCGATCGTCATCGTCAAAGTCCTGTGTCGTGCGTCTGGACGTTCTGCTGCGCGTGTCAAAGTCGTCGTCGTTGTAACGTGACGTTCTGCTGCGTGAGTCCATGCCGCCGAGATCGGCGCCCGATTTGTACGAGGCTCTGCTCACCGAGTCGACTTCGTAACGGGAACGGGATCGCACTTCGGGTACGCCATAAGTCTTTGTGGACATTCGGCTTCTGCTCGACGGATCTCTATGACCGGACTTCTTAGACGTTCGACTTCTAGTATCTGAAATAGAATGTCTCTTTGAGGACGCCTTGCATTGACGTATAGGACTGTGGTGATTAGCACTATAACGATTATGCTGATGAGTTGAATTATCCGAATGGGCAAAGTTTGAAGCGTTGCGGATGCGACTGGCGCAATATGCTACACTGTTCAGGAAGCCTGGGCTGATTTTCGGAGAACCGGACGACTTGTGTTTACTATTGTCGGATTGGCCGAGTCTACAGATGTCCTCCAGGAATTTTAGACTCAATTTATCCAATTGGTCGATCAAACGCTCAGTCTTATCGTGATCCTTTCTCGTGATCACCTGCAACAATGCGCTCCTATTGCTGGATAAGAACGCGAAAATCGCGCCGTCCAGTTTGTTGCGAAGTTCCACATTGGTCTTTGGTCTGAGCTTCTTCTGCTCACGGCCGCTATTCGTGTACGGATTTTTATTAGTAATTTCGCACATATTGACCGTGATCCCCACATCAACTTTATTACTGCGGGGTATATCTATTGTTTTCTGTTGATCTGTCGGCTCTTCTGCTACGGAGGACGAGCTACTTTCCGAACGGATCTTTCTCATCGGCATTTTGCATCTCTTCTTTACACAGTGAGGCTCAAAGTCTTCACAAGAATAGCTAAGCGAAGGGTAGCTATCCGCAGATTCGATGATTTTCATGCACTGTCGTTCCTCTGACATTTTAAAATGCTTATCGTGAATACGTGTGGGGTAAGGGTACGATTGGCCGGTCGAATGTTTACTATCACCATTGAGCACCACCTGTAACGTTACGGGTTGATTGCTGTATTGATGTTTGCACGCTTTAATGTTTTTATCGTCACTATCATCGCTCAACGAGGTGCTAGTCTCTGTAGTGACTACCTGCAAATGAACATACGAAGAACATAGCACGATTCGGAAAATTTAATTACCTGCATCAGGCACGCTTTCAATTTCTCTGGGCGGATGCTTCTCTTTCTTGGAGCAACTGCAGCCGCCGTCGTCTCTTCCGCCCTTGCATTTCTTCCGGCACGAGCAAGGGCATCCTTCGTCGCTGTCGCAACATCCCCCGCACCGCTTCGGTGTTCCGCACCAGTACTTCTTCTTGGAACAGCATCTGCGTCGCGGCGAGCAGGGCGAACATGAACGCGGGGGACAAGGCGAGCACGGCGAGCAAGGCGAACACGGCAAGCACGGTGAACAAGGTGAGCACGGTGAACATGACCGTCTGGGTGAACATGGAGACGTCGGTGGGCAGCATGGGTTACACTTAGGCGGAAAACATGGCGAGACGACTTCGACGGGAGGACAGGGTTCGCAACGCGGTAATGGTGGGCAATTTGCCCACTGGATCATCTCCATGCAACGCTGTTCGACTTTGGACGGCGTGTCGCAGAATTCGACCTGCCATCCTATGGGCTCAGGGCAGCAACAGGGTGTCTCGGCAACGAAGGCGACGCCGAAGCGTCCCTTCACCTTGCGATTTTCGCACCAATCTGGGCAGCAGTCGTCGTTGCAGCTGTTGCAACAGTTGTCCCACATTTCTCAAGAGTTTCTACTAAAATTTTGAATGGGATGGTATTGTGATGTAAGTCGAAATGTCAATTGTAAATGTCAGAATCCTCAAGTCATCACCACAGCTCACTAATTGTTTGCCGAGACGCATGCAAAACTTTAAATTGCCTTATGGCTGGTTTACACGTTGCCAGCGACTAGCATGCCAGTTGCTACGGCACTAGCATGCCACCATTGGCAAAGGATTGGGAAAGTCCAGTGGCTATTTACACGTTGCTAATAACTGTCATGCATGTGGCGGTCTTTCTATACAATGCCAGTTAACGGACAATGTCGTGCCAGCAGTAGGAATAAGAATTTTGGCGATCCATTTTAGGGCCCTTTTTATCTTTTTGGCCATAATGTATAACTATTCAATTTTCAATATAAACTGAACACTGCGCTTTGTCATCATAAGCTTGGACTGGCTTGGAACTGTTTACAAAGTGCAAGCATTTGCGCCAGTTCAAAAAAGTGGTGGGGAACTATGCCAGTCTGCCAGTGAATCAAATAGTTTTGTTTCGCTGGCATCGCCAGTAGCTGGCACAACTGGCTTGCTAGCTACTGGCAAGATGGTGTCTACACTTTGCAAGTCGCTTGCCAGTAGAACTCGCCAGTCACTGGCAAACTCTACTGGCAGGCGTACTGGCAACGTGTAAACCAGCCATTACTTAGATTGGAGACTTCCGCGGTCCGAATCACTAAGTTCTAGATTTCTTGGAAAAAGCCGCGTCAACGACGATAAAGTAGTCAACATTGACATTCTCTTCGTGGCTGTCTTATACTGTTACGTCCTGAACGTGCCTCTTGCAACAAAATGCGAAACGTTGACTACTTTATCGTCGTTGACGCGGTTTTCTCCCGGAAATCTAGATCTTTAAATTGCCTTCTTTTGCTCTGTAATCAGCGACACCATATAAATCGATATGCACAGCCAAACTCAATATAAAATCACCAAGAAAATAATAACCTCAGTACTACTGAGATCTTTGCTTGTAGTTTCGCATTAAGTCACTATTATATCAATAGGTCGCATTAAGCAAGTTGCTGCTTTTCAACCTAACAATAAATAAATGAGGAGTCTTAGTATATAAAATGGCATAACTGATATTTCAATTATCAATAAAAACTTTTTTGAAATCAATGTAAATTGTGTGACAACCGATTGACCTAGGACTAGGAGATCCATACGGAATCCGACAGGAAATACTAACGGACTATTTACACCTACTAAATTTGCTAAACGTACACAAATAGCAAATAACATTCCTAAACAAGTACGATACTAGGTTATGTTTTCAATGTTTGTTTAGGTTGCACGCATAGCAGTCAACGGTATGCTAAAAATGCGGTATAATCAGTTATATTCTAGACGTGCTGAATAGAATTGTGCTCCAATAATCGTTCACACCTTACGGCACAGTAATTCAGTAACAAAAGAATATCAATTTATAGGTTAAGTGGGTTATGTCACATTCAATTGTTCTCAGCCATGTTAATGCTAATAAATTGATAGTAAACAAATTGACTACTTTAACTTACCTCGGTGAAAGATTGACCCTTTATAATGCAACGGTTTTCCATGTTTGCCGATGCCATATTCACCCGAACATAAAGCTCGAAAATTTCTCGTAGTTTTCGGCACAATGCTATCGTACAGTTCAATTACAATACGGCCAGCTATAAAAGGATTAAATTTTAAAATTGGCTAATCATTACATATTACATGAAGAATAAATTACCTCTTTGATCACCTATTGTAATGTCTAAGTAAACAAATGAATTCTCGTAGTTGTTTTCAATTTCCATGTTATGTATTTTTGATGTTTATTTCGTTTTTAATCCTTGATTATAGTGCGTATAAGATAATAAATATCAACTACATACGTAATAACTATACGAAAAACTTTTTACTTTTTTATTGTTTACGAATTGTCAGCCGTAGATCCCGTAGAGCCAACTTAATAGATGTAAACATAACCTCCAAAGCTAATCATGCTTTTCTAGGTTAGGATTCATCGAATACTTTTTTTAGAAATACTGAATTGATTTATTTAAGTAAGTACAGTTCAATAAATAATATTATTGACACAATTATAATTATACTCAATTTTTAGAGATTACGATGTTACTCGTTCGGCCAAACGTCAAGATGTTACTAAGACAAAACAAAAGAACGATGTCGAACGCCCCAGATATATTCCCTCGTGGGACCACGAAGATATTTCTACCTAATTTAGAGAAACTTCGTAAACGTAAAGTCCAAGAGCGGAAAGGCCCGATAATTCCGCACGCCGTCGTCACACGAGGCCCTAGAGTGAACGAAATGGACGTCCAGATGTTATCAAAAGCCATATATCAGCAAATTTTCAAAAATATACGTGTAGCAAACGTAGAACCAGAACTCGTCGAAAAATGTAAAAAATCTTTAGAGAAACATGGAATAACGAAAGAAACGGATATGGTAGAAGATGTCGATTTTATAATCCCCCCTTTAGAAGGAAAAGACATTGAGGAACATTTTAAAAAAATTGGGGAAGGTCAAGTGAAACCATACGTCAACATAATCAATCAGTTGTTAACGAAAATTCCGGAAAAACCCGTTAATTGGGTCATGCAACAAGGTTGGACTCGTTACCAACGGGGTAAACCACCCCAAAAAGTCGATTATCCCTTAGAAGATTGTCTAGTATTTGATACAGAAGTGTGTATGACCGCCGGAAAAGCCCCTACGTTAGCGGCAGCCGTTAGCAGCAAAGCTTGGTACGCTTGGGTGAGTCAGTCATTAATTGATGGGGCCTCAAAACCCGTTACCAGTCATATGTATTTTGAAGACTCTTTAATTCCTTTCGAAGAAGTCACAAACCAAAATTTATCTCCAAAAGGTAAAATTAACGGTCCGTTAAGTAGTCAAAAAAAGCTAAAACCTCGTATTATAATCGGTCATAATGTTTCTTTCGATCGCGCAAAAATCCGAGAACAGTATTACTTGGAAAACTCGGGTACGAGATTTCTCGATACTATGTCGATGCATATTTCCGTTAGCGGATTAACGTCTTACCAACGGGCGGTCCTAAAATCGAATAAGGACGACCCGGACGATGACGTTTGGAAGAATTGCTCGTCATTAAACTCTTTAAGCGACGTGCATAAGTTATATTGCGGGACGTCCATTGAAAAGGAAACTAGAAATATTTTTATCGACGGAAACTTAACGGAAATAAAATCCGAATTTCACAAAGTTATGGATTACTGCGCTGATGATGTCATCGCGACATACGACGTCTTGAAAAAGTTATTTCCGTTATTTCTCGAGCGATTTCCGCATCCCGTTACGTTAGCGGGGATGTTGGAGTTAAGCACGGCGTATCTCCCCGTTAATTCCAACTGGGAACGGTACCTTGACGACTCCGAACAGACTTACCAAGATTTAGAGATCGAAAGCAGGCTTTTGTTGGCGAAACGTGCCGATTTGGCCTGCCAACTTTTGCATGAGGATAAATATAAACAGGATCTTTGGATGTGGGATTTGGATTGGGATGTTAAGGACTTAAAATTGAAGAAAAAAGCGAGTTTAGAAGAGGTTGTCACTAAAAAAGACGATGTTGTTAGATTGGAAGACGAAACAGACTTAGTTTTTAGTAATTTATTTGAGAAAACTTGTCATTATAAGGAGCTAGAAGAAAAATATGTAAAGTTGGATAAAACCAAAGCATTTCTCTCATCTGTTAGAACGTTACTACCTGGGTATCCAAATTGGTATAGGAAATTATGTACGAAACCCGATTCTGAAATAAACTGGATTCCCGGGCCACATTTAATAACAACAAGTATGCAAGTCACCCCAAAACTATTAAACTTAACTTGGGAAGGATATCCGTTACATTTCATCCGTGGTTTGGGTTGGGGGCTCTTAGTACCATTTAGCACGGAAACGGACATCGACCGAAAACTACCGTTAAAGCAACTACTAGAGAAGTGCCCTGTTGTAACGTTAAAAACAAACCAAGCCGACGTAGCGACCGTTAACATTGCTAAACAAGTCGAGGACAATTTGGCAAGAAAAGAGTACTACAGCAAGCAAAAACAAGACAAAACCGACGGCTTATACAAAGGCACCGGGGTTTGGTGCAACACCATAATCGAAGATTGCTGTTTCTTTTTCAAACTCCCCCATAAAGACGGCGCTTCGTTCCACGTCGGAAACCCGTTAGCCAAAGATTTCCTGAACAAGTTTTCCGAAAACGTCTTAGCCGGCGATACGGAAAGTGCCGAGAAAGTGTTGGGTATCGCTCGGCAGATGTCGTACTGGAGGAACAACCGTGACCGTATCTTCAATCAGATGGTCGTCTGGGTGGACAACTCCCTCCAGAAAGACGAAAAATACGGGGCTATTGTACCGCAGGTGGTCGTCTGCGGAACTTTGACGCGACGTGCCGTCGAACCCACGTGGATGACGGCATCGAACGCTCATCCGGAACGTGTCGGGTCGGAGCTACGAGCGATGATTCAAGCCCCGCCGGGATATTGTATGGTAGGTGCTGACGTCGATTCGCAAGAATTGTGGATTGCGGCGGTTATTGGAGACGCTAACTCGAAGATGCACGGCGCTACTCCGTTCGGGTGGATGACGTTGAGCGGGAATAAGGCAAACGGGACCGATATGCATAGCGTAACAGCGAAGGCTGTGGGGATTTCTAGGGACCACGCTAAGGTTATTAATTATGCGAGGATATACGGCGCCGGTCAGAATTTTGCTGAACGGCTGATCAAGCAGTTTAACCCGTCGATGAGTGAGGCCGAGGCCAGAAGCAAAGCTAATAAGATGTTTACGTTAACTAAAGGTAAGTTGTTCTTTTGAAAGGTACTATTAAATTTTCTTGATATAGTTTGGAAGTTATCACATCCCAAAGTAGCAAAAATAATGCCATATTAGCTCTTAGAGAAAACTGTTGGGAATCAAAGACCTCAAAAACAAAAAATCGCCAGAATGTTATTTGTTCATGTTCTAACCAATCCATAGGGTCTATGAGAAGTAAGTGTAGTTTTTTATGGTGATTCCAACGGTACTATTGGATTTTCTCTATCTCGAACGATTCGGAAGTTATAATGTTCCAAAAATTGAATTACCCAGCCAAAACAGCTATTTTAATAAATTTTCTACTCTCAGAGCAAACTGTTTCCTGTCTAATCGCACGATATAGATGATTCTGGCGGTGGCAGATGGGAAACTGTTCCAGAAATTATTTCTGATAACCTCGTTGCTCTAAGATGTATGGTTCTCTAGTAAAACCCAAAAATAACAAAAAGAATGTTATTTGTTCATGTTCTAACCAATCCATAGGGTCTATGAGAAGAAAGTGTAGTTTTTTTTATGGCGATTCCAACGGTACTATTGGATTTTCTCTATCTCGAACGATTCGGAAGTTATAATGTTCCAAAAATTGAATTACCCAGCCAAAACAGCTATTTTAATAAATTTTCTACTCTCAGAGCAAACTGTTTCCTGTCTAATCGCACGATATAGATGATTCTGGCGGTGGCAGATGGGAAACTGTTCCAGAAATTATTTCTGATAACCTGGTTGCTCTAAGATGTATGGTTCTCTAGTAAAACCCAAAAATAACAAAAAGAATGTTATTTGTTCATGTTCTAACCAATCCATAGGGTCTATGAGAAGAAAGTGTAGTTTTTTTTATGGCGATTCCAACGGTACTATTGGATTTTCTCTATCTCGAACGATTCGGAAGTTATAATGTTCCAAAAATTGAATTACCCAGCCAAAACAGCTATTTTAATAAATTTTCTACTCTCAGAGCAAACTGTTTCCTGTCTAATCGCACGATATAGATGATTCTGGCGGTGGCAGATGGGAAACTGTTCCAGAAATTATTTCTGATAACCTGGTTGCTCTAAGACGTATGGTTCTCTAGTAAAACCCAAAAATAGCAAAAAGAATGTTATTTGTTCATGTTCTAACCAATCCATAGGGTCTATGAGAAGAAAGTATAGTTTTTTTATGGTGATTCCAACGGTACTATTGGATTTTCTCTATCTCGAACGATTCGGAAGTTATAATGTTCCAAAAATTGAATTACCCAGCCAAAACAGCTATTTTAATAAATTTTCTACTCTCAGAGCAAACTGTTTCCTGTCTAATCGCACGATATAGATGATTCTGGCGGTGGCAGATGGGAAACTGTTCCAGAAATTATTTCTGATAACCTGGTTGCTCTAAGATGTATGGTTCTCTAGTAAAACCCAAAAATAACAAAAAGAATGTTATTTGTTCATGTTCTAACCAATCCATAGGGTCTATGAGAAGAAAGTGTAGTTTTTTTTATGGCGATTCCAACGGTACTATTGGATTTTCTCTATCTCGAACGATTCGGAAGTTATAATGTTCCAAAAATTGAATTACCCAGCCAAAACAGCTATTTTAATAAATTTTCTACTCTCAGAGCAAACTGTTTCCTGTCTAATCGCACGATATAGATGATTCTGGCGGTGGCAGATGGGAAACTGTTCCAGAAATTATTTCTGATAACCTGGTTGCTCTAAGACGTATGGTTCTCTAGTAAAACCCAAAAATAGCAAAAAGAATGTTATTTGTTCATGTTCTAACCAATCCATAGGGTCTATGAGAAGAAAGTATAGTTTTTTTATGGTGATTCCAACGGTACTATTGGATTTTCTCTATCTCGAACGATTCGGAAGTTATAATGTTCCAAAAATTGAATTACCCAGCCAAAACAGCTATTTTAATAAATTTTCTACTCTCAGAGCAAACTGTTTCCTGTCTAATCGCACGATATAGATGATTCTGGCGGTGGCAGATGGGAAACTGTTCCAGAAATTATTTCTGATAACCTGGTTGCTCTAAGATGTATGGTTCTCTAGTAAAACCCAAAAATAACAAAAAGAATGTTATTTGTTCATGTTCTAACCAATCCATAGGGTCTATGAGAAGAAAGTGTAGTTTTTTTATGGTGATTCCAACGGTACTATTGGATTTTCTCTATCTCGAACGATTCGGAAGTTATAATGTTCCAAAAATTGAATTACCCAGCCAAAACAGCTATTTTAATAAATTTTCTACTCTCAGAGCAAACTGTTTCCTGTCTAATCGCACGATATAGATGATTCTGGCGGTGGCAGATGGGAAACTGTTCCAGAAATTATTTCTGATAACCTGGTTGCTCTAAGATGTATGGTTCTCTAGTAAAACCCAAAAATAACAAAAAGAATGTTATTTGTTCATGTTCTAACCAATCCATAGGGTCTATGAGAAGAAAGTGTAGTTTTTTATGGTGATTCCAACGGTACTATTGGATTTTCTCTATCTCGAACGATTCGAAAGTTATAATGTTCCAAAAATTGAATTACCCAGCCAAAACAGCTATTTTAATAAATTTTCTACTCTCAGAGCAAACTGTTTCCTGTCTAATCGCACGATATAGATGATTCTGGCGGTGGCAGATGGGAAACTGTTCCAGAAATTATTTCTGATAACCTGGTTGCTTTAAGATGTATGGTTCTCTAGTAAAACCCAAAAATAACAAAAAGAATGTTATTTGTTCATGTTCTAACCAATCCATAGGGTCTATGAGAAGAAAGTGTAGTTTTTTTATGGCGATTCCAACGGTACTATTGGATTTCCTCTATCTCGAACGATTCGGAAGTTATAATGTTCCAAAAATTGAATTACCCAGCCAAAACAGCTATTTTAATAAATTTTCTACTCTCAGAGCAAACTGTTTCCTGTCTAATCGCACGATATAGATGATTCTGGCGGTGGCAGATGGGAAACTGTTCCAGAAATTATTTCTGATAACCTGGTTGCTTTAAGATGTATGGTTCTCTAGTAAAACCCAAAAATAACAAAAAGAATGTTATTTGTTCATGTTCTAACCAATCCATAGGGTCTATGAGAAGAAAGTGTAGTTTTTTATGGTGATTCCAACGGTACTATTGGATTTTCTCTATCTCGAACGATTCGGAAGTTATAATGTTCCAAAAATTGAATTTCCCAGCCAAAACAGCTATTTTAATAAATTTTCTACTCTCAGAGCAAACTGTTTCCTGTCTAATCGCACGATATAGATGATTCTGGCGGTGGCAGATGGGAAACTGTTCCAGAAATTATTTCTGATAACCTGGTTGCTTTAAGATGTATGGTTCTCTAGTAAAACCCAAAAATAACAAAAAGAATGTTATTTGTTCATGTTCTAACCAATCCATAGGGTCTATGAGAAGAAAGTGTAGTTTTTTTATGGCGATTCCAACGGTACTATTGGATTTCCTCTATCTCGAACGATTCGGAAGTTATAATGTTCCAAAAATTGAATTACCCAGCCAAAACAGCTATTTTAATAAATTTTCTACTCTCAGAGCAAACTGTTTCCTGTCTAATCGCACGATATAGATGATTCTGGCGGTGGCAGATGGGAAACTGTTCCAGAAATTATTTCTGATAACCTGGTTGCTTTAAGATGTATGGTTCTCTAGTAAAACCCAAAAATAACAAAAAGAATGTTATTTGTTCATGTTCTAACCAATCCATAGGGTCTATGAGAAGAAAGTGTAGTTTTTTATGGTGATTCCAACGGTACTATTGGATTTTCTCTATCTCGAACGATTCGGAAGTTATAATGTTCCAAAAATTGAATTTCCCAGCCAAAACAGCTATTTTAATAAATTTTCTACTCTCAGAGCAAACTGTTTCCTGTCTAATCGCACGATATAGATGATTCTGGCGGTGGCAGATGGGAAACTGTTCCAGAAATTATTTCTGATAACCTGGTTGCTCTAAGATGTATGGTTCTCTAGTAAAACCCAAAAATAACAAAAAGAATGTTATTTGTTCATGTTCTAACCAATCCATAGGGTCTATGAGAAGAAAGTGTAGTTTTTTTATGGTGATTCCAACGGTACTATTGGATTTTCTCTATCTCGAACGATTCGGAAGTTATAATGTTCCAAAAATTGAATTACCCAGCCAAAACAGCTATTTTAATAAATTTTCTACTCTTAGAGCAAACTGTTTCCTGTCTAATCGCACGATATAGATGATTCTGGCGGTGGCAGATGGGAATCTGTTCCAGAAATTATTTCTGATAACCTGGTTGCTCTAAGATGTATGGTTCTGTAGTAAAACCCAAAAATAACAAAAATAATGTTATTTGTTCATGTTCTAACCAATCCATAGGGTCTATGAGAAGTAAGTGTAGTTTTTTATGGTGATTCGAACGGTACTATTGGATTTTCTCTATCTCGAACGATTCGGAAGTTATAATGTTCCAAAAATTGAATTACCCAGCCAAAACAGCTATTTTAATAAATTTTCTACTCTCAGAGCAAACTGTTTCCTGTCTAATCGCACGATATAGATGATTCTGGCGGTGGTAGATGGGAAACTGTTATAGAAATTATTTCTGATAACCTCGTTGCTCTAAGATGTATGGTTCTCTAGTAAAACCAAAAAAAAAAAAAAAAAAACGCGAAAACCTTTTTTGCATTTTCTCACCAACCCGTAGGCGCTGGCTGCGTTGAAAGCATAGTGTAACTATTTTTACATGGTGGGCCAAGAACTCCCCACTTTTCCGGCAATTCGCAGAGGAAAGGTAAGTGTTGTCAACATACTCTGTAAGGAACAAACATAGGACAGTAATATTTTGCCCTTCAGTTGCATGCGTGCGTGCGAATGCGAGATTTTGATTCCTATTTAAAAAATTAAACCATAATCTTGTCTTTCAACTATTCCAAATACTCTACATTGAATAACTTTGTTCAAACCGCAATGCGTGGTAGTTTACAAAAGTTGTCGTTGCTACTATGGCCATCTATGGCTACTACTCGAAGCTACATAGGTGACACCATTACAGTATTCTGTAATAACTGTAATAATTTGTATTCTTTAAATTTTTCTTTCTGTACTACTATGGTCACTACGTCTTACAAAACGAGTGCTACATTTATCGTTTATAAATTTAGTAAATGTGACAGCTATATTGGTTGGTGGATTCCATTGTTACCAAAGTCAGAAGTAAACACTGAGAACTGAGTCTACTGTGGAACCAAAGTAGAAAAATTCGAAATTCTTATTGCGAAAATTTCAAATGGTAAATATTGTTCTAATTGTAAAGCACCGACCTTTGATTAATATATATTAATAATGTTCTGGTGATATTTCCAATACTTGACAAAACTTTCTGGTGTTTTTCCAACAATTGGCAAAATTTGGCTTTCTTAAACAAGGTAGATAGAGACGGACTGTGTTTTTTTAGAAAGAAATCGTTGCGTTCTTGGCCCACCATGTAAAAATAGTTACACTATGGTTGAAAGCAATACCATGGAAGAATCAGACAGGTATAGCATTACGCATGTGGAGTAGGGATGAGCGTCATGCCAGCGTCACGCCTGCGGTATAGGCTACTGAATATACATGCCAAATAGTCAATTTTTGTACTGATAAGTGGCGTTCTGGGATATTTCAAATAATTTCTGACAGATATAAACAACCTGTTATTACTATATAACTTAACCTATTTTCAAACGGTATTCAAGTGCGTTTGACAATTTACAGTTTATGTAATTTTGAATGATGTTTCGTGACTGTAGTGTATTTTGCGTTCCTGAGGGAATCATTTTTCTTCTTAGTAAGTCTATTAGCTCTGTGTATATGTCAACATTTTCGATTTTAGTTATTGGGCATTCTAGAAATATGTGGTTAAGGCTTCCCACCTGTCCACATTCGCAATATGGACATTTTAGGATACATTTTAGGTTATCTGCTATCTGTTACTGTTGTTACGAATGTCCGGCAGGGGGCGTTTCGGGTTTGACGTTACTGTGGTAATAGCAGCAAAACATGGGTCGACAAAAATCGATTTTTTGGATCGAAAATTGTTTTTAAGGCCGTTTTTTTGCTCAAAACTCTTTGCGAAGGGTATTTAGAGGGATCTTATCGTAAGACATGAGAGCGAGCGGCTTTTATAAGGTCGGCAGGAACGGATAAAAAATGTAAATTTTTGACGTTCATCGATCCGCTTGTCGGAATTTCTAGACGTCACGTGACATTTTCTCGAGGTTCGCCTTCACCCGAAGAGGTGCAAAATCGTGATTTTATATGTACATATAAAATACATAAATTTTCATATGCCTACGTTTGTACTATTATGACGTTATAGCTCTGAGTTCGGTTATTTCTTGCTGATAAGTGATAATACAATTTGAAATATTAACATTACTCGGAAGCTATTAGAGATGGACACTCCGTTGTTGTAGTTGTTTTGGGTGCGGTTTATTCCGCTGCACCTAGGCCAATTCTTGGCCCTTTGTGCTTACCCATTTTTACATACTGTTTGATAACGACAACCAGAGGTGTTCAACTGGTTGCCGGCACCCACGGTTTTACGCCTCTTGCGAAAGGCGGTGGGACGAGGATCTTCAGCTGATGCCTGGATTTGAACCCAAGACTTCCTAGCAGGAGAGCAGCACTCTACTGCTAGAGCCACTCGCCCCACGAGATAGACACTCGTTCCATGCAAATTTGTAATCAGCGCCCCCGTTTTAGTAAGACAGCCAAGATTTCATGTCGATCCGAGGCCTAATTTTTTGTTTTTTTTTTTTTTGTTTCAAAATTGCTATTTTTATTTATTTTATTTATTTTTTGTCCATAGGTAAACTGATATATCGGCTAAAACCTGAATTCATAGGCGAATTTGCGGACGTGCCACACTCAAGATGGCAAGCGTCTGAAGTGGCAAAACTTCACGGGAAAAGAATCAACGATCTATTCTTAAAATCCCAATGGGTCGGCGGAACAGAGTCCGCGATGTTCAACCGTTTGGAGGAGATCGCGGGAACCCCCGAACCAACGACCCCGTTTCTCGGATCGAGACTATCCCGGGCTTTGGAACCGTCATCCATGCCCGGCGATAGATTTCTTCCGACCAGAATCAACTGGGTCGTGCAAAGCGGCGCCGTGGACTTCCTGCATCTGATGCTCGTCTGCATGCGATGGATAATGGGCGATAAAATACGATTCTGTTTGAGTTTTCACGACGAAATACGGTATTTGGTGCCGGAGAAACATAAATACCAGGCGGCCTTGGCTATGCACGTTACCAACTTGCTGACGAGAGCCTTTTGTTCCGCTAAATTGGGACTCAACGATTTACCGCAGAGTGTCGCGTTTTTCTCGTCGGTTGAGATTGACACTTGCTTAAGGAAGGAGTCAAAACACGATTGCAAAACTCCGTCGAACCCGCATGGATTGGAAGGTGGATATGGTATTAAAAATGGGGAGAGTCTCACTATATACGACGCTATTAAGAAAGCCCAAGGAACTAGAAAGAATTGGCATAAATTCTAAGGTTAGTTTGTGTACTCAAAAACGGTACTATTGGATTTTCTCTATCTCGAACGATTCGGAAGTTATAATGTTCCAAAAATTGAATTACCCAGCCAAAACAGCTATTTTAATAAATTTTCTACTCTCAGAGCAAACTGTTTCCTGTCTAATCGCACGATATAGATGATTCTGGCGGTGGCAGATGGGAAACTGTTCCAGAAATTATTTCTGATAACCTCGTTGCTCTAAGATGTATGGTTCTCTAGTAAAACCCAAAAATAACAAAAAGAATGTTATTTGTTCATGTTCTAACCAATCCATAGGGTCTATGAGAAGAAAGTGTAGTTTTTTATGGTGATTCCAACGGTACTATTGGATTTTCTCTATCTCGAACGATTCGGAAGTTATAATGTTCCAAAAATTGAATTACCCAGCCAAAACAGCTATTTTAATAAATTTTCTACTCTCAGAGCAAACTGTTTCCTGTCTAATTGCACGATATAGATGATTCTGGCGGTGGCAGATGGGAAACTGTTCCAGAAATTATTTCTGATAACCTCGTTGCTCTAAGATGTATGGTTCTCTAGTAAAACCCAAAAATAACAAAAAGAATGTTATTTGTTCATGTTCTAACCAATCCATAGGGTCTATGAGAAGAAAGTGTAGTTTTTTATGGTGATTCCAACGGTACTATTGGATTTTCTCTATCTCGAACGATTCGGAAGTTATAATGTTCCAAAAATTGAATTACCCAGCTAAAACAGCTATTTTAATAAATTTTCTACTCTCAGAGCAAACTGTTTCCTGTCTAATTGCACGATATAGATGATTCTGGCGGTGGCAGATGGGAAACTGTTCCAGAAATTATTTCTGATAACCTGGTTGCTCTAAGATGTATGGTTCTGTAGTAAAACCCCCAAAAAAAATCGCGAAAACCTTTTTTGCATTTTCTCACCAACCCGTAGGCGCTACGTTGAAAGCAATACAACTTTTGAAATCAGCACACTTCAATATGTAAGCATGACCACATTAAAACGCCCAATCTTGCAAAAAATATTCGATATTTTTTCGATAAAAAATTTTGCTCTTTGGGGCAGATAACGAAAAGATACATACATAACGATCATAGTGTACAATTTTGCCGACCGTTACCGGGAACGCGCGATGATTACCGACTGATTGACGTGACTTCTAATTGGAGGTTAGGAAAAGAAATAAAATAGGTTATGTTCAAAATGTCATGCATAGCGTGTTGTTAAACGTATTTTAATGTAAATTTTATTGAATACTTTTAATCAGTAAGTTATAATTATAAGAATAGTTTACCATTTACTAAAGTTTCACGTTTTTCTCTGCAGATATGAACCGAAAACAAAGAACCATGCATCAGAAACTCTCGCAGGGTGATTTTCACCTGCCGATGGAAAACCAACAAATAGTGAAGGTCACAAATCTTAGAGGTAACAGCCTCTATGATGTCGTCGACAAAGATGGATCTGAATTTGTAGCAGCACTGCAGAGACGATTCCTTTATGTAGTGTGGGTGAAAAGGGACTCGTTTGTTATAGTGGACGAAATTCCGAACAATGATAAAGTGAAATTTGAGATTGTTCAAGTTTTAACGCCTGATTATGTTAAATTTCTCAGAAAGGAAAACGCCTTTCCGAAAGAGTTTGAAAGTGACATTGATAACGGTTATACGCATAATTCCGCTGATGTGGCTGCGGATAATAGTGATGAAGATGATTCTGATTTAGTGCCTAATACTAACCGACGTGTGTTTGAAGAAAGTACTGATGATGATTCTAGTGATTCTGACTGAAAATGATTTTTTTTATTCTTGTATATAAGCTGTATATAATATAATGTGTTTATAATATTCTTTGTTTTATTTATTATTATATGTATATCAATACCAGGGTTGTTATGTTTTAAAACATTGTTTTAAAACAAAGTTTTGAAAACATGTTTTTTTCATTAACAATGTGTGTCACAATATATAGGTATTTTGTAACAGTGCACAAAATTTAATTTTGACAAATATTTGAACACTTTCATGAAAACTTCCTGGATATTTTTCAGATACTGGAATATGCCAGTTTTTAATAATATATAATCTGCCTATTATTTAGATTGGAGACTTCCACGGTACAAATCACTGAGTTCTATTTTTCCGGGAGGAAACCGCGTCAACGACGTAACAGAGTGCGAAACGTTGACTACCTTATCGTCGTTGACGCGGTTTTCTCCCGGAAATCTAAAACTTATAATCTACCTTTACTTTCTAACTAATACCCTAGGACCAGGGTTATTATGTTTTAAAACATTTGTTTTAAAACATTGTTTTAAAAATGTTTTAAAACAAAGTTTTTAAAACATGTTTTTTCTACTGTTACTTTTTATTTCTGAGCTACGTTCAATAGAATCATTTCGAGGCTACTTACCTAAAGTGTTGTATGTTGAACAGGGTTATTTAAAAATAACAGTGTTAAAAACATTTTAAAATAAATAATAGTAAATAATTGTTTTCTATTAAATCCAACTAACTACCCGTGAGGTATTCCCCTAAACATCAGGGAATCCCATTACAACGCCAAATGGAACAGAGAACCTACTATCAACTCAAGAGAGCCAACATTTGTAAAAGGATAGATTTTATATTATTCTTAAATCTCCATGAGCATCCCTTTATGTTTGAAAACAATAATTTATTTTTTTCTGACTTCTGCTTGAAAGGTAAAAAAAACATGTTTTTTGGAGGTGTTTTAAAACATTGTTTCATGTTTTAAAACACCATTTAACAAAAAAAACTGTTGTCTTTGTTCTAAATTAAAAAAAAGAACGTTTTTTATAACAACACTATACACATTTCTTTGACATTTAAAATTTAAAAATTCATTTAAAATGAAAATAAAACACATTAAGGAACTACAGTAAAATATTTATTCCTTTCAAAATAATCATCCGACCTCGCGCATTTTTCTCAATATATTCTTCTCCACCAATGCTTTTATATTTCCGTCTACATTCGGTATTTCACTGTTGGTTCTAATGGCCATCTAGAAAACATATAACAAGATTAATACGGTCTTCAGCGTTCACAATAACCCATAATACCTCAATCTCTTGTACAAGTTTAATTTCTCTACTTGCGCAAATAAAATTCGTTATCTTGCTGTCGCTGGAACTCCCCAAACGTCCAGTCCTACCAACACGGTGAATATAATCCGACGCATACAAAGGAAAATCAAAATTAACTACGTGTTTTACTTGGGTTGTATCTAAACCTCTACTACCGACGTCAGTTGCCGATAAAATATCAGCTTCTCCATTACAAAACTGATTCCACTGATTAACTCTGATATGCTGATTCATGTCACCGTTAATATTTGCACATTTGACTCCGTTTTCTCTTAAAAACATAGCCAACCAATTACAAGTTTGATTTTTATTTGTAAAAACCAAGACCTTCCCTTTAGACATCTTTGCTATTTCCAATAAATATCCGGCACGACCGGATTTTGTTAACCGTAAGAATTTCTGCGTTACATTCAAAAGGGGCCTATGAAGTCTACGCGATTTAACCGTAACTAAAGTCTCGGTAACCGGTTCGAAAACGTCGGGAATTTTTTTTGGTAGAGTCGCGGAAACAAATAGAAATTGAGATTTTGGTACGCGTTTTGCTATGGTTGGTACTCTATCCAGAAAACTATCGTCAAAAAGCGTATCAGCCTCGTCGAATACCGTATATTCGACGTCATTTAATTTATAAATACCGACGCTGACTAATTTGCCGATCACGCCAGGTGTACCAACTAAAATATCGATATCATCAAATGTCGGATTCATCATAGTTTTCTTTGTGCTTCCCCCAACGATAACCTTAACTTTTAGACCAACGGCACCCGCTAAAATACTAGCAACTTCTCCTATTTGCTTGGCTAACTCTCGATTTGGTACTACGATTAGGGCAGTAGGTGTGTTGAGTTCCTCGGTTTTTCGTTTCATTAAATTTTCGATGATCGGAAGTAGATAGGCGATTGTTTTTCCGCAACCTGTCTCCGCCGCTAGTAATACATGTTGCCCTGATTGAATGATCGGGATTACTTCAGCTTGGAAACTCGTTGCTTTTAAAATATCGCTCCGATGCAACATATCGATTAATGGTGGAGGTATTTTGAGCTCTTCGAAGTTTACAGACGGTGGATCGATAGAGTTATTTTGCGGGTGGATCGTGAAATAGTCACCGTGAGATTTGTTGTGGCCCCATCCTTTCGAAGCCAAGGGTATTTCCTCAAGTTTGTCGTATGTGGTGTCCGAGTAGAAATTGAATTTCTTCTTGTGGCAACTGATAATTAGATTTTTGTTTGTTTGGTTTGAATAGAACCTACATTGTACTTCGTTTATACACTTTGATAATTGAATTGTTCTGATTAAAAGTCGTTTTGATATATTAGAGTACATTATACTTGTTGAGGTTAAGTTAAGTGAGGTTAGAACTTAGAAGTTAGAATTCAACAGTCAATAGATGGCGCCATACACAACATAACCAAAAAGTGTTCTGATGAACTGTCAAAAACAATCAACAAATATTTTCAAATAAATTATCATGGATTTCGAAGAAAAAGTTAAAATAAAGCAAGAACAAACTTTGGTAGTTAAAGATGAACCTATTTCTGATGACGAGATGAATAGTTACGATGAATTTGATCAAGTAAATATAAAAATGGAGCATTCTTCCGAATGGGATCTCTCAGAAAAGATCGAATCTTCTCAAGATGACAGCGTTGATCTAGTAATATCAGACAACGCGTGCAAGATCTGCAAGCAGACTTTCGATTCCCTATCAGAGTTAGAAGATCACATACGTCAGCCAAACATTAACCGTAATTTCACTTGCTGCGCGTGTTCTAAGAAATTCCGGGACATGACCCAACTCCAGGTGCACACCCGCAAACACACCGGCGCCAAACCGTACATCTGTAAGATCTGTTCGAAAGGCTTCTCGATAAACGGCAATTTAAACAAGCATATGCGCACGCACACCGGCGAACGACGTTTCGAATGCGAAATTTGCAATAAAAAGTTTACCCAATTCGCGCATTTAGAGGACCACGTAATCCTACATTCCGGTGAGCGTCCCTTTAAGTGTAATCAATGTAACGGTCAATTCAGGACAAAGTTTAGGTTGAACAGACATATTAAAATTCACAAAGCGGAACGTGCCCCGAAAAAATTCCCTTGCGATTTCTGCTCGAAATCGTTTGCATATAAACACCAGCTGACGTTACACCTTTGCAGTGTGCATGCCGAAGAACGTCCTTTTATGTGTTCTTACTGCCAGAAGTCATTTACAAATCAAAATAATTTACGCACTCATCTCCGTACTGTTCATTCTGAGGAGAAGACATTCCATTGTGGGAGTTGCGATCGTAAGTTTGCCCTAAACTCTCAGTTACAGAGACATCTGAAGACACATCTTGGGTTGCGGCCGTTTGTTTGTGAGATTTGTATGCGTGGTTTTCCAAATCAGCAAAATTTAAATCGACATGTTAAAATACACTCAGGAGATAGGCCTTTTGTGTGCCCGACATGCGAGAAAGGTTTCTTATCGCAAGAAAATCTCACTAGACATATCCGGACGCATTCCGGTGTTAAACCGTATGAATGTAAGGAGTGTGGGAAACGGTATGCCCACAGTACGACTGTTAAAGAGCACATGGTGACGCATACGGGGCAAAAGCCGTTTGGTTGTGGGATTTGCGATAAGAATTTCGCCCTGAATAAAATGTTGTATAAACATATTCGGTCAAAACATCCCGAGGAGGCCAGTTATCTGAGAGATACGATGGCTAAGAATTCAAAATATCCCATTCGGTTTGTGCCTGTGAAATCGGAGATTGTGGACCTTAAGATTGAGGATACGTAGCGTTTGTTAGTGTTTAGGTTTATTGAAGAGTATTATTATTATTTGTAGATTTTTATATTGTTGTTATTTCTAGGTGTTGTTAGTTTTGTTAGAATGTTTATTTACGATATTGTAAATTTGATTTATTGGTGATTTGGCAAGGTGATGGCTGGTCCTGTATGATTTCCTTTATTTTGTATATGAAACTAAATGTTATTTTTCTAAATAAATGATGTATATTGATTAATACTTGTTTTGGTTATTATGTTAATTCTGTTTTGTTTTGTATACATGTTTCAAACCAAGGAGAGCACAATTGTGTATGCAACCAAATATACGAGGGTCAATTATAAACCATACAC
The DNA here is from genome assembly GCA_963971325.1 of Aphodius granarius. Taxonomy (NCBI): domain Eukaryota; kingdom Metazoa; phylum Arthropoda; class Insecta; order Coleoptera; family Scarabaeidae; genus Aphodius; species Aphodius granarius. Next base: position 20,632,899 of record OZ020226.1, read on the forward strand.
TGGATATAATTGGTTGCATATGTCACTGTGCTCTACTTACTTTAAAACTACTCAACAAAGCTTGTGGATATTCTATCAGACCTAGTTTATGAAAGCTTATAGCCCCTAAACAGTGCATACCATTGATCTGTAAATTGGTATACATAAATTTAGTGACCCTGGAGGATGAAACGGTATCAATTTGATGAAGAGGTCATCAATTGTCCTAGGCAGGGTTGTTATAAAAAACATTTAAAAACAATGTTTTAAAACACCTCCAAAAAAAAAACATGTTTTAAATCATGTTTTTTTTGTTTTTTTTTTTAATTTTTCAAGGCAAAGTGTCAGAAAAAAATAATTTTTTGTTTTCCAATATAAAGGGATGCTTATGGAGATTTAAGATTAATATAAAATCTATCCTTTTACAAATGTTGGCTCTCTTGAGTTGAGTTGAGTAGGTTCTCTGTTCCATTTGGCGTTGTAATGGGATTCCCTGATGTTTAGGGGAATACCTCACGGGTAGTTAGTTGGATTTAATACAAAACAATTATTTACTATTATTAATTTTAAAAGGTTTTTAACACTGTTATTTTTAAATAACCCTGTTCAACATACAACACTTAAGCTAAGTAGCCTCGAAATGATTCTATTGAACGTAGCTCAGAAATAAACAGTAACAGTAGAAAAAACATGTTTTAAAAACTTTGTTTTAAAACATTTTTAAAACAATGTTTTAAAACAAATGTTTTAAAACATAATAACCCTGGTCCTAGGGTATTAGTTAGAAAGTAAAGGCAGATTATAAGTTTCAGATTTCCGGGAGAAAACCGCGTCAACGACGACATTGACGCGGTTTCCTCCCGGAAAAAATAGAACTCAGTGATTCGTACCGCGGAAGTCTCCAATCTAAATAAATAGGCAGATTGTATATTATTAAAAACTGGAATATTCCAGTATCTGAAAAATATCCAGGAAGTTTTTCATGAAAGTGTTCAAATATTTGTCAAAATTAAATTTTGTGCACTGTTACAAAATACCTATATATTGTGACTGATACATTGTTAATAACAATGTTTATGGTGTAATGCGGACTTGAACACTCAGTATAGGTTGGACAGGTAGTAGATTTCACCAAACATGACGATTCGTCATTATTTCGGTAAGCCTAGATGAATAATACACAACTTTTTTCTCAAACTTGGGTAGCAGGTATTGGCAGGTATTCATTTTGAGCTCAGTTTGTACGTGAACAGCGTTGTGAACGGTAGTGCTAAAAATTCGTACGCGAGAATTGAACGTAGATAATTAAATATTATAGATCCATAATTTAATACAGTATCAAAGTGAACCAACGAGATTCATCTATAGCCAGCCACTTAATCAAAGTAAGTTCTTTCTACTAGTTTAATAACAACTATTATTATTGTTTGTTATATTATTGTTTATTGACATCTCATAGACAGTTATAGCAACTGCGAATGTACCCTTCTTAAATAACGTTATTTCCAATTAGCTTCTTATTGTGCAACAGCAACATGAAATGTCGATACGTAGCATTCTAGTTTCATTTGAATCGATTTGAATTTAGCGCGCAATCTGCGTTGCCACCTGTGGATTGCCAATACGCGTTCTCGCCATGCTAAAGTTCCCGCTCTTTAGGGTGTTTTACAAAGTGTCATAATTATAACGTTGACTATAAAACTGTTAGGTTTTCGTCTAGTCGCCTTAATATTCAACCGGTGGAAAGATTGTACATAATTAGGATGCCACAAACTTAATTTCAAGTTAGTACATGTCTGTAAACTAAAATAACGTTTCATTGCACTGATATAGTACGGACGTTTAAGTGTCCTGTAAGAATTATTGTTGACAGGTAGGTGGACTTTGTTTACATGCTAAATGTTGGTTTAAACGCGAATTATTGTATTACGATCGATTTTGTGGTTATGTTTCCCATCCCTACGTGCATTTGAATCTCCGGTGAAGTATTTCTAGGTTGTGCAAGTATCCCAACGCCTTTATCTCTGAAAATCAGATTTTCCCATAGGAAAATTCGTAAATTTCCCGCGAGTTATCGGCATTTTAATTCGAAAATATCCCATTTCTAATTATTCAGTTTTGCAAATAAGAGCAATGGCCATGTTTGTTTACATTTTTTGTCGTCAGGTGGTGTTTTGCGCGATACGGCTCTGTGATTGGTGCATTTTTGTGTTCGCGAACCGCTTGTTTAGAAGGTGTCTATTCTTGCAAAAGCGCGGACGTTCTTGCCGTTTTCTCGTATAAATTATACCGTTTTTTGAGGGTGTTCTTTCGCCGTGCTTATAAAAACGCATTGTGAAGTTACATTGGTAATAATTCTGTAAGATTTTAACGGAGATTAGGTGCGAATTCAAGGTAGGTTTGCTAGTTTTTTGTTTGAGTATTGTGCACTCGCGATTGACAGATCACCGCCAAAAATTCATGATGGCCAAATCATCTTAACGTATTACTTTCGCGAAAATTATGCCCATCTTCCACGATATTTTGCGCTTTGTGTTGTTGTACAGATCACTTGCCAACAATAAAGAAATCACCAACTTATACACATAAATGTATCTTCGTTTTTCTCGACTTTACCATCAGTTGAACTATTTTGTGGAAAAAAGATGCCAAATTGCACTAAAATTGTTATTATCGAGATCAGCATTATAAGTAATCAAAAAATTATAATGTAAAAATAAGTAATTAGCACATTAACTGATGTTTTGTGTCTTTTGTTACAGGTGAACATGTGCGGGTAGTTTAAAGGTGTGAGTGTCGTGCAGTGAATCAGCCCTTAAGGCTTAAACTTCCAGTAGTGCGCGAATAAACTTTACGAGTGTATAGTGTTGGACATTCAGTAGTGCGCGCTTAAATTTTGCGAGTGTAGTGTCGAGTAGCAGCCGTAGATGCACACAGGAGGAGAACTGTCGTGGAGGAGGACTTTAACGGAGAGGCAGCTTCCAAGGACGAAGACATCTAAAGGTAGGTTCAAGGAGATGTCATCCATCGGTTGGAGGCGAAGAAGACGTAATAAGGTAGGATTTTTGTACTTCTCTAGGTTCGCGGCGTGTTATCGGTCTTTGTGACTCTCTACAGAATTCTGTAGAGAGAGAATATCGTGGTGAAAAGTTAAGATGAAGTGGTAGTGACAATTGTGTACCATTGATTTGTCCTAAGTAAGTATTATTCCTGCCATACCTGGCTAATAGAAGCGAGGGGAAAGAAGATGGCGCTGCAAGTCTTCGACAGTCTTCTAGCGGCTTCTAGCAAAGAGCAAGACCAGTAGAAAGAGTCTTTGATTTTAGGATTGCCTTCTATAAATATTGTTGCAAAAAGGACTAACGGTGGAGCAGTCACGGGTAAGAAAATTACCTGTGAAATGTTATCATGAATATTAAAACTGTTTTCTGTTGTTTCAGGTGAGCAAGTAACAAAATGAGTGTACCTATACTTATCAAACGGGTACATATTCTGATAAATGCAAAATTCTTTTTTGTTTATGTGGTTTTAACGCCGTGAAACAAATCTAATGCATTTGGAATAATCCTAGTTCCACAAATCAAAGAATAGTATATTATTATACAAGTTTTATAAGACGTCAAATTGGCGCATGAGTTGTTTGGGGCACGAGGAGCGCCAGCGACGAGTGCCCCAAATGAACGAATGCGCCAATATGTCTTATAAAACGAGTGTAATATACTATTTTTTCTACTTTGCGTCATTAATTTTATAAAAATTTAGAAGTATATTAGGTAAAATTCCAATCTAGAGTATTTATGGGTGCAACCGTTGGTAACACTGTCATCTGTCACTTAAATTCAAATATCTGTGAAAAAGTAATTACATATTGATAATTATTATATACCATCATATACTAGTAGTACGAAACCTAGGATGCAACGCGCATGTTTAAATATGTATAAAAATATACATACTTCGCAGTTTGTGCGATTCTAAAAAATCAGTTTGTGCTTACTTTTGTGGTTATGTGTATTTTCGTTTGACATGCATTTGATATCAATGTCACCAATCTTAGAAAAAAGTTTCTAAAAACGGTGTTACAATTTGCTAATTGTAACAAACCAGAAAACAGTGTTACAATGTGTGCATTGTGAATGCAAAGTAGAAAAATATTTTTAGAATGGCCTGACATTTGGTGTTTTTAGTGTTTACAGGTTTACAGTTACCAAACTTACCAACTTAGGTTCAACATACCGCGAAAATTCATAAATTGTGGTTATGTACTTCTGTATGTTCGTCTACTGTTTGTTTGATTTCGTTCTTGTAGTTGTCGTGCTTAACAACTTAAAAAAACCGATAGATTGCAAGCATGCAGAGCCCTGCAAAGAAAGCAAAGTACGTTCTTCACCATAACAACAAACACACACACCCAACTAACGTGCAATTTCAGAACAATCTTTTTCGAGAGGCCCCCTCTTCCAGACATCAAACCGCACGAGGATGCCTTAATATTTCAACAGTTAGAAGTTGACCATTACATCGGTCAACATTACCCAGGCATGCCGGGGGCCCAAACGGGAACGGTGCCTGTCATGCGTATGTTCGGCGTAACTGAGGAAGGAAACAGCGTTTGTTGTCATGTACATGGATTCACACCGTATTTCTATGCTTCTGTCCCCGATACATTCAGTACAGAAGAATTAGAACCATTTAAGGTATGTCGTTGAAAAATAGTTAAAATAGTTGTGAAAGAAAGACCTTTATAGTCAAAATTGAATGCTGCTGTTCTCGCTGATACACGTTTCAAGAAAGATGGTATATCGGAAGCCGTTGTTATGGTAGAATTAGTATACGGTAAGTCCCTGTGCGACTACGCTGGTGAAGACGACAAAAAACACGCAAAAATATCCGTTGCTTTACCGAAATTTATTTCGGTAGCAAAGAGGCTACTCAAAACTAATCCTGGATTATACCCGCCTACTATCTACCATGATTATCACTGTCTCGAATCGAATGTGGATATTGAAACTAGGTCTGTATTATTTTATATTTTCTGGGCAAATTCTTGATGACGATATTCTTGATGACAATTTTCTTGTGCAGGTTTTTAGTTGATACTAAGATTTTGGGATGCTGTTGGATTGAGTTGCCTGCAAAGAAGTGGTTTAAAAGGGTTGATCGTAAAGGGGATTTTCCGATTACATCGCGTTGTCAACTTGAAGTCGATGTTTCCTTTGCTGATTTCGTCGCTCATACTCCTGAGGGTGATTGGTCGCGTGTTGCCCCCTTCAGAATTTTAAGTTTGGATATTGAATGTGCTGGAAGAAAAGGTATAATATGTTATTTTTTTTAATATTAATATTATTGCATTTTAACGGAATGTTTTACTGTACCATGAGGTCATGAGTCTTCTTATTTATTTTATTTGTATTATATCCTGTACAAAAAACTCTACATCAAGCAAATGCCAGGAGAGAGAGTGGTTTATGTACAAACGGGTAAAAATATTTAAAAAGATCTCTGTTAGTTTAGTGATAATTGGCATTTTTTCAAAAAAGTTGAAAATCAACATCGTTTACCACAGAAATAGAATATTTTGTACAAAGAAGGAAAGTATTCTTCCTTTTCAAATTTAGTTTTGTAATGCTTTTTATTAATATTTTATGTAGTGTTTAGTTTTTAAGTTTAGGAACAAGACAAGATTGTACAAATTTGACTTTGTGGAAATTATTATTTAAAAAAAAAATAACCATACAGAACCCTGGGCTTTTTACTATAAATTTATTAGATCCAAAATTATTTATAAGACCTTGTAGATTACCCATACAAATCAACAAATTTTTAGGTATTTTTCCGGAACCAAACGTTGATCCGGTAATCCAAATTGCAAACGTCTTAAAATTGCACGGTAGCAACGAAGTGATCGGTAGAAATGTATTTACGTTAAATACTTGCGCACCCATCGGCAATGCAGAGGTTTGTTTTAATTTTAACACCAATTCATTGAATATTAACAATATATAATAAAAACATATTTTCAATAAAAAATTCTCTCACAAAAAAAAATAGGTTTACAGTTTCCCGAAGGAAAACACTATGCTACTTGCGTGGGCCGAATTTATACGCAAAGTCGACCCCGATCTTATCACCGGCTACAACATCAATAATTTCGACATACCGTACATGCTAGATCGCGCAAAACATCTCAAACTGAAAGAATTTAGTTATCTGGGACGAATTCTTGACATACCGTAAGCTTATGTTTGATTTTGCTTACCGTAAGTTAATGATTTTTTCTTCTAAAGGTCTGTGGTGAAGGAAGTTATCAATCAAACTAAATTCGGCAAGAGAACCTTCAAAACGGTTAATTACGAAGGTCGGGTCGCCTACGATATGTTCGTCGTTATGAAACGCGACTTTAAGCTGCGTTCGTACACTTTGAATAACGTCTCTCATGAGATTTTGGGCGAGCAGAAAGAAGATGTCCATTATAGTATTATTACGGACCTCCAGAATGGCAATGATCAGACAAGGAGGAGGTAAAACATAAAACATGCACTATTGTCGACCATCAGTTGTCATGTCACTAAATTCTTTCGAGTTGTCTCTATTTTTGATAAACATTTTAAAAAATTTATAACTTCAAAACTAATTAGATTATTGGCAAGAGTCTAAATAATAACACTATATAATTGTTTATCTTTATGATAATAGGTTGGCTGTATATTGTATAAAAGATGCCGACTTGCCTTTGAAACTAATGGATCACGTAAAAAGCTTCACAAATGACATTGAGATGGCTCGTGTGACGGGAGTTCCCCTGACAAGTCTTCTAACAAAGGGGGAACAAGTGAAAGTAGTAGCGCAATTGTTGAGACACGTATGTATTAATTTTTTGTCCTTTTGTGTCTTTTTGTTGGATGTTTTTGTTATTTTTGATGTTACAGGCTAGAAAAGCTGGTTATTTTGTTCCTGAACGAGAGGGAGGTTCTAGTGATGACCAGTATGAGGGCGCCACCGTCATCGAGCCTAAACGTGGCTATTATAAAGACCCTATTGTCACGTTGGATTTTAGTTCCTTGTATCCTAGTATTATGATTGCGCATAATTTATGCTATACTACATTGCTAAGGCCTACAAAAAAGGATCAATTTGGGTGAGGTTTTAAATCTTTTTTTATTCTAAATGTTTAAATTATATATTCGGTGCAAAAAAGTGACAAAACTCTCCAATAAGTTTTGTTATAACGGAGTTTGTTATATCCGGTCCCCGGTCCTGACTGTGTTATATATTCTATAAATTCAAATGATAATCAAGGGAACATTTTATGAAGACAAATATATTGATAACCATTTTTCAAAAGGTTGTAATTTTCTAAATAATAAAGCAATCTTAATATTTTCATTGAGCCATTATTGCGAAGAGTCTAACGAACTATAGGAAAAGGTAGTGCGTTGACAAACATTTTTCAAAAACTTCTAATTTCAAAAATAATTAAACAATTTTACTGAAACTAACTAGAATTATTATAAGTGTCTAATAAACAATATAAAGTCAAGAGTAGTGGGCAAAACCACTATAAATGTTTGGCAAAACAATTACGAAGACAAAGATATTGACAAACATGTTTCAAAAGTATATAACATTCAAAATAAGGATGCAATCTTAATGAAACTAGCTGTAGTTATCGCTGAGAGTCTAATCAACAATCAAAGTCAAGAAAAGTGGTTGAAACCACCATAAATATCAGACAAAACGATATAAAGTCGAGGAGACAATTTATGAAGGCAAAGAAATTGATAAATATTTTCAAAAGTTTTTAACTTCTGGAAATAATTATCTTAAAAAAAGTATTAGCTTGGTAGAATTTTAAAGAATTTGTCTATAGTTTGTTTAATTAATAAAAGCTCATTTTTTAAGTAGAATACTTGTTTTTTAGAATACTTGTCTGTAAAATAGTTTAGTAAAGACATGGTAAAGACATCAAATTATACATAATCTGCAAACTTTGTTAACATTTAAAATGATAAAATATATAGTTTCTTTTAGTTAGAAAGGTACTTACTAAATTTTAATTGAAGAATAAAAACAAATCTGTTCATAATCTACGATCTTTATTCACTTTAAACGTTTAGAACAGTACAAAATTGTTGTGAAAATTTATGTTTATAGTTTCATTCACAAAAAACAACTTGGATGAGAAGGATTGAAGGACAAGTGTCTAATAAACGATATAAAGTCAAGAGTAGTGTGTTAAACCACTAGAAATGTCTGGCAAAACAATATGAAGTCCAGGGAACAATTTATGAAGAAAAAGATATTGACAAACATGTTTCAAAAGTTTATAATTTTCAAAATAAGTATGCAATCTTAATGAAACTAGCTGTAGTTCTCGCTGAGAGTCTAATCAATAATACAAAGTCAAGAAAAGTGGTTGAAACCACCATAAATGTCGGACAAAACGATATAAAGTCAAGGAGACAATTTATGAAGGCAAAGAAATTGATAAATATTTTCAAAAGTTTTTAACTTGTGGAAATAATTATCTTAAAAAAAGTATTAGCTTGGTAGAATTTTAAAGAATTTGTCTATAGTTTGTTTAATTAATAAAAGCTCATTTTTTAAGTAGAACACTTGTTTTTTAGAATACTTGTCTGTAAAATAGTGTAGTAAAGACATGGTAAAGACATCAAATTATACATAATCTGCAAACTTTGTTAATATTTAAAATGATAATATATATAGTTTCTTTTAGTTAGAAAGGTACTTACTAAATTTTAATTGAAGAATAAAAACAAATCTGTTCATAATCTACGATCTTTATTCACTTTAAATGTTTAGAACAGTACAAAATTGTTGTGAAAATTTATGTTTATAGTTTCATTCACAAAAAACAACTTGGATGAGAAGGATTGAAGGACAAGTGTCTAATAAACGATATAAAGTCAAGAGTAGTGTGTTAAACCACTAGAAATGTCTGGCAAAACAATATGAAGTCCAGGGAACAATTTATGAAGACAAAGATATTGACAAACATGTTTCAAAAGTTTATAATTTTCAAAATAAGTATGCAATCTTAATGAAACTAGCTGTAGTTCTCGCTGAGAGTCTAATCAATAATACAAAGTCAAGAAAAGTGGTTGAAACCACCATAAATGTCAGACAAAACGATATAAAGTCAAGGAGACAATTCATGAAGGCAAAGAAATTGATAAACATTTTCAAAAGGTTCTAACTTGTAGAAATAATTATCTTAAAAAAAGTATTAGGTAAACTAACAATTTTTCAAACTACATAATTGAAAGAAATAAGCAAAAATTAACATAAAAATTGTCATTAACAAGGTTGACACCGGACAAAATTACGACCACACCTAATCAGCACATGTTTGTGAAGACGTCCGTACGCAAAGGCTTGCTTCCGCAGATTCTAGAGCAGCTGTTAACAGCGAGGAAAAAAGCTAAAGTGATGCTCAAGGAAGAAAAGGACCCGGTCATGAGGGCGGTCTTGGACGGTCGACAACTAGCCTTAAAAATCTCCGCCAACTCCGTGTACGGGTTTACCGGGGCCCAAAATGGAAAGTTACCATGTCTCGAGATATCCGGAGTATGTTTCTATAATTCTTATATGTATTCTTTTGTTTTAATTGATATATTATAGAGTGTGACTGCTTACGGTCGTTCGATGATTCAACAAACCAAAGAAGAGGTTGAACAGCATTACTGTATAAAGAATAATTTTGACACGGATGCTGAAGTCATCTACGGAGATACGGATTCTGTGATGGTTAACTTCAAGGTGCAGAGTTTGGAGCGTGCCATGGAACTCGGAAGGCAAGCTGCTGAGCACATAAGCGAAAAGTTTATAAAGCCCATCAAGCTAGAGTTTGAAAAGGTTTGTTTAATTGTTGGACGTAGAGGAATATTTTTGATCAGGTTTTTATTAATTAATACAGGTCTACTATCCTTACTTGTTAATTAATAAAAAGAGATACGCTGGATTGTATTTTACAAGACTTGATAAGTACGACAAAATGGATTGCAAAGGTATTGAAACTGTGAGGAGAGATAATTGTACTTTGGTTGTTGATGTTATAGGCACTTGTTTGCAGAAATTACTTATACACAAGTAAGTGGTTTTTTTTTATACTCTGCAATAACTTTTGTAATTTTGTTACGTGACATTCGTTATCTACAATAGAGACCCTGATGGTGCAATCGCGTACGCAAAACAAGTCATTTCCGATCTTTTACAAAACAAAGTCGACATCTCCCAGCTGGTAATAACAAAAGAACTGGCAAAAGACGTCTACGATGCAAAGCTAGCTCACGTTGTCTTAGCGGAGAAAATTGCCAAACGTGACCCTGGCAATGCCCCGAAATTGGGAGATCGAATTCCCTACGTCATCACGGCAGCTGCTAAAAACACGCCAGCTTTTCAAAAAGCCGAAGTATTGTCGCCAGAAAATAATATTTCCTTTATAATTCCGTTTAATTCGTAATTTTAGGATCCGATATACGTATTGGAAAATAGCATTCCCATAGATTCCGTTTATTACTTGGAAAATCAACTTTCGAAGCCTTTGATAAGGATTTTTGAACCTATATTAGGTGCTAAGGCAGAGTCTGAATTACTGAGTAAGTTGGTGAATCGTTATAAGAGATTTTTTTTATTAATTATTGTTTGATTGTAATAGGAGGTGAACATACAAGGAAAAAAACTATGGTAACATCAAAAGTTGGCGCTTTGGCAGGTTTCACTATGAAAAAGGAGACTTGTCTGGGGTGTCGTTGCGTACTTACAAAAGGATACGAAAAAGAGGCGTTGTGTCAGTATTGTAAACCCAAGGAGGCAGAGTTGTACCTGCAGCAGTTGGATCAGCATCGGCAGTTAGAAGATCGTTTTTCTGCTTTATATACCGAGTGTCAAAGATGCCAAGGTTCTCTACATGAAGAAATTTTATGCACCAATAGAGATTGCCCTATTTTCTATATACGAAAGAAGGTACAAATGGAATTGGAGACTACCAAAGGAAAGATTGCACGATTTGGTGAGCTTCTTGAGGAAGAATTTTAGATTGTAATTGCAGTTTTTTAATTTGTAGTTATTTAATAATTGTTTAATTAATAAAAGTTCATTTTTTAAGTAGAATACTTGTTTTTTATTGTCCGTAAAATAGTTACTTGGTAGAGACACCAAGTTATACATAATCTACAAACTTGGTTAACTTGTAAAATGATAATATATAGTTTCTTTTAGTTTGTAAGAAAGGTACTTAATAAAATTTGATCAAAGAAAAAAACACAAATCTGTACATAATCTACGATCTTTATTCACTTTTTTACAGTACAAAATTGTTGTGAAAAGTTATGTTTATAGTTTCATTCACAATCAACTTGGATGAGAAGGATTGAAGGACAAGTGTCTAATAAACAATATAAAGTCAAGAGTAGTGTGTAAAACCAATCCAATAAATCTGGCAAAACCATAAGTCCAGGGAACAATTTATAAAGACAAAGACATTGACAAACATGTTTCAAAAGTTTATAATTTTCAAAATAAGTATGCAATCTTAATGAAACTAGCTGTAGTTATCGCTGAGAGTCTAATCTATAATACAAAGTCAAGAAAAGTGGTTGAAACGACCATAAATGTCAAACAAAACGATATAAAGTCAAGGAGACAATTTATGAAGGAAAGAAATTGATCAACATTTTCAAAAGTTTCTAACTTGTAGAAATAATTATCTTAAAAAAGTATTAGCTTGGAAGAATTTGTCTATAGTTTTTTTAATTAATAAAAGCTTATTTTTTAAGTAGAATACTTTTTTTTATTATTATATTATACATAATCTACAAACTTTGTTAACATTTAAAATGATAATATATATAGTTTCTTTTAGTTTGTAAGACTATTACCTACTTAATAAGATTTGATTGAAGAATAAAAACACAAATTTGTACATAATTTACGATCTTTATTCACTTTAAACTTTTAGAACAGTACAAAATTGTTGTGAAAATTTATGTTTATAGTTTCATTCACAAAAAACAACTTGGATGAGAAGGATTGAAGGACAAGTGTCTAATAAACAATATAAAGTCAAGAGTAGTGTGTGTCTGAAAAGAAATGAATGGCAAAATAATATGAAGTCTAGGGAACAATTTATAAAGACAAAGACATTGACAAACATGTTTCAAAAGTTTTCAAAATAAGTATGCAATCTTAATGAAATTAGCTATAGTTATCGCTGAGAGTCTAATCTATAATACAAAGTCAAGAAAAGTGGTTGAAACGACCATAAATGTCAAACAAAACGATATAAAGTCAAGGAGACAATTTATGAAGGAAAGAAATTGATAAACATTTTCAAAAGTTTCTAACTTGTATAAATAATTATCTTAAAAAAGTATTAGCTTGGAAGAATTTGTCTATAGTTTTTTTAATTAATAAAAGCTTATTTTTTAAGTAGAATACTTTTTTTTATTATTATATTATACATAATCTACAAACTTTGTTAACATTTAAAATGATAATATATAGTTTCTTTTAGTTTGTAAGACTACTACCTACTTAATAAGATTTGATTGAAGAATAAAAACACAAATTTGTACATAATTTACGATCGTTATTCACTTTAAACTTTTAGAACAGTACAAAATTGTTGTGAAAATTTATGTTTATAGTTTCATTCACAAAAAACAACTTGGATGAGAAGGATTGAAGGACAAGTGTCTAATAAACAATATAAAGTCAAGAGTAGTGTGTGTCTGAAAAGAAATGAATGGCAAAATAATATGAAGTCTAGGGAACAATTTATAAAGACAAAGCCATTGACAAACATGTTTCAAAAGTTTTCAAAATAAGTATGCAATCTTAATGAAATTAGCGGTAGTTATCGCTGAGAGTCTAATCTATAATACAAAGTCAAGAAAAGTGGTTGAAACAACCATAAATGTCAGACAAAACAATATAAAGTCAAGGAGACAATTTATGAAGGAAGGAAATTGATAAACATTTTCAAAAGTTTCTAACTTGTAGAAATAATTATCTTAAAAAAGTATTAGCTTGGAAGAATTTGTCTATAGTTTTTTTAATTAATAAAAGCTCATTTTTTAAGTAGAATACTTTTTTTTATTATTATATTATACATAATCTACAATCTTTGTTAACATTTAAAATGATAATATATAGTTTCTTTTAGTTTGTAAGACTACTACCTACTTAATAAGATTTGATTGAAGAATAAAAACACAAATTTGTACATAATCTACGATCTTTATTCACTTTAAACTTTTAGAACAGTACAAAATTGTTGTGAAAATTTATGTTTATAGTTTCATTCACAAAGAACAACGTTGATGAGAAGGATTGAGGGACAGATAGCGGATAAGAATACTGGAATGAATCAACATAAAAAAATAAATATAAACTAAAATACTATGAAACGTTGATTGTAAAATACAGATTAAAAATCAAGTTGCATTTACTTTCCGCACATAAATATATGTATCTATATATATAGATTTGCGACACGGGAAAACATATTTATGTATATATTAAACAAGGACTAGAACAAACAGTAAGAAAGACATCGTTATTTCTTCGATTGCAGCGCGTTCGCTAACCAGTCCATCGCTTGGTCTAAGCCTTCCCCTTTCGTCGCGGACGTCTTAAAGATTTGGAATGTCCTATTTTTCAACGCTTCTAGGCCTAAAGCTTGGTGTACTTCAGCTACCGTCATGCATCCTGCCATATCTTGTTTGTTAGCTAATACCACCAAAATTGCTTCCGATAACTCTTCTTCCTAGAAAAAAAATTTGTTAAGTATTTTGTCTATAATGTTCTGAGTGTAGTTTAATTAAAACGAAAGCAAAACAAACCCTTAACATATGAAATAGTTCCTCTTTCGAAATTCCTATACGTTCCTTATCTGCGGAATCGACGACGTATATAATGGCGTCCGTATTACTGTAGTAACACCGCCAGTAAGGCCGAATACTCGTCTGTCCGCCTAAATCCCAAACTTGGAACTTCAAATTCTTATATTGTACTTGTTCGACGTTGAACCCGATCGTTGGTATGGTGGTTACGACTTCGCCTACTTGCAGTCTGTACAGTATTGTGGTTTTGCCGGCACCGTCCAGGCCTAAAATCAAGATTCTCATCTCCCTGGCGCCCAGCAGACCGCGAAAATAGCTCCACAATCCACCTACAAGTAAACATAACCTCAATGTTCTGGTTTATTGCGACTTATTCGGGGTCTCGTACCCATCGTTGTATTGCTTATAAGTACTAGATCCTACGCGAAATTCGAATAACGGCCACTGGTCACAATTACAACTCCATTATAAATATGAGACGATTAATAAATAACATTCGGCTCAAATTGACGTGTACAGCGTATTTGTCATCGCATACTGTCTGTCAATTGCTGCCAATGGATGAATATCAAAATTCCTAGATCTGTCAGATTTCAAATTTGCGATATAAACATTAATAATGTTTCTCGTTTTAATAGGTTTTGGGTCGTTGGTATTATTAATCAGTTCGGATTACTCTCGGCTACGTTCAAATAATATATAATTTATTTTTTTGATGAATAATAACGTAAATATATAGGGTGTTTCACAATGTATGGTCATAACGTTTGTTAATTCTTATCAGTCAAAGAATTTAGATTAATACATAATAGCTCTCTTATCTGTTTATTTATGTAGGTACACTATTTCATCAAGGTTCATACATAAAGGATTTATGAAAGAATCCCACTCTGGTGGTAGAAATTTGAATTAATCTATTTGGGATAAATAGCGCCATCTACATTCGCTTGTTCAGGCGAATTACTTATATAACATATACTATATAAACAATGGTTATACCTTATACCATTGTTTATATACATGTTTATGGTTCTGAAGAATTTGTTTCTAATTTGCTGAAAGAACCACCAAAATCCATAAAAATATATTATTGCTTATTATGAAAATAATAAGTCGAAGAAAATAACATATTTAATTATCCTATACTTTATTATTTTATAGTCATCCTAATACAAACAAGATCCGTGTAGGTAT
This sequence comes from Aphodius granarius, assembly GCA_963971325.1. Lineage (NCBI taxonomy): Eukaryota > Metazoa > Arthropoda > Insecta > Coleoptera > Scarabaeidae > Aphodius > Aphodius granarius. Next base: position 20,647,937 of record OZ020226.1, read on the forward strand.
ATATAATTAATTTAGTTTACTGTGTTTAGATAAAAATCACAATCAGTTTTCATGGCTAGAATTGCTCTAAAAGGTACACTCTCTTAAAGGTTGGTAGTAAAACTTGATATACTCATGGAAAGTCATTTTTGTGGGCAAAAGGTTAATTGCTTTAAACAATTAAATTTGTTTTAGTTCCTTAATAGTATGCTCCACACATATCTGTGAAAGACTGAAAGAAATTTCGAATATAAGAGGTCCTCGTCCATTTCTATTAAAAATTAATATAAGATATTTATGTTATGGTTAAGTTTTTGAAGCCACAGGCACTCTGGATCCCAAGCTAATGTCAGTGGCCACTGATGTTTAAAAAAAAAAAAACAAAGTATACACTCGGTGGGGTTGAAATTTGGTATAAAAATTTAGAATTACCAGGGGGCAAATGTTATTATAAAGTGTAGTTAATATGTTGCTTTAACAAAAGGCCTTGGTGTTGTAAGCTAAGTAATTATCTTATTTTCATAAAGAAACTTATTTTATAATTTCTTAAACTCGAAATTTTGTGCCTTTTATTCAGCCATACAAAATTTTTGCGAACGGCAAGAAGAAATTACAAATGGTACCAGTTGTAGTTGACCGATAAGTGGTCTTTAGTAAGTTTTGGTAGCGTGTTTTATATTTCGGAAGGCCTCACCGAGAGAGTACCTGCTTATTTAACAGATGAAAACCTGTTTGCTTCTTGCCGCATAGGCGTACCGTGCCACAAGTTTAATACACAGGTGCTCAATGTACAAAACAAGAGCCCTACCTGCCTCTTTCACTACGCCTATGAGTCCACAGTGTTTACCTTCGGTATCCCTCAGGTGTGGTGCAAACTCTTCGTCGTTCTCCAGATGAATCTTATCACATAAAACCTAAGAAGAGAGCCCTCAAACATTTACACAGTTTGTTGAGTGTTTGGTGCGTGAAGAAATTTGTGTTACAGTGGTTTGGTATGCGCCGATTTGACCTGTAATTTGACCATAGCCTCGAGGGCATTGTAAAGAATGTGAAGGATGGCACATCAGAGCAGGTTGACCCCCTCGGGATGGGAACTTTCGCCCCTCAATGGGGCTAACGTTGAATCACCTGAGCAACACTGGACAGGGGTTGATCACCTATCCGGGCCTTTAAATCCTCTCTGTATTACGGACGCAAACCACGAAATTCTTAGACCGAAACCTAGAAGGTAAGTGTTATATGCATTGTCTTGGATTCTGTTTCTTGTTTATCGTTCACAAGCACACACAATAAACTCTTTTAGAAATTGATGCTTTTTTCTCTAATTATTACTTGAGAAGTGTATGCTTCACAAGATCATTATAGGCGACGCATTGTCTAGGTTGTGAATGAAGCTAATATGCGAATATATTCGAGTGCAGACTAAAGAAATCGCGGTAGAAAGTAAAAGATCCCAGTAATGAGAGATGGTGGAAAGTGTGTGAAAAGATATTCTGGGGAAGTGTGATACACTTGGTCTTTGACATACTCAGACAAGTTCAACCCCATCCTGACTTTTTTGCATTAATCATCACATGGACAAAGAAGGTTCTCATAGAATGAAAGAAATTATTCATTCATTTTTGTTGCAATAAAATGGAATAACTACTAGAAATATGTAGGAACCATTATTATTTTGAGGACACTATACAGGTTTCTTCTTATTCTATGCCGAAAGGTATTATTATCCACATGTATAATGGTAGACCAATTTCTTCAACGGATGTTTCACTGTAGTGAAATAATAGACTTCCTTTGCTGGGTGTATTATTTAATTTTTGATCTTTCATCTACGTCAGATAATCGTACATTATTAACATAGTTGGGTGTTTTTTTTGTAAAGGTTATATTATGTTCCTTTGGCGGAGGCGTTCTCTTCATAGCTGTCTTATTGTTACGTCCCGAAGATGCCTCTTGCAACAGAGTGCGAAACGTTGACTACTTTATCGTTGTTGACGCGGTTTTCTCCCGGAAATCTAGAACTTATGTATAGATTTAACCTTCTGTATCATTTTTCAACACCATTGCACTCATTTGTAACATTTGTCATTTCCGGTTGTCAGATTGTCACTAAAAACAATACAGTTCGTCCCCCGGCAATTCTAAATATGTAGGTATACCAAATTTCGGTATACCAAATCATTGCAATAGACCAGGAGACCCCAAAACTGATATTTCCGCTGAAATCTCAAATTTGTTCCCCGTCGATTACAATACTTTTCTTCTAGGGTACTAGTCGGAGAGTAAAAAGGAAATAGTATTTATTTAAATTGAATCTAAATATCTGACAAATTTGACCATGAATTGGATATCTCTTCACGCGCGCAGTTTAGAAAACGAAATCTCTTCGGAAAACAATAATGGGAAATGTACTCACACGCCATTGTTCCGAATGAAGGTTCCCCCTTACGCTCTGCATGCCAGCGATCATTTTCTGCTCAGTTAATCATTACTGTTCGTTGTTAGCATATCACATCATGCGTTGCCCGAAAAATTGCTCGTGTTTCCTATGTCGAGAACTCAGTGGTTGTGATTCAAAAATTACCATCGACGATAAGCAACACTCGGACAATTTTATATTAGGCCCAAAGAAAAGTTATACATTTTTCGGTATGGAGAAACCGGTGTGTTTGAACGATGACATCAAAAGTGTTGATAGTAAACCAGAGGATATTATTAAGCCTATCAGTCAGGAGAAAAAAGTCGAAGAGAGGATATCGAATTTACACAAATCTATTATTTACGTTGATGATAATCAGTGTCGCGAAAATAGTAATAAAGTTCTTCGAAATGAATTGATAGACTTAGAGACTAGTTTGGATTCCGTACAAGATAGCAACGTAATAAACGTAGTCTTCAAAAATACTTATAGTTTTGCTACTCAAATCATTAATGACGTCCAACTCCCAGATAGTTGGTCTGATGTAAACTCCGATGACTTTCCTTTGGGAATCGAAGCTGATATATATAATAGAATCACAAAAAAGCGGTAAATCCAAAGTTTCCAAAGTCCAAACATCCATTTTGTGCTAAAATCCACGTTTTCTCTTCCAGATTGTCAAATAATTCCAAAGCAGAACACTCATTCGACTCCACACAAGACCCTCAAAACAAAGACCCACCAAACATCACACTCAACGGAAACCATAGTAAAATTGGCCTTCCCAGTGACAACAATCAATCATCTCCAGAGAGGATGGTATCCCCAAAAAGAAAAGTTGACCATTTCCCACATCTCTACGTGGCGAATAACGTAAAGACATCATCGTTCAGTGAGCAGAGCGATAAGAACAATCTGTCCGGGAAAACTCCCAGCAACAGTCACGAATACAACCTAAAGTGCAATTATGGGCACTCACCCATGGTCCCGGAAAGAGACACAGGCCCAAAAATATCCCAACCTGTAAATCTCGTTGGGAGTCTTAGGTTACCAACTTGTCATAACAGGCAAGGTAATGGCGATGATGATCACAAGCTAGTTGCTGGAAGACCACATCATCACGTCAGCGTGCAAGAACTACGCTTACAAGTAGGTTATCATCAGAAACGAAATATGAAGTAGTCTGAGCTTTAAAGAATCTCAAAATAGCATCAGAACAAAGCTCAGAACAAGCCCAGAAAGCTTTGCACCTTCAAATTTTGACTCACGATAAAACCAGAAGCCATACTTTACCAAATGATGAAGTGATTAGTAATTTATTGATCTATTTGTTGTGTTGTAGCAAAGGGCACAACATTGCAACAGTTCGTCTGATGAAAATAGGTCATCAGGCCATGCATCCATGTCTGATACAAGTAATGGTTCACCTAAAGCTCTTCCAAATGGCGGGGAGAGGTTACCGACTGCTGTTGTCCAAAAACCAGCCAGGCAGAGGAATACAGCTCAGCATAGTAGATCAAGGCATAGAGGAACGCCAGCCAGAGTATGCTTATTACTGAGAGACACTTCTGGATCTACTACATTTGTATCTTCATAGTTACAGGTACCATGGACAGGCAACGGTGGTTTAGAAGATATAAAACTCGCCCTTCAGCAGTTAACCATGCGGTCCCATACGTCTACCAGCACTTATTCCAGCGTCAGCGCTGGGTCAGAATCATCAGAACCAGCAATGCGGCGCCTGATGAGACATTCTTCCTTGGAAACCATCAACACAAATATCACCAGCGCTGATGAATTTGTTTGGGTGGACTCGCATAACAGATTAGTCGAGCTGCAACATTTACCATGGACGAACCATTGCATCTTGAGGGCCCTACAAACGGGACGTTGTAGAGAGCATATGTCAAGGGTCAGCGTGGAAACTATACCTAGATTATCGTATTTATTACAGCGCGCGTTGGTTAGAATTGGTAGGGAGACGCAACGGTTATCTTCAAACTTAGGCATATGCACTAAACACGATGTTACGCTATCGTTTAGAATAGTTTTGTGTCCTCCATTAGCTGATTCCTGCGTAAAGTCTTGCTTGAGGGCTGCTGCTATGCTTGCTATGTCTGGTGATAGCACACTGAGGCAAAGCAAGTCTACAAGAGCTGGGTTGCAGTTGCATGTTGGAAGGTTCCATCGCTGGATGAGTGATGTTAAATTAGCTAGGTTTATCCATGAGTAAGTTGGTAATTCTGAGCTTTGATAAAGAGACGCAACTGGCTTTTTTATAGATATGCGGCAGTTTATCTATGCGCAGGGCTGGAGAATCTACTAGAGGAAATATTACTCCAGTGTCTAACAAGTGATTCCGATGTTACTCTAACAGCTACCCTTCTGGAGCATGCCATAGCAAACAATGGCGACCTTTGGGGCTTGTTGCAACCATACGCGCATCTAAACGCTGGAAGGATAGCTTCTGGGGCGTTGGCTTTACCACGCTGGGCTTCAGTTTCCAGCGTTGGTTCTAGTAGGGACTCTGGAAGAGGTTCTGGACCTCCAGAGCCTTCCCTAATGACCACTTGCGTGGGATCTTTGACTGAATTGCAAGACCTCATCAGCCGGATGCATCCCAGAATTCCATTATGTCCAAGAGCCGTTAGGGCTTTATTCTATTTCATGAGATGCTCACAGTTGGAGCACGGTGAACAAGGAGGAAGCGCAGTACAGGTATAAAGCTATGCACTAAACCTGACATACCTATATTAAATGCAATTTTAGGAGTTGTGTTATGAAAGGGCTTATGTAGTACTTCCCCCACTGGTTGAATGGCTGCGTGTGGCCACAGCCCATGGCGAACACAGGTTTGCAGCAATTTTAGATAAAGACGACATCATGCAATCAGCAAGATTGCTACTTCCTGGAGTGGACTGCCCAGTAAGGCCATTCGGAGAGGAAGCTGTAAGGGTGAGGAAGTTCACTGGGTGTGATGAAGATCACAACGAAGCCACTCGCCAAATTCACGTACGAAACGTCAATAGGCATCTTTTACAGGGCTTAATCATGATTATTCTAGGTTGAATTAGCGTTTAGGTTGATGTTGACTGGAAGACCTGAATTGATCCAGCAAGCCATAACGCTGTTACCAGCCACAACAAGACTGGACACTTTAGACCAGCAGGGTCACTCAGCATTGATGCTGGCTGCCATAACTAACGATGATATAACGTTAAGTGTAAGTTTTTCTGTGCCTAAGTGATTTAGGTGACTCATTTGTTTGTTTTAGGCTCTCTTGGATGCAGGGGCTACTGTGGATACTGAAACACCAGTGAGTGGTACTATGGGGTTTTCCGCGATTAACGGTGAAACGCAACATTGGACTGCGTTATCGTATGCAGTAGCTAAAGGCCATACGAGATGCGCCAGGTTGTTGTTAGAAAGAGGTGCCAGTGTAGAAGGGGGAGCACAATTATCAGAAGAAAAGTGCACATTAACCCCTCTGCAGGTGAGATCCATCCTTGCTCGAACAATCTTTGACAAAATACATGTTCTGTGGATTTCAGCTTGCTTGCAGTTCGGGTAATGGAGATTTGGTTTCATTACTGTTAGCTCATGGAGCTCATCCATTCCTTTCAACGCAAATCAAAGACACTCTGTGCTATTCTCAATCAGCTCAGAGAGGATGTTACAGCGCGATATCAGTAGCTTCAGCTCATGGACAAAGAGCTGTATTACAAAAGTTACTATCACAACCTATGACTTCGACCAATAAAGAGGTGTTATCCTTGGAAGAAATGCTTGCAGAGGGAACGGCAACGAATAGATCGAGTCCTCCAAACACAGCGCCCCAATTTAGCAAAACACAGATCAAAGCATTGCAAGAAGCTATGTATCATAGCGCTGAGAACAATCACCTGGACATAACTGTTGAAATCAGGTCATTAGGTGTCCCGTGGACTTTGCACTGTTGGATGCACTCTTTGAGCGCAGCGCACGAAGCTAGACTGGACTGTGTCATAGACCAGTTGCTACAAGACTTCCTGCAGGTTTGTCCTGATGACTACAGCTCGCAGTTTGTCCAGGAATGCTTACCGCTGCTCTTTAACATATTCCGGTACAGCAAAGTAGGTATATCCGGTTGTGGTATTTGTGATGTGGTGATATGAACTTATTTGTTTAGAAGGAAGGCACAACATTATTGTTAGCTGATATCTTTTCGACTTGCTTTGGATGGGAGGCTATAAAACCAATACAGGAATGTATCCTGACGAACCCGACCGGTTCACGGATTGATCCGAAATATGTAAACAACCCCGAGCTGAGTGACGTCACTTTTAGGGTAGAGGGAAGACTGTTTTATGCGCATAAAATCGTCCTTGTCACTGCTAGCCCTAGGTTGAGGGCAATGCTGAGCTCAAAACTATGCGAAGGAGGCTTACCAACTGTTCAGATCAATGATATCAGATACCATATCTTTCAGGTAAGGATTGAATCTGGTCAGAAGACCATACAGATTAAAATCTTTTGCAGATTGTGATGCAATTCTTATACCAAGGAGGTTGTCAAACTCTTGAGCCTGCACCAGAGGACATCCTAGAGCTTATGGCAGCCGCAAACTTCTTCCAATTAGATGGATTACTGCGTTATTGTGAGAGTAGGTGTGCAGCTATGTTGGCTTTAGATAATGTGGTATCGATGTATATTCACGCAAAGGTTTATACCGCCTTGCAACTGTTGGAGTATTGTCAAGGATTTTTGCTGCAGAATATGGTCGCTCTATTGACGTACGACGATTCCGTTAAGAGGTTATTGTTTGCTAAGAAATTACCGAATCACGACGTTCTGGCTGGACTTCTGCACACCTTACAACATCGCATTAAAGCCAGACGCAACCAGAGCAACTGTAAAATGCAGTCGGGGAAATTAAGCAAATAAAAGACGTGGTTTGGCGAGGTTATGTTTGTTGTATATAGTACCGCTTCTCTTTTAGTATTTGTTATTTTTTCCGGTGCAATATACGTTTTTCTTTTGAATATTATAACGGCACTGTTTGATTTGTTTTTTTTTTATTTATATATTTATGTGTTTTAGCCATGTTGTATACCTATATTGCTGAATAAAGTTATCGAATAGTCTTCTTAAGAGTTTTATTCTACTCTTTAAACATAATAGGTATATGTCCAGGAGCACGAATTGTTGAGTGTATGCAATCACTGTGAGATTACGTTTGTTATCTAACACCCCGTAGAAGTGGGTTAAGTTTCAGAGGATGTATGTTTTCATGAATTTCTGCACGTTCGGCAAAATTATCGCAAAGTCTTTTGAAGTGTACATGTCATCAAAGTTCTAAATTGAACAGAACAAGGCCACAGCAGAAAAAAATGCATTGTTACCCTTGCGGATTCTGATAGAAAGCTGACTTGCCAATTGTCAAAGAGTGCTCTTAAGCACAATGCACACCACCGCGGTGAAGAGCTCTTGAAGCCCCTTGTCGGTTGCTGGCTAACAATTTCCAGACGAAAAAATCGCAGTCCTCGTTTGGTCGTCTAACATGACAGTTCAAAAGCACATGTACGTGTTGATAATTTCGCTTGCAATCGTAGCTACGTATTTAACTTCAAAACATTGGATTTTGACCGGGGACCCGTTCTCGAATCAAAATTTTAGCATTTTTCGGCGAATCACAGACGAATTTCGATCTGATTTACTTAAATTAACTAATAGAACGCCAAACGGTAACTATAATAATAAGATTATATACTTTCTCGGTTTGTTTGAGTTGAGTACTTTGAATGGCCCGCGCTTGGAGGCAGGAAGTGAAGTAAGAGCCGCCAAGTTGGCGGTAAAACATGTGAATTCAAAGGATGTTCTACCTGGATACCTTATAAAACTGTTAATCAACGATACAAAAGTATGTATTGGTAATATTATCGACTTAAAATTAAGTTTATTGATTTATTTGTAGTGTGATCCAGGCGTTGGTGTTGACAGATTTTTTCATGCAATATATTCGACAAAAAAGATAATCATGTTATTGGGAAGTGGATGTTCAAATGTTACAGAATCTTTGGCTCACATTGTTGTATATTGGAATATATTACAGGTATGTTAAATTAATTCTACTGAAAATATTATACATTGTTCCAGTAGAGTTCGCCCTGTGTGGGCTATTCCACTGCAATCCTGGTTTTCCTCATAATCCTTGTAAGTCACCCATAAAATAAAACACTTATGCATGGATGTAAACAAACAGCATACGAACACTAAATATCGTCAAACTTGTATAGCGATAATGTGTCAAAGACGCGAGAAACTGTTAGCGCCATCTGTAAAGTAATTGCACAACTTTATATGTATCTCAGAGTAAGAATCTTGGGTCAAGAAACTGTTTTTTTTCGTTGAAGTATATATATTTTTTGTCCAACAAAATATTTTTGTTGTAAGACGAACGTCTACTTTTTTATTGAAGAATAACTTTTTCTTCGTCAGAGAAAAATATACTTAACATAAACATACTAAACTCTTAAATCGTAAGAATAATTAACCGTTGTAACAACTATATTGAAATTCTTATTAGAATAATATAATATAAATATTATTTGGATAGAAAAAAATCCTCTTCATGCTACACTATATACGCAAGAATAACTTTTCTTCACATCCAAGAATAGAGTTCTCTCTGTGTATGTATACAGTATACAATATTTCTAAGTTTTGTGTTAAAGGTGTCATTCGGGTCAACTTCGCCAAATTTGAGTGACAGAAACGAATTTCCTTTATTCTTTCGGACGGTGCCACCAGACTCTTCTTATAATCCTGCTAGAGCGGCATTCTTGAAACATTTCGGCTGGGAAACCGTTGCGGCCTTTTGCGAGAGCGAAAATACGTTCCTGTTGCCATTGAATAACTTGGTTACTATATTGGAGAATGCTAACATCACGTGTACGGCGACTGTAACCTTTTCCCAGGATAATTACAGGGAGCAGCTTCTACTATTAAAGGTACGGTTCGTGTAAATATTTATTACAGAAGATAATGCGCTTTTGGCGTTTCGTTTTTTTTCAGACATTGGATACCAGAATTATAGTGGGTTCATTTTCAGAAAGTTTGGCTCCTAAAATATTTTGCGAGGTATCTTGGTTATGGGCGGTATTATAAAGGACGATTAATTTCATCGTAATTACTTTCAGGTGTATAATTTGAAAATGTTTGGTTCTGACTATGTTTGGTTGCTAATAGAGCCTCATAATTTGTGGTGGGGCGACTATGCCAACTGCAATAGCAACATAATAAAACAGGTTGTGGAAGGTTCTATTTTAATTTCAGATTATAGCATCCTTTTAGGAAATGAAACTTCCCTATCTGGCTTAGTAAGCATTTTATCTTTTTCCTTATACATAACATAATTACTAATTTTGAATTGGTAATGATTTAAGACTGAAACCACATTTGCCAAAGAATTAAACGCATCAGTTATGTCCAAACATGCCAAACATGTCTATGACGCCGTTTGGTCCATGGCTTTAACATTAAGAAGCGTACACGGACTCTTTGACGATGCTATTTTGGACGATTTTAATTATAATAGGAAAGATTTATCTGAAGATTTTGTTTATTCGATGAGCGCCTTAGACTTTATGGGTGTGTCTGTAAGTTTTATTTGTCTTCCTGTGGGATCCTTTGTGTAGATGTGTTAACTTTTTAGGGACCCATACGATATCATGGTGCCGACCGCGTTGGAAATGTTGTGTTCAAACAAATACAAAGTAATTGATATGTTTACATAATATAAACACTCTCCATTCTTGTTCTCGTTATAGATGGTGAACTAAAGACGATAGCCATATACTATACACCAGAAAATTTCCTAAACTTCAACTGTTCGAAATGCCATAAGGTATTATGGCATGGTGGTCAAGTTCCAATTGCTCAGAGGGTGTTCAAAACTAGACTGGTAACCATACCACAACCTGCTTTTTATATCATCTTCACAGTTTCCGTGTCTGGGATTTCGTTCTGCGTGATATTCTTATACTTGAACGTACATTTTCGCCGAATAAAATCCTTCAAATTATCAAGTCCTAAACTTAATAATGCCGCGGTGCTTGGCTGCATTTTGGTATACACTGCCATCATATTGTTGGGATTTGATAGAAGAGTTGTTGATAATACAACACACTTCTCGAAATTATGCACAGTAAGTCTTGTATTGTCTCAAGAATATCTGTTCTTCAATCTTTTATTTTCAGATGAAAGTGTATTTGTTATCTGCTGGATTTTCACTTGCGTTTGGTTCCATGTTTGCCAAAACGTACAGGGTCCACAGAATCTTTATAACAGGTTCAGCAAGTTTGGTTAAAGACAAGATATTAAAAGACAAGCAACTGCTGGCTTTAATCTTACTACTGCTATTGATAGACGCTGTAATTTTGACTTTTTGGGTTTATGTGGACCCTCTTCATAGACAACTGAAGAATCTGACAATTGAGATAAGCCCTCTGGATAGGGGTGTTGTTTATCAACAACAGGTGTGTTAGATTTTAATTGTATATATCTTTCTGATCATCAGAATCTATCATCTCTATTTTCTAGGTCGAAATATGTGCTTGTAACAACACAAGAGGCTGGTTCGTAGCTATATACGGTTACAAAGGTTTCTTGTTAATAATAGGTGTTTATATGGCCTGGGAGACACGTAACGTTAAAATTCAAGCATTAAACGAATCCCAGTACATAGGAATTTGCGTTTATAGTGCGGTATCTAGTGCCATTGTGGTCCTACTATCAAACTTCTTATCCAATAATCCAATAATAAGCTACTTGGCCACAACATCGAGTATATTGATATCAACAACGATAACTTTATTTCTACTATTTTTACCCAAGTTAAGGGTTGCGCTTGGCAAGACAAATGAGCACGAGGATCCCGTCATGCAAAGTATGGGGTTGAAGTTTGAATGTAACACAAGAAGGATGATATACGAGGATCGAAACGAGTTGTGTTTGAGAATGGAGATCCAGAATAAGGTCTACAGGAATGAGATTGAGGTTTTGGACAGGGAAATCTCACGTTTGGAGGATATATTGTTTAGTGGTAGGCCACGATATGAAATTGCTATAATTGAGCCAAACTGTCAAGTCAATGAGGAGAATGGTTGTGTCCTCCGGGTTGATAATAAACTTGCAGAGAACTTGATGAATAACTCGAAGAATTTTAAGTCCGAAAATGTGTTGTATGGAACTTTTCCGAGTAGGTTGTATTCGGAACCCTCGCTGTTAGAAATTATACAAAATCTTAAGAATGATAAACCAAGTTCTAATCCTGAGATCAGCACTTGCTCGTCGCCTAAAATTGACAATATATTCAGAACAAAATCGTCAATTAGCGTTATAAGTAATGAATACAATAAAAATGTGTTCGTTAGTGATATTACAAAGTAGCTAATGGGTTTACCTGAAATAGCCATTTACCTACAAAATCTACATTAGCAAATGTCTTTCTGCTTAATATTATGTTGATACATTCATGTTTGATTTAATTTTTGCATAAGATGTTTATCCATTTGTTCTGTGTAAGTAATGCCATGAAGAAATGTTATTATACTACTGAAGTGTAACTTTGAATTTCAAATAAAATCTAGTTTTTTTGCAGTTCGTTTGATTGAAAAGTTGTTAATATAAAGTTCTAATGAAAAGTATTCTATGGGGAGCAGTACCAACTAAAAACTCGTACTGTCCTGTTTGGCTTTCACACGCGCAAACAAGCGCAGTTTGCAAAGCCTGAAGCGTCAAGAATATTCATAACGTTCACTACCAGGAGTCTATTTATTTAGCGTCAGCATTATGTTGCAGCGTAATAATGCCTGAATCAACGTTGGTACTTTTTTATTTGTCAAGTAGTTGCTTATCATATATATGTCAGAATAATCAAAGAAGTAACAATTCATGAACTGGTAAAGATCACCCAGCTGGTCTTTTCAACCTACGCCATTATGAAATAAAAAGTTATACGTTTCTAAAAGATAATGTAAATCAAACGATGATGGCGATAATATTACGGTCTTCTTATAGGGTGTTGGGTGTTTTATAGGGACGTTGTGAACGAAGTTATTATGGTTGACGGAGTGAATTATGATGGTCTCCATTATAAAAAAGGGAAATTGTTTGTTTTAAAATTGATGTATGCGACACAGGAAAAAGGTCAAAATACACAAGGGGCTCGCCTAATGTTCCCATTTTCAGTAGGGTTAATGGACGACAACCTTATTTTTATTCAGAAGCGATATGAATTGTAAAGTAAAATCAATAAAAATTTCACGATGGAGAAGTAATTGACTATAAATGAACAAAAAGAGATCAATTCATAATTCATTGATTAAAAAACCTACCTTGGTTCGCAGGGTAAAGTAAAACTAGTGCCATAAATAGCTATTTGACCACTCATAAAATAAAAACAATAAAAACGTAAGATAAAATGACGCAAGTTCTTATTTAACGAGTGTAAAGTTCGCTGAGAACTTTATGGGAACATGCTTGTGATCTTGATGTCGTTTATCTGAAATCTGAGTAGATTTTATTGTTGCAGGTTTACATTACCCCAATAAAGGCGTAATCCTGTTAGTTTTCTTTAATAATCGATACCACCCTTGACCTAACCGACGTGATATATGCTCAAGAACACCCCTTTTCAAGACTGACCATGACTGCATTCATCTGACATTTACCATAACACATAAAGTTGCATAAAGTTGTATAATTAATGGTATAACGGATTAATTGTGATGAATTTTGCTTTAGAATAAAATAATTTTTATGTAAATAAATGTATTTCTGTATGTAGGTTTACTGTAATTGTCCATACTAATTGTCGATATACAGTGTGTCCAGGAAAGTCCGCACCATATAGGAAAATCTTTTATTATCTATTTCTCAAAAAATTTTATTCTTTATGAAAGTTGGCGGTAGGTCTGAAATCAAGAATACCATCATAAGATTGTAAAAATATCGTTCCATATACCGGGTGTTTAAAATGTGTAAAAGTGTGTGAACAAATATCTAAGAAACCGTTTAAGAAGGATCATTTCAAAACACTAGCCGCTACAAAACTGTTCTGAAATAGTGAAAATTGAAAAAGAAGCGAACATTTTTGGAATGCATAATAAAAAAAAATCCCATATGGTGCGGACTTTCCTGGACTCAGGAATGTTTTAGTTATCTCCGTTTATTATCGGTTTATGTAGAACACTTCATTTGGGAATTATACCCTCATTAATGTTATATTTTAGCAGATGAAGAACATTCTCGTGCATACATACCATAGCCTTCTCAAACTGAGATAGTAAAGGCGTCCACATGATTACAGGAATGTTATATCAGTCTTATTTTATCACTCAATAATTTTTTTTTAAAATAGAGTATTTTCTTTACTATAATAAATAAATCAACCGTATAGCATTGCTTTTGGCAAGTTTGGCAGTTAGTGCAAAGGTTTGCTATTAAAATGGTTGTCTGCAACACATGTAGTCACAACTTTAGCTGACAGCAACTCTGGGACAATTAAACGAAAGGATAACAAATTCCTAAATTCGAATAACAAAGTTGTACTCGTAATTGTTTAAAATAGATTCGCTTTAACGCTATACTCTGGCTTTATTAAGGCCAAACTGGACACTCCGAACTCACAGAGAGACCGATCTATACTAAAATACGTTATTTTACTTAAGTATTGTGATTTATGATGTTCATTATGGCTCTCATTATACGTTAGTTCCGTAGTACATATATCTTTATTTTTCGACTTTACGTTCAATATTGTTTCAAGTAAACTTTTAACCTCTGACTTCTAGTTAATCACGTAGACGTAAAATTACGCCAACGAATTTTATGTAGTCTCCCACACAGATAAAATGTTGGCGCGGTGCAGAAGCAAACTTTGTCGCTGTTAATTAACGTCATCTACCTATTTCGGTAATATAATGTGTAGCCAAACAACTTTATCAGTACGTTGGTGCCGTATTTGGTCGAGAACGACAAACAGTTTTACTCGGAAATCTGTGGCTTTGGGATTTTGAAATAATTACCTGCTTAAGTACAATAGACCGTAGTCGGCAGTTGTTTTAAATGCGCCGGTACGTGGCGTCTGTTTGCAACGCCTCCAGAGCGTCGACGTCGCGTCGTTGTTCAGCGCTTCAGAAACATTTGAAACGCGGAACTGGTAATTAACAGTGTTTCGTGTCGCTACGGCTCATACAAAATAGACAAATGCCGATTCATTAAATATAGAAAAAGAATAGGACGTCAGTTTTAATTAATTTTGTGCGCGAGATCGTTTTTACACCTGTAACTCTGTATATAAATTGCAGAGTAATAGAAAAGCTCTGGTATTTGTAAGCGGTATTTTTGTGCTGACGGTTTCACGCTGAAAAAATCAAAATCTGACCTTTAATCTTGACATTTTTCGTGTGTTTACGACCAATATTAGTAGGATTTGAATAGGTTTATTACTTAATTTGAGTGAGGTTAACAAATATACCATGTGTGATGTTGAAGTGATAAAATTTCTTCGCAGGGGTAAGTATTCTTTGTTTCTTTTCTTTCTTATAGTATTATGTACATATATTCTTATCGATGTAGCAAACAATGTTTACTTTGACATATCAAATGAAAAATATTCACCAATCGTAGATTTTGTAAAAATTACTCATGTGAAAAGTAGTTTTTAAGTAAAAGTTCTATTTCTGCGGAATATTCATATTAAGGAATTTATTTGCATATTTTAACACGCCCATAGCCCAGTTTTTTTTTTACAGGCCGATTTCGGACAAAAGTTAATCAGGAATTCTGAAAATTCTGGGAAACCTATGCATAAATTTAACGGACATCTATGTAATTCATTCTTGACCCATCGTCAAATTTCTACAAGAACTGCTCATGGCATTTTTTCATCAATATCATAATTTATTATTATTTTGTAATTAATTATGTCACTGTAAGGTTTATTTAAAAAAAAAACAATATACTTTGATTCTTTCGTGTTTAAAATATTTAATTCAACTAATATCATACCATAAGTCGAAAAATTGGGTTAAACGCTATGCCAAATTCAATTGGTCAATTACAAAATAGATAAATATACAAAAAACAATTTGTTACGTCCTTAAAAAATACTAACATAAACTGTTGCAATGTATTTTTATCATTTTTTTAACCAATTACGTATTCATGAATGTAGTAGTGAGGGTGTACCATACACTGTGTCCAGGAATATCCGCACCGTATAAAAAAAAGAATTATTGTCCATTTGTAAGAAAATGTTGTCAGAAAATTTGTCACTTACGATATTTTGATATCTATTGGGAGAAAATGTGCTAAAACCCATTCTAAATTGCGAGTATTATAAAAAAAATCAGGAAATATCTAAAAACGGCAACAAGGATAATCACTAGCCGCTACTAAAATATCTTCAAACAGTGAAAATTAAAAACAAGCAAAAATATATAACATTTTCCATATGGTGCGGACATTCCTAGACACACTGTATAACGAAGAGGGCGGACAAGTTTCGATGATGATTTTATTGTCTGTTAGCCTTTTTTAGGACCCACATTATTATCGCATTATCACATGTCGACTCAATATTTATTGATTATTTTGCGTGTTCATCGTATGAAGTGAAGAAAGTTATATGATACATAAGACCAAATTACCAACTATTAATTTTTGATAAAAATATGTTTGGGTTTTGTAACCATCAAACCATAATTTAGCATAGTTCATCAATTTATGCATATTAGTTCATCAAGAGGTAAAGCAGAAACGGACTATACGCTAATTTATGGAATATGAAATTACTGTTTCACTCTTGAGAGCAAGATATTAGCGCAGAACAAGATTTTATTTAAAATACATTTATTTAGTATATGTTCGGTTCTTACAAAAATACGGTTAAGTAATATATTATTCACAAGCCTCGCAAACAATACTGTTGCAGACAATACAATGCAGGATACTGCATCTATTTGATGCTCAAATAAATTATTCTGTTCGCAAAGGCTTAAGGATTTGTGTAAAGGAACCACTATATTTCTCGTTGCTGTTGGTCATTTAACTGCTGTTCACAACAACATTCGCCTTTTTGCACAACAACATTCGCCTGATCAATATGTAGAATTTACCTGTTCCAGATCTGTATAGGAATTGCATAACCGATAACGGATTAACCGGTTAACCAATTTTACCGATAATTAATGTAATTAATGTAATTATAAGTTATGACTTATAAAGTTAATTTCGATTTTTATTAATAGTGTATGTTCATATAACACGGGAATTCTTCAGAATAATTTTGAAATGAATTTTACACAGAGGCAAAAATGTATGCGAAACAAGACAAATATCTTTGAGTCAAGAATATCACGTGTTTCTATATCCGCAGAAAGATCATTTGGCTGGTTCAGGTAAATTATAAAATTCTCAGAGTAAGAATATGATTTTCTTGATGTTCCAAGTATTACGTTTTCTTGTTTTAAGTATGAAGGAACTGCTTGAAAGGAATTACGTCTGTTTTAAGCGATACGTACGTAAACTTTTGGGTCAAGAAACTGTTTGTTCGTTGAAGCATGTATATTTTTCACCCAACAAAATATTGTTGTTGTAAAACGAAAATCTTAATCTTTTAAATGTAGAAGAATAACATTTTCTTCGTCAGAGCAAAATATACTCAACATAAACATACTAAACAGGAAAAATAACTAGCCGTTGAAATAACTAACTACATTATCCTGAAATTTTTATTACAATAAAATATTATTTGGATAGCAAAAATATCCTCTTCATTCTACACTATATACGCAAGAATAATTTTTATTGATATCTAAGAATAGAGTTCTCTATTGTGTATGCTATTCCACTACAACCCTGGTTTTCCTCATAATCCTTGTAAGTCACCCATGAAATAAAATACTTATAAATAGAGGTAAACAAACAATATACGAACAGTCAATATCGTCAAACTTATATAGCGGTAATATATGGCAAAAGACGCGAGAAACTGTTGGCACCATCTGTAAAGTAATAACACAACTTTTTATGTATCTCTCAGAGTAAGAATTTTGAGTCAAGAAACTGTTTTTTGTTGAAGCATATATATTTTTCGTCCAACAATAGTATATTATTATACAAGTTTTATAAGACGTCAAATTGGCGCATGAGTTCCCAAATGAACGAATGCGCCAATATGTCTTATAAAACGAGTGTAATATACTATTTTTTCTACTTTGCGTCATTAATTTTATAAAAATTTAGAAGTATATTAGGTAAAATTCCAATCTAGAGTATTTATGGGTGCAACCGTTGGTAACACTGTCATCTGTCACTTAAATTCAAATATCTGTGAAAAAGTAATTATTGATAATTATTATATACCATCATATACTAGTAGTACGAAACCTAGGATGCAACACGCATGTTTAAATATGTATAAAAATATACATACTTCGCAGTTTGTGCGATTCTAAAAAATCAGTTTGTGCTTACTTTTGTGGTTATGTGTATTTTCGTTTTACATGCATTTGATATCAATGTCACCAATCTTAGAAAAAAGTTACTAAAAACGGTGTTACAATTTGCTAATTGTAACACCGAAAACAGTGTTACAATGTGTGCATTGTGAATGCAAAGTAGAAAAAATATTTTTGCTGTTGTAAGACGAACGTCTATTTTTTTATAGAAGAATAACTTTTTCTTCCTCAGAGGAAAATATACTTAAATACATAAACATAATAAATTCTTAAATCGTAAGAATAACTAACCGTTGAAACAACTATACTGAAATTCTTATTACAATAAAATATTATTTGGGTAGAAAAAAATCCTCTTCATAGAACAAAGAAGACAAGAATAATTTTTCTTGATATCCAAGAATAGAGTTCTCTCTGTGTTTGACTTTTATTCTAACATTGATAATGTAATAAAACTGCAAAGTTGTAGTCTACTTGGAGATAAAAAGATCGATGTATAAACAACAAAAAAATAGAAATAATATTCTATTATTTGACTATTTGGTCCCCTTTATACTCTTAAGGGAACTCAAATATCCTAATCTGAAAAGTGTGTGAATGTCCCTATAATATTTACCCCACCCTATTACATTTACGTCTAGCATGTTTATATAGACATGCAATTAACATTTTAAATATGTACCTGAGTTTACCGACCGTACACACCCTTCTATACACGCGATCAAAACACCGATACATGCTGTACATTGTATTATTATTTTGTTTACCTACACTATCACGAGAAAACTTTAACATACCAGAAAACATTAACAAGCTGTTTAAAAGTCGCCAATACAAAATCTGTTTGAATTAAGAAACAGCTAATAAAGGATCAATCAGCTAATAAACAAAAACTAACCAACTGTAAAGTTTTGCCAAACTGTACGTTTACTTTGTTAGTCTGTGGATAAATGAAAAAGAATGGGAACATCAATTACTGTTTAACTTGAGAAGGGTCCTACTCGGACATGAGAAAAAGCACCAACATTAGTGAGAATAGATATTGGAGTAGCTTCCTTTGTCCTTTGCGAAAGGATTTCAAATTAAAAACAAATCCTAATAATCGGATAAAAGCATTTTTCTCCACATTTATGTTACACACGTTCTAGTGATGGTTGATATGTTTAATTTGATCAAACAGTACTTGGAAAACCGTGGGTTTAGAAAATAGGCTCAAATTTTATTCATTTAAATGTATAAAGCTTTTACAACGGCGACATTTCAAATCATTCATTCATTATCAAAGTGGCTGCCTTTTACAATCTGATTACTCCGGTCCCTTTGGGGGAAAATGCAACACTGCGTGTAATGAGATTAACCTTAGTGACCTTACGTGTGTTTAACATCGTATTTTAATATCAACAATAATGCCCATCTTGTATTAGGACCTCCAACATGGTAGCTCACAGAAATGTCTAAGACTACTCTAGAATTGACAAAATGATAACAATTGTGCATTTGCGGTTTCAGGAACTTGAAGAATGAAGTCGAAATCAACAAATCCAAGAAGCGCAACAATGCGTCCGTTTGGAGTTTCCGCTCGATAATAACTATTAAAATTATCATCTGTCAAAATCAACAGTATCGTACAGAGACAGTATGGTAGAATGCAGCGATTGGAATTTCACGTTAGAGAATTGTTCGGTAACGTCATATTTGATATCGAGAAGGGGTCCAGCACAGTTGCCCCTGGAACTTGCAATACCCGTAACCGTAATAAACGTCATAGTTTTCGTAACTGGCCTGATTGGAAACATTGCGGTGTGTCTTGTAATTGTCAAACACCGAAATTTGCACTCTGCGACCAATTATTACTTGTTCAACTTGGCCCTATCGGACCTGATACTCCTCGTTTTTGGTAAGTTTAGTTCTAATTACATACCTTGTAGATTGTTTGTATATTGGCAAAGGGCTGTCAGTTTATAGCCCAGCTAAACTTTGTTGTCCGCGCGATCTAACGGCAAATGTTGATGTCAATCACGGATATACACAGAGAAAATTTATTATTATTATCTTTAGATTATAATTTAGGTCCCAGGACTCGGGCGCAATACAAAATTATGTAGACTCATTAGAGTTGTTTCCTCCACAGAAATCTTTAGCAAAAGGCGAAAGATTTATTCGCAAATGAAGAGAAACCGGAGTACTACTCGCTTTCCATAGCTCAGCTTATATACCCACAAATCAAGCCAATGTGTCCCTAGAGACTGCAAGCGCCATCTCCCTGCCAGTAAACATATCGATAATTACGCCATAATTTTTAATGAAACTGCACGTTTTTTACTCAAATATTTTTCAAATAAAATTCAAACAATTTCAAATAAAATTTGTCTCACTGCTGAAAATGTTTATCGTCGTCAATGCATCTCTTAATAAATACATAAATAACTGTATTGCTAGCAGTCGGTAAAATAAAATTAAAAAAAGTCTGTAAGAAGTGTTGTTGTATACATAGTTGCTGAGTGAATTTCATAAATCTGCATGCAACACGTAATGAACGAGGTACTTTTATGAATAGCATTTTTCGTCGCCTGCATATAAAAAAAAATCAGTTAAAATTCTCCCAAGAATTTATAAATTCCTACAGCTTTGACGATTATTTTATTTTTCACCGTTTCAGCTGCAATCTGCAAGAGGTCTTTTAATTTCACACTTTAATAAATATTCGCTTTTGATAGTGTCGCTTGCGCTCTCTCCATAAAATGCTCCGGTCGTTTTCATGTATAGGACACAATTTCCTGGAAAGTATTTCTTAATATATCTGATGTTTGATATATCTAATACAAAAATCGAATACGTCTTTGGTTAATTTTGAATTCTTTCTGTTAAATGAATGCATCTTCTATGCCATATTGTTTTGGTTTCTTCAGACTAGTACCCTAGAAGGAAAGTATTCTAATCGACGGAAAAAAATCGAGATTTCAGTGGAAATACGCGTTCTGGGGTCCCCTGAATCTATTACAATGATTTCTGGAAAATTTATGTATGTGAGTATGTGTGTATATGTGTGTATACAAATTTGTAGTCCAGTGGGATGAACGGTTTAGGATCTATAATCATTTATAAAAGCAAGTTTACGGAATCTACAGCCTGCAGTGTTGCAAAGTGTCATATTTTAACAAACGTCAGTGTAACTGACATAACATGACATTAAATGTCATTACAACAAATGCCATTATGTCATAGAAACTGACGTTAGGTAGGTGCCAGAGTGGGTATGGCTTCACAGAATTGAATAATTGTGTTTAGACACATATTTTCGACTTTCCTTCATCTTGCAACCATGAAACTTTTTAGGGTAGATATTAGATGTAAGGTTTCCTATGAACAAAGAAGAACAAAGATTTATTATTCTCTGTATCACTGAATAAAATGCGGTAAAAGTAGGTACATATGTATGTTTACCAACTCTGTTGTAACCGCCTGTGAAGCAGATTAAGTCAAAATGTGGAAGATAAGACGGCACAATTGTGTTTGCTTTACACTGTTTAAACATCATCGTCAACAGTTAGCAAATAATATTTGTTTAATGCAGACGCAAGTAAAATTGATTAAAATAAGAGCCATTTCTTTCGTTTCAAAATGAGGTTTCACCACGCCTGGCATTTTTACGCTCTGACGGTTATTGATTGCCAGTATCAAAAGTTTTCGTAGATGTTTGTGATTAATTCCCATTAGTCGAAAGTTGTCGGTTTTCTGGAGATTTCTAATATATACAGTCTTCTTGATAGCATTCGCTAGTAAGTTTACCCAGCTTAATTGGGGTTTCGATATCAGAATCAATAGAGAGCGAAAGATGTAATTTTCAATATTTACCAGGCCTTAGGGTACGGCCAGATGAGCGACTTTTGTTGTTCGATTATCGTGTTGCCAAAAATGATAATCAAGTTAGAATTTTACAATTTTTTTTTTTAATAATTTTAATTGGTTTTCAGGTCTTCCCAACGACGTGTCGGTTTACTGGCATCAGTATCCTTGGAGATTAGGACTTCCCTTCTGTAAACTTAGGGCGTTAATATCCGAAATGTAAGTTTATACAGGGTGTGTATAAATTAAGGCATAAATTAAAAAATATTTTTAAGGGCTTCCTATGCATCGGTGCTGACTATAGTAGCGTTTTCAACGGAGAGGTACATCTCGATCTGTTACCCGCTCTACATTCATGCGATTTCTGGGTTGCGAAGGGCAGTTTGGATCATTGCGTGCTTATGGGGAATTTCATTCCTAGCCGCGCTGCCGTTCTCAATTTACACCAAGGTCAATTACTTGTATTACCCGCCGGATAGCGACATAATTCTAGAGGTAAATATGCACTTTATTCACAAGAATTAATGGTCCAGTCATCCAGTAACGCATATAGCACCAGCGACCTTACAAGGAAATGGAGAAAAAATCATTTTATTTCGTCCTCTATACCTGTTTACATACATACAGACATTTTCAAAAAATCAAAACATACATTGACCGGACAAAAATCCCACTTCTGAAAAGGGACGATAATTATATGATATGTTGGCGGAGATTGCTAAAAAAGTCCTAATGTGGAAGAAAACATGTATATATTTTGCATTTCAGGAGTCTGCTTTTTGCGGAATGCTAATGCAGCCAGACTTCATTCCATTGGCAGAAATGAGCACGCTCATATTTTTCTGCTTACCCATGGCTGTTCTGGTCTTCCAATACGTAAGAATGGGGCTTCAAATATACAACAGTTCCAAGCAATTTGTGGGAAGTATACGGCTGTCCTTGCATAGAGACAGCAGACGTGTCCAAGGCAACAGAACAATAGTGAAAATGCTCGGTAAATATTAATTATAAACAATTATTGAATCTTTCTTCTAAATGCTAATTTTACATTTTTCAGCTGCTGTAGTCTCAGCATTCTTTATAAGCTGGGCGCCATTCCACTTCCAGAGGCTTCTCTATATCTACGGCACCTCGTGGTTGTCAGAAAGTCACTACTTTGAAGCCTGCGAGTGGACATTCTATGTGACCGGCATCCTCTATTACCTCTCTTCTACTTTGAACCCCATACTTTACAACGTAATGTCAGCGAGATATAGGAAAGCGTTTAGGAGTGTTCTTTGCGGTAAAAACGACGCGAGAGGAACGGTGTCTACAAGATGTTCTCAGTTTGAGTCGACGAAGGATCCTCAGACTTTTGCGGCACGACGAAGCTCAAGGATTCATAGAAGCGTCCTTCTGGACACGGAGGATGGATGCTGCCTGGTGCCGAGAGATGGCACTGCGTGCAGTTCTCGGAATAGCTATACTTCCATGAGCGGGTTCAAACATAAACTGGTAAACGGTGAAACCGTTATTTAAAATGCGTATTAACGACTAATTATTAGTGGTAATTTATGTGGTAGTTTTAATTAGTTGTAAGGAAATAATCAGCATTCGAATTATTTGATGATATATTTATTGTGATACCAGTGTTTATATTGTATTTGTGTAAACTATTTTATTCTATTGAATTCTTGATAAATAAAGTATTCTCGAGCCTCAATTTTCTTCGTGGAGTTCCAAACTTGGAACAGAAAAACATGATCTAGAATTTTTTAAAGAAATCATAAAAATCCATCAAAGATTACAAAAGCTATTCGTGATTAAAAATTAATTTTACAAATTTTTAATCACGATGTACTTTATGAACTGTATTGTTTCCTATTTTATGTCAGGTTTTTTTTTTCTTTTAGATTCTTAATGTGCCAAAAAGCTGAAACTATTACTAAACAAGTAATTATAACTTTTCTTGATATCCAAGAATAGAGTTCTCTCTATGCAGCAATTCACGAGTTCAGTATGAAGCGTTGTCGACTTATTATTGACAACAGTAAACATTATAACAATTACTACTACCAACTAAGTAATAATATGATGTTTTCAAAACAAACACACACGATGATGTTTTATTCACAGTAATTGATGTTTTCGTTTCAAGTACGCAACAATTTATACAATAAATGTCAGTAAATCAATTTCTTATAACTGGAGTTCAACGTATTCTATAGGTTGATTACAGCAGAGTTTCTAAAAGTCGTTATCACGTTTTCCTATTCCAAAATGACCATATTAAGCCAACATTATCAAGTATCTAGTTTGACGAAATTAAATGATGGTCGCCTATTAATTTGTGTGGACCTTTTTTTGTACCTACTTATTGTAGATAATAGTAAATTACATTGGACTTCCTTCATTCTTGAGTCATTCGAATAAACAATTAAAAATAACTACCACAAGGAAAAAATAGAATCAGTACAGCTCTAAGCAACTCGATGCAAATTAAAAGTTGTTTATCAACAGATTTTAAAAAACTTGAGAAAGAAAAACTCTATTGCATACAAATTAGTCTGCGCACGTAATAGATAATATCCTACTTTGACACGCAACTATATTTATACTGCAACTATCACCTTGAACAACATTACAACTGATACTTTGATACAAATACGTTATACTAGATATAGTCGATGGTGAGTTATATTATAGCTTTTATTCATTACTTATTTTCTACTTACATCCATACGTATCACCTTTTTTTATACTCCAGAGATAAAATGGGCGTTATGATAACAGTTATAATCGCCATCATCTCTTTGGTTTACTACATAAACTACCGGTTCTCATACTGGAGCAAAAGAAAAATACCATACTTAGAACCGAAGTTTCCACTTGGAAATATACCGAATCCAATTTTTAATAACCAAAGCCTGGGTCAACAAATAAAACACATCTACGATCAACTAAAGCGGAAGAACCATAAATACGGGGGTATTTTCTTAGCCCTGAAACCGGTATTTGTACCAATAGACCCGGAAATTATCAAACTCATCCTAGTTAAGGATTTCAACTACTTTGATGGTAGAGGTCTTTATCTAAATAGAAAGGACCAACCAGTTAGTGCGAGTTTAGCTACGATAGACGGGAAAGAATGGCGAATCATCAGAAATAAATTCAGCCCTGCGTTCAGCGCTGGAAAAGTCAAATCCATGACGAGAGGAATGCTGAAATGTTGCGATCCGATGATTCGCAGTGTTCAAAGGAAGATATCAAAAAATGAGCCGATCAATCCAAAGGATATAGCAGGACGATTTTCTGTTGACGTGACAGGAGCTTGCATCTTTGGAATAGAATGCAATAGCTTTGATTACGACAGCGTTTACTTTAAAGAAGTCGAAGCCATGGTGAAGAAGAGTTTTACTATTTCAAAACAAATATTCTGTCAGATTTTTCCGAATATAGCGAGGCTTCTTGGGTTTGTGTACTTCCCCGATGATTCCGTCGATTTCTTTGTGAATATTATGAATGAAGTTGTTAAATACCGTCGATACTCTAATGAGACACGAAGGGATTTTGTTGATATAGTGATGGATGATCAAAAGCAAGCTTTTAATGAAGCATCGTCCATCACTCCTGTTGAGATAGCAGCTCAAAGTCTTGTCTTCTTCCTAGCTGGATATGAGACATCAGCAGCCACCATTGCATTTACCTTGTATGAGTTGGCAGAAAATATCAACGTACAAGATAAGGTACGAGAAGATATTGAGATGGTTCTCAATAAATACGATGGAGAAATGAGTTTTGATGGAATTTCGCAGATGGAGTACTTGGATATGACTATTTGTGGTAAGTGTTTCATCTATCAATGGGTTTTTTAAACATGTGGGTGTTCATCTATCAATTAAAAACGTTTTTAGAAACATTACGAAAATATCCACCTGTGGTTCTATCAAATCGAAGATGCTCTGAAGACTATAAATTTCCCGATAGTGATATCACGTTAAGTAAAGGAACTGACGTAATTATTCCTATAATGCCGTTGCACATGGATCCAGATATTTATCCAAATCCTGAAAAATACGATCCGTTGAGATTCACTGATGAGAACAAAGCTAAGAGAACCAGTGGTACTTATATACCTTTTGGCGAAGGACCCAGAAATTGCATTGGTAAGAAGTGAAAGGGATAATCGAATATGCGATTCGGTTACCCTTCTTTTTATAAGGTTGCTCTTTCTATTTCCTTGTATATGTTTTAGCATATCGCTTTGCACTGTTGGAAACCAAGATTGCGTTGATATGTCTGGTGAAAAACTTTAAGTTCGAAGTAAGCCCAAAGATGAAATTACCTCTACAGTTTGCAAATACTTTATCCTTATCGACATTAAATGATTTTTTGTTGGATGTAGAACATATATGATCAAAATTTGTCATCGAGTTAGAAGATTTTTTGATCTGGTTCCATGTGAAATATTTATTTTTATACAACCGTTACATGTTTACAACATCGATTATGTACAATTTATGAACCAAAATAAAATGATCCAAGTCTACATCTCAACATTTCTATTTCATCTCTATTTTTAAGGGTGTAATGACAAGCTGACTTCAAAAATGAATATGGTTTTTGAATACCAGTTATCTTGAAAAAAAGATTTTTTTTTATTTTATCGTGTTCCGTTGAGTAGATAAAAATAAATATTATAGACACTTCGACGTTTAGTCGATTTTGTGTTGTTAGTTAAAGTTAAATGTAAAGCCGATCCAAACGAAATTATCCAACAGTTGAGATGTTTGGTTAGTTATTTAGATGTTTTTTTAAGAATTGAACTTATCATTGTTTAAGTCAATTTGTGATTTATTGCTATGGGACGCAGCACTGTGTGGCATCACGTAATACAAAATGTAAGACCAAACGTAAAGCCAAACGTAAGGATCAATGAAAGTAATTTTATAATAAAAAAGGAATTATATATTATGCGTTATTATTAATTTCTATCACATATAATTAAAAAACGGTTAACTGTAGTTATGAGGATATACTTCTTCCACATCCAGAAGAATATTTTCGTTCGGCGTTAGAACGAAATGTGAGGTGTACTGCAAGTCGTATTTCATTTTCTCATTCAGCGTAAATGTGAAATTTCTTATTAGGTGGATGAGTCCAACTGCAACTTCAAGCAATCCAAACCGCTTACCTACATAAGAAATAAACATTAAGCATATATGAATTAATATAATGCATGAAAAGAACAAAATGAAAAGTGATAATAAATATGTTCTCAAAAAATAGACGAAATTTGACAAGAGGATAGACACTACAAAAAAAAGAGTCATCTAAGGAAGGGAATAACGAATTGAAGCAATAGAAATAACTAATTAGTTGAACTACTTAAGTTTTAATAAAGTTATTCTTCACCTATACAATTGCGTGGTCCATCTCCAAATGGTAAATAAGCGTACGGTGGTATGTTTTGTTTATTTGCGCCGGAAAACCGGCTTGGATCAAATACATCCGGGTTAGGAAAATATTGCGGATCCCTATGTATTGCTCGCACTGGTATTAGGATATTTGTTCCCTTTTCCAGAACTGTATCCGTACCGGGAATGGTGTAGTCCTCTGCACATTTCCTGTTCAATAAACCCAATGATGGATACATGCGGAGTACCTCTGTAACACAAGACATATCCATCTACATAAATATTTTCAATGGCAATTTAATGTGACTTACCATCGATAACGCATTGAAGGTACTTCATCTCATTAACGGCATCATACGTGACATCTCCATGCTCTTTTAACGCATTTTGAATTTCGTCCCTTAGTTTGTGTTGTATGTCAACATTCCTTGCTAACTCGTATAGCGAATACATCAAGGTCGAAGATACCGTTTCATATCCAGCCATGAAAAACACGAAACTTTGCGCTTGTATAGTTTCCACCGACATATCGAAGGCTGCGCTGTCTTTCATGTCTTTTAAGATTTGCAGGAAATCGTTTCTTTTAAATCCATTACTTTCCCTGTGCACCAGAGACTCAACAATCATATCGCCAAAGTACGTCATACCGCTATATGGAAACATTCCGATTTTTAAGAGTTTGGCTATTCTTGGAAACATCATTAATATAATGTTTCTTATATTATTCGACGACTTGTCAACCATTATACTACTTTGTGTTAATGCCTCTGGACGGTCTTCTTTAAAAGAGTTGGACTCAACACCGAAAGCACAAGAACTTATGTTATCAATGGTATATCTTCCAGTGATATCTTTGGTATTGATTGGAGTCTTGCTCTTTGCGCACTTCGCTATTCTATTATACATTGGTTCAGCGCTGATGTTTAAAGTATTAAACATCGACTTAATCTTTCCTGACGAAAAGGCTGATGAATACCTGGCTCTCATCATTCTCCATTTGGGTCCGTCTATGGTAAAGAGGTTTGCACTCATCGGTTGACCTTTTTCATCGTTAAACATACCCCTTTCATGGAAACTTGAAAAATCTTTGACTAAAACATCTCGTACATGGTTGAGATCGATGGGAACGAATATTGGCACCGTAAAGAAATAGAGCCCACAGTACCTTGCACCTTGTTTCTTGAATTTGTCGTATAAGTCTTTGACCTGGACTGGTTGAGATCGGTCGGAAGTAAATATATTTTCGAAATTGCCAAATGGAAATGTTGATTTAATGTACGGTACGTTTTTCTTCTTCCAGTAGGAAAATGACCTCTTTGTGTATAAGATTAGTGTTGTTACTAAGATTGCAAGAATCAGAATCCATTGTATTTGGAGGTCATCTATTTCGAACATTTTGACACTGTAATAAATTGAATGGTGAAATATGTTAAAATAGAGGTCATGAATCAGTTCTGGTGATGATTCTTCTTACATCTAACTAACCTTATGATTGAAGACAAACAGCACTATTGGATTCTGCACGACAATCAGAATTGCTTATTGACTACACGTTATTCTGTGTTTTATACTGCCTCACCAGAAAAGGAATATTTGTTTATCATTATATATATTTGTTGCTCATATGCTTTATCGCGATGAGTTGCTGAACGCTTCATTTTTTAATGCAATAATGAATAGCAACTTCTCGATTTATCAATGTAGTATGCGAAGTCGACACGAGTCGACAAGATTAATTTTTGGTAGCAATAACAACATAGCATTACAAACAATTTTTGGTGATTTGGGAGGTTAAATATTTGCATCGCAACAAGGACTTTTGACTCCATAAACGATTCATTTAACTAAGAAAACGCAATGTTCAATATGCACGTTTAAAATCCATATAATATAATATATAAATATAATAATAAATAAATTATGCATAAAGAACGACAATAAAAATATCTGGGGTGGCCCTCACTCTACTTTCGGACTACATCGCTGAGATCCCAAAATTTTGAAATGTTCTATTCAAAAATCATTCGTTATCCCCAAGAAACAGTCTAGACTCTAGATATAAATATATTTTGGCAACATTGTGTCAACGACTCAACAATTTATTTATTTTTGGTTATGGCGTTTGGGCAAACGTAACGATCCATGAACATAGTTTTAAAATAAAGAATGGAATTATGTCTAATACTTTATTATTAATTCATATCATATATATTTCAAAATAATATTCGTTGATTGTAGTTATGTGCATACTTCTTCTACATCCAGAAGAATATTTTCGTTCGGTGTTAGGACAAAATGTGAGGTATACTGCAAGTCGTCTTTCGTTTTCTCATTCAGCGTAAATTTGAAATTCCTTATTAGATGGATCAGTCCGACTTTAACTTCAACCAATGCAAATCTCTTACCTATAAAAGAAAGAAATATGAGGAAGAAATATGAACAAAATGAATAAAGTTATGCTATAAAGTTATCCTTTACCTATACAATTTCGTGGTCCTTCTCCAAATGGTAAATAAGCGTACGGTGGAATGGTATGTTTATTTGCGTCGGAAAACCGGCTTGGATCAAATACATCCGGGTTCGGAAAGTATTCCGGATCCCTATGTATTGCTCGCACTGGTATTAGGATACTTGTTCCTTTTTCCAGAACTGTATCCGTCCCAGGAATGATGTAGTCCTCTGCACATTTCCTGTTCAATAAACCCAATGATGGATACATGCGGAGTACCTCTGCAACACAAGCCATATCCATCTACATAAATATTTTCAATGGCAATTTAATGTGACTTACCATCGATAACGCATTGAAGGTACTTCATCTCATTAACGGCATCATACGTGACATCTCCATGCTCTTTTAACGCATTCTGAATTTCGTCTCTTAGTTTGTGTTGTATGTCAACATTCCTTGCTAACTCGTATAGCGAATACATCAAGGTGGAAGATACCGTTTCATATCCAGCCATGAAAAACACGAAACTTTGCGCTTGTATAGTTTCCACCGACATATCGAAGGCTGCGCTGTCTTTCATGTCTTTTAAGATTTGCAGGAAATCCTGTCTTCTAAAACCATTGGTTTCCCTATACACCAGAGACTCAACAATCATATCACCAAAGTATTTCATCCCTCCATATGGGAATAAACCGATTTTTAACAGCTTGGCTATTCTAGGAAACATCATTAATGTAATGTTTCTTATATTATTCGACGAAGCTTTCATTATTTTGCTACTTTGTTTTAACACTTCTGGATGGTCTTGTTCGAAAGAGTTGGACTCAACACCAAAAGCGCAAGAACTTATGTTGTCAATGGTGTACCTTCCAGTTATATCTTTAACATTGATTGGTTTCTTGTTCGTCGCGTACTTCGCTATTCTATTATACATTGGTTCAGCGCTGATGTTTAAAGTATTAAACATAGATTTAATTTTTCCGGACGAGAAGGCTGAGGAATACCTGGCTCTCATCATTCTCCATCTAGGTCCGTCCATGGTAAAGAGGTTTGCACTCATTGGTTGCCCTTTCTCATCGCTAAACATTCCCCTTTCATGAAAACTTGAAAAATCTTTGACTAAAATATCTCGTACATTGTCCAGATTGATTGGCACGAATATTGGCACAGTGAAGAAATAGAGTCCACAGTACTTTGCTCCCTGTCGCTTGAATTTTTCGTATAATTCTGCGACCTGTACTGCTTGAGATCTTTTGGAGGTAAATACATTTTCGAAATTGCCGAATGGAAATTTTGTTTTCGTGTATGGCACGTTTTTCTTCTTCCAGTAGGACCATGACGTTTTTAAATAGAAGACTAAAGCTGTCAATAGAACTGCTAGAGATAGCATCCATTGTGTTGGAAAATTGTATACTTCAAACATTTTCACCCTGCAAGTTTATCAAGATTCAATCTGAATTCGGAATATAACATTTCATGTAAAGAGAACCAGAAATACTTACCTTAAGATTCAGGCTGAATACTTGATGATATCACTTCTGTACAAAAATAGAATTACTGCATCTTAATCTGCCTTTTATAGTTATATAGCTCGCTGCGATGACTTGCTTAGCGTTTCCTTTTTTTCCCAAAGCTGAAGCAAACACGATTTCGGCAGTATTCATATCTGGACGCAATAACAACATCTCATAGTTCAAATTTTTGTTATCAGATATATGCAGATATATGCGCTCTTTACTTGCATAACCGATAAACACCGATACTGATAAATAAGTTGACAAATAATGTCTTATAGTTCTTCTAAATACAGTTCTTTTTTGTCTAACAAAAATAAAATAATAAAAAAATAATTGGATGCAAAATGTTGCTTGACAGTTGTGGTTTAGTCATCCTGATAACATTATTATTGGTAGGTAATTAATATTTTTAGTTATGTGGATCCACTATATGTCAGTAAAAGATAAATGTGTGAATGTTATAATAAGTTATCATTTCATGATTTATTAAACTCACCCTCATTGCAGAAAAGAGCTTACTTTACAATATTAATATGGATATGGTAAACGCACGAGAAATGTGGCAATTATACAATCGACACTTGCTCTGCTAATACTGATAACAATTATAGCATTTTACGTCAGACGGTCCTTTGCGTACATGAAAAACAAGAACATACCACATTTGAAGCCGTCATTTTCATGGGGCAACTTAAGAAACATACCACGAAAAAATCCCAAGGTTTTCACTTTAAAAAAATCTAGGATGATGGAAGTATGTTCGTATTTCTATCGCCGATTTTCATGCCATACATCAAACATATTTTGGTAAAGCAACTTTCACGAAAGAGGTTTCTATAGTAATGAGAGGGACCAGCTAATGAGTGCCAATCTTTTTACCATCGTTGGATCGAAATGGAAAATGCTGATAGGAACATATACCTCAGCATCTACTGCAGCAAAGATAAAATCTATGTTCCATACACTGACCGAATGCACTATTGAAATGAACAAAGCCGTGGGGGAAATTAGCTGAAAGTAAACAACCGATAAGTGCTAAATATATTACGTCGAGATACGGTTGTGATATCATTGCATCTTGTGCGTTTGGTGTAGAGTGTAACTCATTTGGAATGATAATACATTCTTGGAACATATAAATAAGTGTATGTTTAGCAGGCAAGATTTCTTACAGATGATGAAGGACATGATGGACAAGAAAAACAAGGACTACGATTTGAGTTTAGATGAAATACAAACATTGTTGCATTGATGTTTATCCTTTTGAATTGGGGAGAAATGAGGTCATTCGGGACAAAGTGAGACAGGAGATGCGAGCATTCTTAACTAATAACAAAGAAATTACTTATGACAAAATTGACGAAATGAAATACCTGCAATCTCTAAGTGATGTAAGACTTGTCAGAAATAAATTTGAAATTCTTTATTATTTTTGCTCGTTTCAGATGCACTGAGACATTTTCGATTTAAATAACAGAAAGGGGAATTTAAATCGAAAATGTTCAGAAGATTATAAAATACCAGGATCTGAGAAATATTAGAAAAGGGGTAAAAAAATTCAAAATCGGAGTCAAACCGTTCATCGAATTGACTTGTGAATTGATGTACATATTTAAAATCACTGAAGGATGACGTTTTGTAAAAATTGGTTGAATGCCTAAAAAAAATGTAACATTTGCCACTTCCAGTTATTAGATTGTTCCCTAAAACAACCCTGTTAATTCTGAATTATGTTTATAATATATTCACAAACTTGCGTTGTAAATATTATGAACTTTTCAAAATAAACAGACGGTGGAATTGATAGATCAAGTGTCAAGGACGACATTTGTTAATATTCCAGTTCAAATCATTTCAAATCATAGTCATGTGCTATATACGCAAAGGCAAGTGTATCTTTTTCCTCAAACAATCGTTTATTGTCATTGATAATCCGGTCATTTACATTGGAACAATGATATACCATATCACAATACACACAAAACCTGAAAACATGATTAATGTAAAAAACGCCTTGGCTTTACAGCACGATTTTTAAATCTTTATGCCAGAGAATTTTTTTAGTAACGATAAACATGAATGACCATGGTGGTGTAAATTTGGGCATATTGTATGAACCTAAATGGAAAATATTGAGAGGAAAACAATAATATTCAAACAATAATCAATAATATTTACAGAGAATAAGCTACATGAATGCGAAAGAGCATAATGTGATTATTTTACCTTGACTTTATACTATATGATTCAGGTATTAAGAAAAAGAGTAATACTCAAGTCAACAAATAGTAAACAGTCAATTGGAGGAAATGTGAAAAGTACTGCACCTAATTCAACCTAATTCGAAAATCAATAGAAACATACCTAAACCCAGATTTCTAACAAAAAGTGTCCTGTTGTTTACTTCTGTGTTAAATGAATAATATTTAATAATAATTACCAATAATTTTCTGTTCTGCAACAATCTTATTTGCAGTACATGATGTGATAATGCTATTTGTGATACTGCTATACCTTGTAACCTTGTTCTTTATGATTTAATATAAAAACATTGACCTTGTAGATACTGAAAAATGCAGCTGCATGATGTCGGTCAATAACAGTTACTCTTACGTTTCACAACTGGTTCTTGGTCAACGTTTTCTCTTAGGTGTCCCGAAAAGAAGTGATGAAGAATTTATGTTGTTGTTTTTTGCCTTGCAGATAAGGAATCATTGTTCGACTGGTATTGATCACTTAAAAAGAATTGTTGATTAAGTATTTGTGATGTGTAAATGGCAATGCTTATATAGTTTTTTTTTTTTTTTTTGATAATTTTTACTGTCAGTTTTGATATAATCAAATAGCAGTTTAGTTTTTCATGTTTCTTTTAAATAATTTCAAATAAAATACTAAATTACACAAGTGTTGTTACAAATCATGTTATGAAATTTACATTTTCAGGGCGGTTTATGGAAATTTTGTAATCAACAAAGACATTACGCTCGCCGGAAGGAATTCTTATATGTTCTGGGTTTCTGGTGTTTATGACTTCTGATGTATAAGGGGGATTTAAAAATGGGGCATCTATATGGAAACTAGGCCTAAGAAATTTCCGTAAGTTTAATTTTAGCAGTCACATCGAAATGAAAATGCCATTTCTAAATTAATTTCAACACAATAAATTCAAATTTGTTGTTCAACATTAGTACATATATTGATTAATTACATTTAGTATTTAATTTCTTCGTTTGCGTAATATTTGTATTATTTTCCAGGAAAACAGTTGGGACTTACAGTACAGTATCATGACCAAGATTTCTTGATGCATGGTTATCCAAATTTTTGTCAATACGTAACCTAAGTCTAGTTTGTTTAGATCATGGTTATAAATCATGTAGAATTATGGGAATTTGCACGATTTCCACACACAAAGGAGAATATGTAAACAAAATTCATATATAAGCAAACCTTCCTGTGACAGCCATACGGCGTGAATGGCAATATGGTCCAATTTTAGAACTTGTTATAAATATTTATTAAAATCTATTGTCGAGAAGTTCGCGTCTTCCCAGAAATTTCACTTTCATTTTACATATTTTTTCTACTTATTGCAGCATATCATAGCTGCATATCTACATTTAATATTTCGAAATATTTGTTTTGCCCTTTAGATGTTAGATTACAAATAGAACTAAAAAACAATGATAAAAAATTACACCTATATCGCCCACCCTGTCGAACCACACCGTCATTATTATACATTACACAAGCAATCAATGTAATGACTCCCTCTGTACAAGATGTTACGCCACTCACCGATATTAACTTAAATAATTTATTACCAATGTTTCTATTGCCTAGTTTTGACAATGTCAACAAATCCACCTGCACGTAACAACATCGCAACAGATAAATCGATTGTATTAATGAAATTTGATGGTTTAAATTGTACACACATAAAGTACGAAACCAATTAGAATGCCACGCATGGCCTCGTCATCAATAAAGTCATAAGCCATCTAAAAAAGGGCACCAGCCACAGACAATGTGACTGGCGGCCACTTCCTTTTTTTTATCCACTTGTTACTCCCACTCCACTCTGTGCAGATGAATGGTGAACAGTGTTCAGTCGTAGAGTCGGTTCAACATCATTAACTCCACAATTTGTTGATAAATTTAATCATATTTAAAAATCAAATGGTAAATATCGGTTTAAATCAATCAAACAGTAGCATTGGGTGTGAAAATGTGTGTTTAATGCGTCATTAGGAGAACAGACGCCATATGTGGACGAAGTGACTTCATAAGTAGTGTGTATGGATGTGTAATTTTTATTGACATCAAGAAAGGAAGTCATATGGTGAGTTTTATATCGAATAATTGTAGGTTTAACTGTTAAGGGGGCCCATATCGTATAAAAGTTGTTCTTGTAGTAGTAATTGCTACATATTGAGTATAATTGACCATCCAGTGCCAGAGGCGATGTATCCGCCTTATCATGTCAACTGGTTTATACGTCTCAATGCCAAAGACATCATCCAGCATCCTATGGTGCTTCATTCTTTCTTTATATTTAAATTAGTAATATTTTTATAGTAAGTTTTTGGTGATTGTTTACAAAATGTATTTTTTATCACAAATTTAAATATTTTTTTAATTAAAATTTGTAATTCCTTGTCTATAATGCGTTACTTATTAATGTTGTATTAGCTGATACTCGTACTCGTAACGTATGATTCATAATAATCAAATCTACATATTATCGTCTAATACATTCAGCCCAAATATGTAGGCATTTACCTTAACTTTCTATATTTCTATATCAATATGTAGCAGCAAAATTAAAATAAAAAGTTAAACAATAAATAAACGTAGTAAACGAAGTAGATTACAACTTTGTTATTTTAAATGAAATGTTTTTTATTACAGATAAGCTTAGAATAATTTCTGGGGTGGCCCTCACCCAACTTTCTGACTACGACGTTGGCTCAACGAAGTGTCTGAACACTTTTGCAATTACTCAATTTTGTGAAGCCAGAGCTACTCTGTACCCTACCTAACGTCAGTCTTTGTGACATAATATTTGTCACACTGATATTTAATGTGATGTCATGTCAGTGGCACTGACGTTTGTCAAAATCTGACAATTTGCAACACAGCGACGAAGGCTGTAGATTATGTCAAGCCACCTCTATAAAAGCTAATAACGCCTAAACCGGTCATCGCAATGATCTGTAAATTAGTATTGTTATTTCAAATCACTGGAGGATGAGCTGATATTAGTTTGGCCAAAATCGGATAAATCCCGAAGAAGACGCTTGTAACATTTGCCACTTCCGGTTGTCAGATTGTGCTCAAAAGCAATCCAGTTCGTCCCCCGACAATTCTAAATAAGTATGCAAAGTTTGAGCCCGATCCGTTGTACCGCTTGGGCACGATCGTGTTCATAGACATACATACACACACATACATACATACATACATACATTTTCCAGAAATCGTTGCAATCGATTCAGGGGACCCCAAAACGCGTATTTCTACTGAAATCCGGAATTTGTTTTTCTGTCGATTGTAATACTTTCCTTCTAGGGTATTCACTAGGTACTTCTAGGGTACCTGGTAATTTTCGTTTTCAAATTATTTTAATTAAAAAACAATTTAAATGTTTAATGGAACACCCCATATTTTATTAGTATATTAGATAGAAAATTACATTTTCTCCAAATATTTAAGAAACGTCCCTATATCTATCCAGTGAAGTTTACGACATATTAGGGAGTTTACCAAAATCATACATAACTGGTAGAATTAGTTTATTTTTTATCAGTATTCGTTTTATTTATCAGTTATTGTGTATTTATCAGTTATTGACCATGATAATTATTATCTGAGGAGAAAAATATCAGAAGTGCATAAAAATATTAATTTTGAACCAGTTTAGAGCATTCAGTAATAGTTATTTGAACTTTTAGTCGACGGCTAACTAGCTACGAGCATTTTTGACACATTTTTGTTAATTCCCATCCACATGTTGACTGATTTTGACCTAAAGTTGAGCTCATGCGAAATACGTTAGTGTACTAACAGATATGTGTACGTATGATTATAACATATGTGTATACAATTTCATGGTGCAGTGGTTTCATTCTTCGAAAATGAACGCACATGTACACACACATAAACACACACCAGATATTCAAGAGAAACTACTTTTTAGATGTACAAAGTTAAAGTCTTATTTAAAAACAAAAAACGCAAACAATTCATTACTTGTTAAACCTAAAGTTTTTTCACAAACTGCAAGTTTAGTCTTGAAAAACATCGAAGCTCTGTGAATCCCTGGATATAATCTATTTGATCCTCTAAAACTAAAATGAAAATAGGAAATATTAACTTTTATTATGAATATTGGATTTTGTTGCGCCCATTAAGGCTCGATACCCATTATAGAGCTTGCCTCGGTCCAATCTCGTTCAAGGATCGGTCCGGTCAAATATTCTTATTTTTATATCTTTAAATATAAGTAATCACACTATGGTATCGATACCACCGTGTTAAATGTTTAAATTAAATGTTTTTCTATGACCTATGTTAGGTTATGGTCCAAAGTGGCTGTGGCTACACAAACTGAATAATTGCAAAGGTGTTTCGAGATTTTAATGTGCCAACCAAATAGATCTGTTCCTAGTGATGCATCAACTAGTTTAAGTACACTAGTTTTGGTTTTGATGTGGTTTTGGTGTCAACCCATAACATAAAAGTAAATAATTAAAATTAAATAAAACCATATTCGAGAAAAAAAATCCATTTTAAGAGTTAGTTGCTAAAATATTCTTCTCAAAAAGCAAATTCGTACAAAATCTTGTTATACAAATCTAGTCTTTTCTTTGAGTAACATAACACAGAAGGAATGTTAACGCAAACCGAACTAAAACAAAAACACCCAATCGCTACTGTGCGATTACTAAGTGATATACCGTGTTGTGTCTTGGATGGATATCAGATTACTTCGAGTAAACACCTTTATTTCGCTATAAAGGCATTTTCTCAACACACTTGGCAGTCTAGATGCGAAATACGAGACGCAATACATCGTTTGAATATACATATATTCAACAAAAGTCACTTCAGAAAATTTATTATCTTTTAAGAATGTTGCCTTTAATGGAACAACAAATCCAAACCAAATCATATCTTTATATTCATTTTCCGGTACCATACAACAGGATATTTTGTAATACAGCCACAAATAACCTACAGGCATCAATTAATTCCAATTTATAATTTCGAACGGTTTCTATTTGGTGTGCTATTAGATAAAGTGGGAAGTGACGTGTTTGAATTAGATATCGTAACTGAAGATAGTGAAAGGATTTTGACAATAATTTCATTTAAATTGTATTAAGAAGTACATCGCCGCCGTATAGGAAATAGTAGAAGTCTTGTAATAATTTGTTTTAAAGAAGCAATGACAGAATAAGAATTGTTTTAAATCCTTGATGAACACCCACATTGCATTTTACCGCATAATCTTGAGTTACAAAACTGTACAGATGAATGCTGTACTTGTTGTTAAACGTCATAGTTATTTTAGATTGCAAACTAGTGTAAACAGAAAAATTTGTACTGTGAATTGTATATAATGACATTGTTGTTGTTGATTATACTACTATATTGTTACTGGCTACTGTATATTTTTAGAGCAATTTTTAGTGAACATGTTTGTGTGTCAGAACACATTCTGACAAGCTGTCATTTCTTGATCTTTAATATCACCTTACAAGGAAAGCAGACAATAAAAAGAAGGTTGTTAGAAAAGGAATTAACCATATAATCTGAGATATACAGTATGTCCAGGAGAGTCAGCACTATATGGAAAAATCATTTACAAATTATCCCATTTCTCAGAAAATTTTATTTTTTATGAAGTTGGCGGTAGGTCTGAAATTTTAGACAAACTTTTTTGTCTGGAATTTATTAAAACTATTATAATTTGGACTATTGATCTGTTTTGTCTGCACTGGTAAAAAGGTACATAATTGAATTCTTTAATACCTGCAAAATTTGTCCAAAACTAGTAATAAGTTTTCAATATATATGTATACGTCGTAGTTATTTATATCTGATTGTTGTTTTCTTTTTAGACATCATGGGTCTGGAGTCACTGAGAGTGGGTAGACAGAACAGCGTCATATGTCCACCAACACCACAGCAGAGTTTGCTCGACGCAGTTGCAAGAAACGAGGTCCACACGATTAGGCAACTCGTTCGTGAAAAACCCAGCCTACTAAGTCACATTTACGACCATCCATACAACAAACCGATCCTCTACATAGCCATATTTGATTTGGCCGCTGACGTCCTCAGCGAAACAGTTGATGTTCTCATCGAACTAGGCGCTGACTTGTTCTATCATAATATAGAAGATGACAACAAAGAAGCCATCCACTTCGCAGCGTTGGGGCAGAACCCATCAATTCTTAAGACTGTCATCAAACATATTAAATCACCAGAGAAACTGGATGCCTTAGCGAACGGAAATACGGCGTTGAATCTGTTGATCAAAGAAGGTGATCCTGACGCCCAAAATTTCGAGAAATGTGTGAGGGTTTTGATGAATAGCGGAATGGATGTTAACAAAGCTGATAAGAAGAATCAATCACCGATACTTATTGCCTGTAGGAAGAAATATAGGAATGTGGTCGATTTGATTTTGAAATCGGGAAAGTTGGATATTGATAGTCATTCCTACCGTCAAAAAACGGCGAGGATGCTCATCGAAGAGTACAACTTGTATGAAGGAGAATTACCTGATTATGCGACGAACAACAATAATCTAAACCAGAACAACACTGATAATTTAATTGGTTACATCAGGTCTTGGAATGAGGAAGATTTCATCGATTTTCCTTACATTCAGGATCACGTTGATGACTCAATCGAAGATGGCACACTTCTTCAACTAGCTTGCGAAGGAAATCTCAAAAGTATTGTTAAGCATCTCCTTGAAAACAATGTAGATGTTGCTAAAGTAACACAGAAGAACCAAAATACTCCAATCGAAATTGCTGGAGACCATGGCTTCTGGGAAATATTTCAAGAGTTATTACCCAAGTATAAAACGATACCCAATGACCTTCTAACCACACTTCTCAAGAGCATCATACACGAGACGACTCCAGACGTTAACCATAAGAAATGTTTAAAAATGCTATTAAACCACGATGTTGATATCCCTGTAAATTCAGTTTACCCAAACGGCAACACTGCTCTTCACTATGCGGTAAAATATGCAGATTCAACGACGGTTTTCAATTTATTGCGGAGAGGCGCCTCACTCGGTAATAAGAACGATTTTGATGTATTACCTGTTGAGGATATGGACGCGAAAACATTGGAAAGGCATTTTGACAGTTGCATCACGACGAAACATCAACCAAAGTTTGATAAACAAAGTACCGTTGTTACTTTTGATTATAAGTCGTTGATACCTAGTGATCAACCGCAGTTGTCGACGAACAAACTTGATATCGAGAGCAATTTGATTGATCAAAAACCACCAAAGGTCGTTCCAGAAACGGACGTGGTTTTGGCTATCAGTAAAAACTCTGAGATCAAACATTTATTAAAGC
Organism: Aphodius granarius; assembly: GCA_963971325.1. Lineage (NCBI taxonomy): Eukaryota > Metazoa > Arthropoda > Insecta > Coleoptera > Scarabaeidae > Aphodius > Aphodius granarius. The sequence goes on from OZ020226.1 coordinate 20,688,666, forward strand.
ATCCTTTGATAAGTAGCTATCTTTATATAAAGTGGCATCAGCTCAACTGGTTCTTTTATGCAAATTTAATATTCTATACTTTGTTTTTGGTGTCTTTGATAGCGTACATATTCTCACCTGAGCATAACTTTGGAAATGATTTATCTAAGGTTGTTTTGATAGTAACTTTCTTGATTTTGTTCGCAAGAGAATTTTTGCAAATTGTAATATCATCAAAAACGTATTTTCTTCATTTTGAAAACTATTTGGAACTCTCTTTGATCTGCGTGACTGGTTATATATTATTTCAGCAAGATAAAGACATTCACACTTACAAGCAAATGTCTGCTGTTGCTATTTTGTTGTCCGCGTTGGAAATGATGTTGCTGATTGGACAACATCCTCGTTTGTCAACCAGTATTGTAATATTCAGAACTGTTTCGTTCAATTTCTTCAAATTCTTATTGTGGTACGCCATTTTAATTTTAGCTTTTGTTTTGAGTTTCTATAAACTGTTTAATACAACTGACGAGCAAACAATCTCAAATTCAAATTCTACAAGCGTTGAAAGTAAAGATGATGGAAATGATTTCTTTGTCGAACCAAGTTTGACCTTTATCAAAATTATAGTGATGTTGACGGGAGAATTTGACGCTAGCAGTCTGAACTTCGACACTTTTTCGAACAAAGTATTATTCTTAGTGTTCGTCTTTTTGATACCGATCATACTCTTCAATCTATTGAATGGTCTGGCCGTAAGTGACACGCAAACAATAAAAAACGACGCGGAAATAATCGGACATATCGAAAGAATCAATCATATTGTCTACATAGAGAACATGATGTTAGGGAATTTTATCCCATCCTTCCTGAAATACACACTTTGCAGTTGTTGTTGTAACGATTCTAACAATTTTAAAAGGTGGTCTTTGCCGAAATGGCTAAAACTGAAAATATGTCTATTTCCATGCAGTTACCAAGACTACAAGATGCAAATGTATTTGTACCACGAAGGGAAAATAATCCGGGATGTTCGCGGATCTTGCAAACACCTGAAGGAAGTATATTTAGACAAGAAGACTGTGAAACGCGTCAAGCACATTTTACTCGAACGAAATAACGCAGATGTTGAGACGAGTAAGGTTCATGAATTACAACAACAAATTAAAATATTGCAGGACACTATTGATAGACTTGTTAACGGAATTCGTTAATGTTAGTCGTTGTTTATGGGATCTTGTGCCTTTCTATTTTATTGTTAAATACATATTTAGTGTTTATTATTATTACTATTATTATTATTACACAATATTATAATTATTTGCATTTTGTTGATACTACAAGAGATTTTATGTGGATACTGGATATACACAAATTATTGAAATAAACCTTTTTTTATTTGCTGTATTTTCCTTGTAGGTTTATGTTTTTTTTTATATTTAGTCTTTTTGTCATATAATTAATCCTAAAGAACCCTGCATATGCTGCAATTTAATTGCAAATAACTATCCCATATTTCAATATGTTTCATTTACTTAGTTGGATAAAGATGTTTATATTATCTTATTTATTATATAAACTTACTGCTACCTGAAGAGCTATCACACCATAACGCCAACATAACAAATGTACCCTCAAACTATTTAGAGAGCCTTCAGCACAGAGAGAAAAAAAGTGGAATGAAATGAATTTGCTTCAAGTCAAAGAAAGATAGTGGCAGACAACAATAGAAAATGTTAAAAAAAAAATGCTGAAAAGTTTAATTTTAATCAGTAGCAAAAAAGATCGGCGACCAAACTAACAATAATGAGAGAGAAAAATCTCTCGGGTGGCAGGGACCAACAATACGTGGAGACGGCAATTTAATATACAGGGTACGGCAGCATAACTTTCTTTTGGAAAATCCGCGCCATTCAGTCGGTGGGTGTCGTAGCGGAGCGCTAGTGGTCTCGTTGGAGAGGCGGGACTATAAAGTTTTGTGTTGTTCATTTAAAAGAACCAGGGACCTACTGATCTGCAAATTTGCAGATCACTGGATGAACGTCACTGCAGGATAAGCTGGTATCATTTTGGTCAAAATCGGATAAATTCCTAAGAAAATGTATGTAACATTGCCACTTCCGGTTGTCAGATTGTGGCCAAAAACAATCCAGTTCGTCCCCTGGCAATTGAAAATGCGTATACCAAATATCAGCCCGATCCGTTGTACTGTTTGAACTCTATCGTGTTTACAGACATACCCACATACACACATGCATACATACCCACATACATTTTCCAGAAATCATTGCAATCGTGGAAATCTCGATTTTTTTCCCGTCGATTACAATACTTTCCTTCTAGGGTACTAGTCTGAAAGTAACAAATATAATTATCACCACAATAAAAAATGTATAGCACAACAAGCTTAAAAACTACAACATTTAGATTAATCAATAAAATTCTCCTCCTTATAGTGTGCTGATACAAAATGGGTATCATCTCTGCAAAAGAGTGAAGGTGCAGTTGCCAATTACCTGTTCTCTCAGCCCGAAGAAAAGGCGAATAAGTTCTACCATTTTCAAATACTATACCCCAAATTTTGTAGTTTGCTCAGAAGTTTCTAGGGTTCTTTGCGTGTCGCACCATGTGTCATAGGTGTTTTGAAGCACTTTGGAGTTTGCCAGATCAGCTGCAGATATTCGGCTTTCCAGAGCCTCAATAGCAAGATTTTTACCAGATCCAGTTAACCTGAAGACGCTATCGCAACTATATCAGACGCCTTGGCATATAGATGTTGATTGTTGGTCGAAAGTAACTAAGCAACCCTTCTGGCCGTTTTTCTTACATAATTTCTTACAATACATCCGCAAAACAAGTCAGCACATGAATCACATGGCTGCGATCCTTATAATATTATTATAACTTTTCATTCATAATGGGTCGACCATTTTTACAATATAAATGTTGAGTGGAGATTGTTTAGAACATTAAAATATCATTATATTGCTTAACGCCCACAAAATATTCTTGTAAAACACATACAAGTGATTTTTTTCTAATTTTATCTTTCGGTCCGTCATTTTGGATCCGCGATTTTGAATTTTGCCGTTTAAGTAACAAATTCAAATTCAGCATTTCTCAATAGCCGTAAATACCAATTTTGACGCGATTATGACAGTAACTTATCGTTTCCCATTATATTTACGTTTTTTTTTTGAAGACGCCATAGTTCCCCTCAAAAAAAAAAGCATGAAGCCGAGGGAGTACGCTATAGGACTTTCAGTATGTTGTTCAGGACACTTAATAGAAAGTCTCCACCAATTTTCAGATTTACTTTATTTTTTGCGGGTTTTGCTAAATTTTTACCCAAAATGGTACATATTTGAGTTTGCTATGGCTAAACGTCTTTTGAATTTTTTTGGTGTATGTAACCTTTTCAGTCATACACAACACGGATTCTTAAAGGGTAGATCTACAACTACTGCAATTTTTCAATTTACTAAAAAACTAATAGATTTCTTAGAGAGCAACATGACACTCATGACAGTGGCTGGTATTCTCATCGATCTGGCAAAGGCGTACGATTGTCTAAACCACGCTCTGTTGTTGAGTAAGTTGGTAAAATATGGGGTCAGGCACAATGCAGCTGCATGGATCAAGTCGTACTTATCAAAACGAAAGCAACAAGTCGTAATTAACAAACAGGGGAAAGGTGAAAAATCGACGGTAGCAGAATCTGACGTTGGAATTCCACAAGATAGTATTTTGGGGCCTCTCCTGGTATTCTACTACCAAAACAATGTTGATCATGTCCAATGTAACAGAACACAAAAAATAAATATATAAACAACACCTATCAGTCATTAAAAATCGCTAAAGGAAAAATAAAACAATGAGTGTCAGTCAATGTTTTAATACAAAATAACAAATATATTAAATATGGATCGGATATATATAAACAAAAGAGGGTATTCTACTACCAATCTATTTAAATTTGGTATTCTAATACCAAATTTTTGATATTTGTGTTTGTTTTCGGCAAATTTATTGCTGAATGTGACCTAAAATTGACGGATTTTGCGATTTTTTTTACGTATAACAGGCTAAAATTGAAAAAAGTACCACATAATAGATTTAGGTTACACCTTCCTCTGTAAGTGTACAAAATTTCACGTGAAAATATCAATATCTGACATGTTTTTTTCACTCAAAACTTTAATGATGAAAACGCGTGAAAAGGACATATTTTCTGCGCCGTTGGTTCGGACTAGGTATGCAACCAAACGTACAAATCCCCTTCGACGGTCTTGGACCAATGGGAGTAAAGTGATATTGCATGGTACAGTCCCAAGCACCATGCATTGGTATGAGACTGTGTGTCTGTATTTTCGAAGCATTATTATTCCAAGTGCGTGTCTAAAGGTCTCTATGACCTTGCTAGGAAGGACGTGCAACCTAGTCGGTTTGCAAATCCGCCCTGAACCACAAAATTAAAACTGCGGAATAAAATAAACACGTATGATAACGATATAGTGAGAGGAGTCTGCCATACCTATTGTAGACTATCTCTATTAATAATTATTACCTAAACATTAAAAAGAAAGTCAAAATTGTAATAGATTTTCATATACATATCTAGATTATGTCTAGATTATATTCTTATGCATAAAATATAGGTTTTTTTTTATTAAAAGATGTGTTCATGGTTCATTTTCACTGTTTATTTTTTTACTATCCTTTTTTTACTTTCCGACTAGTACCCTAGAAGAAAAGTAATGTAATCGACAGAAAAAAATGCAATTTCCGCGAAAATACACGTTTTGGCCACACGGTATTGTTTGATTATCGCCTGGACTCCGATTGAAGAATAAATAAACAAACAGTAGAGAAATAAATTTTGTAGGAAAACACATGTATACGTGACAGTATATTATAGTTATTTGTATCGAGAGGTGCCTTGTATGTATTGTTATAATCCAGACATAGTATTATTATTATCTCTCGGACATTCGCTTTTGATGTTTCACGCTCTTTAGTCTATGCGCTTAGAGAGTTTATAAATGTGTAAACAGTGTGTCAATGCAGTCGGAAAGTTGGGTGGGGCCACATCAGATATTTTAGATTAATTAACGTCAAAGTGGTCTGGCAATAGTGGCTTGTTTTTTCGTTGCTACATAGAAAATATCGTCCAATGTTTTTTTAATCATACTTTTATTTGTACTCCTTTACTTAAAAAAAAAATTACTTTAAATTAGTCGGTGCTTTCATCAAAATAAATGCCTTAAAAACAGTGCAAAAAACAAATGCAATACAATCGAAGAGGAACTATGGCTAAAGTGCAATGTAGAAACCGCTGATTCAATAATTTAGAGTAAAGGCGTTGAGTCTATTTTATCTGTTGTGGACTAGCCTCCAGGCGCCGAATTGTCGCGACACTGCCCTATGGTTAGCGGAACGGGGCAAGTGGAGAAAATAGATGCTTTTCGCTCCGAATGTACTCGCAACGAGAAGCACCGCCTTCGCCTGTTCCATGCGCGCACCATGTCCCTACGCATGCACGTTATCCTGCCTGCATGCTTCGCCAACACCATAGCTTCTTCAAATATCTCAATCGTGTACATCTCGGTCCCATTCTGCAATGCCTCCAAAGCTAGACCTGCAATGTGGTGATCCCTAGTGAATCCACAAGTCATTAAAATGTCTTTTACTACTCGAACAAACGCCATTCTCGGTATTAAGTTATGTGTGTAGTCCTTTGAAGTTTTCGCACCTCAACTGCTACTTTTCCGGACACTTTAAATGTCTTATTGCCAAAAGTGATGTACTCCGGTTCCAGTTTTTTCTTCTTTCTCTCTGCCCGTCGTGACTGGTCTGTCTCGTTTGACGCAGCCGGTGAATGAGTCATACCTGATGTCGAGGGTTCTCGTGATGTATGTTTTTTCGGAGAGGGTGCTAGAGTCCGTTCAAACTTAGAAGATACAAGAGAAGTTGCAGTGAGTGAGGATGCGCAGAAACCAGTTTAGCAATCAAGGCATAGTCAATGGCGTACAGTGTTTGGGAGATTGGGAAGCATTCATAAAATCAATTAAAATGTGTCGTGAAATAGAAGAAGATTAGCTAGAAGATTAATAGCCGAACAGAAAATGATTGAAACATTAGTTTCCGCTTCCGAGTTGATATACTAGTAAATACCAATAAACGGAATGAAATCTCGGACGGTTCCCAACGTGTGACTTAAGAGGTCTATCACAGGTGTGTAAAGTTATAAAAACGACCATTAATAAAGGGAGTATAGTGCAATTCCCAATTCCAAGCGTGGTAAGGAAACGTCACACTATTCATTTCTTTTACATTCATTTTCTATGTATTTTTAGGAAAAATCGAATTTATTAATTACCATGATGAACTCTTATGGAAATCATGGAACATGGAAGTTGTCTACGCCCAAGCTAGGGAATTCATATATACCGTAGAAATTATTTAACATTGGACGGATGATTGCAACTCCTTCCCGTCATTGACATATCCAACTTTTGGTTTAGTCACATGGCAACTTCTACCAGGGGACTTGCAGGAGGATCCAGGAATAGATGTTTCCGTTACATCAACTACTTTCTTTGTTTCATTGCAGATCCGATGATAGGTCAAAATTTGAGTTGACCCCTTTGTATAGAGTAGTTTCAAACTAAGAAGAGCACAGTTGTATATGCAACCAATCATACCCAGTGTATGGTTTATAAATTGCCTGTGTATATTTGGTTGCATATACAACTGTGCTCTTCTTAGTTTGAAACATCTATACCATTTCAGTCTTTTATTCTGCTTTTTCAGTTAATTATTATCTGTATGTATATGGAATTATTTATTACTTTACTTCATAGGTTGTATTTTTTGCTTTATTGACAAATATTATTACAAAGCCTGTTATCACTTTATTTTTTATGAAATAAATGTATACATTACCACATTCTTGTATTATTTTTATACATTTTAATTACTGATAGCTATAATGAAATGATTTCAAGAATCAAGTTCGTGGTATTCGAATGAATGGATTCTCGATATATTTTGTAAATATTGTCATTTGTTTACCAGTTCTCAGAATAGATACAAACCAGAATCGATTAATGATGGAGAAGATATACAAAATATTTCAAAAATTTGTTCATTTGATTGTTTGTCATAAAATCACTATTTAGGGGACCAGATAGCTCGAACAGATCAGAAATAACGCTTTGACAATCAAACCAACACGACAGACAAATCAAAGCGCTTTCTAATACTACGCAGACATTAATCTCTAATCTTAACATTCTTCACGTAATATGTATTTTCAAGTTAAAAACTTTCATCGATTCAATACATTCAATTTAATTATGAAACTTCACTTGTTTTCACGACATAATACGTAATACCTTTATACTTAAAATTCTTTGAAGGCATATTTCATACCTAGCAAAACGGCTGTTCTGAAAAATATTCACAGAAATTCTAACCTCAAACATAGTTTCAAAAATCACTTTAACTACAATTCTATTGACACTGGAAAAATTAGACATTCTATTTAGCCGTTTCCAATAGCTAATCATTCAAAATGTAAAACAAAAATTGAATTTTGTTGTTTTTCCGTTTTAAAACCCCTTTGGAACGAGACGCCTAATTTTAGAACTACTCAAGGTCAAATGACGTTTCAATGCGCATATTTCGTGGCGTTGTTGTGGTATTGAATGGTTCTTCTAAGTTTGAACGGACTCTACCTTTTTCTCTTTGCGCGGCATCTGCAATAAAAAAAAATTAGGGAATTTGTCACATTTAAATGATCTAACATCGAATTCTACCCTATTATAACAAGACTACATATTTTACACTTTCATAACAGTTTAGAAAAGAACATATGGAAAAACAAAATCGTTTTTTACTTTCCGACTCCTAGAAGGAAAGTATTATAATCGACGGAAAATTTTTTTTTGAGATTTTAGCGGAAATACGCGTTTTGGGGTCCCCTGTCAGCGCCATCTCCCATTCTTTCCATTTTGCTTCATTACTTTTCTGTATTAGTTTACTCAAGTTTTTCTTTGTGTTCTTATTTTCATCGATTAACTTTGTTTTCTTCTTCTTTGTGTCCTAAAAGTTTTTAACGGCACTGCCAAAAGATATACGATCCACCAATTGGAAAGTAATTTAAGAAATCCAGCACTTTATTCTAATAGCATGTCAGCAATTGTGAACAGTGTTTCTACTAATTTTTTCTGTTGTATCAGAAAATTGGAAATTTGTTCCCTTTAGTAATTAGAATACGTAACGAGTAACTCCAATCACTAGTATTAATTGAAATTCCTCAGAATAGCTTGCTAAACAGTCGGCACGGCAACAGTCCGCTATACGTAACTTTCAGGCCAAATTAGATGTCATGTTAATCTATTCCATAACACTTATCAATCGTAGTGCGGATTAGTAAGCATTACCCTCGTCAAATGTTGGTGGATTATGTCACTGCGTATCTGAGGTAATTTTCACGAAGAGGGTAAAATTAATGAATAAAAACATCTTATTTGATCCAATGCGATTAAATGCTCGTACCGACGCGACGCGACAATGTATCCAGATACGTCCGCTTATGAGAATTATTTTCAGAGCCTTATTTTCGTCTCAGAAAATGTTGTTCCTTATAAAACTTAGCGGTAGAGAGGAAATCAAGAATTTCAAGTTGTCTACAGCTTAAAAATTTTACGCCATATACCGGGCATATCAAAATCACTACAGATTGTTTGTTACATGTATTAGATCCTTTATAAAATGTTTTTAAATAAATACTACATTTTTTTTCAAAGATATAGTGGAGGGTAGTAAACCGGACAGATTTTTCAGTACGGGTAGTCTATGAATGCATCACGTTGCGTCGACGATTGCGCAAAATCTTGAAATTATCACGAAGGGCCCATTCAGTACTACGCGAGCTTTGGATCGAGCGAGATGTTTTGTACGTCTAGCTCTCGTTAGGCAAAATTTACGTGAATTTTCCGTCGATTTTTAAGTTAAAAGCTGACATCCACCGCGAGCTTTCTATGTATGTGTTGTGTTTCCGCAATACTGTCAGACAATAAGTAAGTACGAAATTATGTACGTACTTATGAATACATGGTAATAACAGTGTAAGAAAAAGTTCTTAGCAAACAACCGATTAGTGATTTCGAAAAATTGTAGTCTGTTCTCGGCGACGAAATCGATAGAACAATCTGAGCTTAGTAGGAATTTTATCGTACCTATTACATCAAATACACTGTATATGAAAAATATTTTTCTGTAAATGATGTTTTTATACAAAATGATATTTTAGGTTACTGTTTTGTCTTAACATTTAACAAGGAATCAAATTGCGGCAATATAAGTAGTTTTATTAAGATATATTCTAACTAGTCTAATTTAATGGGGTCATAGGTACCTCGTGTAAAAACCGTATACAAAAGTTTGTATGAGATTTTGCATATTTAACAAAAATCAAATATTAAATATAACTCACGTTGCAATAAACGAAAATAAGGGATGCACATTCAGGTGGTTTATTTTGTCCATATATTGCCATTTATATACCTGACATTATTGAACTGCTTAAGGTTACATATACTGGGGAAGTTAGTCAGTATTACTGATCTCGCCATTGTATATCGAGTGATAAATTGTGGTACATTGAAGTCATTACAAGTTTGACAGAAGCCTGCCACTGTCTCAAAGTCTACGATGGAAATATTAGGAAGGAGGAATGTACACAACTATCACAAGAAACTGTTCCTCACAATTGGGTTGCCGCTAACAGTATCGAAGTAGTTCAACAGAATAAAAGAAAATATAGAGTATTCCATTAAAAAAAATCATAAGTTTGGTATGCCACGTCATTATGGACCACCCAGTATGAGCAAAACAAAATATGCACCCAAGTGAGCATGTGTCTAAATACTTACTATTATTCAATCTCTTACTATTATTTAAACAAACGTTAGTCTTAGAATAATTCAATAATTTGATCTACCAATTCGCAACTACAACGGATTTGGATTCTATCTGCTTCTATAAACATTTATAGCGCCTAAACCGCTCATCTCATACATCTGTCAATTGGTATACATATTTTAGGATGAGCTTGTGTCAATTTGGCCAAAATCGAATAAAGCCCTAATAAAACGTACGTAACATTACCTTTCGGTTGTCAGATTGTCACGAAAAACAATCCAGTTTGTCCCCCGGTAATTCTAACTACGTGTGCAGAATGTCAACCTGATCCGTTGTACCGTTTAAACGCTATCGTGTTCACAGACATACCCACATATATATATATATATATATATATATATATATATATATATATATATATATATATATATATATATATATACACATACATTTTCTAGAAATCATTGGAATGGATTCAGGGGACCCCAAAACGCGTATTTCCGTTGAAATCTCGATTACAATACTGAATATTTAGCTGGATATTTTCCCTCCGATTACAATACTTTTCTTCTAGGGTACTAGTCGGAAAGTACCATCAGAAGCACAATATTGGTAAATAAAATAAATAAATAATTCTTGGTTGTAGAAAACGATAATCCTGCTGTCTTTTTCTAAATCAAACGCACCCTACTGGCTGGTGTGACAGCAGTAACGAAGTAAGTGCTAATATTTTTAACCCTTCCCTAGCTCCATGTTGTCATTTAGTGTATACTTCAGTTTGTCTATGAGCTCGTCAAAGGACGAGGAGATCTTTCTGATTCTAAAATAGCGAATGAATATTTTGCCATCTTACTGGAGATCTTTGTACTACGTGTAGCCGTCATGTAATTTCATTTACTGGATACATCACCCGTCGCCTCCGCCATATTTGTATTAATAATTCAAGAAGCCTATTACAAATTCAGATATACATTCTGATTACAGAATTAACTATGCATATAAGTATACATTCTTTCATATCGCGATCAATTGAATAATGTAAGTATCTTTGTGTGAAAATCGAACTTGAAGTGCGCTTGTTGGCCACATATGCAAAGTAGACAAAAACGCGTCCGAGTCACGGATCGATAGCATTACTGACGTGGACGGAGAACGTTAAAAAGTGCGATCATTTCGATAATATGTTAATAAACTATAATATACTAACGAAATTAATTCTATTAACCTAAGCAGTAAATATTTTGACGCAGAAAAGCATTACATTCAGCAATTGGAAATAATGTATTCATAAAATGAATTCTAGCCAATTTATTTTTGCTTTATATATTATAAATTTTCCTGTAGATTGTAGATTTTCTGTGGGAATGTGGCAGAATGACGTCAGTTAGTTATTAATTAATATTCAGATTTGTTCAAACGCGACTAATGTACTTAGACTGTGTACTTAGACATTGATTAGTTGCGGTAGTATTTCGTTTATAAAGTAGGATTTTATTTATTGAAAGAGAGGAGGATATTATTTTATGGCTTGGGAATCTGCAATATTTCCTTGTAACGGATTTGGATTTGCTGTGCTGCAAGAGCAGTTTTTGTTGCAAGTTATGTGTACGTATGAAGCAGATTTTGTGTGCAAGCAGGTTTACTGCTTGGGGTGATGATTGGGTGGATATTTGTACATGATGTTGACTATTTGAATTTCTGGTTGTTTGACGTAGGGTTTATTGTTGGTATTCGGGTTATGTACGGCATCGCCGGTAGCTGGCTGAATGAGCATCTCCGCAATTTGCACATTTGGATGGATCGTTCTTTTTCTTTTTGCTTTTTTTATGATTATGCTTTTCCCTATATTTGAGCCATCTTGCCTTTAAGGAGCAATAGTTTTTGGTCACACCGTATCGTTGGAAATTAAAGCATTGTGGTATATTTTCGGATTTTTGTCTCGGTTCAACAGTACTTCATTTTGTATATCTTTAATTTTGAAAATGTCATTTGCCGTCTGCGTTGGAGTTAGTTCGACTGCGCATAGCGCACAGAGGGTAAAAATTATTTGATACAACACGAATATCTTTCAGTGAAGAATATCACTTGTTTCTATATCCGCAGAAAGATCATTTGGTTGGATCATGTAAAATACAAAATTCTCAGGGTAAGAATATGATTTTTTTGATGTTCCAAGTATTACGTTTTCTTGTTTTAAGTATGAAGGAACTGCTTGAAAGAAATCATGTCTGTTTTAAGCGATACGTACGTATACTTTTGGGTCAAGAAACTGTGTGTTCGTTGATACATGTATATTTTTTCACCCAACAAAATATTGTTGTTGTAAAACGAACGTCTTACCCTTTTTATATGTAGGTAGAAGAATAACATTTTCTTCGTCAGCGCAAAATATACTCAACATAAATGATGTTTAATTATTGTTAGGAGTATTCCCATATAAATTGATGAAAATATGCAAGAGCATGCATAATAACAGAGTAGAAGACTGGTTACTTTAACGGAGGAAATTGGAATGTCAACTTTGGAAAATTCATCAAAAGGCTGTAACCTTTATGTAGTACCTTGCGTTTCATCTTGTTTGTTGGTAATGTATTGAAGAATATCTCCTGTCATGCCCCGGGGTGCCTTTAAACTATTTCCTCTCATACGATCGCAGAGGGACGTGCATTTACTACAGGTAAAATTGGACAAGATCAGCCTCTGGTGTGACAGCAATGAGGTGCCTTTGATCATCGATACGTGTCAGTTTATGCGTTACACTCGCAAATGAACACCGCGTGTTTCCTCTTATCGGTTCTCAGGAACACTACTGGGCCGCATAGCTGTGACTAAGGACATGGGATTCTTGTTTCATGACGTTGCCACACCAACTAAAGAGTTTGTTCTTGACAGGTGCCGAGGAGGGAAGTACCTGATCGTTCTAAACATTTTGAAATTCTGTAATACTATGTATGAACTTTGCACCTGTACTTCTACTACGCGTGTTTGGTTTTGTTTTGCTCTTACTGTGGGAGTAGTTCCTGTGTCCACTGTCTCTTCAAACATCTTGTTTAAAGTGTAAACTTCGTCGAGATTTGTGTTATGTGTATCTTCTTGGTAAGAAACTAAAAGAAGACATGATCGTAGATGTTATCAATGTTATCATTTTGGAATTTGTGTGAGGTTTGATTTGTCATTATGTTCAGTTGAAGAATGAATAATATATTCTTACACAGAGAGAACTCTATTCTTGGATCAAGAAAAATTATTCTTGCGTATATAGTGTAGCATGAAGAGGACTTTTTTCTATCCAAATAATATTTTATTCTAATGAGAATTTCAATATACATAGTTGTTTCAACGGTTAGTTATTCTTACGATTTAAGAATTTAGTATGTTTGTTAAGTATATTTTTCTCTGACGAAGAAAAAGTTATTCTTCTATAAACACAACAACTAAAATATTTCGTTGGACGAAAAATATATATACTTCAACGAAAGAACAGTTTCTTGACCCAAGCTTCTTACTCCGAGATTCAAATAATATTTTATTGTAATAAGGATTTCAGTATATGTTATAATTATTTCAACGGCTAGTTGTTTTTCCGGTTTAAGACTTTAGTATGTTATTCTTCTACATATGAAAAGGGTAAGACGTTCGTTTTACAACAACAACAATATTTTGTTTGGTAAAAAATATACATTCTTCAACGAACAAACAGTTTCTTGACCCAAAAGTATTCGTACGTATCGCTTAAAACAGACGTAATTCCTTTCAAGCAGTTCCTTCATACTTAAAACAAGAAAACATAATACTTCAAACATACAGAAAATCATATTCTTACTCTGAGAATTTTGTATTTTACTTGAACCAACCAAATGAAGTGACATTCTTCACTCAAAGGTATTCGTGTTGTACCGAATGAAATTTTCCCTCTGTGTGAATAGTACGATTTGAAGAAAAGTATTAATTTTCAATTATTTTTATCGAAAAAGTGTCGACGTAAGTATCGAATAAAAATAATTTAAAGTAAATAATTTCCATGAAATACACGATTTTTGCATTTAAACAAAATATCTCAACTTGTGTATGTAGATTGACATATAATTAATTAATAAAAAACTGATAAAATGTTTTGATATTCTTTATGGCTATTTTTCCACGATTGGACGTTATTATTATAATCTATTTTGGTAGGTAATACAGAAATCTATCTAGTATCAATAGAGCGGCGAAAACGTGGAAAGTTTGAGGTCACTCGGCACACACCTATCTACATATTACAAATAGGCAATGATTTAGCAAACGACAAGAAATCTATTCCCTGGGTTTTTCGCCCTTATGGGCTATACATCATGATCCCTAACCTTCCACCTTTTGACCGCACAATGAATACCAAAGATTTCTGACCAACGTATATTATAACAACAACCATCATTTTTGAAGGTTTTTTTTTTTTGGAAATGTTTTTGACAGATCAAATAGAAATTTTATCCATTTATTTAGACTCCTGTGAGCTCTGCTTAAAAGAAGTAGAAGAAAGTTTGCGCGTACTCTAATTATTTAATGATTCTGAAGACAATTAATTTATGTTAGATATCGAATTAATTAATTTTAGTAAACGATACATTCTAGTTATGGCAAAAGGTAAAACTTTATTACCAAAGCAAATTTCGGTACATATCTGTTTCTATCGCAATTAATAATTTCTCTCCCAATGAATTATTCCGTTATTCGGTTGCCAACTCAGGGTCTACCTTCATTTTCGGGATTATTCGACACATGGTCTTAATTTAGAGATATGTACAGTCTATTTCTTAGTACATAATAATCCTAACTCAGTAGACATCATGTCTTAAAAATGATGCATCAAAATCACTTTAATCTTTGGAACCCACAAATATATCTGAAACCCATTTATTACAAAACAACGCCAAGGCTTTCCTTTTCGCGAATGACTCCTTAATAGTCGGTTAACAATAAGGTTCACTGTTCCCTTACTAATGCATTATACATGTATTATGTAGGTTGGCGATGTGGTTGTCTGGGCGCCGAAGGTTCACATTAAATATAATGAAACAATTATTCAAGAAAATTGCTCCGTTAACCCCACGGTCCAAGTGGGGTCGTTTCGACAGCAACCGCTTTTATGAAATGTTCTAACCTGGCTACAAAGTCTGCGAACCGTTTTTAATCTTATGCAGATTATTTGATAGTAGAGAAAACATTGTCTGTTGGGCTACAACTACAAAATTGATGTAACATTTTATGGTATTTGGCACAATTTTTTTTTAAAGGAAATCAGACAACGCTTCTGCTGTTCTATTCCATCAGATATGTACATAAATATTCCACCTTTCGCAGGTGGTGGTGAATAATTGGCGCACTGGTGTTACAGGTGTGTTATATTCCTATTTTTACTTTATCATACGTAGTATGTATTGTAATCGTGTCGAAAAAAAAAATTTGAGATTTTAGCGGAAATAGGTCTTTTTGGGCCCCCTGAACATTTTTGACCAAGGTACAAAAAAATGTCTGTGTGTGTGTGTATGTGTGTGTGTACCCGTTTTTTTGTGGCGACGATTCCGGAGAAACTACTAAATATCGAGATGAAACTTCATATTTAGAAGTTTCGTGACTAAACTTAGAGCTGAAAGAAGTTTTGTCCAAAAGGTCCCAAAGGAACTCGAGGTTTACTCTTATCATTTTTCAACGATTTTGCAAATTAGCCTCCATTTCTGTAATTTCGTCAAAATAGTTAAATAATAAACTATAGTAGAGAAAATTTTGTATAATTTATGTCCATTCCATTTTTTGGAAAAAAAATTAAATCATAATAAGCGGATGCCCCTTGAACTTCCAAATTGCCCCCCTGAACACGGCTGTATCGTATGATAAAGTCATGTGCCTGGCCACATCAGATTTTTTATATTTCCAATAGTACCATATTGTTTGTAAAACATTTAAATTAATAATTAACAAGTGTATATTGTTTGTTTACATCTATGCATAAGTGTTTTATTTTATGGGTGACTTACAAGGATTATGAGGAAAACCAAGATTGTAGTGGAATAGCCTACACAGACAGAACACTATTCTTGGATGTCAAGAAAAAATATTCTTGCGTATACAGTGTAGCATGAAGAGAATTTTTGCTATCCAAATAATATTTTATTGTAATAGGAATTTCAATATATATAGTTATTTCAACGGCTAGTTATTCTTTCGGTTTAAGAGTTTAGTATGTTTATGTTGAGTATATTTTACTCTTACGAAGAAAATATTATTCTTCTACGTTCGTTTTACATCAACAACAATATTTTGTTGGGTGACAAATATACATGTTTCAACGAACAAACAATTTCTTGACACAAAAGTATACGTACGTATCGCTTAAAACAGACGTAATCCCTTTCAAGCAGTTCCTTCATACTTCATACTTAAAACAAGAAAACATAATACTTGGAACATCAAGAAAATCATATTCTTACTCTGAGAATTTTATATTTTACTTGAACCAACCAAATGATCTTTCTGTGGATATAGAAACAAGTGATGTTCTTCTGTGTACCAACTTTGTAAGTGTAGCCCTCGAATGTCAAATAATCTGGATGAGATTAAAAACGGTTTTTAGACTTTAGCCAGCTTACACAATTTTATAAAAGCAATCTTTGTCGAAATGACACCACGTATGGACTATGGGGTTAATGGAGCAATTTTGTTGAATAATTATTTCATTACTTTTAACCTGAACATTCGGCGCCTATACACCCACACGACCCACGTACATAATACATGTATAATGCATTATCAAGGGAGGGCATTAGCAAGTGTACTTTACACTTTATTGTTAACCCACTACGAAGGAGTAATTTACGAAAATGACTTGTTCTCTAACAAATATGTTTCGAAAATATGCATGGGTTCTCCCAGTAGTACAAAATAAATTGAATAGTACAGTAACTTGCATTAGCCTTTCTGGTCAGGTCCATACATCCATCTTTGATATAATATTTACATTTAATAGGTTGAACTATGATTCACAATAAGAGAGAAAGTCCCAATAGTACTAAAGACCAAACCATGCATGACTCCGGTTATTATGGCCTCTACAAAGTAAAGGATACGGATTTCAGAGACGTTGATCAAGTTCGCACGACAAAGCACAACGAACGATACGCTTTCTTGGTAATATATTATAATAAAGTTCTCCAAAGAGATGTTTGCAGTACTACAAAACTCCTAGGCTTTTCAGTACAATAGTCGTTTGTAAATCATTGCTGCCGACATTATTGGAGTTCTCAAAGTTGTTTTCTCTAACATATAGATAACTTTGATGATAAATTGTCGAACTTAATACTTATTGTACATAAAGTTACATAATATAATTTTGTGTACTGCATTTCATAAATAATACATTATTTTCAAATCGTATAAAATGTTTCTAAAAATACGTGTTAGTTTAATGATTGCATACCATCTAGATTCGCCTTCATATTAAAAAAAAAAAAATGCAGACACCTGTTCAGCTTACTTTTAAACCGGTGACGGACTACTCTGCGTTATTGGGATAATCAGGGATGAATAAGTTTAAGTCTTGCCCATAATTAATGTCAAGTTAATTATCTGTTTTTTTTTTTTTTTTTTAATTGGAGTTATTATCGTTTAAGTAATTTTGTGATTTATTGCTATGGGACGCACTGTGCGGCGGGCAGATAAAGTCATTAATAACTTTTGTAAATGTTCTTGCATAACTTTGATTCTAACTGCTGTAATAATTGGGGATTTCAGCTGCATCCATGTTTTGTTCATTGTAATTTGAGATAAATTGTATGTGATGCCGGATATGTGAATGGTGATACTGTCTGACCTTTTCACACGCATGGGTATGATTTGTTATATTTTCAACTTAGAAGACTCGTAAATCTTTCTTTTTTATGGCCCAAATCAGTAGGGCCCTTTTGTTAAGTGCTTTGTGTCTTGATATTTTGTGTGTGTGTTATTTGCTTAATTATAAATTATGGTATCGTGGACCGAGATAGTTTATACATGAGAGGTATAAGTTCAAGACACAAAGATGAAGAGAAAAACATTCTGTAGAGAACAGTCGAGATTAACAGCCGACGTTCGACATTCTACTTAAGATGTAGTGTTTTTTCTTTTATTTTTATAATGTAACTTAGTGTAGTGTTTTGTGTTTTGTAAATGGTAAGCTGATTATTATTTCCTCCTTTGTGTTTTCACTTCTTTGTATTTACGAGAATCTAACAGCTCCTCTAGATGATAATTTTAAGGATGAATTAAGTGTCTCTTTTATATTTTTTATTCATTCATTTTTATGTTTTTTTAATTTAATAAATTTGTTATTTTGTTGAGAAGTGTTTTCCTTTGAGTTAAATATCAATATGAGTAGTTTAAGTAGTTTTGCCTGCTAAAATGCTGCACTGGTTCCATTGCAAGAACTCACGTGCAGAGCGAGTGTAAGAGCAATAATAGTGGTGGCTTGTGTTTGGGGGGTCGTGGTGTTTAACTTTAAATGTTTTAGAACATTTTTTTGTCATGCACTAATCACATTCCAAGAACCCACCATCCTACTATTACACTGCAAAACCAAGAAAACCAAGCAAATTTTAAGAGAAACCGTTCCGCGTGGAAGGGTGTTCTCTCTGTGTGTGTGTGCTTGCGGTACACTCCCAGCGGATAGCACGTCTGAAATCCCTTCCCGTTCAATCTTTGCGTGAAGCGATGCTCACTCACGCACATGATTTTCTATATGTCTGAAATGACATGATAAACCGCGCGAAATAACGTCTGTGTATGGTCGGCTATTTTGTTTTATTCCTTCCTTTTAGCTGATTATTATTCTTATTATTTATCCTTTTGAATCCTTATTATCCGTTTGAATCCTATCAGGGACCTTTGTAGAAAGAAACTAATTACCTCAGAGCTGTTTTCTTTGTTTTATTATATTATTACGCGCCTTTATCTGCGCGTGACTTTCATATTTTATCTCTCTTATTGTGTATTATTGTGATTTTTCCCGTTGTGCTGCCGTTTGGGCAGTAGTTGGGCGCCAAATAAGTGGAAACCAGTATTGTATTTTTTTTCTTCGGCGTCAGTTTGTGTAATAAATTTTGATAGACTATGATTATCAAGTACTCGCTGTATAATTAGTTTGTTTGAATTGACTCCAGTTCTCGTGATAAACCATGCAATCCAAAGTATAGTATAATTATTTTAATTTAAAACTCAATAAAAAAATATTTTTGCTTTTCGTACAGCTATCAAGTCTCTATTTATCAAAACCAATCTTTGAACTAACTTTTTTAAATATAACATGTTACTCTACAACTTGCTGCTGCTTTTTTATTGGGTCAGCAAAATGGATACACTAAATATTCCCGTTTTCTTTGTGTGTGGGACAGTCGTGCAAAAAATGAACATTGGGGTAGGAAAAACTGGCCGTCGAGAACAAATATGACCGTAGGAACAGCTAACATCATTCATAAACCATTGATAAATCGAGAACAAATAATTCTTTCACCATTATATATTAAATTTGGGCTTATTAAACAGTTTGTGAAAGCTTTGTATAAGAATGGTGTTTGTTCCAAATATATTTGTTAATCATATCCTGACCTCAATACAGGAAAATTAGAAGCCGGTATCTTTGATGGACCACAAATCACATGACTTGATCACATGAATCACATGAACGTTGAACTGGAAGCATGGACAAGCTTTGTATCAGTTATAGAAACATTTTTAGGAAATCACCAAGCTGAACAATATTAACAATACAAATCGTTGACAAAATGCTTCCAAATTTGGAAAAACTAATATGAGTGCCAAGTGACAATATTTTCATAGTCATTTAGATAAATTTCCTGACAATTTGAGTGATTACAGTGGAGAACAAGAGCAACGGTTTCAGCAGTATACCAAGACAATGGAGGAAAGATATGAAGGCCGATGGTATTGCCATGTAATGGCAGACTACTGCTGGACCTTAGAAAGGGACTGTCCCGAACAAAAATACAATAGAAACCCACACAAAACGTTTTCTGAATTTAAATTTGTGGTATTTTAATTTCAGAATTGTGTAATACACAATGATAAAAAATTTCAAATTACATTGAATATGAATCTAACAGGTTAACACTTTATGCCGACGGTAATTTATAGCATTGTTTTAATTTGAAATTCTTGAATAAAAGCTTTTAAATATATTGGGCACTTTTATTTAATGTTATTTAAAATATGAATGAATTATTCATCGTAAATCGTTCTCTATTGACAGGAACAACTCCGTGCTCACAATTCCGGAATGGATCCAGCGGGTTATACCTTCTTGCAAGCGGCAAACACCACTTCGCTGTTCGACATAGTGACGTCGACGATCGAAAATACTTCACACCCAGCGAATTTTACACTGAATATGGTGATAAACGGAACAACCCTTAACGGAACCGCCATGTCACCCACTGCGGTTTCCGTAACAGAGAGCGTCTTTGAGAGTAAACTCATTATACCGCTTTACGTCGCCATTTTCTTACTGTCCGTGGTCGGAAACGCTCTTGTGCTAATTACTCTCGTTCAGAACAAAAGGATGAGGACTGTCACGAATGTCTATCTACTCAACTTGGTAAGTCTTACATACAAAATAGCATGTCTTCTTCTTGAATTAAACTAAACGGCTAAGTGACAAATTTACGATAAAAACATTAACTAATCAACACATCCTAACACAAAACCCTCAAAAAAACATAAAAATTGCAGTTATTTGTACCTTGATGTTTGCATTTTAGGTTTAGGACAAAACAGAAACTTTTTACTGAAATAATATGTTCTGAAAGATTGATAATAAATTGTTTTTCCATTTGTGTCCAAGAACACTGTATATCGCAGGATCAGAGACGGATTTCCCACACAATCATCAGTCTATTCCCCTCTGGCACAAAAGCCTCCATTTCATTCGGTCCTGAAACTTTTCAACACCCGATTAACTTTTTTCTTTCAGTATTATATTGTACGACAATGTTAATATCTTTACGACAATAAATAAAAAGTTAAATTTTTAGTTTTACATTATCGGAAACTTTTCTTGTAAAGTCCCAAACTTGTTTCATTGTTAAAAGGCGTCTAAACTTATTTATTAACAAGTACGTACATTCCATAGTCGGGCAAGGCTCTCTCAAGAACCGTCAATGAACCCCGCGGAGGAAACAAAATTGCGAACTGGATGATTAACGAGAAAAGGGTCTTTCAAGAATTGACAGTATTCACCCGAAACCCAGTATTTTTTTTTGTGTAATTCCTTTAACTGTTTGTACATGTGTTCATTTTGGAGAACATATCGATCTGAACCAATACAAGAGAAACCCTGAACAGGCAAATTGCCTGTCGATAAATATTTGTACCGTTTGACATTCTCGGATTTGTTGAGCCTGAGAAATGGCTGACGGTATTAGGTATTGGTTTCCACGCGTGTTGTGATGGTGGATCATATTCGAAGTACTAAATGATTTGGAATTAGCGTTCGCGTACAATAAACATTGGTAATGACGTGTCTTGAAACTTGTTGATAATCGATGAAGGTAGTTTTGCAAAACCAGGTAGTGAGAGTTGGCTGAAAGGGTAAATGATAACTTAAAGTGGAAATTATGATTGCCCTCGCATTCACGACTGCGGTTTCTTCTACCCCGGAAATAATATTTTCTTTTTCGTGGTATAACTTCCGTGCACAAATAAAATTCGGTAATAAAGCTGAGTTTCAATCTTGTATCAATCACCTCAGGTATTTCGTGAAATTTCCCAAGAGAACTTTCCTTAATATTAAAGCGGTACCTAATAAAACAACAAACGGTGGGGTGGTTCTTTGAAACATTTGAGAACTTGCGAAACGGTGTCAACTGATAAGGGTTTGTGACACACTTTTGTCTCTAAGGGCCAGTTTATTCACCTACCCATAATGTGCTAAATAATTATATAGCAGATAGACTTATAAAAAGTTATAAAAAAATTACTACTAGTAACCTAAAAGGAAAGTATTGTAATCGTGTAGGAGGTCAAAATGGCGGGAACAACCGCGACTCCCTAACATGGTAGCATTTTGCCAAGCGCGGTTTAAGGGCTTTAATTACTGGTCAAAATTCTAATTCATCAAATCTCTTCCAATTTATTCGAAGGCAAAACTAACTGGGTTCTTTTTCTTGAACCTTGTGAACACATTTTCTGACTACTAACTGACGCGTTTAAGTATTTAACATTTAATAAGGGCTGATAAAGCAAGACTACTCAAATGAAGCGAAACACTTATCAAAACAATAACATCTATTAACAATAATACTCAACAATCCCGTTTGATAGGTTACATAGAAAAATGAATGAAGCTTTGAACATATTGACGTTTAAATTAAACCTAGGAGTTGATTTAG
The DNA here is from genome assembly GCA_963971325.1 of Aphodius granarius. Taxonomy (NCBI): domain Eukaryota; kingdom Metazoa; phylum Arthropoda; class Insecta; order Coleoptera; family Scarabaeidae; genus Aphodius; species Aphodius granarius. The sequence continues at coordinate 20,710,991 of OZ020226.1, forward strand.
ACAGACACACTTTTAGCAGAAATATGAATAATTTAATTTACAATGAAATGCAAGACGAGTTGAAAAGACTTACCAGGGATAAACTTAGGCGCCTAAGAACGCTCCACAAAAACGTGTACTTTACATGACGGTGGTTGAAATGAGAAGAGCGAGATCTGTTCGTTTGCATCCCTCGACCCCAAAGGAAGCCGGAAGCATTTCTTCTTAGCCAATGACAACTCTTCAATTTTAAACTTATAACACGCGGTCAAATCCTAAACCAGATGTTCAAATATCTCGCTTAATTTGATCATATCTTAATAAATAAATAATGGGTTTCCGACCCATTACAATCGACGGGAAAAAAATCTCATCACGCGTCGTTTGCTCAAACATGAAAAGCTCGAATTCGTGAAATTTCCTGGATTGCGTTTTGATTCGCGTCTATATTGGGACCAATATCACGTTGATGACCTGTCACTCAACTTAAACCGCTGTATCTTCTTGCTAAGATGTTTCAGACAAAGATAGAGTACGGTTTGTTGGCATGGGGTGGTTCGACGCATCTTAGAGGAGTAATTGGGTTACAGAGGAGGGCGCTCAGAGTAATGACACGTCTTCGATATCGCGATGACATAATAGAGAAGTTTGTGCAGTTGAGAATACTAACGGCACCATCTCTTCATCTCAAAGGAAATACAATACAAAATATGCACAAACAAATGTATAGTACCTGGTACCCTTTATAGTACCTGGATTGTCAAACTCCTTAAATTCCGTCGGAATTTGGTACATGTTTCGTTGCTTCATTGTCGTCGATCCACCAATCAGTTGAGTGTGTACCAGCTTCATAAACTTTAGGATATATTGAAAACAAATTGGTTTCCACTGCATTGCTCAAAGCAATACACGTACTCTTTGTAGGTAGTTCGTTAGCGATACAGTTCTTGCAATCCCAAACTCAGTGTCTTTTTTTCTTGCAATAATTGAGGATATCCTCTTTCCTTTTTTCTGAAAAACTAGATCTAGGATAACTCTACTTTTTCCAATTTCCTGTTTGTGTCATTAGCGCTTCTTAAACAAGTTTCTTATCTGTAGTTTTCCTGAAATTCCTTTCTATCATACCGATTTACATTGTCAATTCGTGAAACGTTTTCTCTGAGTCCTTAGTTACACATCCAACTGGACCGAAACGTCTCGAATTCGTTTGGCAAAGTATGTAAAATCTGGTGAAATCTGTTAAGTTGTTCTCGTTTCTAGCTTTAAGTCCGTTTTTTAACTAATTCCATAAGTTCCTTTGCTTTATAACATCATCCCCTTGTGCCCAATTGAACTCCAAAATTTTTTTTTGATGTTTCAAAGCATTCCACGCGTCTTGAGTCGTTTCTTTATCCATGAGTTTCTGGTACACTATGTCTCTGATCGAATTTGAAATCATCGACTTGGGGAGCCTGTACGTTGCCAATTTTTATCGCGTTACAGGCACGCCTATACTTTTTAAATACATATAGTGTATATGTAGGTAAAACGAGGGAAGTAATCTAACAAATTTATTAAATTTTAATTAAAATAACCCGTGGGTCTGAAACATGCACGCATTTGAGTTAAATACACATACATCCCTATACAACAAATAGCAAAATCCATAAAAACGCTGACGCTTTGATATATTGCCCTTATGACGGACGTAACGCATTTATTTTACTTGACACTGGAGCGGCGTGTGGCGTTGTATATCTTGAAATGCCTCCTAGATTTATATCTATATATAAATATATATGTGTGTGTGTGAATATATGTATACCAGCTTTGGTTTATTTATGTAGCCACTTCCACCCTTGAAATGAGTGGGATAATGTATCTCGTTATTTTGCCTGTCCAGCCATTTTACCCACACATATATCCCAAACATCAGTGCCGTACATAGATCTACATTGATAATGTAGCCCTGTAAAAGTAAAAGGTCAAGATATAAACAATTCTAAACTTTTTATATGCTAAAATATATAAGTGAAGGAAGGTGAGATAAATAACTTATCAGAGTTGATGTGATACTGTTTCATTCATAGAATCTAGCAATATACACCGAGAGAAAAATTTATTTGATACAACATGAATATCTTTGAGTGAAGAATCATTTGGTTGGTTCAATATAAAACTCTCAGAGTAAGAATATGATTTTCTTGATGTTCCAAGTATTACGTCTTCTTGTTTTAAGTATGAAGGAACTGCTTGAAAGGAATTACGTCTGTTTTAAGCGATACGTGTACTTTTGGGTCAAGAAACTGTTTGTTCCTTGAAGCTTGTAATATTTTCTTCGTCAGAGCAAAATATACTCAACATACTAAACTTTTAAACCGGAAGAATAACTAGCCGTTGAAATAACACATATATTGACATTCTTATTACAATAAAATATTATTTGGATAGCAAAAATATCCACTTCATGCTACACTATATACGAAAGAACATCTTTTTCTTGATAACCAAGAATAGAGTTCTCAAAACTTGTTTTCGCACTTAAGCCCCCTTTCCGTAGACCAGGTCACATATATTTTTCGTCCAACAAAGTATTTTTTTTAAATATACTTAACATAAACATACTAAATTCTAAATTCTTAAATCGTAAAAATAACTAACCGTTGAAACAACTATATTGAACCAAGGTAATTTTGCTGACTCCGCAACTCCCTCAGTTCTGTACATGCGTCTTCTTAGGGATTCATGTGATTCAGATCAAACGCATACCAATTTATCCTCCAGTGACTTTACACATGTGTGGCGATTTACATATCAATGGGATGTAGGGTTTAGGCACAATAAGCATTTATAAAAGCAGTTTCACAGAATCCACAGTCTTCGTTGTTGTGTTGTAAACACAGCAAGATTTCGACAATCGTCAGTGGCACCAACATGACATGACATTAAATGTCAGTCTTCTGACAAATGGCATTATGTCATAGAATCTGATGTTAGGTATGGTCCACAGTGGCTCCGGCTTCACAAAATTTAATAATTGCAAATGTATTCAGGCACTTTATTGTGCCAACGATGTCGTCGGAAAGTTGGGTGATATTTTTTTATAACCAAAGGGAATATGTCATAAGAATGGATTTTTTTGGATATTTATGTCACTTTAGACTCTTTAGAGTAACTGTAATAGTTGTTTGCCTAGTTGTCTACAATACACTCAACAATGTCAATTCTTCAGAGACTGTTTAGAACAGTAATTCTATTTTCTAAATATTAGTAAGTTTGTTTTCTGAAATTATAAACTTTTTTATTGTAGGCTATATCAGACCTGCTGCTTGGAGTAGTCTGCATGCCCTTCACCCTAGTTGGACAAGTTTTGCGAAACTTCATATTTGGAGCCGTCATGTGTAAACTGATCCCATACTTGCAAGGTAAGATATGTTCATGTTACGTTTAGTAGGGTTAAGAGAAATGCGGACTCGTAAAAGGCTTGACAGGGAGCATGTACAAGCGGCCCAATGTCGATGTTACTACAGGAGACTCGGTAACTATCAGAAACGTCGAAAAATGAGTAAGATTGATGTGTCGTCTTTTTGTCTACATCACGTTAAGAATCACAACGCAGCAACACTTATTTTAACCAAAACTCATGCTAGGAAGGACAATAAAAATAGCCGAAACAGGCACACCTGGGCGCTCTGCCCAAACAACAATGATCGCTTAAATTTTGTTTTGTCGAGATGAAAGATATCGATGTTGCTAACATTCTGTTGTTAATAAATGAATATCTGTAAGAATTCGTCCGACATCGGGTAAAATAAGGGGTTGCACGGGCGCGGCGGGGCGGCACATTGAAGTTGACTGACTTGAAGAGATATGGACAATCGATATCACCCCCAATGAGCTTTCTCATAAATTCAAGATCTGCCAACTGTCTCCGAGTCTCCAACGACATGATGTTCTATTGCTTGCATAAGGCAGCATAGCTTAATGTCCTTAAGGGGCATTTCTTCAACGATTTCAACGATGATATTGGGAAGTACACATGGATATAATTCCCTTTATTATTAACGCTATAGTTTGTTGTGAAATTTATGAGTTATTTCGTACGTCGATACCTACCCTAAGAGTAATGAATATTATAAATTTCTGATTTGCCATGTATTTTCAAGCCGTGGGAAGCATCTGGCGCACGAGGCAAAACGGCGTTAATCTTAATTTATTGGCTAAAATATTTCAAATATAGCCATATTTCAAGAGTGAAACGTCGTGTTTGTCCGAGGAATTACACTGATGTATTTTCTCCTCACCAAAATGAAATAAAAGAGTACATATATCACAAAGTAGATTCAAATTAGGTCAATTTAATTAACTCATGTTTTTTATTTATATATAAATGTTATAAATTACATTATAACATTAAAAATCTAATCAATCATGTCGTATCGTACACGTATGGCAATTTGGTTACGTTGGGAAAGCTCTTAACTTACTCACTTAAACCCCGGTCTGTCTGCAATAGTCTGTAAAGTAATAAAGTTTTCAGACCGTATACTACGAACTAATTTATTTACTGACTGAGTTTAACGTTCCCTTTTCTCTTTCTGTTTTAGTGGTTTCGGTCTCTGTAGCAGTTTGGACCCTAGTAGCGATATCCTTAGAACGTTACTTTGCCATCTGTCGTCCACTCAAATCCCGAAGATGGCAGACGCAGTTTCACGCTTACAAAATGATCGTCATGGTTTGGGTTGGCAGCATTGTTTGGAGCTCACCCGTACTACTAGTTTCATCCCTTAAAGCTACAAAAGAGAGCAGTAAGTTTTTCAAAATGAATACATCATTGTAAATAGAATTGTTTTATTCTTGTTCGGCTACCTCTAGGTGTTGATTAATAAAATACAGAGTGGACACTCCAACGATAAGGCCCCGCGGCGATCCGGTCTTTTTGCTAACGCTGCCGTTAAAGATTCATCACACTTTAATCGCCTGCAGAATCTGACAGTAATAGATTTCGGACTTTTATTCTTGCTAAAGTGCGGGACCAGCCGTCTCCGGTTATCGCGGATATTTAAATTGCATTACAATCAGTAACGACCATGAATTTAATCCCGATAAGGTCAACGCGGAACTTTTTAAGTGTCTGTACCATTACGAGGGTCTAATGTTCAAAGAAGTGATAAGGTCAATGGTCACGGTATTATTGCATACTTTTATACAAATTATGTAAAATAATTTATTTTGATTGACTTATCCAGTAATCCTACGAAGAAAAAATATTTCCGTATAGTGATAAAAACAGAATTAGGGATGGACAAGTTTTACTGGCGTTGGATCGTAGTTTTTCGAGTCTATCAGGGCGTAGAAACCTTTGAAAATCGACTATCGTACGACAACCTGTATCCCCATTTTTGCAGCAACGCCGAGTTTGTCTAGCCATATAAAAGTTCCGATGTATCTATTGGTAAAACCAGGCGCTCCACCACCATAGGCTGCTGCTGTCTCACCTGTAAAAAATATTGTATTGCCATTGCCATTAATAAAGAAATAATTAAAATCAATACACATTTTAAAGCTCCAATCGATTGCAAACGTTCTAAGGTGGTCCTACTTATGTATTGGACTGTGCTGATTTCAAAAATGGTATTAGTTTTCTCATAGCGCGTATGGGTTGGCGAGAGAATGCAAAAAAGACGTTTGCGGCTGTTTTACTGTAAACAAACATCTCATTTGTTGGATTATTTTGTTTGGATCGGCTCGATATTAACGATGGGCAAGGCCTAAACTTAATCATTCCTGATTATCGCAATAACCCAGAGTAGTCCGTCACCGGTTTAAAAGTAACCTGAATAGTGATGTTTGCGTTTTTTATTTTTATTTAATATGTATGCGAATCTAGATCGTATGAAATATTTAAACTAACACATATTTTTAGAAACATTCTATAAGATTTTAAAATAATCTATTATTTATGAAGTGAAGTTAACAAAATTAACCAAAAAATAAGTGTACTCAGAGCTGTAACGTCATAATGTTCTGTGCAAAAATAAAGAACCATAGCTAGACAAAAGTAGACCAAAACTTACCTAACCAAATTGGTAACTGGGTATTTGCCTCACCGACGAAAGCTTGGATTAAGTCAATTTGGACAATCAACCAATTGAAAATATCCGGATTTACAAAATCTTCCACGGACGCGATCCGTCCGTTAAAATAATACCTGCGCGAAATTTAAACATAAAATCAGATTTAAAAAATACTAAATTGAGTCATACTGATGCCAAGTAATGGCGTCGACCGCTTTGCCACCGCCGTTTTTCAAGAATTTCCGCAGATATGCTCTCCTCATTCTCCGGCCGCGGCCGCGTTATGGAAGGCCCCACAATCAACGGCTTAACCGGAAATGTATATTGTTTTATTAGCGCCTTTAAAACTCGAAAATCTTTCGCTAACTGCCCAGCATCGGCAGAATTGTTAAACACATGCTTGAAAGAATTAGGTTCTACAAATATATTATTGGACATATTACAGTTTTAAATCGCGGAAAAAACGGTTCAAATATACCATTCCCAAGTTCCCAGTTGACGTCCATTTCCTTCTGTCTACTAAAGGCAATCATCTGTTCAGCATTTGTGTAATTCCAACTGCCATCTTTGTACCGAATTAAGGCATTTAAATCAAAGATAATCTTAAAACCGGTTTCGTCTGCCATTTCATACAAATTGCACCATTCACCTACTACAATGTCCTATTGTAAATATTATCAATACCGACTGGGTAGTCTAAAAGTTCTTAAGGTAGAAGTCTACCCCCTGATATAAGGCAGAAAATCATGACACTTTATTTAGTTCGGACTTTTTGCACGTCTATATTTTTGTCTGACATCTGGGTGAGAGGACACAATCGCGTGGTACTCAATAATTACGCGAAATAAATTCCATCGAAGAACAAAATCAAATTTAGTAATGTCACGTTTCGGGAAAAAATATCTAGAATAATTGAGCTACCATGCGCTGACATCTTGTGGTGGTTAACCCAATTGATAGGGTTTTATCCAGACCTGATTGCACCTGATTAAAGCCAAAGATAATTAACGTTAGATTTCATAAGAACGGACTAATTGCGTTCAATTTGTTTCTTGACCCAAGATTCATACTCTGAGAGATACATAGAAAGTTATGCAATTATTTTACAGATGGCGCTAACAGTTTCTCGCGTCTTTTGCCACGTATCACCGCTATATAAGTTCGATGATATTGAATGTTCGTATATTGTTTGTTTACATCTATGCATAAGTGTTTTATTTCATGAGTGACTTACAAGGATTATGAGGAAAACCAGGATTGTAGTGGAATAGCCTACACAGAGAGAACTGTATTCTTGGATATCAAGAAAAATTGTTCTTGCGTATATTCTTGCGTATATTACAATCCAAATAATAATTTATTGTAATAAGAATTTCAATAATGTAATTATTTCAACGGCTAGTTATTCTTCCGGTTTAAGAGTTTAGTATGTTTATGTTGAGTATATTTTGCTCTGATTTATTTTGTTTGTTGAAAATATACATACTTCAACGAACAAACCGTTTCTTGACCCAAAAGTATACGTACGTATCGCTTAAAACAGACGTATCGCAGAAAATCATATTTTTACTCTGAGAATTGGTGACGTTGTCTCCCTGATTAAGGTCCCTTTTTATTAAGTCCGAAACACAAGTCTACGGTTGCATTAAAGATGGCGGTTATGCAAAAAAAAATCCTTTCTACTGATTAGATTTTATGAACAAACATTTGTTTAAATTTAATGTTAAGCCTTCATCGCTCGGTAGTAGTGCTGGAAATATGAATATCGTCTAAATACTCAGAGCTTATACCACTGCACGGGACAAGTACTTTGTCCATTAATAGTTGAGAGAAGCTAGAAGCATTGGCTAAGCTAAATGGCAGTCGGTTGTAGTCATAATGACAATATTAATGGCCACTTAGTAGATTTACTAGTAAAGTAATTGTTGTTCCGCAATTTATCAATTTGATCGTCTATGCGCGATAACCGATAGTTAATAGTTGCGGAGTTGAGCTTTCGGATAGTCAATACCAAGTATTGCAATATTATCGCAATTTGTATTTACCAGTAAATATTGGCATACATTGAGTCTGCTTATTTGACAATACACTTTTTCAAAATAGTCTTATATTGAAGATTTGCCCTTTTGGGTTGGGTATAACCTTTACTTTCGTAACATTAAACAAACAAAATCAAAATTACAATTAACCTTACTGCTACCTACACCACATTTTTCTAATAGTTCTAGTATAATATCTCGTACTGTACCGTTGTCGTTTTCTTATTGTTAACAGAGGTAAAACACCCACGCAAATCGTTAATAACTTTTATCATGACAACCTTACGCGAAGCAAATGTACGTATAACAAGATTTAATACAGCCTTGGGTCTAGTAACAAATACCACCCCGCAGGTAAAATCTCACGGGAGCTCGCAACGGATGTACTTCTGAGACCATTAACCAACCTAAATATATAATTATCGCAGATTTTCAAATGGACTCGATTAGTATATATCTTTTTTGTGTGGGCAGCTGACATTTAGGCTAAGATGTAAGAGTACACGGACCATACAAAATTGCCTCAGCAGAATACGTATAATATGAGAATTTTGTAGTTCAGGTCTATCTTAAGATACAGCGCAGTTGCATAAATATCGATTTTTAATCTCATTTTTAGATAAAGTATTGTGCATTTCTTAGACTAAAGTGTATACATTCTCGCTACCTGGTTAAAGGTAAAAATGTTCTAACGGTGCGGCGCACTAACAAGACATTTTTATCATCCTTACGTAAACAGTCCTAAATATTTCCAAGATTTGAATACGATTTTATAAAACTCTTTTATACCTGGTTTTGTCACGAGTATTATCAACTACTTATAAAATTATGTATCTAGATATTTGATATTTGTTTAAAATCACTGTGTCAAATCAGGCAAGTCGAGAAGATTCACCATTTGAAGTTTCAGGAACACCTTAACTTATAAACCAGTGTGAACTGAATGATTTGATTAAAGACTTAGGTTTATCAAAAGAAAAAGCCGAGATATTGGATTCTAGGCTACAGGAATGGAATCTTTTCGCACGAGGTGTCTTCATTTACAAAGCGTAACGAGCCTTTTAAAGCATACTTTAAAATGGAAGGATCTTTACGTGTATGTCACGATGTTGAGGGTCTTATGAACGAATTTGATATTCCCCACGATCCTTCTGAATGCTGCCTTTTTATCGATTCATCAAAATACAGCTTGACAGCAGTACTTTGGCATATTCTTTGAATTTATATAATCTGTTAACTGATTTTGTAAATCTAGACCTGTTACAATAAACAAATATTTTTTGTTGTATCAGAAAGTTTGAAATTTGTTCCCTTGTGTAGTTATTGTACTAATAATTACTGCCTAAAAAATTTAAAAAAGCCAAAGTGGGTAGTACCAAAAAGAGTGCTTTAAAGAAAAAGGTCATTTCAATAACGTAATTAACTACCTGCGCTGTAAAATACGACATAAATACACGCGTGGTGTATTTTATACACCGTAGTTATTTAACATTTGCGCACAACAAATGCAAATTTGGTGTACTTTATATACCACCGCGTGTAGTTAAAGGTTAATTTATTTGGGTGACATTATCGTTAGCTCTGCAATAACTCTGGTGCGTTGTTACAAGTAAAAATTTTGCTAAAACATTTCCCATTATACATAAAACGATATTTTCGTTATTTTCATCAGAAAGTTCATTGTAAATCTTTGTATTCAATTTATGTATAATGCCTTTCAGACTGTCACGGTAATCAGCCAATCCTGAATTGTTTCGCTATGTATAAACGAATGATGAATTACTTTAATACACCTGTCCGGATAAGTCGATTTATTAACGCGAGTTCTGACCACTCATAAAAATCTCGTTCCGATCGCAGGTTGTTCCAACTTCGCACTTTAAACGGAACAATTTATCAAAGTTCTGCTCCTGCATGAGGACAGCGAGTATTGATCACTCGGTCGCGGCCAAAATTTCCCGTAAAAATACACTTTAAAACGAACACCTCACGTAACTGGTGTATTAAAAGTTTATGACGTACCGCTTTTTTTTGTGTTTGAAACTTTGGAATCATATTTTATTGATCCGAGCTTTTAGACTAAAATAACTGCATCTCAACTGCCACTTCTGGTCACCAAAAGTCGACATCAAGTTTCTTATTTTAATCAAAAAATAAACTTTATTTCAAACTTTTTTTTGTATAATTGTTGTGATTTCGGAGATAAAGTTTAAATTTGTGAATTATATTATATACTAAAGTGTATAAATTAGCGATATTTTGAACTCATTTATGAAAATGTTACAAAATTAATGAATGATACCGGGCATGGCAAAGATCGCACTATAATGGAACCAGCCCTTGTACCTTGTAGAACGATAACCCCGAACATTAATTTTATTTTCTCCATCATTAACGTTGTTATTCCTAATTGTCTTATTTTTCTTCCATGTCGCAGAAATTTATCTTTTATCGAATATAGCCGAACATCTGAAGTTTCTAAGCGATGTTTGAATGAATCCTTTAGGCAGTGTTACGTCTTATAAAGCAATATTTTTTCAAAAATGTATTTTGTCTATAACACTGTGAGGGGGACAGAACAAAAATACTGCAATGGTTATTTGCATTGTGCAATTTGCTGAATCTAATTTTATGAGGAAGCATAAAAAAACTTACTTCCACCCATTTACATGAAATGGTCCATTATCCATTTTATCGGTGCTATTAATCTGGGCCATATTACCATAATAAATTGAGGGTTGATGTTAGAAATTTGAAATGCGCTTTCCTTGGCGATAAGAAATTAATCTTGACGGTCGTTAAAGAAAATACGCTTACGTGAGATCGAATAGGTGAGTAAACCCGACGGACATATTAAGCATTTTGGCGGCGTTAACGTGTTTTGGTGACCGTAAATTGTCCGCAGGATCCCTTTACTAAGTGCCTTTTCGACTTTCCGACCAGCGCTAGCCAGTAATATAAAAAAGAAGTAGTGAAAACCTCAGCGATTACATTCCGGGGTAACCATCTTATTACTCTACAGTTAATTACCTTGCAATAATGCATCCGATATGTTATAAAAAGAGCAATTACACAGGGTAATAACAAAAAAAAAATCTGCGGCATCAGTTTGTGTAACCAATTTTGATAGACTATGATTATGTACTCCTTGTATAATTAGTTTGTTTGAATTGACTCCAGTTTTCGTGATAAACCATACAATCAAAAGTATAGTATAAGTTAAGTTATTTTAATTTAAACCTCAATAAAAAATATTGTTGTTCTTCGTGCAGCTAGCAAGTCTTTATTTATCAAAACCAATCTTTGAACTAACTTTTTTAAATATAACATGTTACTCTACAACTTGCTGCTACTGTTTTATCGGATCAGAAAAATGGATACACTAAAATATCCATGTTTTCTTTGTCTGTGGGACAATCGTGCAAAACATTGGGATCGGAAAAACTGGCCGTCGAATGATATGACCGTAGGAAAAGCTAACATCGCTCAGGAACCATTGATAAGTCGAGAACAAATAATTCTTCCACCATTATATATTAAATTTGGGCTTATTAAACAGTTTGTGAAAGCTTTATATAAGAATGGTGTTTGTTCCAAGTATATTTGTTAATCATATCCTGGCCACAATACAGGAAAATTAGAAGCCGGTATCTTTGATGGACCACCAATCACATGACTTAGGTTGAACTGGAAGTATGGATAAGCTTTGTATCAGGTATCAAAAAATTTTTGGGAAATCACCAAGCTGAACAATATTAACAATACAAATCGTTGACATAATGCTTCAAAATTTTGAAAAACTAATATGAGTACCAAGTTGTATTATTTTCATAGTCATTTAAATAAATTTCCTGATAATCTGAGTGATTACCAATGAAGAACAAGAACAACGGTTTCAGCAATACATCAAGGTAACGGAAGAAAAACCGATGGTATTGCAATAGAAAACCACACACAAAACTTTTTTCTTAATTTAAATTTGTGGTTTTTAATTGTTTTATTGTTATTTCGTTATTTTCATTTGAAAGCTTTGAATAAAAGCTTTTATAATATGAATATTTTGTTATTTTCATGTTTAGTAGACCAGAATTACCTAAGATTGACAAATAAATCTCCTGCTGCAAGATCAATGTTCCCCTGTATTATCATAGTCTGCACTTTGGCTCAGATTTTGAAATTAAATGCACTATGACAACAGATTTTATTCAATATTCCTGAGTGTAATATTAAGATATCTTTATCCAGTACTAGCATTATTGTGTTTCGAAACAGATAGTAGAGGGTCTGAAGTATACAAAAGTGTGTTTAGCAGATCTTTATATCTAATCCTTAGTGACTTTTTTGAAAAAAATTAAAGATTTTAATAAAAATATTGTTTCAGAATATAAATGCAGAGAAGAATGGCCCAGTGTTGGTAGTGAGAGAGCTTACAATCTATTCCTCGACTTTACCTTGCTGTTAGTCCCGCTAGTGATCATGAGCTTGGCCTATTTACTAATAATGACGAAGCTATGGAAGAGATTGAAACGAGAAATTCAGCACAATACAGATTGCCAGCAACAAAGTAAGTTCTCACACATATTTATGTACACTATATTTATGTTCACACATAATATTGATCAGATATCTTTGTACGTATCAAAAAATATCGATTTGCCTTTAGGGTAGCAATGGCGGGTTCGAGTGATATACGACAAAGCCATTTACAAGTTGATGAAACATTCTTGTTCGGCTTTCAGTGCCTTAGTCCCTCGGTTCTGTAACAAAAGCTGTTATTTCGAAGGTCTGACTGACCATCATAAGTTCCAGAAATTCCTTTAGGCCGTTGCGAGGAACTGGTAACCAAATTACACAATACATGCGAACTTTTCCTATTTTCAAATAATTTAACGCAACGTTTATTGTCGTTTGTTTAAGGCTAGCCGTCGCGTCGTTTAGATGGAGTTTTTGCGGATTTTTGCGGCATTTTTATTTTAAATTTGACAAAAGAGCGTTTTTTCGAACAATGTTATTTTCATTGCGGTATCTGTTAAGACAGTGGCGTAATTGGTTTTCTACAATACACGTAAATTCCCGTGAGAGGGGACTGGAACTCCAAATGAAGTGCTCGCGGACACGGCGGCGTTCGCTCACCTGTACTACCTCAAACCTTCAGATTTGTGATTGGAAATTTTCCGTATTTCCGTAGGGGACGGAATGGAGAATCGAATGGTGTTGGTTTCGTTAAAATTAAACAATGGGTGAACAAGATACAGTCTCTCAAAGATTTGACCAGGGAACGTTATTTCTTACATTGTTACTTTCTTTGAATTTGGGTTCTCATTTATTAATTTATAAAAAAAGATTTCATTTCAACCAAAGCACTTTATAATAATAACTTCTTGCAAAAAAAAGATGTATTTAAAGCCATGTTACACGACTCATGTTTATAGCAAAACTATGGCAAGAATAAATATCTGGGGTGGCCCTTACCCAACTTTCCGACTACATCGTTTGCACAATGACGTGTCTAAAGACTTTTGCAATTATTCAATTTTGTGAAGCCGTAGCCACACTGAGCCTTACTTAACGTCAGTTTCTATGACATAATAACATTTCATGTCATGGTCCAATCATGTCATGTCAGTGGCACTGACTTTTGTCAAAATCTGACTGTTTGCAACACAGCGAGGAAGGCTGTGGATTCTGTCAACCCACTAAAGGATGAGTTGGTATGAATTTGATTGCAATCTGATGAATCCCTCAGAAGACGTATGTAATATTTCCCACTTCCGGTTGTCAGATTGTCACCAAAAACAATCCAGTTCGTCCCCTGGTAATTCTAAATATGTATGCAAAATTTCAGCCCGATCCGTTGTACCGTTTGGACGCTATCGTGTTCACAGATATGCACACATACACACACACTTATATTTTCCAGAGATCATTGCTATCGATTCAGGGGGCCCCAAAACGCATATTTCCACTGAAATCTTTAAAGAAAATCGTCGATAATAATACTTTCCTTCTGGGGTACTAGTCGGAAAGTAATAAACAATGTTTTATATAAACAATGTTTTATATAAACAATGTTTGCCATTATTCCCGGTCATGTAAAATTATCGTGCGCAATTGTTTTCATATAACAATAATAGCTTTTATCAGTGCGTTTATTCCTTTCAAAGCCATGTCATCGTATAGTTTTCATTATTGTTGGCCATTGTAATGGACAATGGTTGTCCATTGTAATTTTTTAGATTTTATACTATACCATTTGTTTAAATTAATGTGTCGGTTTAACAGGCAATATCGCAACCAGATTTTAATGCTCTGGCAATTCATGTAGTTACTCGGACCAGCAAACGATAAAAGATGTTCAAATTCACATTACATAAACCAGCTGAATGAACGCAATATATCTAATCGATATTTGCCAAATCCAATAGGAATGTTGGCTGATATCTGTTCTCTTCTGGAACATTTAACATGATATCATTGTGTTAGTTTATTGAGATTACGAATGTTAATTAAAGGGACGTTAACAACAAATACATACATAATGTTGTCGAACCTGAATCTCCACGTTTCCATTATGTTGCCCACACACAAAAAGAAATATCTTAATAAATTATTTTTTTGCTATAGCCGAAACTAAATATTTACTCAGGATGAGAATAAACCGATATTCTAGAAGTGAAAATATAATATGCTTCAAGATCTTTTTCAAGCATTTCATTACTGAGAAATGAAAATGTTGAAACCCGACATCAATTCTAATTTTTCTGCGTTCGATTCTAATTTATATCGGCTATCAAACAAACACTTTCTTCTACATATCCTCATGATTTGTCCAATATAATCAATACTGAGTTCAAGGATCTCAGTGAAATTTATAAGGCGATCTGGGAGAATCGGATGTTCGAATAACAGAATATATCTCATTGTCACTTCCCAAGGGTGCCTTTTTTCACAGCTTGGATTGGGGTTATGTAATAAAATGCCACAGGGTTCGTTTTCCAAGCTTTTTGCGGTTTTGCGCTATAGGATGTCTTGTTTACCAAAAAAGTTAATATCAATATAAAATTATACCATACTGTACGCTGCGATAATTAATTTATTGTTTTATTATAAACCAGAAAAAAACTCTTCACTTTTCAATTTTCTTCATTTAACTCAGTGGCGACTGGTTTCGTTCTTTCAAACATTATACACGGCAACAACAAAAATTTTCTGCGGCATCAGTTTGTATAATCAATTTTTTTAGACTATAATTATGAATAACTCGTTGTATAATTAGTTTGTTTGAATTGACTCCAGTTCTCGTGATAAACGATGCAATCAAAAGTATAGTATAAGTTAAATTATTTTAATTTAAACCTAAATAAAAAAATATTTTTGCTTTTCGTGCGGCTAGCAAGTCTTTATTTATCAAAACCAATCTTTGAACTATTTTTTTGAAATATAACATGTTTCTCTACAACTTGCTGCTGCTGTTTTATTGGGTGGGCAAAATGGATAAACTAAATGTCCTTGTTTTCTTTGTTTGTGGGACAGTCGTGCAAAAAATGAACATTGGAATAGGAAAAACTGGCCGTCGAGAATAATATGACCGTAGGAAAAGCTAACATCGTTCATGAACCATTGATAAGTCGAGAATAAATAATTCTTCCACCACTTCATATTAAATTTGGGCTTAAGTTTGTGAAAGCTTTATATAAGAATGATGTTTGTTCCAAATATATTTGTTGATCATATCCTGGCCTCCGTACAGGAAAATTAGAAGCCGGTATCTTTGATGGACCACAAATCACATGACTTAGATTGAAGTGGGAGCATGGACAAGCATTGTATCAGTTATCGAAAAACACTTGGGATATCAACAAGCTGAACAATATTAACAATACAAGTCGTTGACAAAGTTACATTACCAAGTACCAAGTTACATTATTTTCATAGTCATTTAGATACATTTTCTTACAATCTGAGCGATTACAATGAAGAATAAGAGGAACGGTTTCAGCAGTATATCAAGATAACTGCGGAAAGATATGAAGGCCGA
Organism: Aphodius granarius; assembly: GCA_963971325.1. NCBI lineage: Eukaryota > Metazoa > Arthropoda > Insecta > Coleoptera > Scarabaeidae > Aphodius > Aphodius granarius. The sequence continues at coordinate 20,727,103 of OZ020226.1, forward strand.
TGGTATTGCCATATAATGGCAGACTACTGCTGGACCTTAGAAAGGGACTCTCCTGAACAAAAATACAATAGAAACCCACACACAAAACGTTTTCTTAATTTAAATTTGTGGTTTTTTAATTCTTTTGTTGTTAATTTCATAATTGTGTAATACGCCTCATGCTTTCGAATGGTAAAAAAAATGAAATTACGTTGAATATGGACTTAGCAGGTTAACATTCACTTATAAACATTATTTGCAGTCAATTTCTTAGCCAAACCTCATGTAGGTAGTCAAAAAGCATGAGAATACTTATTCTTACGTTCTTACAATCTCCCTAACCTAAAAAAATCATGTGTCTGTTGTATAATTTGGTTGGTTTAGTGGTTGTAAACTAATATTACCTTCACAAAATGTTAACGCAATACAAAAAGGCTTTTGGTTAAAATTAGCGGTAGTAGAAAATAGTTGTACAAAACTGGAAGGAAATCGCTATAAAAATAACAATTTCCAGAGCATTTTACCATATGGCACTATTTTTCACAGCTTTGGAGCGGTCATCCAGCTCCCTGAACATGAGCAGTATGCTAGTCAGAAACAACAATGCGTCCACAACCACCATGAATAGCCTGGCCTCATTGAGGCAGCATAGACTTGGACCGACGACATCTTCCAAGTGCGGTAGTATTTCGCCTTCTAGGGATACTGCCACAGCCGCCAGTAGCAGTATGAATGCTGTCCCAAAAGGAAAAACACGACAAGCGCGACAAGCTGTCAAATTGTGGCTGTTGAAAGGGATCGTGCAGGTTTGTGGTACATTATACTATACTAAATTTCCAAAGGAAGATAACTTGTTAAACTTAGAAGGAGATTTCCGTTTACAACTTGGTAATCAACGCATGGTAATTGGTAATCATAAATCTACACTGCATACCATCGAGTCTGTGGCAGGGAATCCATACCGGTGAGCAATAGTTTAAGACTGAAGCTACAACTGCTTTTTCCCTTTTTTCTGGACCAAGGCTTGGTGTGGTGTTTTATCGGGTTTGTTGTCTAAAACGTTACGATGCTGTTTCATTCTCGGACTCTGCTTTCTAAAAACCTTTTCATGTTTGTCGCCTGCATCATTTTCTCTACTTGTTGTTGATGGTCTCACATTTGTAGAATTTCTTAAGCTATGCGACTCTTCCAATGGTTTTTCTGCTTGGCGGTTGGCGTCCACTACGTTCTTCTATACCTTCGATGTTATCGGATTATTGTAAGGCCATGTTCATTGTTCGCTGTTCTGTACACGTGCTTATTAGTTTAATCATTTGGTAGTTTTTGTTGGAAAGTTTCCCGGGAGTTTTGCTGATTTTATAGATTTTGGTGTGCTCTTTCCGAATTTATACTGGATATTGAAAAAAATGGTGCCTAAAAACTGTTTTTTGACAAATCGAAATTCGGAAAGAGCACATCAAAATCTGTAAAATCACCAATTTTCAAAACTCCCGAAAAATTTCCCAGGTAACGTCTTTCTTGAGCACCAAATGACTGCACTATTTGATGTGCTTACTAAATGATCTTTTCTGATTACTACATTTCGGAGAATAATTCTCGTACCAATTTCTTTATCATTGTTTAGTCTTTATCGATGCTTACTTTACTTATTCGAGGCACTCGTGGTTTAATCCCATGGATATACTGGGTGTAACAGGTTTGAGTGCTCAAACATTGAGTTCTTATAAAAAAATATTCAATTCTTTATAATAACTGATATATCAAAGGACAAAGGTACGGACTACAATGGTCAATTTCGTGTCATATAAATGAACTGAAGTTTCTTTAAACTTTACCTAGCAAGATAATACAAAAACAAAGTAGTAAATAATATATAAAATGTATTTCATAAAGATTTTACAACTTTTTTTTTTGTCAACATGGTTTGCCCCTTATGGAATACAAGCGGTGTTTTCTTCCTACTGCTGACTGTGGGATTGGTTCAGAGGTATGCAGGTTATCATAACTGTTCCAAAATCATTTAAAATCCATTTTAATCGGTATATCCATTAAGCACATGCGACACTCGAACAATATTGTCCTTAACTTTAAACTACGATATTTCAATTATTAAGAAGAATAATAAAAATTGATATAGGCACTTTGTTATCAGCTAGCCAGAAGCTATCATCTCTCAAAATTTGTCCACTCAAACCTGATACACACTCAAACCTGATATAAACACACCATTCTACCGAAACATCAAACTGCACGTCTTCAGAGCTGCATTACTGGCACTAGCACACACATTTGAACACCTGTGAGTGTGTATATTACAAAAAGATTCTACGACACCGAATACGAATATAGTTTTAGAAGTTGAATAGCTAAGCAGGTTTATTAAGTCTAGAAAGCAGCCTAACCCCAGGATAAGGCGGAAAGTTTACTCATCTATAACTACATATTATTATACATATTGGAATTATTATTATTGGAATTCGGTACTTATTCCAATTAATATTTATAACTGAGTTAATTGTGCAAGAAATGTCAACCATATTTACTTGGTTCTGCTATTTGTGGCTAATAGTTAATTTAAAAAAAAATGTCTTCTCTTTATTTAGGTCAGTCTCCCTGGATCAGGAAGCGGAGGTTACTGTAACTACAGCAAGACGAAAACAACAGTTGTTCCACGATACGAGCTTACAACTGCTAGTCCACCGGCAGACGGTAATTCTGCTTGTAATGAGGAATGCAATGTAGACGAAACTACATATACATTCGCTAGACATCCAATTAGATCTAATTACATGGATAAAAGCATAGAAGCCAAGAAGAAGGTACGTATAGATGTCTCAACCTAAGAATTTATAAACCATACACTGGGTCTAATTGGTTGCATATGTCACGGTGCTCTTCTTAGATCAAAAACTATTCTACGTTAACCATTAACTAACTCCTTTCTCAGGTAATTCGAATGCTATTTGTAATAGTGGCGGAGTTCTTTATCTGCTGGGCTCCTTTGCATATTATGAATACCTGGTACCTTTTCGATCCTGCTGCACTGTACAAGTACGTTGGATCAACGGGAATATCGCTAGTTCAACTGCTGGCTTACATAAGCTCGTGCTGCAATCCGATCACGTACTGCTTCATGAACAAAAAGTTTCGGCAAGCCTTTCTAGGCGTGTTCCACTGCTGCCGGTAAGAATTTATATTTCCAAATCATAAATTTCTCTGAAATTAAATACCTTAACCGAAAACCTGTCCACAGGACGAAAAACTTAGGTTATGCCAATAATCTGAATCATCTTTACAGGGTGTGCTGCTGCTGCTGCGCCGATCCCAGTGACTCGGGGATCCCAGGAAGCAACGCCCATGGGAATGAAAATAGCAAAATAGTCGCGAATAATTCAGACATCTCCGGCAACGATTCGACTGTTTACATGGGTCGAGCCAGTACCATTGGTAGATCCGGTAAGTTCTTTTATGCCCTGATCACACTAAGCTGTTTTGTGTTGCTAGCAGCACCAGCAACTAGCGGCTAATAAAACAGCCTAGTGTGACAGTGGCATTATGCCCACTCCAAATCTTTTCCTTCACTTTGCAGAGGTCCTAGTACTAGAAGCGGAGGATCGTGTTTAGCAGCGGTTCGGATGCCTGCGCTGGTATCTCTGCGTCGACAAGTGCCTCCCGACTGGTGCATGTCGTAGCGGCAGCACCGGATGACGACTCGTTCCGATTCAGAATCACGTGGCCGAAGATACCGCAGTCTACATCACAAGAACGCATCCGACAGACCCCGGAACTCATGTACTCGTAAAAGAGAATTTTATGCGGGCCAATTGCCAATTGTGAACATTAGATTAAATGTAAAGTTTTTATTGTCCAAAATGAATAAATTTGACCATAAATATATATACATATTGTTACGGAGTTGGTTAATTGATTTGGCATCCACTTGAGAAAGTGTGCTAAAGCTTTTACGCTTTTACTTACTAAAGATTGATTTTCGATGAAGTGTGCCATTATCGAAAAAGGGTAGACAATATACACTATACAAGAAGTCATTACGTTCAAATTATTCTAATGTATCTACATTCTTATTATCATACTTACCAGCTTGTATCAAAAATCTAATCAATGTGAAAAGTAAAATGAAGGTGAACGATGGTGACGGCAATAACATATTCTTTGTCTTTACGACAGTTTTGGCGATAGCTCCGTTAAAATCGAACGAGAGGTTTAACATCTGGTATAAAATCTATAGCGTGCTTGTCGTGGCTGGTCTCTTGTGCGGGTTTTACTTTATGATGTTGGAAAAAGTCGCAAACGTTTTGAAGCAATCGTCGAACGTCTCTATCACCGTTCAATTGATTTGTTACAGCAGTTTACTAATGTGCAACGTACTAATAACACTGAAAGTTAACTTCTTGCAGAACCAAAATTACAACAAATTACTCGAAGAGATCAAGTCCGTAAGAAAAAAGCTCAAAATGCACAATTTCAATACGGTAGCAAAATCTGCGATATTAGCCCACGTAATTACAGGTTTCATAGCTGCATTAGACATATATTACACGGCAATGAACGGAAGCATCACGTATTGTCTGATATTCGATATTTTTCAAAAGTATCGCATCGCCATCTTACATGTTTTGATATCGTACCACATAAAAGATATAGAACTTGGATTCAGGTGTTTGAATGACCGCCTCGAGGAGATGATTGGCAATCAATCCAAAAATTACCCTGATGACGCGTTCATTTTTCTAATGAGGAAAGAATTTCCGAAACTTAACAAGGCAAAAGACCTAAATCGCACCGTGAACTGCGTCTCGATAACATACACAAGATTGTGCGATGTGGTCAATATGCTAAATGCCTGTTTCGGATGGAATATGCTCTTGCTTATCTTGTATTTCGTCGCTTACTTTTTGATGTCGTTCCACAACAGCGTTACGACATCGAAGGATGATAACTTATCTGCGGAATTTATTTGCTGGTGCGTCGCCTCATTTACGTTTACCGTGGTATGTACAGAGAGTAAATTCGAATGAAACGAATCTGTATCAAGTCAAATAAAGATTGATGTTAAATATACAGAGGGAAAATTTATTCGATACAACACGAATATCTTTGAGTGAAGAATATCACTTGCTTCTATATCCGCAAAAAGATCATTTGGTTGGTTCAAGTAAAATACAAAATTCTCAGAGTAAAAATATGATTTTCTTGATGTTCCAAGTATTACGTTTTCTTGTTTTAAGTATGAAGGAACTGCTTGAAAGGAATTACGTTTGTTTTAAGCGATACGTACGTATACTTTTGGGTCAAGAAACTGTTTGGTCGTTGAAGAATGTATATTTTTCACCCAACAAAATGTTGTTGTTGTAAAACGAACGTCTTACCCTTTTTATATGTAGAAGAAGAACATTTTCTTCGACAGAGCAAAATATACTCAACATAAACATACTAAACTCTTAAACCGGAAGAATAACTAGCCCTTGAAATAACTATAACCTATACTGAAATTCATATTACAATAAAATATTATTTGGATAGTAAAAAAATCCTCTTCGTACTACACTATATACGCAAGAACATTTTTTTTCTTGATATCCAAGAATAGAGTTATCTCTGTGTAGGCTAATCCACTACAATCCTGGTTGTCCTCGTAATCATTCTAAGTCACCCATGAAAAAAAATACTTACGCATAGATGTAAACAAACAATATATGAACACTCAATATCGTCAAACTTATATAGTGGAAATATGTGGCAAAAGACGCGGGAATATGTTACCGCCATCTGTAAAGTAATTGCACAACTTTCTATGTATCTCTCAGAGTAGAATCTTGGGTCAAGAAACTGTTTTTTCGTTGAAGTATATATTATATTTTTGTCCAACAAAATATTTTTGTTGTTGTAAGACGAACGTCTACTTTTTTATAGAAGAATAACTTTTTCTTTGTCAGAGAAAAATATACTTAACATAAACATACAAAATTCTTAAATCGTAAGAAAATAGTAAATTTGTATAGAAAAAAAAACCTCTTCGTGCTACACTATATACGCAAGAATAATTTTTGTTGATATCCAAGAATAGAGTTTTCTCTGTGCAGCTTTGCTTATATTTAATTCTATATCTATTTAACATCGATCTTTATTCGACTTGAAGTGAAATCTTTAACGAATGAATTTTTAGTGGGGATTAGCCGGCCTTGCAACATCATCTAACCGTGCAGTGAAAGAATCAACGTTGACGTCAACACTGGCGTATACTCTTCTCCAAAAGATTGACATCAACGATGGGGACTCTATGGAAAATGAGTTACGGGAAAACTTAAGCCTACTTACGCGACAAGCGAGCTCAAGAAGTCCAGCATTTTCCGCAGCTGGCTTCTTCAACGTAAATTACGCCATGCTATACATTCTGCTGCAACTGATTGTCTCCTATATAGTGGTTTTAATTCAGTTTGCAAAATTCTAGATTCAATTATGTAATCCGAGATTTGGCGGACACAATTGATAATTTCAGTAACAGAAATTATTGCATGATAAGGCACATAAAGGTTATAAAAAGTTCATAAAAGTTTCCGCGAATGATAACTATGATATCTATGATGATTGCTGTAAAGTATATTGCTGATATTATTATCATTCACAGTAGCTATGTAATACATTTGATAAGGTTTTGTTTTAAACTAAATGAACTAAATGCCTCGCCTGTCAGTAGAAGCTGATTTCATTCAACCACCATGAAATTAACACAGCGATGACAGTGATGTTTTGAGGACGTTGCGGATTCATAACCTCCATAATACTGACAAATAAATTATAAACTATCGAAATTCTTTAATTTGGAATGTCACTGAGTGTGTTGCCGGCAGGGCTGCGAAATATACTTTCATTGGTGGGCAGATGGCCGACTAGAAAGCTTTGCAATGATTTAATTGCATGTGTACTGTGTCCTGTCCCTCTGAAAGCTATCGTGGCATCTCTTCCTGCATACTCCAGAAGGACTTCGCAGCCTCCCGGATGCTGCAACAAACATACTGCATGAGTCTAGGTTATTGTGTCTAGAATCGTGTATGAGATACTGTGCTTCTAAGAGTTAGCGTTCTTCTAAGAATTAGCGTGCTTCTAAGAATTAAATTAGACTTCTGTACACAAACATATTAGTGTAAAGGTACCGCGTGATGAGTGGACATATGTATACACTAATTACTGTCAAACATTTCTTACGAACTCGTCTTATTCTAAGTAATATTTATCAGAATTATGTAAATAAATAGTAAACGAAGAATTCAGAATAAACTTATCAACGATTTGTTTTGATTTTATTAGTAAGTCGCAGCTGTAAATCAAGATAAATTTTGGTATTTTTTATAAAAACAATTTCATGCTTTGTTATATCGTCTATGATGCAAAAAAATATAAAATAAATTAAAACTATATGGTTCTTGTGTACCAGTGAAAAAAATAAATCTGTTATCGTGTTTAGAATTATAAAAATATCTAAATCTAAATTTTAAAGATAGTTAAGACAAATACAAATAAAACATTCAAAAACAAATATTTTTAATCCTCATCATCGGATGATAAATCTTCGTCACTAAGTAAATCGAATTGATCTGGTAAAGTAAAAGAAATATCGCTTTCCAAAATATCTGGCTTTCTACATACCACAATATGTGGAACATATCATTGTCCATATCTGTTACATGAGAAGTAGTTTTCCTAAGACTAGATATGTATGGATCTTACCGTAGTAATAATATTTTAATTAGATCCCTATTACAATGTTTTCTTGGTGTCTTTCTTGTATGACTATACGATGCGTTCGAATTTCTTTGTGGGCAGTTTCTAAAACCTCTGCAAATAAAATTCCTATAGGTAACTCAAAAGAAGAAAGCCCAAGTATCGAATAAATCACCATGAGTGATTTGAACACATCGCTCTAAAAATATAAATTTTTACTGCTATCTGCAAGTTTCTGCAAAAATTATTTATGTGCACAAGTAGTAAAATAATAGAGCTACAATAATATGGCGTAATCATATATTCTGGCGTATCATATATAAATTATATTTACCTCATTTAGAAATTCGGTAACATTGTAGACCCTGTCGTAAATAATGATCCAACAATCATCGAAAGAATCATGATGAGAGACTTCCTGTAGGGGCACTTCTCGCACCTCAGACCGATTATTCGATTTGGTATCATTGGAATAGGCTGTGGCCACTAAAAGATTGGACAGAGTGGTCAAATTGGACATTGCTAAAAAATGTGCTGTGCTGCTACTGCACTAATGAAGACTGAGAGCATTCCGCCGTGTAATATAAGTCTCGTGTTGCATTGCCGGTAACATGAGACTTATCTCGTTATAGGAGACCAATGACATTTGCGGTTTAACATATCCATATCTTTATCTCTCAAATTCTGCCACTTTATTTGTAAACTTTTTTTATCCATATTTTTGATTGTGCAAGTCCTTACACAATATTATCTGCGTCTTATATAGGAATTATACAATCAGTGTTTTGTAACGTGTTGACCGTTACCTATTTTGAAAGTTCAAAGTGCTCATCATCGTCATACATACATACTAATTTAGACAATCATGGTGTTTGTTTTAAATTGAAACCTTTGAAGCGGTCTCTCATTGGGGTCTCCTGAAGCGATTGCAATGATTTCTGGCAAATGTATGTGTGTGTATATGTGTTTGTGTGTGTGTGTCTGTGAACATGATAGCGTCCAAATGGTACTACATACTTATTTTGAATTGCCAGGGGACGAACTGGATTGTTTTTGGGCAATTGTTACATACATTCTCAGATTTATCCGATTTTGACAAAACTGATACCAGCTCATCCTCCAGTGACTTTAAATATGTATACAAATTTGCAGATCAGTGGGATAAACAGTTTAGGTGGTATAAGACTTTATAGAAACAGTTTGACAATATCCACAGCTTACATGATATTAAATGTCAGTATGACAAATGTCATAGAAACTGACATTAGGTAGCGTCCTGAGTGGTTATAGCTTCAAAAAATGGAATAATTGCAAACATGTTTAGAATCTTAAGCTTTAATATTATGAAAACAAAAGGTTTAGATTGTTGTCAAACTTAGGACCTTCAAAACATCACGTCGGTTACGCAGATAGCTGCAGAAATAATTATTTTAGAAACCAATGGCACGTTAAATAGCAGTAGCAATAGTGGTAGAAACAAACTATATACCTACTCACCATTTGTAACTAACGTATAAGTAATTAATAACATTAAATTTGTAATCGACACTGTCTAAGTTACTGAACGAATTTCTGTCTTCCAATAACGTGCAACAAATTTCATACGCGATAAGTGCTAGTTACAAAACTGCATCCTGAATCTATGGCTAGAGGTCACTTGCCACACGCACATAGATTTATCTTAGTCGATGCATAATATAAGCATCCTCACATTCTTTTTTGAACAAAAAAAATTGTTAGCGGCAATGATAACTGCTCAAGTTCAAGTTCAATAATCCATCCAATAATCCAACGCAAGCGATATAAACAATTGTGTGAAAAAAATGTATTTGAAATCCTAAGGATGTACGATTAGATAGGACGAAGTTCACATCAAAAAAAAACTCAAATAAATCAGTCCAGAAAATCGTATGCGTGTATTGAATTTACATTTACACGAGGATGAAAATGAGGCCGACATCCATTTCAGAGATCATCCATACCGTCCATGGCGATCGAGTTCAGAGTGTTCGGCTGAAAGTTCGGCCTCCGTTTGGTGTCGCCGCGTGCTTGCACGGTGCGATTCGTCAGATATTCTCGCTCCATGTCGACCAGCCTGGACTTATTGGCTGGCAGATCGTCCTCGTCGTCCTGGAAGAGCGATCTAATCCCCCTCATTATCTCGTAAACGAGTCGATCCATTTTTGCTGCCCGCGCAAACTGTTGTATACAACCACTAAAGATTTTGTTAAACTGACACTGCTACTATGGCACCATGAGTATGACATTTTTCAATGTGTCAAATTAGGCACAGCATACGCTGCTGCAACAATGTGACAAATAATCTCTCCTACGCTACAATACACAAAGAGTAGAAAGTAAAATGCCAACTAATACATTTAAAACGTTCTCCTGAAGAAAGTATGAATGATAAAGATGAGCTGCAATTTTCAGGTATTATAATCCAATCTATCTGCAATCCAGTCCTAGACAAATAAAAAATACAAACAAATTTGGCGGGGGTAGTTGACCGGGGGCCGCAAAACGCACAACTCAAAGTATTTTTCCAAAATCTAGAATATAAACTAATAAAAATCAGGAGCAATCAATCAATAAAAGATATGCGCGGATCCGTTGTCTATAATAGGCATTTAGAAAAACCGTTCGTTCTATTGGCTGTCGACGCTGTCGTTGCTTGCGTTCACATTATGTAAGCAATTCGCAATACGTGATTGGCTGAAGCATTTAGAATAGTGTCATTTTATTATTTATATATGAATATGTATATGCTATAGTTAACGTGCAATTATTTCTAAAATAGTAGATATCATTTTGAATTCACGCCTAAATTACAGATAGATTGGGTTAGAAGACCTGAAAATTAGAGCTCTCTACCTTTTATACTTTCTTCAGGAGATCGTTTTAAATACAGACTTTATATTGCATACATATAGTAAAATGACATCATTTTGTTTCACATGTGATAATTCGCAAAATAGCAAAGAAATATTTTTTATTTGTCCACGACTGGATTACAGATAGCTTGTATTATAATACCTGAAAATTGTACCTCTCTATCGTTGGTACTTTCTTCAAGAGAACGTTTTAAATGTATAAAAATTTAGTTGGTTATAGAGTAGTTTTAAACTAAGTAGAGCACAGTGAGATATGCAACCAATTATACCCATTTTATGATTTATAATTGATCCGCGTATATTTGGTTGCATACACAACTGTGCTCTCCTTAGTTTGAAACATCTATAATTGGCGTTTGGGATCAGAACGGAGAAGAGAGCCCTCTATTGACTGTCGTTAACTCTCTGAATGATTTTTTTAGTGCTACATACCACCTGGCATTTTCTATTAAATCAAAACTTCACAAAATTCTCCTTACTAAACCACAATAACTAGAACACTGTACATTTCAGGTTTTGCAGGCAGTAAACTAATGTAAAGAATTCAATAAAACCATTCAACTTTAATGAAAATCGTTTATTATTATCATACTAAATCCATAGCATTAATCAAAACCATAAAAACAAAATCATCATTCTTGACAATCAGCATGTAACTGTGTTGCTCCTAACCGTGACGGATCCTGACTTGGATAGTGCACCTGCTTCGTAACACCACCACCTCCCGTTGAATCAGTACCACTCCCTGAAGTAGCAGTCGCCGCAGCGGCACTTCTACCCGTCAAATCGGACGCAGCAAAATTCGGCAACTGCGGAGGGTTAAAGAAGAACGACGGCATCGGCGGTGGAGGGAACATCGGGGGCACCAACAGCGAGGATGGGGGAGGCATATTTGGCAAGGGAATATGCCCAGGCTCCAAATTAAAGAAGTTATTACTCAACTCCGGCAAAGCACCCGGTAACCCCGGAACAGGCTCATAAGTCTCCACATTTGCATTTACAATGTTGGTACCAACCCTTCCTTGAGAACGCCCCCATTTTATAGTCAACCTCCGCCCACCCAAGATTAGTTTATTAAAGGTCTTTTCGGCGGCTATTTCCGCGGCCCCTCGTGTTGTATATTGAACAAAAGCGCATTGTTGTTTAGGTACTAAACTTAAAGACCGTATTTCCCCGTATTGGTAGAAATGATCGCGTAAATCTTGTTCGGTTAACGTACCAATGTTTCCTATGTATAAGGTGGTAATGGTTCGATCATCTGGTGGTGGTAAAGCAGGCATAGCTGCTGCCCTCTTTAATAGTTTATCAGCAACTGGGTCGTTGATACCATAATAACGATCTTTGATATTTTGATCAGCAAGAGGGTCGTCGGGGTCCGTAGGTTTTTCATGTCGATAAGGGCATTCTTCACCTCTTCTACACTCACCTTTGACCCAGAAAGAACACACGTGAGGGCGATTTCTCTTGTAATATGGAGCGGTACGTGCTAAACGCATTAATAACTCATTTGGTTCGTTAACTTTACTCCCAATGAGTGCACCGGCGTCGGATTTTGTAAGTTCATTCTCCATGTTTTGGATATAATACTCCTTGTTAACGTCACTCTTTGGTAACTCATCTTTTAGCTTTAAGGCAGCGTCACGAACTTGAATTGGTAGACCATACTCTAAATCTAAGAGGCAAGTCTGGCATGCGTTCTTAAGCTTGCTGCATGTCTGGCAGACTTCGGTTTTCTTGAAGCGCATCCTCGCCCCCGGACACCAACGGAAAACGGTGAACGGACGAGCGCAGATTTTGCATTCTTTTCCATATTTCTCTTTCGTCTGAAAATAAATATGTTAAAAATTAAACTATGAGTGGGCTAAACTAAATCTTACCATTCGAATATACGGATTGTCTCCCAAACAAGTTTGACACAACACTGGGAAATCCTAGAATTTAGGCATATTTTAGTTTCGAAGCATTTAGAGAGCTAGTAATACTTACGGCATCTTCCCAATTTTGTCGATTGTACGTATTTGTAGTCTTCGATGTGGCCATTATTCGTGTATTTAAACAAAATGTATTTTATTTACACGATGCTAACCTTTCTTTTAACCAAACTGACGGACGCAAGTGACAACTAACTGACAAACAGGGTGCGCAACCGCGAAAAAAAAAAATAATGCCGATGATAAGCAGGCAACCAAACAATCGCCGCTGTACGAATCGTCACCTACATAATAAAATTATTATTGTTTATATTATATTATTTATTGTAATATTTTATTATTGCGATGACTAACCATGTAGTATTATTAACCAAGATAAAAATAAGCGATAACGATAACAACAACACAATTAGATAGAAATAACGCGCACAAAGTTTGTTGATAAACTTCCACCGGTGTAGTATTATTATTATTATGAAAATATTGGGCGTCGGAATATAACATAATACCTAATTGGAACTCTTCGTAGATTCTGTATATATATATACAACAGAAAAATGACGAAAATCGTAAGTAGACAACAATACAAATTTGAGGTTATGTCAAAAACAAAATTCCTTTCAAATAAAAATTGTGCAACAAATTCAAAATGTCATCCTTTTAGACATTAAATACTGACCCAGAAAAATACCAGTATGAAGTAATCCAAGCTGACGATATGGCTGCACGTATTATACGTGCCCGTACGGACCCGGCACGTATTTTACTACGAGGTAACTCAATTTATTTTCAATTGCTTGTACTTTATTTTCAATTACTTTACTTTTAATTATTGGTATATCCAATTACTTTACCCCGAAAGTGTAGTTTTAATACTTATTTTTTTTAGAGAAAACATGTCGGAAAAAATTGGCAATTGCCTGCGCTTTTATGATAGGATTCAGCGGCTGTACGTGGCTGCTGTCCGTACTAAATCACCCTCGACACATCATAAACGTCCTGTACTTGAAGAGCGATGGACACGAGTTGCGTCGCGTCGACCCAAATTTTCTCAGTGTCGGTCTCGATTCTTCAGTTATCGCTGAGGGATTCAAAAACTTTGATATGAAGTATGTAATTATTCGTAGTTTTTAGAAAATTGAAACAAAAAGAACTCGAAAAACTGCTCTTAAGGCAAAATTATAGATGTTTCAAACCAAGGAGAGCACAGTTGTGTATACAACCAAATATACGCGGGCCAATTATAAACCATACACTAGGTATAATTGGTTGCATATGTCACTATGCTCTACTTAGTTTAAAACTACTCTTCTAGCTTAAACAATCCAGAGCCATCTGGTGTTCGTGTTCTGCAACTATTTTCACGCCTTGCGGCACCCTTGCGGTATAAAATTCGTATTTTCGTCCTGTCATACAAAAGTGGTTATTTCGCGTCTCCATTAAGTCGCGATATTACAACTTTTACATTCATTTTAGGAGCACCAGATTAAGAAATATGATAAGAAATCTAGCCCCAGGTTACCTACGCGTTGGCGGAACGATGGCTGACCGTCTAGAGTTTGACAAAAGTGATTCCCGCCATCTTAAACAGAAATACTCACCCGTGCAGGACGGGGGCTCATGCGCCTACGAATTGGTGGCGTGCGATCCAAAGATAAGGCCGAACTTTACACTCTCTGGTATGCGGAAGTTTATAGATTTAACGGCTAAGTCTACCCCCGATTAACTCTTTTTGGTGCCGTTAGTTGGGCGTTGATGTCACTAGATAAGGGTAGAACCAAATCTTTATGGCAAGTGGAATTTTTTCAAGCATCTACTTACGATAGATGGCGCCACCAAAGACAGTATAATCCCATTTTACAGCCACATATTTGTTGCTCCTAGTTTACTTACAACAAAGTAATGATCATTGTAGATAAAATAACGAATTATTTTCTTGTGGATTTAGGGAATTTTATTGTTATATGTTGTCTTATCATTTTTGACATCTGTTACAGAGTCGGTAACCCGTTAGTTCTCCTAACCACCACAAGATGTCAGCGCATGGTAGCTCAATTATTCTAGATATTTTTTCGGGAAACGTGACATTACTAAATTTGATTTTGTTCTTCGACGGAATTTATTTCGCGTAATTATTGAGTACCACGCGATTGTGTCCTCTCACCCAGATGTCAGACAAAAATATAGACGTGCAAAAAGTCCGAACTAAATAAAGTGTCATGATTTTCTGCCTTATATCAGGGGGTAGACTTCTACCTTAAGAACTTTTAGATTACCCAGTCGGTATTGATAATATTTACAATAGGACATTGTAGGAGGTGAATGGTGCAATTTGTATGAAATGGCAGACGAAACCGGTTTTAAGATTATCTTTGATTTAAATGCCTTAATTCGGTACAAAGATGGCAGTTGGAATTACACAAATGCTGAACAGATGATTGCCTTTAGTAGACAGAAGGAAATGGACGTCAACTGGGAACTTGGGAATGGTATTTGAACCGTTTTTTTCGCGATTTAAAACTGTAATATGTCTAATAATATATTTTTAGAACCTAATTCTTTCAAGCATGTGTTTAACTATTCTGTCGATGCTGGGCAGTTAGCGAAAGATTTTCGAGTTTTAAAGGCGCTAATAAAACAATATAAATTTCCGGTTAAGCCGTTGATTGTGGGGCCTTCCATAACGCGGCCGCGACCGGAGAATGAGGAGAGCATAGATTATCTGCGGAAATTCTTGGAAAACGGCGGTGGCAAAGCGGTCGACGCCATTACTTGGCATCAGTATGACTCGATTTAGTATTTTTTAAATCTGATTTTATGTTTAAATTTCGCGCAGGTATTATTTTAACGGACGGATCGCGTCCGTGGAAGATTTTGTAAATCCGGATATTTTCAATTGGTTGATTGCCCAAATTGACTTAATCCAAGCTTTCGTCGGTGAGGCAAATACCCAGTTACCAATTTGGTTAGGTAAGTTTTGGTCTACTTTTGTCTAGCTATGGTTCTTTATTTTTGCACAGAAGATTATGACGTTACAGCTCTGAGTTCACTTATTTTTTGGTTAATTTTGTTAACTTCACTTCATAAATAATAGATTATTTTAAAATCTTATAGAATGTTTCTAAAAATATCTGTTAGTTTAAATATTTCATACGATCTAGATTCGCATACATATTAAATAAAAATAAAAAATGCAAACATCACTATTCAGGTTACTTTTAAACCGGTGATGGACTACTCTGGGTTATTGCGATAATCAGGAATGATTTAAGTTTAGGCCTTGCCCATCGTTAATGTCGAGCCGATCCAAACCAAATAATCCAACAATTGAGATGTTTGTTTACAGTAAAACAGCCGCGAACGACTTTTTTGCATTCTCTCGCCAACCCATGGGCGCTATGAGAAAACTAATACCATTTTTGAAATCAGCACAGTCCAATACATAGGACCACCTTAGAGCGTTTGCAATCGATTGGAGCTTTAAAATGTGTATTGATTTTAATTATTTCTTTATTAATGGCAATGGCAATACAATATTTTTTACAGGTGAGACAGCAGCAGCCTATGGTGGTGGAGCGCCCGGTTTTACCAATAGATACATCGGAACTTTTATATGGCTAGACAAACTCGGCGTTGCTGCAAAAATGGGGATACAGGTTGTCGTACGACAGTCGATTTTCAAAGGTTTCTACGCCCTGATAGACTCGAAAAACTACGATCCAACGCCAGTAAAACTTGTCCATCCCTAATTCTGTTTTTATCACTATACGGAAATATTTTTTCTTCGTAGGATTACTGGATAAGCGTTTTATACAAACATCTTGTCGGCCCGGCGGTTTTACCATGTTATTTAGCGTCTTCTGCTGAGGTCAGGATGTACTGTCACTGTACCAACGTACGTCACGTGACCAAACCGGGGATTACAGGTGTATATTATTAATTTAAGGGCCGAATTTTTAATCTCCGGTTAAAATCGTCGGATTTTATCTGCGGTCGAAAATACCGGGCCTTAAAATTTTCATATTTCAGTGTATGGGATGAATATGAAGGATGTGGATGTGGTTATTCGTCTGGAAGGTTTTGTTAGTTCGCCATCAATCGATACAATCTACTCGTATATTTTGACACCACGTTATTCGTTACTTTCAAAGTATGTTTGTACAATGTACTATATGTTATACTGTATGTTACATATTTGTGGTTATTATTTGCAGAAATATTGAATTGAACAGGAAATTGCTGGAATTGGGACCTGAAGGAGGGTTGCCAGTGTTCAAACCAAAAGTGATTAGGAATACTGAACACATTGTTCTCCCTCCGTATTCCACTGGATTCTTTGTAATATCCACTGATCTGGATATTTGTAAAGCTGAATTCCAATAGGTTTATGTATACGTTGACTTATGTTATTATGTATATTTATATATGTTAATAAAATTTAACATTTTTTTTGTAATTATTGTTTTTTTCCTCAAACCTCAAGGCCTAACTTGGTAATGCCACGGTCACACTAGGCTGTTTTACTAGCATGCTATTTGCTACTGGCTGCTAACAGGATAGTGTGACCACTCAGCAGCGCTGTTTTACCAGTTGGCGAGTGAGTTTAGCAGCAGCCAGCACAACAGCGCTTGTTTAACTTTTACAGCAACCAGCATAAATGTTAACTCAGGAAATTATGTATTTTTTAAATGTGTTTTATAAATATTATGCGAGGTAATATTCTCCCAACATATAAAGAGGGCTTTATACGATACAGTTGTTAAAATACCGACCACATAGTGAATAGTCGCCGGCCGAAAAGTTATGCTGCAACTTTGATTGGAATGAAAAACATGGAGTGGTCACACTATGCTGTTTTAGTATTTGCTGCAGATTATTAGATAATTATTGAGATAATGATTTAATTAATAATTGAAATAATTTTGTAAATAACTAATTGTAGTAGAGCCAGTGACTTTTCAACTAAATACTTCTAAAATATAGAATTTCTAATTTTATTGTCATCGTGGCCTTGCTTATGTTATTTACACTGTTTGTGTACGGTGCAATCTTTTTTAATACGTATCAATATCGTTTTCAATACTTTTTCAATATGTATGTAGTTTCAAGGCAGGTAGTCAACGAAACTCCACAAATTAGTATCAAATATGAAATATTTTATGGTTGCGACGCCTTCACCTGACAAAAGACAACATTGCCTGAGTGTGGCCTAGCAGTAAGACGTTGGCGTTGCACTCAGGGGGTCTCCGGTTCGAGCCCGGGGACCTGCTTCCAGGGTGAGGTTTTCTGTGGTTTTCCTCACTCCTTGGCGAATGCTGGGAGCCAAACATCTTAAGAGGTTCCACAGGCGAGGGCGATAATAATAATACTCTGGCCTGCCGATGCCCCCTGTAATTGGCGAAAGCTGTTGGGAGATGTTAAGGCTTGGATTATTATTAAGGCTTGGATTATTATTATTATTGTCTCACTGTTGTATGTATCTACCTGGTGACATATAAAATGCACCATAAATAATTGACGTTGTAGTTCGAACTGAGGCCTGCTGGTAGTAGCCACCAGCGGCAGCAGTACTTTTGCTGGTAAACAGCGTAATGTGACCACAAAATAGCCGCTGGCTGCTGTTGCCGCTAGCAGCATCAGCAACTCGCGGCTAATAAAACAGCGTAGTGTGATCGTGACAATAATTAGGTTGAGATCCAGAGTTGCTGTGCTTCACGAAATTGAATGATAATAAAAGTGTGTAGACACTTATGCTTGTCGGAAAGTTTGGTGGAGGCCATCCCGGAATGAATTTGAAATTCATATATCTGGCAGTAAAATACGATCTCCACTGCGAAACAAGGCGAAAATCGTATCCTGCCTCATTCTATCTTTTATTAGTGTACGTTCCACTTAAAAACTTGCCATCTTGGGCACTTCGATTCCGCTGACGGCACACTTCGTGCTCAACTAGCGAAAAACAGCTATTTGCAACACGGCAACGTCCGCTCCTATATGCTTTACAGAATTTTATAGGGCATCGTTTTGGAAACTTATTCTTTATTACTTACAAGTCTTACAACTTACATCTTTATTACTTACTTACATCAACAAATAATAAAGTCACGATGAAGTATATCAAATATAACTGAATTATAGATCAAACATTCATTCTAACTTCCGTTCATTTGACTCGATTGTGCCGTGACACGTTTACCAGGAAAGAAACGATTATGTTCCCTTTTACTTTTTTTTTCATAATCGCGCCGATTAACCGATTGAAGGGAAGAGAGTACTTGAAGGGATAAAATGTGGCAGTAGTAGTCGGCCTATAGTCAGGTTTTATAGGTGACCGCGCTTCAAGCTTTGAACAAGGACGATGATTGGGAAAAAGGATGCTTACCAAGGATTTATCGAGCACACTTGAAACGAGGGGATGCGCAAAAATGCATAAGAAGACATTACCAACCGTACGCTTTCCAGTTGCAAAAAAGTTTTCCACCACATCGCATTACAGACCCCAAAGAATATGTACGTGTACACAAAAAACATTTTATACGAATAAATTAAATGATGTGCCAACCACTTAAGTGTTACAGACTTTTTATATTTACTTCTTTTATTTTCTTGTTAGTCTACGATTTTGCTCAAGCTGATTTACAGTAAGTATTTTTATCTATACACACAATACGTTCATTGTTTCGGTTGTATAACTTCTTCGTGTCGTCCGCATTTTAAAATAAACTAGTTCAAAATTAATTCTTTTTACAGATTATTTCGTATGCTCGAAAATTTTGAATGCGCGTACCTCTCAAAACGTGCAACGACTAGGTAAAATCTAGGTTCTAGTCTTATATGGCTGATACCGTGTTTTTCTTTTAGGACTGGGCTTGCTTTTGAAGATATTTTGCCTGAAGACCCCAGCAAATATGATAAAATGAGACCCCCAAAGAAGGATGGAAATCCTACCATAGTCTATTTCCATGTTACCGTCATGGGGTTGGATAGTATTGACGAAACATCAATGGTATGTTTAAACAAGAATATTTTTGATTATTGGCCAAAATGTACAAAGTTGACCGGACAAAATTTCGTCATTTGTAGTCATTTTAATCTATAATTTTATCTTTTCGGAAAGACATAATTTCTAAATTCATTAGCCACTGCAAGTTGGTGGAAGGAAGATTTCTTTTTAGAATCAGTTAACAAATTATATAAATTCAAAGAATATGCAAAAGTACTGCTTTCAAGCTGTATTTTGACGAATCGATAAAAAGCCACCATTCAGAAGGATCGTGGGGAATATCAATCTCGTTCATAAGACCCTCGTGTTATCAAGAGTTAAAATGTTGTTTCCTTGTGTTATCAAGAGTTAAAATGTTGTTTGGCATTCAAACAAAGTTGATAGAAAAAAATATTGTTTCCATACTGCTTTGGTTCGTAGATAGATTATACCCTGAAATGAACTCTTTTCAGGAATAAACCCTGAAAATTACAGCGTCTCCTGAGCAAATACGAACATACAGTTTGTTGTTTACTCAGGAGATTTGTTTAAATTACTTTTTAGACATACGCTGCCGATATTTTCTTCGCGCAAACATGGAAGGACCATAGATTACGTTTACCAGAAAACATGACGTCAGAGTACAGATTACTCGAGGTGGACTGGCTGAAAAACATCTGGAGGCCAGATTCGTTCTTTAAAAACGCAAAATCGGTAATTTTTCAAACAATGACGATACCAAATCACTACATGTGGCTGTACAAGGACAAAACAATATTGTACATGGTCAAGTCAGTACTTTAGCTACATACTCGTTGATTTTTGGTTCATTTTAACCATTTTGTAGGTTAACCCTTAGATTGTCCTGCGCTATGAATTTTGCCATTTATCCACATGACACTCAGGAGTGTAAGCTACAAATGGAAAGTCGTTAGTACTTATTTATTCATATATATAATTATGGTGTATAATTGCTTATTTCAAGACTTATAAGCCATTAATATTTTAGTTTCACATACCACAGACGACATGATTTTTCAATGGGACCCAGACGTGCCACTTGTGGTTGACGAAAATATTCAATTACCACAACTGGCCTTGGAGAAAAACTACACAGCTGATTGTACTCAAGTGTATTCCACTGGTAAGTCTTTTACACTGTTAGAGTAGTTTTAAAATAAAAAGATCACCGTGACATATGCAACCAATTATACTCAGTCTATAGTTTATAAATGACCTGCGTATATTTGGTTGCATTACAACTGTGATCTTCTTAGTTTGAAACATCTATAACTCTGTTATTTTTTTGTTGATTTCTCCATTGAGCTTCCACCTTATTATTCAAGGTAACTTCACCTGTTTGGAAGTGGTTTTCGTATTGAAACGCCGCTTGGGCTACTACCTTTTCCACACTTACATGCCCACTTGTTTAATTGTGATAATGTCGGTGAGTTAACAAAATTTCGACGTAAAATAATCATTTAAAAATTGTTAAAATGATTTTAGTGGATTTCCTTTTGGATCCAGCCAGAAGCTGCCCCAGCTAGAGTGACCCTGGGGGTCACATCTTTGCTAACACTGTCCACACAACATGCCAAAAGTCAAGCAGCTTTACCCCCTGTCTCATATCTGAAGGCAGTGGATGCATTCATGTCAGTTTGCACAATGTAAGAGGACCTTCAATATAATGATTCCTAGATTTCTTTTTTTAATGGTACACCTTTCAGGTTTGTTTTTATGGCTTTGATGGAGTACTGTCTGGTTAATATAGTGTTAGGTGATAATACTGGTTTGAAGCCAGCGCCACCTCCGAAAGTGGAGACGATATTCGAACCGCGAGAAAATTCGTGCTTGCTGTCATCTGCTGCGCCGAAAAAACCGGCGCCTTTGACTCCTGCCCAAAAAGCTAGACAGCGAGCTATAAATATTGATCGATTTTCAAGGGTGTTTTTCCCGTTTCTGTTTGCTGTTTTGAATGGAACGTATTGGGTGCTCTTTTACGAGTATATTTAGAATTTGTGTCGAAAATAATGAAGATCTCGATCTACAGTGCGTCATAAAGAACCTAGATGTAATAAGCTTTATAGTTTATAGAAAGGGGGCATAATAAAATAAAAGTTGACTGTATACATATTTCGTCAGTGTTTCCTTATTTTCTAAGAATAATAGTCTATTATTCTATATTATTAATTAATTATTTCATTATGTGGCACAAGGTACGTACACAGAGGGAACACTTTATTCTATACAACACGAATATCTTTGAAAGATCATTTGGTTGGTTCAAGTAAAATACAAAATTCTCAGAGTAATCAGAGTAAGATGATTTTCTTGATGTTCCAAGTATTACGTTTTCTTGTTTTAAGTATGAAGGAACTGCTTGAAAGGAATTACGTTTGTTTTAAGCGATACGTACGTGTACTTTTGGATCAAGAGACTGTTTGTTCGTTGAAGCATGTATATTTTTCACCCAACAAAATATTGTTGTTGTTGTAAAACGAACGTCTTACTCTTTTTATATGTATTTGTTATGTACCTCTCAGAGTCAGAATCTTGGGTCAAGAAACTATTTTTTCGTTGAAGTATATATATTTTTCGCCCAACGAAATATTTTTGTTGTAAGACGAACGTAGAAGAATAACTTTTTCTTTGTCAGAGAAAAATATACTTAACATAAACATACTAAAGTGTTAAATCGATTAATTAATATTCAAGAGTCCAGTGTACTAAATTAGTTTGTCATACCGATCTTCTGTTGGTTTTGGAACAACTTTTGTTTCTTCTGGTAAAATAAAACAATAATTATTATATAGACATACCGTCATCAACATACACTTGTTCACAACATTTGCCACTTTTCAGTTATCAGATTGTTATCAGTTAGAAATGACACAAAATTTGACACAATAAACATAAAATATAAAATAACCATAACCCCCAAATGTAATATTCATTTACTAATATGTAGAACATTTCCTTATAGAGGAACCATTCCTTTGTTAAGACTCATCTAAAAAATAATATAAAGGTTAAATATTTCTTATTGTCGTTGGTATTAATTACTGTAATTTACCTTTTCAGCATTATCATTGTAACATACCATAAATTTGGCAGCTGCTTCGCAGCCACAATCAATGCTTTCAACTACAACATTTTAAAAAGATTAAAAAAATAATTTTATTAATAGCAATCGTTATTATTCTTACCCTGTTCAGCACAGTTGTCAATTAGTTTAGCTGCATTTTCGTAAACATCAGGCATGTTTTGTTTAAGCCTTTCCAATGCTTTTTCAGTTCCTGCTTTATCAAATTTTCCCTTATCGTTTTGCTATAACAGTTATTATATTATATTTATTATTATTAAACAATAATTGATTAATATATACATACATGTACATTATAAATTAATAATAAACAATAAACATACTAACAATTCCATATTTCATATGGAAGCACATCAAGAAACATTTCCCTTCACGCCTGGATGGTGTTTGCATCATCATCAATTCTTTCATGTCATCTGCAAATAATAAAACATATAATCATACACACCATTATATAAATTCAACGTTTATACACCTTCAGTTGTTTTCCATTCGGCTGCGCATTCTGCAACATTTTTCATCATCGTTTCTTTTGCCTCTTCCATAAAATCACAATATGCAAAAGCAAACAGAAGAGCAAATATCAAAAATTGCGAATTCATGATTTTTTGATGAACCAAAGCTACGAAATGTCAAAATAGAAATCTCGTATGAGCGTGTGATTTATATAGATATTTTTGGTCACGCAAAGAATTGCAATGTAATATGCAATTTGGTAATTTACTGTGCAACCGTAGAGTACCAAAGGCAATTAAGAAAATAAGCTGTGATTAGCTCAATGGGAAAATGGATGAAATAACCAGGTATGCTATTTTATTGATTATGTACTTGCGATATGCTGATCTAACTCGAGAAAATGTAGGTACTATTTGAAACAATCCGAACATATAATTGAGTACTTAGGTTATTACTGTTATTGCTCCATAAAAATCTCAAACAATCACAAAAATTCTGATGAAGTGTCATTAAAATGTAAGATTTCAAGAAATCATGTTTGTAGTTGTATAGTTACATGATTCTTTTGGGTAATAATAGGTATTAAAAACAACTCCATGAAAGAAAATCGACCTAAATGATGCTTGCTATATAATACAACTTTATTCCCTTATAGC
This sequence comes from Aphodius granarius, assembly GCA_963971325.1. NCBI lineage: Eukaryota > Metazoa > Arthropoda > Insecta > Coleoptera > Scarabaeidae > Aphodius > Aphodius granarius. The sequence continues at coordinate 20,750,847 of OZ020226.1, forward strand.
TAAACTAGGTACATAGGTACATTATCAATATTGTATATTATATATTATTATATATATATTTCCGTTCTGTTGTGTAGCGTTCTGACTATTTTACTGAATATACAGATTTTTACTGAATATGGTCTAGAATACACTGCTTGAAATGTGCTCCAATTTCGCATTCGTCCTCATCATGGTGCGAAATATCGACGCATTTTTCAAATATTGGCTTCAGCATGTTATAAGATGTCTCGTCAACAGCTTCTAATGGTTTTATTGATTCCATGGTGCCTTCTTTGTCTAACTTACCGTCTTCAGATTGCTAAAAGCAGATATTAGATGTTCTAACTGATGTTGTGTTTAACTCCTACATTATTATTTCAAAATTCGAAATTATTTATTATTTTCCTAGCTATAATTTCGAACATTTTTTAACAGACACAAATGAAAATATCATAGCATTGTGTGTACAATTTTCCAAAGGTAGGAATTTCTTAGTTTTCATGTCATTTATACGTTACTTCAACTGTGACGCAATTATGCAAGCATGTTGCTAATACAAAGCAATTATTGTATTGTTATTTTTTGTTTGTGTTACGTTTTTATCCACTAGTAGATGTCTAATTTATCAAGGGCCAGTAAATTAATACTAACTCAACTGTTATGTGTACCAAAAAGTTTCTTTTTACTTTCCGACTAGTTTTTTTACTTAGAAGGAAAGTATTGTAATCGATGGGAAAACATGCAATTTTCAGTTTGGAATTTGGTATACACATTTAGAACTACCAGGGGACGAACTGGATTGTTTTTTATGACAATCTGACAACTGGAAATGGCAAATGTTACATGCTTCTTCTTAGGGATTTATCCCTTTTTGACCAAACTGATACCAGCTCATTCTCCAGTGACTAAATATGTATACAAATTTACCGTTGGTCACACTAGTCTGTTTTAGTAGCGTGCTATTTGCTACTGGCTGCTAACATCATAGTGTAATAACTCAGCAGTGCTGTTTTACCAGTTGGCGAGTGAGTTTAGCAGCAGCCAGCCCACCAGCGCTTGTTTAATTTTTACAGCAACCAGCATAAATGTTAACTCTGGAAATTATATATTTTTGAAATACGTTTTATAAATATTGTGCGAGGTAATATTCTCCCAATAGATAAAGAGGACTTTAAGCGATACAGTTGTTCAAGTACTTATCACATAATGAATAGTCGCCAGCCGAAAAGTTATGCTGCAACGTTGATTGGAATGCGATTGTGAATTGGAGATTTTGACACAGACATAGTCAATAAGGTAGTCGGAAAGTCAGGTGGAGTTTTTTGTCAAGAATCTTAGAAATGAATACTTACAATACCCATATCTTTTTGGATACAAGCAACCAAACATTTTCCTGCAGCACTTGTAGGCACTCGATGGTTCATAATTTCTTGCAAATCATCTAAAATATATTCAGTACTTACAAAATAACAAGCAAATTGGTCAATAAATATCTCTTTTATAAATATTTCTTTTACCAGGAGAAGCGCCGACTATAGGTATACATTTCTTTCCGATATCCTCAACACCAATCATTAGATCACCAAAAATGTCCTAGAAAAGAAATATAACACTAAGATAAAAAATAGTAACAGGGGTATGTAGGATACTTACTCCATAGACAACACTTGCTACAGCAAATACCACCAAAAATAACTTCATCTTCTAAGATATTTGCAACGACTTTTCTTCTTTGAGATTAACATTTCAATGTCTACAGCATAAATCTTTTATAGTCACCTAATAACGACATCAAAATTGCAGGCAAAAAAAAACGAAAACAGTACTTAAACTGATTAATTCTGTCTAATTGACCATAAATGCTTAAGCTTTATATAACGTTTTTAACTTGTAATTGGCCTTTAATCGCAAATGTCCCTTATTGTGTTCAACAGGTAAATTATTGCTTCCTGCCACTAATAAAACCATGATTAGGTAAAAACAGCTTACTGCTGCTATTTTGGATTCAGAATTGTAGATCTGCAAAAGCACATAACATGGTGTATTTCCTGTTAGATCGAATTTTTAAAGTGGACGAAAGGGAATCAAAAGAAAATGCCGTTTGCAGTTCCCATGTTGTGGCGAGAGCCTTCCAATCGTGTAGAAACTGTAGATGATTGCTATTTTAGTACGATAAGCGTCTCCGGATATTCGAAGAAGGATAAGCATAAAATAGAATATACAAATTTGCCACCAGCATCGCGACCTATTCCCCATGGAGAGAACCGTCCTCCCACTTCATCATCTTCGATTTTTGACAGAAGTAATTTCGCCTGTTTGAAGAACATTGCCTGATTTGACAAAGTATCTGAAATCACTCTGTCAAATCAGGCACGTCGCGAAGATTCACCATCTGAAGTTTCAGGAACACCTCACCTTATAAACCAGTGCGAACTAAATGATTTTATCAAAGACTTAGGTTTATCAAAAGAAAAAGCCGAGTTATTGGGTTCTAGGCTACAGGAATGGAATCTTTTCGCACGAGGTGTGACGGTGTCTTCATTTTTTCAAAGCGTAACGAGCCTTTTAAAGCACATTTTAAAATGGAAGGATCGTTACGTGTATGTCACGATGTTGAGGTTCTTATGAACGAGTTTGATATTCCCCACGATCCTTCTGAATGGTGGCTATTTATCGATTCATCAAAATACAGCTTGAAAGCAGTACTTTTTAACTAATTCTTTATGAGCTGACATGCTTTTAAAAGTGACAATTTCAATAACAAAAATTGATACTGAAACACCATATATCGTCCTCAATAATTTTGTAACGCTTTAGCTTCATATTGCAGTTTTGTGTGCACTGTGTTTCGTTTATGTTATATTACAGCAAAATCTCAGCTGTTAATAAAATATCTAACACGTTTCGGAGTGTTACAGAGTACACAGTTAATTATAATAACCAAGAAGTTATATTATATAACCAAGAAACAATGGTTCTATTCAAGAATGAACAACCGTATCATCTATATTATTACATACCGTTTATGTGTTATTACTTATTAGTGGTTAGTGTGATAGATTGAGTAATAAACTGCAAAAGAACACGTGTTGAGTATTGAAATAACAGACTTGATGAATGATAAAAAACTCAATGAATCGAGCTGAACTAATCAGAAAAAAAACATTCTTTTGTCTACAACAATACCTCTGTTGAATGCTAAATTATGTGTGTATGGTGCTTTGTTTGTAATCAAATAAGCGAATTCAGTGTTGCAGATAGAAAAGTGAAAATTGAAATACAAAATAAGTATGTTTCAACAGTTTTTATTGCCAATAACTTAAATTAGAGTTTTATCTAGACAAGCTATTTAGCTGTAAAGAAAACAATATCAAATTCATCTTTCAAAAGCTGTATTTATTAACATGCACAAGTGGAAAACTTGGTCTGAGACCAATTTAGACTTCAAATGAATCATCTAGACCAATTTTCTCTCCTTCTTCTTTGCCACATTTCATCAAATTAACAGCAGTGACACATGTATCGGCATCATCAGTCACTAAAACAATTAAAACCATAAGAAACCCAATTTCAGTAACAACTAAATCAGAATTACCTTGTTTTGAGCAAAGCTCAAACACTTGCGTTGCCTTTGAGTGCATGTCAGCGTCAATATCTTTCAATGGTTCTAGAGACTTTATAGCAGCATCTATGTCAATCTTACCATCGGCATTTTGCTGAAAATATTTTTTTTTATATTTAAAATAGTTTTATATATTTTGGAATATTTGAAACATTATGACTTACGATTCCCCAGTGTTTGTGCATGCACTCTACAAGACACATAGACTCGTGTTTGGTTGGAATTTCATGTTTATCTAACATAGCACTCAAATCATCTAAAATAAGAAAATAATCAAGACAAAATTCATTAAAATTAACGTACGCTTTACCAATTGTTGCACCAACTTTCGAAGCACAGTTTGTACCAATTTCTCGAAGCATGGCTTTAAATTCAGCAGCGAATTCCTTTTCACCCTGTAATAATCAATTATATGACAAATAAACCATGTACATACTTCTTATTATTAATTACTTACAGCTGTTGCCACGGCAACTAGAGACAAAGCTACAAAGATAATCTTCATGTTTGTGTAGCAGAAGTAAAGATGCACTTCGATAAACGATCGTAACTAATCTGTGTATAAAATGTTTGTTCTTTTATATAGGAACTGAACCAAGGCTAAAACTATGTCCAACGTAATCAAAATTGATTCGTAATTGTAATTACATCTTTTCACACGGCAAATGGCTTCCTGTAGATCAGTGTATGTATTATCGGATTCATTGTCTTTAAGTATAGTCCACACTAATGATGTTAGAAATGTCATCAGTTTCAATTGCTGGTTCCGAAACGGATAGTTACAAATCATCATTGCCAAATTTTGGCCAATATCAGCATTACATAGCACATAATAGGTTATATAAGAAAACAATACAGTCAATAACAATTCCTTTTTATTCAAGACAAGTTATATAGTTATAATGTTATAACGAATATATTATTTTACATATATCTTGACACAGTTGTCTATTCTGTGCTAATTCCACATCCCAAACTGCAGATTTAGTTCTTTGCTGGTCTGCAGTGCGCATTTGTGTAAATTTACTGCTGTTATACATGGGTCTGGATCATTTATCACTAAAAAAATAAAAGAAACTCTTTTAGAAAATCGAGAAAATCGTTCTCTTGTACGGGAAAAATAGGGATTTCAGCGGTAAGATTCGGGGTTGCGTAAAGATTCTTAGGAAGTTGTAAATTAGCTAATTTTGATAAACGTCAGTGTCCTTGGGATTCAGAGTGACTGTGGCTTCGCGAAAATGAAGAATTTCACAAGATTTAGGCCCTCTAATGTGACAACAGCCTAGTCGAACAATTGGATGGGATATTTGTTATATATTTCAATATATTTGATTGAAATGTGAATAAAAATACTTACCATTTTTAGTGCAAGTGTCTGCCACTTTTTCAAGTTTACCATAAACGTCCTTGTTCATATTTTTAACGGGCTCAATAGATTTTTTCAGTAAAGCGTTGTCCAACTTTCCATCCGATGTGAGCTATGCAGAAAATATTGAATTTAAATCGGTAAAAAGTTATTTTGAAAATTGTATGTGTAAAGTTATACATATAGAACCAAAATTTAAAATACAATCCAAATTTTGAACGTGATTATTTAAGAATATGTTTTAGATTTCCTATGAAAATTGTAAAATTACAACAATAATTTGTAGACCAGTCGAAAGCATGATGCGTATTACAAATTCTAATATTAACAATAAAAGAATTAAAAAATCACAAATTTAAATTAAGAAAATGTTTTGTGTGTGGTTTTCTATTGTATTTTTGTTCAGGACAGTCCCTTTCTAAGGTCCAGCAGTAGTCTGCCATTATATGGCAATACCATCGGCCTTCATATCTTTCCTCCGTTATCTTGACATACTGCTGATTGTCAGGAAATTTATCTAAATGACTGTGAAAATAATGTAACTTGGTACTCATATTAGTTTTTCAAAATTTTGAAGCATTTTGTCTACAATTTGTATTGTTAATATTTCAGCTTGGTGATTTCCCAAAAAATGTTCGATAACTGATACAAAGCTTGTCCATGCTTCCAGTTCAACCTAAGTCATGTGATTTGTGATCCATCAAAGATACCGGCTTGTAATTTTTCTGTATTGAGGCCAGGAAATGATTAACAAATATGTTTGGAACAAACACCATTCTTACATAAAGCTTCACAAACTGTTTAATAAGCCCAAATTTAATATGTAATGGTGGAAAAATTATTTGTTCTCGACTTATCAATAGTTCATGAACGATGTTACCTTTTCCTACGGTCATATTTATTCTCGACGGCCAGTTTTTCCTACCCCAATGTTAATTTTTTGCACGACTGTCCCATAGACAAAGAAAACAGGGATGTTTAGTGTATCCATTTTGCTGACCCAATAAAAAAGGAGCAGCAAGTTGTAGAGTAACATGTTATATTTCAACTGATATATACTATACTATTGATTACATGGTTTATTACGAGAACATAATCATAATCTATCCAAATTGACTATACAAACTGATGCCGCAGAAAATTTTTTATTGTTGCCCTGTGTTATCTGTTAGTCTAAATAAGTACCTATATATGTCTACTTACAATATGGAAGTGCTTCTGAACACATAAAATTAAGCATTTACTCTCATGATTTGATGGAATTGATCCTTCAGTCAACGCTGCCAAATCATCTAAAAAAATTACAAATTAAAATCATATTATATTTTTTATTATTACATGTAATTAGAAATGCGCAAAAATTAATATGATTGGAATACTGATTTTGTTGTAAAAATCAACAAATCGTTACAAATAATGTTATTTTATGTGCAAAATTCGATTTCTTTATTTATATCCTATAGAATAAATCAGCATTTATAGAAAAAGTCGTTGTAAATCTTTGTATTGGTCCTTACCTTGTCCAACGTTCAATGTTTTAGCACATTCTGTACCTACAGAGACTATTTCATCCATAAGTTTTCTCTCATAAGCTTCCAAATCTCCCTACAAAGTACAAAACATCTCGAGCTTTGTTTGAGGCTGCTTTTATAAATACCATTTTACCAATCGGACCATTTCTACCTCGTACATTGATTTTTTTATTGCAAGCAGCCTAAAGCTGATTTTATAGCAACGCACATATGTTTTTATTGCCATAGGTAAGGTGGACAGAATCGGAGAAAAAAACATAAAAGTTGGAAATCTCCAAAAAAATACCTACATCACTTGCAGTAACTGCACTAACACAAAACACCTGAAGAATTAAAACCGCAATCATTTTAACCAAAAGTAAAGTACGGCCAATATAACAAAAAACACATATTTCTTCTTTTTATACCTTTTCAAGGTATAGTTCATAAAGTAGATTATCTTTTAATTAATAACAATTAAATTCTCATTAATGCTAGTGAAGTTTAGTTATTATGCAGAAAGGTATATTTGGGATAATTAAATTATATACTAACAACCAAGTCAATGACTGTTAAAAGACAAAAATAACACTAATAAGTCATTGTGCAACAACGGACAAATTGTTTTTTAATACATCTAAATGATAATTTAATTGAGTCTTCATTCTGCATAATTTAAAATTACCGGTTGCAAAAAGGATTATCAAATTTGTAACATTGTCCTGTTCTTCTGTATAAATATTATCAACCTACCACAAGATCTACAAACAGTTCATCATCATACACCAAACATGAAATACTTTGTAGTGATTTGTTCCATTATAGCACTTGGAAATACTGTAAGTTTTTTCATAAATTTTATCGTCGAAACCAATATATAAACGAAACGAAAATATAAATTAGGTAACTATTCCAGGAAACTCTTAAAGATTATGCAAACGAAATGATGGAGAAAATTGTTAAAAATGTTGAGCTATGCGCAGAAGAAATGAACATAAATAGTGGTATGTAATCATTTTGTTTATCAAGGGTAGTCGGGTATGCAACCTAACTAACGACCTTCTGACACAGGTGTTAATTGAGTTGCATGTGCTCCCGGCGCTGCAGAAAAATAACAATTTGATTATCATTAGAAACAATGGAAGAATTAACTAAGAGAGAGGTGCCGAAGAGTCATGAGGGAAAATGTGTCGTTGCTTGTGCTTATAAACGTCTCGGCATGGTGAGCTTAAAAATATACCTAACGAACTTTGACGATAATATATTTTTTTTATAATAACATAAATAATCATTTAGATGGATAAAGATGGAAACCTTGATCATGAACAGGGTTTGAAGAATGTAGAATCACTGAAGAAGATTGACATGGACGTATACAACACGGTCATAGAGATCGGTATGAAGTGTACAAAAAGTAATTACAAATGTCTAATTAGATTTTATATGTAGACTAAAAATGTTCTTCTTGTGTTTTGCAGTTGAACTCAACGCTGATTTATGTATTCGAGTAGCAGACATGATAAACTGTGCCATTGAAGAAGGAGAAAAGGCAGGATTAAGCAAAGATTTATTTGGCTTATAGAAAAATTTTAGAATTCTCGATTTTTTTGGAATCTTTTATATAGGAACTCTTTATATAGGAAGTATCACATGTTACCTTTCGTATGTTATACATCAATAAATAGAACGAGCATCACATTTTCCTTGTTTCATTTTATACAAAAACTCATAGTCAGCCTGTATAATAAGACATTAATTTCAGACGCAACCTGTATAGTGCAACACACGCGGGGTGCTAATCTAAACGTTATGCAACCAATTATATTATATTTTTTTTATTGTTTTAGAGCCTTTAGCGACGACACAAGATTCACTGCCTGAGGACAATGGAAACTCTTATGTAACGTTTGCTCAGAAAATGTTGGATAATTTTATGAATTATGTCCTGAGCTATACGATCACCCAACAGCAAATGGTGCCTGATCCATTAGCTACATATATACCATTAACGTCTATTCAAAATTGGTATACAAACTTTCAGAGGAGACTTATGAATAATCCTAACTTTTGGAAGACATAATGTAAAGAAATATATGAATTTATTCATGTTTTGTGCAGTTTTTTTTTAACATAGTTGAAATATATTTGTATATATCTTTTATAAGTTTTGTATTGAGAATTCATCATGTAAGGTAGCCTGTACTGTGCATTTTAAATATATTTAATTTTTTTCCTCATAGATTTGTTTACTATCCAGAATGCAAGCCATAATTTATCTTTTTATTCACATCCTGATAAACCTGATAAACTGTGCCATTGAAGAAGGAGAAAAGGCAGGATTAAGCAAAGATTTATTTGGCTTATAGAAAAATTTTAGAATTCTCGATTTTTTTGGAATCTTTTATATAGGTACTCTTTATATAGGAAGTATCACATGTTACCTTTCGTATGTTATACATCAATAAATAGAACGAGCATCACATTTTCCTTGTTTCATTTTATACAAAAAGTCATAGTCAGCCTGTATAATAAGACATTAATTTCAGACACAACCTGTATAGTGCAACACACGCGGGGTGCTAATCTAAACGTTATGCAACCAATTATACATACTTCGTCACAATCCCTAAATTGATGATTATTTTATTATTATTTGTTTATCGTTTCAAACATGTTTAAAACGTTTAAATTCTTATTACCTTTTACTTTATAATCCCGTTATATCCATCAGTATTACCAATAAAAACAATAAATTTCGTGAATTTCCAGAATACTATGGAAGCATTTCGAATATTGCGGTGTGTACACAACAAAAAATACTATCGCTGATCAAAGATAAGGCCGACATACTTAATTAACTTAATTAATTTAACCACTTAGCTTTGAATTCTTGTGCAAATTCCTTAAATTAGGAGGTCTCAATTTTTTTCAAGACCACTTTATACTAGCTTGTTCACTGATACTAGCAAAACCTAACCTATACCTAGAAAACACGAAGATCGAAATGTCTGGTATGTTTGGAATTATCGTATCCGGACGATTGGTAAGTTAAATAACAAATAAAAAAAAACGCAAAAATTAATCATAATTAATTTATATCTAGGTCCAAACTGAGTTTCAACAGGTAGAAGAGACAAAATTCATAACAACTATTCTAGACGCTGATAATGTTAATCATATAGTTGTTTTCCTAACGGGGGCTATACCATTTCCTGAAGGGACAGCCGGGCAAGTGTACTTCAGTTGGCCCGATCCAACAGCACCACCAATTTGGCAGTTATTGGGCCACATATCAAACAGTAAACCTTCTGTTATTTTCAAAGTTTCCAATTTCAAGAAATTAAATGAGATTAACGGAACTGTAACTCCGTTTGGGCAACAAGCGATATGTCATAATGCCCAGATCGGTATCTCAATAGGTAATTTAATATTTGTTTTATTATTTTTAATGGTTGGTGATATTTTTTTTATTGTTTTAGAGCCTTTAGCGACGATACAAGATCCACTGCCTGAGGACAATGGAAACTCGTATGTAACGTTTGCTCAGAAAATGTTGGATAATTTTATGAATTATGTCCTGAGCTATACGATCACCCAACAGCAAATGGTGCCTGATCCATCAGCTACATATATACCACTAACGTCTATTCAAAATTGGTATACAAACTTTCAGAGGAGACTTATGAATAATCCTAACTTTTGGAAGACATAATGTAAAGAAATATATGAATTTATTCATGTTTTGCGCAGTTTTTTTTTAACATTAGTTGAAATATGTTTGTATATATCTTTTATAAGTTTTGTATTGAGAATTCATCATGTAAGGTAGCCTGTACTGTGCATTTTAAATATATTTAATTTTTTTCCTCATAGATTTGTTTACTATCCAGAATGCAAGCCATAATTTATCTTTTTATTCACATCCTTATATGGTGTTTGTTATATAATAAAGAAATGTACAGGCAATATTTTTATAGCGTTCTAGTCATTGATTTTTCATTTGATTACACCATGAATGTCAGTTTGACGTTAATATACTTAGGTTAAGGCACTTCATATTTAGCTTTTACAGTTCTTAAGTGTTTCTTAATGCTTTTATAGACAAAATATTGTATTGTACTCGTGTAAAACGTTATTTTATTTTATAGGACTGTCTAATGAAATAAACTCAATCTTTTCGAGCTAGTATCATAACTAGCTATCATTTCAACTATATATCAGAAAACAATATAAAATACTAAAGAGTTATCAATGATTTATACCAAAGATACAGTGACTTTAATTCAAATCTAGTAAGTTTGGAGTTCCTACGTTGGTAGTTCGTTTAATCACACCCATACACAAGGTTTATATAATCTTTGAAGAGTGAAAAAACTACATAGTTCGAAATTAATTTGGCAGAATAAGCCAACAGTATATTATTATACAAGTTTTATAAGACGTCAAATTGGCGCATGAGTTGTTTGGGGCACGAGGAGCGCCAGCGACGAGTGACCCAAATGAACGAATGCGCCAATATGTCTTATAAAACGAGTGTAATATACTATTTTTTCTACTTTGCGTCATTAATTTTATAAAAATTTAGAAGTATATTAGGTAAAATTCCAATCTAGAGTATTTATGGGTGCAACCGTTGGTAACACTGTCATCTGTCACTTAAATTCAAATATCTGTGAAAAAGTAATTATTGATAATTATTATATACCATCATATACTAGTAGTACGAAACCTAGGATGCAACACGTATGTTTAAATATGTATAAAAATATACATACTTCGCAGTTTGTGCGATTCTAAAAAATCAGTTTGTGCTTACTTTTGTGGTTATGTGTATTTTCGTTTGACATGCATTTGATATCAATGTCACCAATCTTAGAAAAAAGTTACTAAAAAGCGGTGTTACAATTTGCTAATTGTAACACCGAAAACAGTGTTACAATGTGTGCATTGTGAATGCAAAGTAGAAAAATTTAATTTAAAGCCATATTTCAATGCTAACTGCAGTATAAACCCTAATTACGGCTTATTTGTGTCATCTAAAAAATTAATTCTAACACAATATTTCCCCAAAAAAACTGCTATTAACGTCTGCATTTGTCAAAGTTATTCAATGACGTCACAGCTCTGATTTATATTGGAAGATATAGCTTGAGCAGTTGTTATAAAGAATTCAGGATTAACAAATATAGACTCAAAATAACAAAACCAAATTACATCACACAACAAAATAACAGTACTAGAAACCTTATAGTATCACTGACCATTTAGACAATTTAACGTGAATCTAACCTGCAAAATTCTGCTATCAGTTACGTCACCGATGGTCAAACGTGTTACAAAAGCATACCTTTAATCATAAGAACCTTGCAGTTTTTCTTAAACGTTTGGATTACTCATTTTATGGAACGACCTACCAATTTTGGTTGGTTTGGATTATAACGACATATGGAAAATGATTACTGCATGCATTAGACTTAATAGGGTATTAAGTATGTTAAATAGGGGTTAAAATGTTATCTGAACTCAATTAGTTTAGTTTTAAATGAATTGTGTAAGAATTTGTATGAGACTTATCTTTTGAGAGTTATTCCTGTTATTATTAATTAATATCACCGTGTTCATATTAAGTATGATTCAGATTTATTGGAGTAGGTACTTGGATATTGTTATAACAAGGTTAATAAACTATTTTTAAACATCGTATCAAACTGAAGTGTTGCTAAATTATAATAAGGCACGCCACGTGCTAAACATGCTACTGTCTATTTGTAAAATGTGTTGCAACGTTATATTAAATAATCTTTTACGGTTTTTGAGGGTTTCCTTGTTTGTTTTATATATTTATTGTTTTATACACGTTATCACACCCTAGTTTTGTATTTAATACCTACCTGATTCCTTTCCCACTATCAGCTTTAGTAATTTATGTTGATTTGATAAGAAGTCTTACTGTAGGATAAAGAATGAAACAATACAGGTACAAAATTAAACGCTATTTATTCAACAGCCAACTGGGTATCACAATTTGCAACATCACGTAATATTAAATCTACAATAAACAATAATAATCGAGAGCTACGACATCACGTATTCAATTAAAAATTACTACCTATAGAAGATAGACACATAATTCTCGTAGAACTTCTTGACACTGCTCTGTATGAACCTTTTTCGTTTTCTGTTTTCTCTTCCTGATGGGGTTGTTCTTCTCTCTCCATTTCAATTCGCTCTCGATGGAGTTTTTCTTAAGGACTAAGGTCCTCATCTGTCTTCCCGTTGTCGGTCCATCACTGAGCTTTTCTTTCGTCTTTTCCAGTCTTGCCTCGAGCTGGTCTTCGACACTCTTCGTCATGGTGGCTTTAAAATGCCTCGGAAGCGATGTTTTATTATCCATGTTTTTATGTTGTCACTGGTCGACCTAACTGTACGGCCGAACGCTGCGGATAAAAACGGCAAATAAGTTACCCCACTATGGGGCGTGCGTGCTAACCTGGTGGACACGGATTCCCAATGTGGAGGGGGTATCCCACATTTCTATTGGTTGACGGTTGGTTAGTAAAGCTTTCCCGCTATTCTAACTTTCATTGTCCACTCCATTAGCATAATACTTAATGTAAATTGCTTATAAAGCGAATTTTCCTTGTAATTTGTGCTGGATATAAGAAAATTTAAATTTAAAGTTTGGGGTCAACAGACGTGTTGATATATTGAAATAAGCTTATTGCCACTATCACTTACTGTATATCTGAGAAGTGATTCTTGATACTGGATAATCTGCATTGTAAATATTTAATTTGAACATCGTAGAGTGTTTTATATGTTATGTGTACTTAAAGTAAAGGTTCGATCGTTCAAATTTGGTGTAGTTCTAGGTATTTATACAGTAATGTTATGAGGTTATGACTAATCACTTATTCAACGAATTAATAATGTTATTTTTCTACTTTGCATTCACAATGCACACATTGTAACACTGTTTTCGGTGTTACAATTAGCTAATTGTAACACCGTTTTTAGTAACTTTTTTCTAAGATTGGTGACATTGATATCAAATGCATGTCAAACGAAAATACACATAACCACAAAAGTAAGCACAAACTGATTTTTTAGAATCGCACAAACTGCGAAGTATGTATATTTTTATACATATTTAAACATGCATGTTGCATCCTAGGTTTCGTACTACTAGTATATGATGGTATATAATAATTATCAATAATTTCTTTTTCACAGATATTTGAATTTAAGTGACAGATGACAGTGTTACCAACGGTTGCACCCATAAATACTCTAGATTGGAATTTTACCTAATATACTTCTAAATTTTTATAAAATTAATGAAGCAAAGTAGAAAAAATAGTATATTACACTCGTTTTATAAGACATATTGGCGCATTCGTTCACAATTAGCAAATTGTAACACCGTTTTTAGTAACTTTTTTCTAAGATTGGTGACATTGATATCAAATGCATGTCAAACGAAAATACACATAACCACAAAAGTAAGCACAAACTGATTTTTTAGAATCGCACAAACTGCGAAGTATGTATATTTTTATGCATATTTAAACATGCGTGTTGCATCCTAGGTTTCGTACTACTAGTATATGATGGTATATAATAATTATCAATAATTTCTTTTTCACAGATATTTGAATTTAAGTGACAGATGACAGTGTTACCAACGGTTGCACCCATAAATACTCTAGATTGGAATTTTACCTAATATACTTCTAAATTTTTATAAAATTAATGAAGCAAAGTAGAAAAAATAGTATATTACACTCGTTTTCTAAGACATATTGGCGCATTCGTTCACAATTAGCAAATTGTAACACCGTTTTTAGTAACTTTTTTCTAAGATTGGTGACATTGATATCAAATGCATGTCAAACGAAAATACACATAACCACAAAAGTAAGCACAAACTGATTTTTTAGAATCGCACAAACTGCGAAGTATGTATATTTTTATACATATTTAAACATGCGTGTTGCATCCTAGGTTTCGTACTACTAGTATATGATGGTATATAATAATTATCAATAATTTCTTTTTCACAGATATTTGAATTTAAGTGACAGATGACAGTGTTACCAACGGTTGCACCCATAAATACTCTAGATTGGAATTTTACCTAATATACTTCTAAATTTTTATAAAATTAATGAAGCAAAGTAGAAAAAATAGTATATTACACTCGTTTTATAAGACATATTGGCGCATTCGTTCATTCAAACAACTCATGCGCCAATTTGACGTCTTATAAAACTTGTATAATAATATACTATTATGAACTAGGTCAACAAATTGAGACAATCATTTTATTATGAAAAATAATTACTTGGGTAGCTAACTACTATACCAACATTATTGGCAGCTGTCAAAACCTAACCCTTTCTTTTCAAAAGCACATCCAAGCATATCAAAAATCGTTATTTGGAATTGAAATTTGTATACATATTTAGAATCACTGGAGGGTGAACTGGTACAGATATTCGTCAGTGCCACTGACGTTTGACAAATGTAATTCTATCACTGAAACTGACGTTAGGTAGCGTCTAAATTAAATAATTGCAAAAGTGTTTAAGCACTTCATTGTGCCAACGATTTAGTCGGAAAGTAGGGTGAGGGCCACCCCAGATATTTTAGGATGAATTTGAGATCAAATAAACATATAATTTGTTGCTTTAATTATAATTATATGAGACAAAATCTACACAAATCTACACAATCTACACGAAAATAAAAACAAATCAATTAGGGAAATAGTTTATTACAAATTTAAATAAATACAAAAAAAAGTAAATACAATATTAGGTATTAGTTAATTATATATAAATTATTACCTACTTATTGAAAAGGATCTTTAAATACTAATTTGGCCATACACCCCAATATACAAAAGAATTTTTGGACAATATAATTCAGGTAGTGGTATTACTAACCTGCCCAGTAAGTGTGTCCATTTAGCAACTTTTTTTGAAGACATAATCTGCTTTCGTTGTGCCTACTTCGCTTTGGTCGCTTTCTGTTCATTCTATAACAAGTACGAAGCTATCTCAAACCTGTATATACGTATAACCACGCCAAAAAAATGGTAAAATCCAAGCAAACCTATTTGCTAGTCCTCGACGAAAACGGTCTGGCCATCGAGGAAGAACTAGAAGTGACACTGTGGCAAATTCGTTCGGTTTTGTCTGACAAAGTTAACAGAAAACCGAACTTGCGTAACTTAGTGATGTTGAAGAATGGTTTTGAAGAAGAGGTGCAGAAAATTAAGAACGAACGATTTAGTGAAGTGCTGCAAATGAGAGTACGAAGAACAGAAGAACTTACAAAACTTGGTTTGTGCGAGTCTATAAAGTATTATATCTTGGAATTCTTTGCTTTCATTCGTGCACAAGCAGAGTTGGATTTTGACTAAAACTTTCTGCAGTAAAGTATCTTGAAAGTTGTTTAGATTATGCTGGTATACCTATGTGTGTGTTTTTTACGATAAAACATTGTAAGAGCAGTGTAGTAATTCCAATTATAAATATATTAATTAATAATATAAAGATGTTTGTTGTTATTTATAATTTATAACCTTATTTATCATTGTTTGTGAAACAGACTGTATATAAACAACTATTTCGCTGTTAGGAAAACTGTTTTTCATCCGGTGGTAGAACAAAAACACCGGAAACCCTCCTCCTTTCTCATCTGGGCTTGGGACCAGCAATGGCGGAGTTAATCCAAAAATAAATAAGACTCAAGAACAAAGACAACTCGGTTTGGTACACAGTCATCTAAGATAAACTGGCACTAGGTATAGTAATCCAAAATTTACGTTTTACTTCTTTGGTGAAAATTACTACACCAGATATACATCAGGGTGTGGTATTTTTTGTCTGTCGATTACAATACATACTTTCCTTCTAGGGTACTAGTCGAAAAGTAATAAAAAGAGAAATTATAATATAAACATTAACTTTGTTCGAACAGCTGTCACGAACTAGTTCGTTATTAGTTTTTTAGATGACACACATAATCTGTCAGTGTTATTTATAATACAGTTGCCATTGAAACTTATATGACTTATTCCGTTTTCAATATTTTTCAAACTAGTTTTTTCACTGCTCGAACAAACCTAATTAAACGTGAAATAAATTGACAATGAAGAACATTATTGATAAAATTTAATAGCAACCGTTGTTGGTTCTTTAGTGATACATGGTTGATATCACATTGTTCGAATTTTTATTGATATTATGACACATAGCAAACACTGGTGATCTAAGCAAGGTATTGGTATAAGCTGATGGAAAGGACATAAGAAATACTGTTAATAAATAGGTACAATAGACGAAAAATATTCTCAATAGGAAACAAACATCAGAAGATTAATCATTCACATATTTTAATTATTATAATTGAATGATTATTATGTCTCTAGAATAAATTCTTCAACATATATCTGCTATAACATCACAACATTAAAGTCATGAGTGGGATAAGTTTTTCTTCAATGGTGGTTAGAATCAATCAATAAAATCAGGTATATAAACTTCATCAAGGTTTATCATAACTATTTTTCAAGAGTAATTTTATATGTGCTCTTAAGAACCATTCTAGTATAGCCAGAAATAAAGAAATGCTACATAACGTGGGCAATACCAACATTCACTATTTTAATTATTATGTCTATAGAACAAATTCATCAACATGAATCTGTCATAACATCAGAACTGCTATAAACTTAGACAATTATCTTGTTTTATTATCAAAAAAAATAGTATAATTTGCTTCCTGGTTATTCTAAATGTGTATACCCAATTTCAGCCCAATCTTTAGGGGACATTAAAACGGGTATTCCATGAAAATCCCGATTTATTTTGTATATTACTAATACTTTCTTCGAAGGGTTGTAGTTTGTTTAATATTGTATCAGGTAAGTACATAATCTTGCCCTTCACAACAGGGGTGTCTGCAACAAAACTGTGGATAACGGTACTTATAGACCATACCATAGCGTCTAAATTGGACAATGCTGATATTATTGAGAATTGTTTACCTGGATCAGGTTAATTCTTATAAAGATTATGACCGACAATTTCCGGTTACAGCTACCGCTTTGTACATGTCCTATAGAATATTATAAAATGTCAAATAGACCCTTATCGTATGAAAATGTATTCTATGGCTATTATTCATCAGCTATGCTATTATTCAGCATTGTTAATTTGAAAACATCTAAACACTTTTGCAATTATTCAATTTTGTGAAGCCACTGTCACTTTGGACCCCAATCTAACGTCAGTCATAGAATAATATGGCATGTCATGTCAGTGGCACTGACGTTTAGCAAAATCTGATAATTATGATAAATGTCAGTGCCACCACAGCAACGAAGGCTGTAGATTCTGTCAGACTGTTTCTATAAACCCTCATAGCGCCTAAACCGCTCATCCCATTGATCTGTAAATTGGTACACATGTCTAAACTCACTGAAGGATGAGCTGGTATGAGTCAAAGGATGACTTCCGGTTGTCAGATTGTAACCAAAATCAATCCAGTTCATTCCCTGGTAATTCTAAATATGTGCAACAAATTACAGTCTGATTCGTTGTGCCATTTGAGCGCAATCGTGTTCAGACATACAATACTTTTCTTATAGGGTACTAGTCGGAAAGTAAAAAGGACTATAGCAAACAATATTTTTATTTAAAAATCTCAAATTAACACAAGAAATGAACGATGTAATCATCTATTATCCCTATCAACACTTTTATAAGGAGAACATCCATTAAAAACATTGCTTATTTTCAATTTGAGCTTTGAGAAGAAACCAAGCTCTTCCCCTTCAGTTGTTATGGGTTCTTCTTCATGGCTTCTAAGAAGTTTGGTGTCACTAATAGGCTTCTCAACTACCTGGGCATCGTTTCTTAACATAGGCACCCGTAAAGTTCTTAAATCCAAACTTAGGAACATAGAACTGTTAACAGATTGTGTCACATCAACCACTGATATAGCGAAGTGGTGATCTATAGTGCTGGAAATTTGTTGTCTTGAGCGGACGGTTTTGGTCGTATGATGTGTCATTCTATTTATTATTATGATTATTACTATTATTATTGTATTATTACTTCTGTTTTGGTTACTATTGTACGTACCTAAAAATGAAGAGATCTATATAAACAACTGTACCACTAACAAAGCAAAAACCAGTGAATACAATTAATTGTTTACTCTTTTTTCAAACTGTAGTGAGTAAATTGTCTGTTTACTTACTTCTTGTTAGTACATATCAACAACTTTGAACCTGGTATCACAGAAACAACGTATACGTTATCACAACAATAGCATTTCATGCTATTTGCAACGAGCGAATGTTTGAACAGTTGATTTATTTACAGTTTAGCGTGTGCATTTTCTGAATTTTACTATGACAATACTCACATGGCATGATAACCTCTACTAGTTCTACTGAATCGCAATTATCCAATTGAAGTAGAAGTGAATGACTTGTCAACAAGAGTTTTGGATAACTGTGATTGTTATAAGATAAGAATGATTGTGTGTGCTTGTTTTAATGGGTCTGCTTATGAGGTTGTTGTGAGAGTTTTGATCAAATGAAAAGTTGTTGATGAGCTTAAAGCGAAATTTATCATTATATATTTGGCCAATTAAACAAAAACTTAGCCATAAAACAAGAGTTTTTTAGGTACGATATTCTTTTTCTTTTATTATTAATATTCTAATATCTTTTGTCTGGAGAACCTAATGTCAGTCTCACTGACGTTTATCAAAATTAAACCGAATATCCCATTGATTTAAAATTTGTTGTGCATATTTAAAGTCACTGGAGGATGAGATGGTATCAGTTTTTGATTAAAATCGGTTGATTCCCTAAGAAAACAGTTGTGGCGACTTCCGGTTGTCAGATTGTCACTTCCGGTCGTTAGATTCTCACTTCCGGTTGTGGGATTGTCACCAAAAATAACGCGGCTCGTCCCGTGGTAATTCTAAATATGAATACCCAATTTCAGCCTAATCCGTACTACTATTTGGGTGCTGTTCAGTTCATAGCATACATACAGATAGACATTTTCCAGAAATCATTGTAATAAACGATCTTCAAAATGCATATTTCCGCATACAAGCTTCTTTAAGATTTACTATAACTATTTTTCAAGGGTAATTTTATATGTGCTATTAAAAACCATTCTAGTATAGCCAGAAATAAAGAAATGCTACATAATGTGGGGAATACCAACATTCACTATTTTAATTATTATTTTTCAAGACAAATTCTTCAATATGAATCTGTCATAACATCAGAACTGCTATAAACTTAGACAATTTGTTTGTCTGGTTGTCACAAAAAATGTACAATTTGTTTCCTGGTAATTCTAAATATGTGTCCCAAATTTCAGCCAAATCTGTTGTACTGTTCGGGCATTATCGTGGTTGCAGACATATGTTCATTGTACATACACAAAGACGTTGTCCAGAAATCATTGCAATGGATTCAAATCTTTGCATTACATTCCAATCATTGCAATGCAATCTAAACGTATACACTACAGATGGTGAAACACCAAAAACGAATGTCCGTGAGATAATAATAATAATACTATGTCGGAATTATAACAATACATACAAGGCATCTCTCGATACAAATAACTATAATATACTGTCACGTATCCATGTGTTTTCCGACGTGATTTATTTTACCAACGCGGTATGATGCCGTCAGTTCTCCATTACGTCACAAACCAATTGATAAAAACCCTTATAGAACCCAAACCGCTCATCCCATTATCTGTAAATTTGTATACTTATTTAAAATCACTGCAAGATGAGATGGTGTCAGTTTGGTCAAAATCGGATGAATCCCTGAGAAAAAGTATGTGACATTTGTCACTTCGGGTTGTCAGATTGTCACCAAAAACAATCCAGTTCGTCCCCTGGCAATTCTAAATGTGTATACCAAATTTCAACCCGACCCGTTGTTTCTTTTGGGCGCAATCGTGTTCACGGACATACATTTTCCAGAAGTCATTGCCATGGATTCAGGAGACCTCAAAACGCGCATTTCCGCGGAAAATTATTATTGAATTATTATTATTATCTCTAGCATACATTCTTCAACATGAATCAACAATAACATCAAAACTTCTATAAACCTACACAATATGGCAAGATACAATATAATTAACTACACTATTTCTATGATAAAGTCATGAGTGTGGTTATTTTTGTTTTTTTTTTTCAATGATACTTAGAAGTTGCAAGTGCCATTGATTGTATAATCAGGTATACAAACTTCTTAAAAAGCTATCGTAACTATTTTTCAAGGGCAATTTTATATGTCTTATTAAAAATCATTATGGCTAGAAATAAAGAAATGCTATTATAATGTGGACAATACCAACCTTTCCGAGGAAACAAAGAATAACGGTTTAAGGGGGTTTAAATTATAAAAGGACATTCGGTCGAAACTGTCTGTCGGTGCTATTGTTAAGGGCAAAGAAAAGAAAATAAGCAGTATACCTTTCTAAGAAATCCGGAAACCGATATTGGGTAAAAGATGTTGGAATGTCTTATGTCACGTACGCATTTTTCTCATAAAATAATCACCCAATAATATTAACCAAT